>JAMAFK010000001.1:0-703073 GCA_023627375.1 Penicillium paneum
TATAAAGAGTCGATAAAGGTACTATAGATCCTAACCGAATTAATACTATATTACTTATAATTTATATAGAGGAATAGGGAAACTCTTCTCTAATTTACCTAAGAGATTACCTAGTTTTTTAGCCTTTATTAGATTAAACTCTTTTATAGTATAATTTATAATCTATATTAAAATATTATATTTAGATTATATCTACTAAATATAATCCTTATTACTACTCTATAGATACTATCCCGATTTATCTTAGTATTACCTCTATACCTCCTATAATAAACTAAGTAAAGGATAGGGTAAAGGGTTAGGATAAGTCACTTAGTAACTATCGAGGAATTTATAATATTAAGACCGAGTTTACTATAGAAATATAAATAATTAGATCCTAAAAAGCTACCGAATTTAGGGTAAACTATATACCTTATCGATCTCCTTCTTTATTCTAGTAAGTCTATAATAGCTAGTATAGGTTAAGTAAGTATATTTAAAAGCTTTTACTAGCTTTACAATTATACTATTTATAGTCTCTATAAATAATAGATTTACTATAAGATAGCTACTATTATCTACTAAATATAACTTTATAGCCTACTATAGAATTACCTAGAGATTATAACTATTACCCTATATACCTTTATAAGGTTATTAGTAGAGAGAATATCTTTATATATATATCTTATACTTCTTTATTCCCTTAGTAGCTAAGAAGTACTAAATCGTAAAGGGTTCGGTTATACTAGCCTTATCGAAACTATATATCGAAGCTCTTAAATAAACTATATACTAGGTATTCTTAAGCTAGATATACTAGGTTTAAAGTACTAGAGCTATAGTAAAGAAGTAAAGGAGAATTATAGTCTAGGAGAATTATTTTTTAAATAAGAATATAGATATCTATATACTATAATTCTTTAAAGGAAGTATATCGCTATACTTTAAAAGAGATACTAAAATATAAGTATTACTACGCTCCTAAAGAGATATTAAAATATAATAAATATCGAATAAACCCCCTTTTCTTTATCGCGATACCTCCCCGAACCCTCCCTAATTCTTTATCTCTCCGATCCTTTCTATTCTATACCTAGATATAGATAGGGATATCCGTTTAGGAAGGGGAAGATAATTATAACGGATAAAGATCTATATAAGGAGAATATATATATTAGATTAGAAAATAACTACATTAACTCCTTTAGTTCGACGCTAATTAGTAAGGGGTTTATTATATAATCGCTAGACCAACAGTTTTCTTTATAGTCAAGGATCCCCTAGGGACCCTAGACGGACTAGTAAGAATTAATCTTAATATAATAGATAATATATTGTATTCCTCTCCATAAGCTATCTCGTATCTTACCCGGTTGATAGGCGTTATACCTGCGAAACGTATACTCTTACAATATCAGATTAGACAAATTGACTATTCCTAACCTGAATATATACTTTGATCTCATGTTTTTGACCGCCTAGCTATTTATCTGTTTAAACACTAAGCATTTTGACCCCTCGAGAGCATAAAACGAAGTATTGTGCCTAGTTTTACCGCCCTCCAACAGTTTGCTATAAGAAAAGCCCCAAATTGTACTGAATATCAGATCAGACAAATTGACTATTCCTGACCTGAATAAATATCGCGGATAGCTCGGTACTTTTAAGATTATTTTAATATCATAACTAATTATATGATTTTATGATTTTTTGATCAGATGAATTCATGACTTTTGATTAGATAAAATAAGATAAAGTAAATAGTATAAAGTAAGTAAATAGTCAAAACATGGAATATATATATTCTAATAACTATTTATATTATTTATAAGTATAGCTACTATATTAACTAGCTACTTCCTACTTTATAACTTACTTCTTCCTTCTCTTACTTCTTCCTTCTCCCCTATCTTACTTATTTTGAATTAATATACTCTTTCATCTCTATAAGACCTGGCATATCATATAAGATTATTAAGATATAAGATAGCTTATAGAGAGGAATATAATATATTATCTATTATACTAAGATTAATTCTTACTAGTCTATCTAGGGTCCCTAGGGGATCCCTAACTATAAGGAAATCTATCTACCTAACGATCATATAACGAACCCCTTACTGATCGGTATCGAACCTAAGGAGTTGACGTAGTTATTTCCAATCTAACATATATATTCTCCTTATACGGATCTTTATCCACTACAGTAAGATAGGATCAAACGGAATAAGTAATCATTAAAAAAAGGAAAATATATATTCCAATAGTAAGTATAAAGTCGAGGTTATAGCTCCAACTTCCTGATTAGGAAGGTACGTAGTCAGTATAAGTCGGTAGATCGTAACACACCCCGCCCTTAACTAGGTTTTAACGAAGTCTACCATATGGTACGGTGCGTAGACCGTTACCACGGTCCAGAGACCTCGAAGAATCTTATATATACCCTACCATTGATAAGTCTATCTAGGCTTTTTACGAGTCTATCTGAGCTAGCAGCCCGATAAAGCGGGGTTGATTTGAACTAGTCATCGGGGTATTCATCCTTCATGTTACTCACAAACATCCTCTCCCGCTCATCCCACCGTTTGAAATGCTTACCCGCAATGGCAGTCAAGCTTCCAGGCAATTCCGTGAAGTGAGGCCGAATTATGCTAATATTTTCCTCGGCCACATATCGGGCACTTCGATCCGCCACACTATATATCCGATGTCAGCCATTAGCCAAGAAGAGGACACAAGTAAAAAGCCACACACAGCACATGATAGAAGCTTTGATGCCTGCCAGCTTCTAATCGATCAATGCCCATTCTCGTCATCCACTGTTCGTCTGCGCCACATTCCGAGTCCCAGCCCGTGATAATAGCCTCGTAATGATAGCGACGATGGCGGAAAACCTGGCCCACCTTGTATTGTATATTTGCGTTACCACCAGTTCGTCTCCGAATCTTCTTTGGGACCTCATCCATAGCCCTCATCACATGAAGGCTCCTCAGTAGGTGCTCATACTCGAACTGGCCACGAAACAAAGGAGTGATGTATCGCTCGACTAGAAATATATCAGAAGGAAAGTCCGTAGCGAACAGTTCCATGAGCCATGGTAACTGATGGCGTAAATCCACCGGCCTCGAATCGTCCGACAGTAGCATCACAGACCAGAGTGCTGCGTACTTTGCGCTCACAACATCTATAGAGGTGGCATGCGAAGTCTGATTTTGGGGTTCGACACGAATCGAGTTTAATATGTTCTTACCACAGCGCAAGATAACGCCAGAAGTCGATGCGTCACCCAGAGTTGCGATTTGGTCCATGTTGGGCATGCCCAAAAATGTTAACTGGCTGCGCAAACTTGAGACATCAGTCTCCCTAGCACCCCGAAACGGATCCAAGTAAAGGGGCTTCCCTGGCTCCATCCCACTCAAAGCGTTGCCATTGATATCTGAGCCCGGCTGAGGGGTAATGATCACATGCACATGGAACGGAAATCCACAGGGACGGGCGTTCAGGCCCACACCCTGCGCAACAAAGCAGTATATCGCAGCCGACACCAAAGGCAGAGAGTTATGCCCTAGGCGCTTTAGAGCCAGTCCTAAAAAGTTATGCTCTAAAGAATGGTACTCCCGCTCTGGATCGATCCCCGTGAGATTATTCAGCGCTAGCCAGGATGCTATGGCCAGCGCCTTCTCACGAGGAGTGAAGAGGTCAAGATCCGGGTGAGATGCGACAAAGCGGCCGAGGACCTCATCCAGAGAGTCTCGTATCTAGATCAGAGTCAGGTATAGATCTGTCAAAGGGGTTGACCTAGAATAACACCTACTTCATCCAAATCCCCAGTTCCACTTTCGGGTATAAAGAGATCAAAGCAAGCCAAGGCTCGGTCGAGTGACACGGGTTCTCCGCGTTTGAGTTTTGCCCATTCTGGTATGGCAATGTTTCGGTGTAGGCAAGTCAAGAGCGCGTGGGCATAGTACCTTTTGTAATTGGCACAAGGCACTGGTCAACTTGAGGGAAACACATGCCAACTTGCATAGAATTAGTAGCCCACCTTCTGGCCAGATAATCCTCCCCGGAATCTATCAAGCTATATCGTAGAAGAGTATCTTTTGTGTCGTACCCCATATTGATAACACGGTGAAACTTCTCGATCCGGCCGATCTGGCTACCAAGAATACCATCAAGAAGCCTAGTGACAGATCGGTCAACCTGATACTTGAAGACAAAAAGTGCCTTCCAATCGGTTGAATTCACTGGGCGGGCAAGCTTCCGGGGCATATCATGTCGCCCATCCCAAAACTTGTAATGCGACTGGCAATGATGACGCCATAGTAAAGGTTCATTCGTTACGTTTTGAAATCGACTGTTGGTTTGTTCGATGGCGGCGCATGACTGAGGAGAAGAATAACGTAGAATCGAATTCAGGATCTCATCTGGAAGATGGCTTAAAGACCGAACCATCCCTGGAGGTAGAATATTGACGATATTGGAGAAGACCAAAGGAGAGGGCAATCAAAACGGAAGAACAACCGGTTTACATTCCTCAATAAGTGAAAGTCAAGAAGCAAATTAAAAAGGTAGATCACAAACCCAGGGGATCATGTAGGAGAATAGGAAAATACAAAAGTCATAAGAAAGAAAATGTTGCTCCCCGCTTTCGTTATCGAAGGCGCCAAGCCCTTCAATTCCATCGCAATGTTTTTTTTCTCTTCTTTTCTTCTGCTTATGGACACTTAAGACAGTACTCTTGCTCTATCCTCCCAATGACTTCCTGGGATGCTCGAAAGGAACTACTGAGTTTTTTTTTTTTTTTTTTCACAAACACCGGTGATTATTACGGTATTCATCCTTGAACACCATGGGCCAATTCCAGTCCACTAGCCAGGCGAGCTCTGGCGCTTCAGAACAATCAGAACAGAAGACCGACTATTACGAGCTGCTTGGTGTAATACGCGGTGCAACAGATGAGGAGTGAGTCTATATAGATATGTGGATATGTGGTTATGGACATAACTAAAACTTGCTCGAATTCTTAGGATCAAAAAGGCATATCGAAAAAAAGCTCTTGTATTGCACCCAGATCGAAATTATGGGAATGTTGACGAGGCTACTAAGCTATTCGCCGAAATCCAATCCGCATACGAAGTACTGGCAGATCCCCAGGAACGAGCATGGTACGATTCCCATAGCGATGCATTTTTAGGGACCAACGGAAACACCGACGACCAACACTCGTATAATGTTCGAATTACAACAGCTGAAGATGTCCTCAGACTCTTTTCGAAGTTCAGTCCTCAGATGGAATTCTCCGACTCCCCAACTGGATTCTTTGGTGGTCTGCGAAAGCAATTCGAACAGCTCGTGCTGGAAGAAAGATTGGCCTGTCAGTGGGAGAATCAAGACTATATTGAATATCCATCATTTGGATCCAGTGACGATGATTTTGAGACCGTTGTACGGCCCTTCTATGCTGCATGGACCGGGTTCTCCACCCAAAAATCATTCGCATGGAAAGATGCCCATCGTTATTCTGAAGCCCCTGATCGTCGGATACGACGAATGATGGAAAAGGAGAATAGACGTCTTCGGGAGGAAGGCATTCGAGAATTCAACGACGCTGTAAGGTCTCTCGTGGCCTTTGTGAAGAAACGTGACCCGCGGTTTAAAGTCAACGCCCAAAGTGAAGCTCAACGCCAGGAAGCCCTCCGCCAGTCTGTGGCTGCTCAAGCTGCAAGGTCACGAGCTATGAATCAAGCCAAGATGCGGGAGCATGTCCTTCCCGAGTGGGCCCAGTCAGAGCAATCAGTGGCAGATGACGACCAAGAGAGGAGCGAAGAGAGCGAAGTCGAGAGTTTTGAATGTGTGGCATGTCACAAGTATTTCAAAAGCCAGAAGCAATTCGAAGCGCACGAACGTAGCAAGAAGCATTTGAAGGCAGTCAAGCAGCTATGCTGGGAGATGCGAATGCAGAACGACGAATTGGATTTGGAGTCTGCTGATGACTCGGGTACCAATGCAGTCACAACTAGCCCTCTTGACGACGTCGATGACAGGAAAGATGAGGTTTCGGCTTCCTCGGAAGTCGATTTAGTATTAGATGCCTCCTTGAAGAGCCATGACATTGATGCCGAGGATCGAGAAAGTTCACATTGTCTAGAAACTCCTCTTTCCGAGCTAAGCTCCCCAACGTCTTCGCAAGATGACGATTATGCCTCCAGGGAATATGTCGAGACTAGACTCCGCACCGACATGGATTCTTTGTCCACAGGCGCCGGAGACTCTTCTGACATGCCTGATCGTCCGTTCTCTTCGGACCTCACCGAGCAGTCACCAACTCTCAAAATGGGCAAGGCCAAGCAGAAACGGGCGAAAAAGGCCGCGAAGCAAGCGGATCAACCCACTGGGTTTATTTGTACAAATTGCCAGGCTCCATTCACATCCAAGTCTAAATTATTCGATCATATAAGAAACCTCGATCACGCACAACCCTTGATAGGGTCTTTTGCTAAGAAGGGGAGGAAGCACTAGGAACAAACACGTCGATGAGGCTCATTTCCCGTTCTTCTTCTTGTTGTTTTCTTTAAAAAATGAAAAGATGAAAAGATGCCGTCGAGTCTTACATTCTTATCTTTTCTAGTATATGCCGGCTGGGAATCCTCCTCTTCTTACCACACACAACTCCAAAGATTTAACCTAGCCCAGCCCGTGAATTCTTCACGACCTGCGCGACAGGCTGCAGAATTCCCTTGTTGTCGGCGGCACCCAGAGCGGTACCTGTACTCCATCCCATCTTCTCCAGCATAGCCCGCCCTCGGTTTTCAGCTCCGATTTCCGGAGCAGAGGCACCAACCACATCGCCATCCATATACGATGCAGCACCAGACTTTCCACGCTTGGGTTGGGAGAATTTTGGCATTTCCGTGCCCCATGATTTGAACAACCGACGGTTGAACTTTCTCCCTGATAAGAGCTCGTCGACGTTAGATATAGTCTTTGGTGTGTATCGCGGGGTGCGCGCCGTTTTATTGAGGACCGGGAAGCGAGAATGTCCATTACCGCGTGACTGTGATTTCAGGTTCAGCGCATTGGCCAGTTCATGTATCAGCTTTCTGCGTTGCTTGGTCATGGGCGGCAAGGACAGACTATATTGAGTTAGCTAGGTCAATGAGAATGAGCAGATATAAAACGAACCTATTCTTGGCAGATATGAGGAATGAGCGAATCTCGGTCATGAATTCCTCCATATTCATTTCCTTGGGGTACTTGACTTTGAGGTCTGGGTTCCCAGCTTTTCTGCCCAATAGTCCTTGCGCTCGGAGCTCTGCCCGCTCCATCTTCCGTATCTTCTTTTTGGTTCGGTCGTTCTGCCAGGCTTCCTGTAGCTCGATTTCGAATTCACTATCCGATAGTATCGGGCCCAGGAGGGACTGCTTCCCCTTGGGTTTTTTCCGTAGACTTGGCCGGTCAAAGTCCATTATGTCAAACCCGAAATATGGGTCGGACTCAAGAGCATCCGCCAGTGCCGATGCCGATTGGAATGAGGGTTTTGCATAGCGGAAACCCTTCTTGGTGGACCCAGAATATCCGTTCGCCAGGTCCTCAAGCAACACAAAGTCTTCAAGTGTGTCTTCGTCTGATCCAGAGATGACCATATCGTCCTCGTCATCTTCGCTTGATGTTGAAATTGAATCATTTTCGGCGTCAATTTGCAATCGAGCTAGTGATCTTGGTGATCCAATTTTGGAGCCTGTGGGGCTTGAAGCCGACAGGTCTAGTTGGGTTGCGGCTTTTTCGACGTCAATGCCACCTTCTAGGTCAAGATTTGCCCTGTAGGTCACTTCCTCGTGGTAGTCGTTGTCGATGTTGGCAATATAGTCGGCTAGTGGGTCAGTTTCTTCTTTCAGTGGCCAGTCTGGTCTCTCTGTGTTGGACTCAAGGCTGTCTGTGGGTGTGGCGACAGGCGAAGGGTCCCAGGACGTATAGTCCAACGTTGGTGTTTGTGGTTTCTGCAAAAGCGCAGCCGTATTCGTCTGCACAACTTTTTGAATCTCGTTCTGATGCGTTTCGATGAGAACGGGTTTTGTATTCCTCCTGCGGCCGGTGAACACAACCTCATCCTCACTCGAGTCGTCTATGTCCGATAATTTGGACTGCAATACTGGGTCTGGGTGCTCGGTATGAATTAATCCTTGTCCCTTTGAGTCGAAGAAGAACGAGACCTCAATGTCGGCCTTTTTGTGCGGTGTGTTGTCGGTGTTTGGTTCTTCGCGATCCATGTCCAATTTTGCCTGGTCCTCGTCTGCTTGTTCCAATGTCGGTTCCAATGTCGGTTCCAAGCTTCCTGCGCTCACAAAGTGAACAGTTTTGTGACGAAGGTTGCTGTCTGACCATGAACGCTGATGGGTTTCGGTATTCTGGGCTTCTTGCAGCATGGTAAACTGGGGCGGCGTTGGGTCTTCAACACGTAAGTATTTATCAGACGAACAAGAGCATACTGATTACCTCTACACGGAGGTGCCCGCCTACTGCGGGCCTTGGATTTGCCATGGCGGGCCATGGATATTGGTGAATCTGAATTGTTGATGGGAAACAAAATAGGCAGACGGGGGAATTCTTTTGCCTTTGGGTCGGGTCCGGGCGGTGACGGAGATTCTACAAAGGGTAACAATAGTATAGGGGATTCTATAAGAGTAGTGATTTTGTTTTTTTTCTTGTTTTATTAGTATTCAAGTAACAATCTCAGGTGTAAAATGTATGGAGTGTAGACTTACACGATCATTGCATACATTGTAGTTGATCGGTGACGTCTTGGCTCGTGACGAAAGACTTTCCCCTCACCTGCGTATGTCCGGAGAAAGGGAAGATTCGACTTCTTTTGTCTGGATATTTCACAGTTTGTCATTCGTATCGCCATTGTTTCTTGGTTGGTGTTTTCTGCTCTGATCTTCTTATCGTGAACTGGGTTGACTCACTTGGGCTTCAAGTCACTGTGTTGGCTTGCAGGAAATATATATAATCTACTCACCTCCGGCCTTGAATCACCTACCCCTCACCTTAGCCACATCAAATCCACGGCAGCAAAGCAGCACCAACCATGACCGTGGACATGGAAAAGTGCAAACGCATAGTACAATACTTCTGGGACCCAGAACCCAGAAATGACATACCTGCAGCCTCAATATGGTGCCTAGGCAGAGAGTATGCCCCCCCGCAACTATACAGTGACCAGGCCAGTGAGTTCTGCTCAAGTGAAGATATAACTACAGGACCTACCTTCTAACATTATATATAGCCAACAACCCGCAGAGCCCCTCAGGACAGCTTGATGCTAGCACATTGAATGACACGGAATGGCCAAAGGCATTTCTCTCTGATTTTGGATCGAGAATATGGATCACATATCGATCAAACTTCACACCGATCCCACGAACAAAGACACCAGAAGCAACATCCTCCATGACACTGGGAGTACGTCTGAGGAGTCAGCTGATGAATGCCCAGGGCTTTACATCAGATACAGGGTGGGGCTGCATGATCAGATCCGGACAAAGCCTTTTGGCAAATACATTTTCAGTTATATTACTCGGACGAGGTGAAAGATCCTTCCAATCATCCCCCCCTCCCCCAAAACACCACAACAAGAGCTAATCAGATATACTAGACTGGCGTCGAGGGCAGAAAGTGGAGGAGGAGTCAAAGCTAATATCGATGTTCGCCGATCATCCCGATGCTCCATTCTCTATACATCAATTTGTCGATCGCGGTGCAGAATCATGCGGGAAATACCCAGGTGAATGGTTTGGGCCTTCGGCAACTGCCAAATGTATCCAGTGCGTGTTACCAAAACTCGAGCTATAGAGCGATGCTGATGGTGACAGGCTACTTTCAACCCAAAACGAGGCGCCCCAACTCAGGGTCTATGTAACAAATGACACATCGGACGTCTATGAAGACAAATTTGCACACGTGGCCCACGATAGATTAGGCCGAATTCAACCCACACTCATCCTGATTGGAACCAGGTTGGGGATCGACAATGTCACCCCAGCGTACTGGGATGGACTTCTAGCCGCACTGACATATCCCCAATCCGTTGGCATTGCAGGGTAGGTCCATGCGTCTGTTCGAATATGAAGCGCGTGCTAACCAACACAGCGGACGCCCATCGGCATCGCATTACTTTGTGGGTGCTCAAGACTGCCACCTCTTTTTCCTTGATCCGCATACCACCCGACCAGCAACATCATACCGACCAGATGGACTTTACACACAAGAGGAACTGGATAGCTATTACACCAGCCGACTACGGCGAATCCATATCAAAGACATGGATCCCAGCATGCTGATTGGATTTCTCATCAAGAACGAAGACGATTGGGCAGACTGGAAGAAACGCATCCAATCCACGCCTGGACAGCCTATTGTGCACATCTTCCCCAGTCAGCATCAGCCGGATCATGGCTATGGTCGGGCAGAGGCTTTGGATGAAGTTGAGGCGCTGGATGATTCCGATGAGATGGTGTAAGAACACAGACAAACCAGGAGATGAAGGGGACTCATGTTTAGTCTAGTTTGCTTGGAACGATTACCAGGAAAGAGAGATAGAATCATGATGCAATGCAATTAAGCATTTGGAATTTCGCGTTCTAGTAGGGGAGGCCAATCCATGCCTGCCCCAGACCCGAGTTATGTTACACCGCATTCACGTATCGAGTGGTAACCATTCAAAAAAAAATCACCCATCGGGGAAAAGAAAATTCAAGCCATCCCATGACGCATTAGAAACCCGCAAAACACCCATAACCGACCACCTCAGAGCCCATAACAGATCAAGAGGTAGTAAAAACAAAAGCAAGCTGGAAGGAAAACGTAAAGAAGCCGCTTATTTGGCGGAAGAAGAGTACTTGGTCACAGCCTTGGTGCCCTCAGAAACGGCGTGTTTGGCCAGCTCACCGGGGAGGATGAGGCGGACAGAGGTCTGGATCTCCCGGGACGAGATGGTGGACTTCTTGTTGTAAGCAGCCAGCTTGGAGGCCTCGGTAGCGACACGCTCGAAAATGTCTGGAAAATGAAGTTAGAAAATGTTACGTGGAAGAACGCGTAGACGCGTTCATTTCGCGCGAAGAGGAAAACATACCGTTGACGAAGGAGTTCAAGATAGACATGGCACGAGTAGAGATACCAGTGTCGGGGTGGACCTGCTTGAGGACTGGAAATGGAGTCAGCATGGACGCGTGATTTTTCCTTGAAGACTGATGTCGCGTTCAGGATAACTCACCCTTGTAGATGTAAGAAGAGTAGGTCTCCTTGCGGGTCTTGCCGCGCTTCTTCTTCTCGCCAGTGGCAGTGGTGGCAGTCTTCTTGCCAGCCTCCTTCTTCTCAGCAGGGGCCTTGCCGCCAACGGGGGCCTTGCCACCGGTGGAGGGCTTCTTCTCAGCGGCCTTAGGGGGCATTTTGAATATGGTTTAGAAAAAAGGTTGGTTGGGAAAAAGAGTTGGAAGAGTTAAAAAGATGGATGAAGCAAGTGGGTGGGAAACAGAGATGGAATGTGGAAGAGTAAGTTAGAGAGACGCGGTGACGAGGGGAGACAGCGTCTTTATACTCGTGTTCCAAAGGTCAGTTGATCCTGGAGGGGGTGCAAAGGAGGACGAATTTCAATACGGTAATAGTTTGGTATGATCTGTATGATTAAACCGACATTGACGCGTCTTACGGTGGGAAAGGGGGGAAAGGTGGGGTCGAATTCAGAGTCAGCTGACTGTCCGGTATGGTAATAGCCTTATCTTACCACATCATTCCCAAAGCGGAAGGTCTGATCTGATTGATCATTGGCTGCAACGTCTAAGCGAGGCCGTGATCTGGAGGGCCCATTGATGCCGTCCCAACGTCACCCTCACCGCGTCCTTATAAAGGCCCTTCGCTTCCACACGCTTTCCCACCTGCTCTTGCGACTTTACACCATAACCCAAGCTCTTCACCTTCATCAAACAACTTCTTTTCTTTTCCCAATCTCCCCTTTATCCAAATCCAACCATCAAAATGACTGGCGGAAAGTCCGGCGGCAAGGCTAGCGGTAGCAAGAACGCGCAGTCGTGAGTTGTTTACATTTCGCTTGTATACACGTTTCATACTGACATCAACATCTTCAGCCGTTCCTCCAAGGCTGGTTTGGCCTTCCCCGTTGGCCGTGTCCACCGTCTGCTTCGCAAGGGCAACTACGCCCAGCGTGTCGGTGCCGGTGCTCCCGTTTACCTCGCTGCGGTTCTTGAGTACCTCGCTGCCGAGATTCTCGAGCTGGCTGGAAACGCCGCTCGCGACAACAAGAAGACCCGTATCATTCCCCGTCACCTCCAGCTTGCCATTCGCAACGACGAGGAGCTTAACAAGCTTCTGGGTCATGTCACCATTGCCCAGGGTGGTGTTCTCCCCAACATTCACCAGAGTACGTTCACCCCCCGATCAACGGGTTCTTTCTTTCTTTTTCTTCTTCTCTTCTTTCGTACCAAGCTAACATTCCCCCCCAGACCTTCTCCCCAAGAAGACTCCCAAGCCCGGCAAGGGCAGCCAGGAGCTGTAAGGGTTTCTTTCATCGCGGATTTTGTTTGCTTTCTTTTCCGGCGCGGATTGGTTCTTTGACACGATAATGGGGTTATGGGACGGGCACGTTATGGCTCTGCGTTTTCTCTTTTTTTCTTCATCAATTTCCTGGTTGTACATTATGTCTACGGACATGAAATGATACCGACGACCTTAACTCGCTTGAGGGATTTCAATTTTCGGATACTAGCTCTGGGCATGAGCCCAAATCAATGAAAACCAGGTATTTCAAGTGTTAAATATACTACATTGCCTTTCGTACTCCCTACATACATTGTACATTTAAATGCGATTCTCGGGAGGCTTGCTGCTCTTGTGGTGGCTATTGTCCATAAACGAAATTGCTTATCCTAGATTCTGATTGAGTACTCTACATTTGCAGGATACGCATATTTCATGTTGCATAGTTTCATGTTTGCAATTGACCCGATCCTCATATTGTGTTTTGCGATATTGATTTGACTTAGTGTGGTCCGGGAGGTTGGGCATCTATATTGTTTCGTGGTTAGTGCATATCCAAGTTATATGGGGGCATGCAACATACATGGCAAGATTGGGGCCGGCAGGTTGCGCTCCCATTTGTTGCCGCCGGGCGCAGTAGGTGCGTGGTATGGGTCAGGGTGCTTCCAGGTCTCCAAGAGCTTCTCTGTCTCGCGCAGCAAGACCTAGAGGAGAGCATGTGTTAGGTTTGTCAGCCATGAATTTCAATTTTACATACTTGTTGCTGGCGAGGATCGCGGACGTCCTTGTTGGCTTCGAAAAGGGATCGGATATAGACTGCTTGTCCACGCCAGACCTGCCGGTGGACGGCCCAGTCAAAAGACAATTTCAGGGAGCGCCGGTAGAGCGACCTATAGTAGATCAGTGAACAGTCCACTAGGGGGGGGGGCACCGGCCTACTCACTTAACAGCGGAGGTGGACATTGTGCTCAAGTTTTGTTCCGGGTCCAATTCCGGCCAACTGGAAGAGGAAAAGGGAAACAAAAAAGGGGGTACGTTGATACACAGATCTATAAACAGATATGACAGCCTTGGAGATTGTTAGGGCTCCTGATAGGCAATGGGTTGGGGTTGAGGGCTTCAATGTCGTCAGGTTGACTATTCTGGGCTTCCTAATTCGCTCGGCATGGATTTGCTCAAATGGTCACTGCCCGTCCCCGTAGAGAATAATGGTCCGCCTCTGCCGGAAGGGTGCCCGGTTTACTTTGACCCGACCTAATCCGAGCTTCATTTTCCCTGCTTTCTCTAATTTTCAAAAGAGTTGAAGTTCTTCTCTCTCCTACATAACCGCTTCGGCTTTTCTCAAGTATAAAGTTTGCTTTAATTCATATCATGGCTTCTCGAATCTCTATTGCGCGCCTCTCGGGCCAACGCTTCTCGGCTGTGGCCAGAACTGCTCCTCGGGGAGCAAGCCAGTTCCGCAATGTCAAGGGATTGTCTACCCTTACACGGAAGGCTTCGGCTCGTTCAGCTTCGGGCTTGTTGCAGGTCTCCTCCTCCGGGTAAGTGTTCGAATATCATAACTATCCGTCGCAGTTTTGGCTCATACAACCCCATAGCATCAATGTCTCGAGGCTCAGCCTTGCTCCTCTGGGAGGCCACCAGCTTCGCACCTATGGTAAATGCTTTTCTCAGGCAGTCTTGTTGGTCAATTGCTAATTGTGCTTAGCCGACTCCATAATCAAGGTCCCCAACATGGCTGAGTCGATTACAGAGGGTACCCTCAAGCAGTTCTCAAAACGTATGGTGCTTTAGCTGTGGTTGAAAATTTTGACATTTACTTATTCTGATATATAGAGGTTGGCGATTTCGTCGAGCGCGACGAAGAGATTGCGACAATTGAAACAGACAAGGTAAATACCAACTCCGCTTCCGTTCCTCACGACTAGTACTGTTGCTAACGTGAGTTTTGTGTTCAGATTGATGTCTCGGTCAATGCTCCGGATTCTGGTGTTATCAAGGAGTTCCTCGTGAACGAGGAAGATACCGTTACTGTCGGCCAGGACCTCGTCAGAATCGAGCTTGGCGCCGCTCCCGAAGGTGGAAAGAAGGACGAGGGCGCCGAGAAGCCCAAGGAGCCCGAACCCAAGGAGCCTGAACCTAAGGAGCCTGAGCCTAAGAAGGAAGCTTCGCCCGCCCCCACCGAGACCGAGAAGCCCAAGGCGCCCGAACCTAAGAAGCCTGCGCCTCCCAAGGAGGCCCCCAAGACGGAGCCTAAGCCCCAAGCCGCTGAACAGCCAGCTGCTATTGGTAACCGCGAGGAACGCCGGGTAAGTTGACTGCCAATAGGCCTTTGACTTTGGCGTAAGCTAATCTTTGTCTAGGTCAAAATGAACCGTATGCGTCTGCGTATTGCCGAGCGCCTGAAGCAGTCCCAGAACACCGCCGCTTCTCTCACCACCTTCAACGAGGTTGATATGTCCTCGCTGATGGAGTTCCGGAAACTGTACAAGGAAGATACTCTCAAGAAGACCGGTGTGAAGCTTGGCTTCATGAGCGCCTTCTCCCGTGCTTGTGTGCTTGCCATGAAGGATATCCCCGCTGTCAACGCTTCTATTGAGGGTCCTAACGGCGGTGACACTATTGTTTACCGCGATTACGTTGATATCAGCGTTGCAGTCGCCACCGAAAAGGGACTTGTGACTCCTGTTGTCCGTAACAGTGAAGGCAAGGATATGCTTGGAATCGAGAAGGCCATTGCCGATCTCGGAAAGAAGGTGAGCAGTTATACTCTTCGAAGGGATGTCCAATTCACTGACTTTTATTAGGCTCGTGACAATAAGTTGACCATTGAAGACATGGCCGGTGGTACTTTCACTATCAGCAACGTATGTTTCGTGTGTTTGTGTGTTTAAGAATAACACGGCTAACTCATCTTAGGGTGGTGTCTTCGGCTCGCTGATGGGCACACCAATCATCAACACTCCCCAAACAGGTGAGCCTCCTCGTACTATTTTTGAGGTTCATGTCTAACTTTGTCTAGCTGTCTTGGGTCTCCACGCCATTAAGGAGAAGCCTGTCGCTGTGAACGGCAAGGTCGAGATCCGTCCCGTACGTACAGGAACTTCAATCACATTCTTATTCGGGTCACTAATATTTCTAATATTTCTAGATGATGTACTTGGCTCTCACCTACGATCACCGTCTCCTGGATGGTCGTGAGGCCGTTACTTTCCTTGTCAAGGTATGTCTACCTCCCCGTTCGCCCGAATCAATCACTAATCCCATCGCAGGTCAAGGAGTACATTGAGGACCCCCGGCGCATGCTGCTCGGCTAAGTAGCCCGAGTGTGTTTGTCCCGCGCCTTTTGTTGTCTGTGTTCTCGTACCTAGAGCGGCCTTGCGCCCTTTGTAAATTATTATTGTTCCAAGTTATAAATGCCATGTCAAGGGTCTTGTAGTGGGCTCTAAGTACTATTCTTGTCTTCTGTGTATGTTGGCTTTCGTTCCGAATGGGTTAAAGATGATCAAGATTGGACGATGATTATGATCGAGTTAGTGTACATGTGGTGCTGTTCATTAACTCATGATACTTCCTGCGTCTGTTTGACTTGGTGTCGTTACACAAGGAAGCACATAGAGATGCATTTCTCATATCCTTGAGTAGAGGAATATTAAATTCCACAATACTCTCGAATCTGTCGGGTCTCCTCCCGCGTCAAACCTTCCAGCTGACCTTGTTCCAGCTGAAGAAGAAGGGGCACATCCAGTACATCCATGAGATCCTCGAAGAACTGGACGTAACGATGCTGCAGCGCTTGGAGGGGAAACCTCTCATTAAGCTCTGTTTGGCTCATTGGATCCGCCGTACCAAATGGGGGTGGCATGTGCCCCAGGAACCAGTTACGGCTGACCTCCCACCATATATCGAGTTCGCTGTCGTTGGTTCTCCAGTTGCAGAGTGCATGGAGCTGGTCGGGGAAGCGCACTTGTTCTTCTAGCATCGCATGGATCATGAAGTGAGCACCCAGGTCGAACCAGCGTCCCCGGGATACGTGGGCGACTGCATCGAGACATAAGTCCAAGAACTGGACTGCGATATCAGATAGGGGAACAAAGGGACCCATGTCGTAATCTTTGGGGGGATACCAGTGGAGAAATAAATTGGACATGTAGAAGATGCGCAATTTGAAATCCAGGTCCCAGGGCAGGGGGCCCTCAATGTGGTGAAGGGCAAGCCGCCGGTGGAATTCTAGAGCCATATTCAGTATGAATGATCCATTGCTGGCAGGTTCTGGTGCTTACGTTCAACAAAAAGCGCAAGATATTCAATGTCCTCGGATGCTCTTTCTTGAGAAATCCCTTTTAGGAGTTCGCTGATACACAGGCAGACCATGTAGTCAAGGATCAGCAGATCCACAGTCGCTGCTGTGCCAGGGCCTCGGTCCGCCATTTTGATAGTCAATACTGAAGCCCGGGGGGGATGTCAGATGAGTGGTATGTGAACAGTCCTAGAGAGGTCCATGATGCCTTATAAATGCAATTGTTCCCACGGCGATTTCATCAACGCGATTAGTCGGCGCAATGAGTCGGCAATGTCCACGCCTACGGACCTGCAAGATGTTTCGAGATCACTTTCACGTGACTTGGGACTTTGTGGCCATTCTATATGTGATTGCACCGCATTCCCTTATGATATCTTGGGACTATAGTATTGATATTTGACTGGATATGATATTGCATCATGCATGATATGTATATCAAAGGGATAAAGTCTACTGCTGCAACTATTTCAAGTGTCACGTGTGAATGTGAATATCATGGCGTCATTTCTATATACATCACACATATGTACATACTATGTAATGCACCCAACCATTCCTGAACAGTAACACTTCTCTCTTTCACCATCTAACACCCACTCAGCCCATGATTAGTCTGTGCAAACCAAAATTCAGCCCCAAAGCAAAACAAGCTATGACCATGGCGTGGTATTGTTCTGGATCTACCAACACCGAGTTGATTGAGAACCTATTCAAGGCTGGCCTGATCCAGAATGAGCGTGTAAAAGAGGCCATGAAAGGAGTGAGCATATTAATATATATCTGATTCATTATCATTCCTAACATGACCAAGGTTGATCGAGCCCATTATGCCCCATCACGGCCGTATTCGGACTCGCCTCAACCTATTGGATATGGGGCCACCATATCCGCACCGCACATGCATAGCCATGCATGTGAGTATCTGATTGACTATCTCAAACCAGGGGCTCGGGTGTTGGATGTTGGATCTGGCTCAGGATACTTGACCCATGTCATTGCCAATCTGGTGACCAGCTCATCCGGCAACGCTCAGGGACAGGTGATTGGTATTGACCATATCCCCGAGCTGACAGACGTGGCTCGTTCCAACATGAACAAGTCCAAGAAAGGTAGCGCGTTTCAGACCAACAACATCGTCAAGTTCGTCACTGGCGACGGACGTCTTGGATGGAAAGAAGGTGCACCATACGACGCCATCCACGTTGGTGCCGCGGCCGACGAGCTCCATCCAGCCCTGGTGGACCAGCTACGTGCTCCTGGGAGACTCTTCATCCCGGTGGAATCGGAAGGCAGAGAGAATGCTATCGATCCCAGCCAACGTGCTCTCGATCCTAACGGGGGTCAATATATCTGGGTGGTGGATAAGAAGGAAGACGGATCCGTTCACAAGAAGAAGGTCTTCCAGGTGAGCTATGTGCCCTTGACAGATGCTCCATAGGGATGAGATTGCGAACCATCTACTTCAATCCAAATAACAGAAATTATATCAATTCATGTGCTTTCTTAAGCCTATCTCTCATGCGAGCTTCAAAAAATCAATAAAAATCAATTCTATAGCTTCCCAAATACATCGAGAAACTCCAAGAACACCTGGCATGTTTCACAAAAGACAATCCGATCAGCGGAATCCACCAGGGAATTTGAAACCTCCCTGGAATTGTGGACCACCCTGTTGGAAGAAGAACTGTTGACCCCCGAATTGGTTGCCCTGGAACGGACTGCCCCGCTGTTGCGATTCAGAATCATTGGGGTCGTCGCCATTGTCGAACCGTGTCCGGAGTTCGGGGTCGGATAAAACCTCGTAGGCTTCGTTAATAGCCGCCATCTTTTTCTCTGCCTCTTCCTTGCTTACACCCTGGGAGTGGGCCTTATCAGGGTGATGTTGCTTCACTAGCTGGCGATACGCGCGCTTGATCGTCCGATCATCCGCATCACGGCTAATACCAAGGACCTTGTAGTAATCTTTTTGTTTAGAACGCTTGAGTAGGGTCTGAGCCTTTTGTTGGAGAGACTGCGCCTCCTGGGAACCGGGGTGATGTTCCTTGGCTGATTCAAGCGTACGTATAGCGTCCTCGAATCGATCCTCGTCCAAAGCAATCTGGGCTTTATAGAGGAGCCCGGCAAGTGAGTGAGGAACAAGCTGGAGAGATTCAGCGCAGTAAGGACCAGCCTTCTTGATCATACGCATCTGGCTATGTTAGTGACATAATCCAAGCCATGCGAAGTGGGTACTCACCTCACGGTAAGCCTCGCAGGTCTTCTCGACTAGGAATGTGTAAAGTTTATTGGGTGCCAGGCGATGAATATGGTTAGCTTGTCTTGCTTCTTCAACATCGGCCTTGACGTCTGCGATCAGTCCACTGGTATCACTATCGCCGACCATGAGATTTGCTGCATTGCTGAACTTGCGTGAGTCCAGGGTAGTATGCAATTTTTCGAGCTGTTTGGCAAGCTTTCGTTCACGTCGATAGAGCCGGTTGCACGGTTTTGAGTCGGGATCGGCATGAAGACATTTACGGATTTGAGCAAGGCCACGGTCACTGTCTCCTAGAGAGTAGAAGAGCATGGACGACATTTGCAGGTGAGTTTCGACCAAGCTCGGGGACATTTGCAGAACATGTGCCAAATCACTGAGCCCTTCCTCTGTCTCGCCTTTTTCAAAATGACAATGGGCTCGAGCCTGCCGCAGAGGCAGTGCTGTATTTGCCTTTAGGATGGCCACATTTGCCTCCGAGACACACGTGTCCCAGGCGCCCTGCTTTTCAGCATTGAGGGCCAAGGTGGCCGCATCCCGTGCGGCTTCTAGTTCCTTGTAATCATCCGTCGACCTCTTTCCGGCCCGCTCGAGATCCCGCAAAGCCTCTTGCCAATGCGCAGAGCGCGCGTTTAAGCGGGATCGTTGTAGAAGAGCGCCCTCAAAGTCCGGCTTGAGTTCTAGAACTCGATCAAAGTCACTTGAAGCTTGTGAATTTTTGCCGATGGATAGATAAGCCGCCCCGCGCTGGAAGATGGTGATATAGTTGGTTGGATCGCGCGAGACGGCGGCATCGAAGTATACAACGGCATCCCGGGGTGAGCCTTGCGCGAGGTGGGCTTTGGCGGAAGAGATCAATTCAGAGAGAGGCGTATCTGGCGAGATTTGAAGGGCGTATCCAGCCGAGACACAAGCCAGAAAGGCCGTGAATGATTCCAATGAAACGAGCATCTTGGGGGTATGCGACGCAGTAATGCAGTAATAGAGATGTAAATGAGGGGTTTAGTGCAGAATAAGTCTCCCTAGGACTACAAGAAGAGGCGCATAATAAAAAAAAAGGTCCGGTCAAAAGAGAAAAGTACAAAGCGCAATGAACAATGAACAATGAACAAGGAAGTCGAAGTTGGATGAGCATACTCCGTGGCCTTTACGCCTCGCCTCGTATTGTTCCGTTACCGTCATGTGACATGGAATTTGTCTCGAATCGCTTTCGCTCCGGATTTTGGTCTTCACTACTCTGACTCGAAGTATGCTCGTCAAGTCAATATGTCGAAATATCTTGCGGCCTAGGCTTGGTCTGAAACTGTCGCCTTTGCGAGGTGTACATACCGGTAAGGCCGGTCCGGTTATTTTCTGATCAATGCTAATTGCGATGTAGCATCCGATTCTGCCTTGTCTCCAGCTCTTTTAACCAGAGCACGCCTACTTGCAGATGAACATACAAAGCTTGCGGAGCGACTGGGAGAGTCCTTCGACGCAAAGACGGCTAAACGAGCCGGAGAACTGGCACCGGTTGCAAATATCTTGAAAGAATGGGTCCATGCTAACGATGTATGCGCCTCGGGAACCTTTGTTGGAGCCATACTAACGCCGCTAGTCTATCGTCGAGCTCAAATCCCTACTAAAAGATCCCAGCACCGACGCCGAACTACGGTCTTTGGCAAAAGAAGACCTTGAGAGCAGTCGCGATACTTTGCCTGCGATATCAGACCGACTGAAGAAGGCTCTCATTCCGCGACATCCATTTGCAGACCTTCCTTGCTTGCTCGAAATCCGACCCGGTGCAGGCGGAGACGAAGCAGGCTTGTTCGCTTTTGAGATGTTACGAATGTACGTCGCTTTTTGCTCCCGAAGGGGCCTCCGCCCAACGATCTTGAAGCAGGACACAGAGGTGGGCGCGTCCGACGACCGTCTCATTGAAGCGGTAATTGAAATTGAAGCCAATGGTGCATACGATATATTACGGACTGAATCGGGGGTACATAGGGTGCAAAGAGTCCCCGCAACCGAGACTAAGGGTCGGACCCATACCAGCGCCGTCAGCGTAATGGTCTTGCCGAGTTTCCCAGAGGACGGCAGTGAAATGGATAGTGCCATGAACTTTGAAGACCCCAGCAGCGATTACTATATTGACCCGCAAGAGGTTCGGGTTGAGAAGATGAGGGCTGGAGGTGCTGGTGGGCAACACGTTAACAAAACCGAGTCCGCCATTCGACTGACCCATATCCCTACGCATACGGTTGTCTCCATGCAAGATGAACGATCCCAGCAGGCTAATCGGAGAAAGGCGTGGCAGATGCTACGGGCAAAGCTGGCCGAAGCCCGGCAAGAAGCTCGTGAGCAAGAGCTCATGCAGCTCAGACGAGGTATATTGGGTGGTGTGGCCAAAATGGGTCGGGGTGATAAGATTCGAACTTACAATTTTGGCCAAAGTCGCTGCACCGACCATCGTACAGGCATCACCGTCCACAATCTGGATGGTATTCTCGATGGCGGTGATGGTTTGGACACTGTGATGGACAGTGTGCGGGCTTGGATGGCCGATAGTGAAGTTGAGGCCATGGTTGCCGAGGACATGGCAAAAGCAAATAGTCAATAGCAGAGTCATTCTTTTCATGTACAGAGATACCATGTATTGATATTCTACAGGTACTTCCGCTCCGGATCCAAGACGTCCAGCCCTTCCATAGTCTTCTCATACCTGCCCAGCAGTTAGCAACTTTCGTAGTATGACTTGGGCTGGTCACGAACATAGTGAACACAATTCCTCCACTCATGATCAATCTCGCGAGCCGTGGCATGGCGCCAGACCACAAAGTGAGGACACCTTCATCCTTGACGATCCTTGTTGCGCAAACAATGCTGTTCTTGTAATGCTTGCTGGCCTCGATTGATTGCATTCTAATATAGTTAGGACCTTATATATACCATTAGCGGGCGAGGGGATATTCACCTTGTCTTGACCGTGTCCAATGGTTGGGTCACATAACTGATTCATGTTAGCTTGGATTTGTCTTTTTTTCCCCATCGTCTTCAGGGATCAAGTCCTACACTGTGATGAGCCCTGCAATTCCACCAATTCCAAAGGTGGCTGCAGTGCCCAGCTTTTCACCTGGCGCCGTATAGCCCTCTGCAAGCTGCTTCAATGTTGTGTAGGCTGTGAATCGGGTTGCCGAGTTGGCGGCCTGTCTTGCTGTGGTGGGCACAAAACCTTGGAAGAAACCCTTAACACCTCTTTCTTGGAAAATGATCTTGCTACCGTGCAAGAAACCACGCATCCGAGGTTTGGCAGACTTTCGGTCGTCGATCCTATAATTCGGTCAGTAGAGCTAGCCAGAAATAGGATGTAAAACTTGCAATTGAGTCTTGATGCTTTCAAAGGGGGTGACGGCGAGAAGAGACTCGGTGAATCCAGCACCAAATCCAGCAACAACCGTCCTTGGTCCTGAGATTTTGCCGTTCTCATCCTGGAGAACCGATTTTATGGCATCGAAAGCGACGAATCCTAGTATATATCAGCGTTGCCCCAGACAATCGCGGGAGGTGGACGCACGAATTCCAGCCTTGAGCGAATTTCCGATAATCAGTGTTGTACATCCTGCATACCACTGGCTTCCAAACGGTGGCCATGGTAGCTTTTGGCCGTGGGTAAGCTGGCGATTGAGTTGCGTCCGGGTCTTTGCAACTGCATAGCATTAGCAAGAATTCGTTGGAAGGCATTCGAAGGATCATACATTCGGCCGGGTATGTGATCGCTGTAGTATACGGTTAGCTAGCGGCCTGGTAGGGGTCATTGAGCTCTTTACCGATCTCCACGGCTCCGGCGGTGGACCCCGCAAGGATGGAGCGAAGGGCACTGGGCTATTTATTGGTGAGCTTCAAGTGTACTATATTATTCGACTGGAGAACAAACCTTTCCCTTTCGATCCTTATTCACCGTCGCCATCTTCTTTTTGGTGGTTTGGAGGAATTGCGGTCGCCGAACTCGGAGATCCAGCGATATACGGCCCTCGGCACGTGCCATTACCGCAGTCCATAGACCTATGGAATCAGCCAGGAGATTCACACAACTCATTCATATAAATATATACGTCGAGGTCCTACAACTTATGACAGTGGAACATATTGGAGGGATATTGTCAATTCACTAGCTGATATAAATAGATCCGTTAGACAACTAGTGCTCCTCCATTTTTTTCCTTCTTTTTTTGGTGTTTTTTCAGAGTGGGAGAGTCGGAGAGTAGTGGTCACCGTGTCTCTTGACAACGGCAATCACACAAAGTGAGCGTAGGCACGAATGAGTTTAAGCATGGTAGAGTGGTGGGAAGACTCCAGGCTGCTAACAAAAGGTTGGTAAAGGGCGAGATCATCACTCGTTGCGTCGGGAAAATCAAAAACAGCCCATGGGGAAAAACAAAACCACATGAGACGCTTGTCCTGTAGAACGCCCTTGCAAACCCTTGAAAATCCTTCAAGTACTTCAACACAGAAATAGCCTCGGAAAACGAAGAGCATAGGCGCCGAAAATGCATTTTCCTCAAGGATCCAACTTATAGGACAAGGGACCGGAAGGGAAAAAGACATATGATACATTGCACTCCCGTATCATGATGACCGGATAATCAATGCCGGGATAGCCCGACAAGACCTCGAAGATAGAGCGGAATAGAATAAGAGAATCGAGGAAACCAAAGCGCAGCGACATGAAAAAAGTGTTGTTCAGGCGTGTCTGGGCCTAAGAGATGGGCGCCTGGGGTTGGCCCGAATTTGGTTGACCAAAGGTGATCCGATTGGCCTCATTTTGTGCCCCACGACGTTGGCCCTGTCCACGACCACGGTAAGAACCGCGTCCCCGATTATTGTAGTATTGGCCATGCTGTTGACCTTGTTGTTGACTCTGTGGTTGCCCATTGTTGTTCCGACGAGGTTGACGGTCTCCGTTCATGTTCACGGATCCAGCTCCAGTCTGAGGTGGAGGGTTGGAGATGGGTCTCGGGATGTTTTCAGGAGAATCATAGACATAAAGCTTTTTGTCAATATTCTGCGGAATGGGCTGGATTTCAGTGCCTAGTTCCTGCTCGATCTTGTACAGATTGAACCGATCCTCCCAGTTGATGAGGTTAATGGCGAGACCCAAGTGTCCGAAACGACCCGAACGGCCGATACGGTGAAGGTAGGTCTCAGCGTTCTTCGGAAAATCAAAGTTGATCACAACATTGACCGCTTGAATATCGATACCGCGAGTCAACAGGTCAGAACAAACCAAGTTGCGACATACGCCATTGCGGAAGTCATGGAAGACTCGGTTACGGTGCTGCTGAAGCATCCGAGCATGAGAGTAAAAGCAGGAATAGCCGAGTTCGGTGATTTTTTTGGCCAGAAGCTCAACCCGGTTGGTTGAGTTGCAGAAAATGATCGACTGGTTGATCTGAAGCTTGGAGAAAAGAGTGTTTAAGCAATGAACCTTTTGCTTTTCCTCAACGAAAGCATAGTACTGGGTGATACCGCGCAGGGTAAGTTCGTCCATAAGGTTGATCTCGTAAGGGTTGCGCATGTGCTTGTCCTTAAATGACTTGACAATCAAAGGAAAAGTGGCACTGAAGAGCATGACCTGACGATCCTTGGGATGGAAGGACATAAGTTGCTCAATGACAGGAGTAAATTCAGGAGACAGCAACTTGTCTGCTTCGTCCATCACAAATGTCGGGCATTCGCTCAAGTCGGCGACACCTTTGCTAGCCAAATCCAATACTCGTCCGGGGGTACCCACAAGAATGTGAACAGGGTCATTCAGCCGGATGATGTCGTCCATCAAGCCGGTTCCACCGGTGGTGACCATCACGTTGATGCCTAAGTGTTTGCCTAGAGTTTTGCAGACCTGTGATGTCTGGAGTGCGAGCTCTCGTGTGGGAACCAGAATCAAGGCCTGGGTCTTTGTACTTTTGGGGTTGATGCGCTCGAGGGTTGGAATAACAAAGGCGGCGGTCTTTCCAGTGCCGTTCTTAGCTCGGGCCAAAATGTCTCTGCCTGTAAGGGCAACTGGTATCGTCTCTTCTTGGATAGGAGAGGGCTTTTCAAATCCAGCCTCAAAAATGCCCATCATGAGTTCACGTTTGATGTAGAAGTCCTCGAATTCGAGGCCTTTAGTGGCAGTGACATCCTAGTCAGAGTCAGTATTTTAGAATTGACTGACAGTGACAATATACTCACCTCAGTTTGTGGGCGAGTATCTTTGGGGGGAAGATTCAATGTGTCCTGCAGTCTTTGCTCTGAATTTGTTTCCCTGGTCTAGTCAGATTTGTTTAGGGACTAAGAAATTTGATTGACCTACAGCTTAGTATTGCCGAGTTGTGCAGCAAGCGCGTCGGTCATTGTGACGATAAAGTGCTAAGGAGGTGGGGAGCAAGTGAGGTGACCGATTTTGTTTGCGATCAAGGTGTGTTTGAAATGGTTGCGCGTAAGTTAGAATAGGAATATCTTGGCAAGGTTTGAGGTGAAGGAAGCGAGAGGAGAGAAGAGCAGATATTTGTCGAAACCAATACGGTCAGGTCGTAGGAAATGGGAGATCAGGTATTCAATGATATGAAGCTTCTGTGTGGAACCAAGAAAGATCTTTGATGGCGAAGCTAGAAGAGTTCACAGATAGGATAAAGAATGGTATAAACCAGCTCTGTTGGAAAATGGGGGGGAAGGAAGGGTAGGAAGGTAGCAAAGGTTGAGATTATGATGGCGGGGAGCGAAGAGGTTTGAGGTAAAGAGTGAAGCTAAAACGTTCCTCTGGTTATGGTCACGTGTCACTCAACTACAACTACGATTTTATTCACGACACAAGGTATGAAACTCATTTAAAACATGGCGCTCTTTAAGGGTATTTCGCTGCAAATAAGATCAACCAAGAATTGACGAGTTCAGCGCCGGAAGGTGAGTGTCGTTTGGCCACGCTCTGGCTCTGCCAACTCCTTCACTCTGACATCCGCAGAGATGGTGATATCGGTCTTGCTACCAGGCGTGATCAGAATAAACTGTCGTCCGATAGATCGTCTAGCGGCAACCATCTAGACATTCGCCAGTCAGTAAGGAGCCATAGGAGGGGCAAGTGGCACTTACAAGCATGTCAATCGCCATCTTTCGGTTGATATGATCCATATACACATCACTTTTCAAGTCAGCATGATGACTCGAACCATATCGTGAACAGAACCTACAATTCATCAAGACAACGGATTGGAGATCCCATGGCTTCCCAGAGAGACAACAACAGACAGACTTGTGAGAAAGATTTTTCTCCACCAGATAATGTCCTTGCACCTCTTCCGGTGCTATCATCTTTGGTAATATCAGGTTCAACCTAGACAATAGTCAGCATTGATCAGTCTATTTCCCCGAGGTCTTGGTGAACAGGCTTACTTGTAGATCTAGGAGTTTGTTGGTATGGTCGGCCAGAAGCCGACCACGGAAACTCCTCTCACTCAAGAGATAAGTGAATTGGGCTTTGGCTCGAGACGAGATGTGGGACCTGAAGATTTCCCATCTCTTCTTACGGTTCTGGAGGGTATCTTTCAGGGCCTGAACGAATGTTAGATCAGACCAAAGAAACCAACGAGAATAAAACAAAGGGGTAATTACCCGACTCAAGGCCGAGAATTGTTCAAGTTGCTGCAAAGCTCGATCATAGGTTGCTGCAGTCTTTGTTGCCTCAGCAGCAATTTCCTCTCGAGAACTTCCCAACCTACTGATTGTCAGTTTTATGGCCACAGGAAGCTGCAAGAGACATACTCCAAGTTGTAACGATCCAGATCACGGCTCAATTTATCAAGCTTTTTGTCGAGGCTGCCGGGTGTTTCTCCTTCGTCCACAGGAACTCGAGGAGAAACTAAGTTGGCCTTTTCATTGTATTCAATAACCCGTGCTTTTATCGCTTCTTTTCTCGCCTCGATTTGAGCCTTGGTCTGTCTATCTTGGTTAATAAGTCCAACAGCTTCGTTCTTCGCGTCGAGGATTTCGGTTTTTTTCGTTTTGACAAGATTTTGCTCGCTTTCAGCAACTTGTAGTTTTTCTCGAAGGGTCCCAAGTTCAGCATCTTTGGCGGCCAGTTCTCGCCGGATTTCTTTGAGGGTCTGCAATGTGGCTTTCATGGCTGCCTCGCTATCCTTGTATGATCCCTCATTGAGCTGCTTTTCATCTTCGGCTTCCTTCAATGCTGCCAGAAGGGCATCGATGCGTCCATCCTCGGCGTTCTCTTTATCCAAGGCGTCTCTGAGTGCCTCGGCATGATCTTCCATTCGTTGCATTTGAATTTGCAGATCTTTTTCGGTTCTTCCGTGTCGGACCAAGGCCTGTTTACAGGCCTCGACGCGTGACCGGGCGGTGACCAATGACTGTTCGATGTCGTTCTGTTGGCGTTGGAGGTCGGCAATGATGTCGCGTTGTGCGCTAGAGCCATCAGCCAGTGTTACAGGTTTCAGGGAAGGAGCCTCACTTACTTGATTTGCAAGGCCACGTCGGATTTCATGCGTGGACCCTCGGTCCACCCCATAACAGGAGCCTGACTCGGTTCTCCGGCTCGGCTGTACGAAAGATAGATCCCTCGACGTCGATCTTTTGCATCAATGGAGTAACAGCGTTTAACGTTTCTTGGTCGCGCACCGTCGAATAATACAGCGGAAGCTTCCTTTACATCTTCGATCAACAGCATTTGTTCAATCCCATGGTTGATGATCAGTTGCCGCCTCACTAATTCATTATCGATCTGAAAGGTCAGTACATTACATAAATCGTGGAGGGGGAATGGTGGCTACCTGAAGTGTTCGTAACACAGTGTTGTATTGGGGGTCTGGTTCGTGTGCCGAGGTGTCCAAACGCCCACCAGAGCCAATGAAGATTGGACAGTTGCTGTCCGGTCAGGTCAGGTCAGCTTCAATTTCAATATAGAACCCCTGGTAGAACTCACCACTGAACACGCCGCATGATGTCGAAAAGAAGCTTCATGTCATTCTTGGACGAAACGATGAAACTGGCAAGCGTACCACCAAACACTCTTTCCAAAATAGATGACCACTTCGGTTCTAGCAGAGTGACATGGTGACCAATTGGACCGACAGGGCGTGATTCCCATGATTGTTCCTGTTGAATGGCTTTGAGGAGTGCCGGCATTTTGAAATTGAAGCCAGATTGTCTCGATCCACCTTCTTTGGTGAGGTTCCGAAGTTGGTTCTCCGCTTGACTAATCTCGCGTTTCTTCTGTTCAAGCGGGCCTTTCGCTTCTGTGAAATCTCGCTGGGCTGTTTCGATGTCTTCCCGTAAGCGAGCGGCACCTTGGCGATGCTCTTCGTATTCCTTTTTGGCAGCAGAAGCGCCATTGGCGGCTTGTTCACATTCGGCTTGTTTTCGAGCGTAACCACCATCGCTCACATCAGCGAGACGCTGATTCTCATCATCGACTTTTTGCTGGGTTTCCTGGATTCTCGACTCGGCCGCTTTGAGATATTCCCTAATCTGGCGTTGCTCTGCCTATACAAAACAGTCAGAGAAGGTATTTCAAGATGACTCGAAGGACGTACCTGGAGCTCATGCCGGCCGGCCATCTCACTGTCCAGTTTCTCTTTGATTTTGTCTCTTTCATCTTGGGCCTCATTCACTGCCACGGCAGCTCGCCAGGCATGTTCACCCGCAGCTGTTTCCTCCGCAGTGACTCCATCAAAGGCAGCATCAAACCTTGTAAGGCGAGACTCGGCCTCAGCAATTTTCCGATCTGCCTCGGCGATTTGTTCGGTGAGTGAGATTTCCATCTGTCTTGTCAGTCAATCATCAAAGCGGAGAGTAGGATGGGACTAACTCTTTCTTGTTCTTCAACTTGAGCCCAAGCCATTTGGCCTCGGATATTTCTGATCCGTTTTCTCAGAGAATCGTGCTGGTCAGAAATGTCGAGCTTTTTTCTGGCCAGTTCCTTGCGGTTTTGAAGGACCTGTACGTCTTGGGCTGATGTTCTGAGCTTTTCTTCAATTGAGTCAAGAGATTCCTCCACGAGTCGGTAGTCGTTATCGAGCTGTTCCAACTGGACGCCTTTTACAAAGAATTTGTATTTCTCAGCCGAGCTTGATGTACTTAAGAACTGACGGGCCATATCTTGAGAGAGTACGTTCATAGGGTTTTCAATCTGCAGGGAAAAGTAGTCCGTAATAGCATCCAGATCGCTCTTTTTAGTCGAGACGATGCGCCCATTCTCTGACTTGATCTTGAACCCGCTGGTGCCGCTTCGGGAGAAATGGCGCTCAACAATAATGGTCTTCCCAAAATCGTCTGACAAATAGGCACCGTCGCCTTGATTCTTGATGCGAACGATGATCGTGCTATTTTCCTTGCCCTCTTTGATGAAGCTTTTGAGACTTTGGCCACGATTTGTCGCAGAGGCTTTGCCACCTAGGCAAAGGGTGATCGCTGTCAGGATCGCACTCTTACCACTACCGTTCTTTCCAACAATGAAGTTGATCAAAGGACCTAAGTCGACGTAGAAGTGATCATGGCACATAAAATTGTAGCACTCAACACGTTCAAGGATTCCATGTTCGGCGGGCACGTTGGCCTCGTCAATCAAATGCGAGTATTTCTCTTGTATAATCTGGGTCTGGCGGAACTCTAGCTCGTCCTCGTCGTCGAGAAGCGCATCGTCGTTGACTGCTAGAAGTGAATCGGCGTTGGCATCAGCGCCGGAAGAGGTTGAAGATTCCGAGTTTGCCGAGCTCTCTGAATTTGTCCGCTGTCGTTTTCTCTGTGACTATCAGCTCTGCTTAAACTCATACTTTTATTCTTTGTTGGAATCGTACTGAAGAACTCATGACCGGCTGGTTGGACCCATCGCTTTCCTCGTCGGAGTCCGGAGACGTCTGCACGCGCTTGCGGGATGACATTTGAAGAAATATTTATCAGCCAAGGCCAGCAGCTAGCATAGCGAACAGACTGTTCAGTCTCGACTGATTGTCGCGATTTTCTGCCACGGAAACCCCACGAACTGATAGTCCCGAGGTCGCGTCGCGTCCGCGTGAAACAGACTTAGTAATCAAATAGGCGCCAGCCCCAAGTGAGAACGCAGACTTCAGCGCTCTTATGTGTTGCTGTTTAGTTTGAAGAAGGGAGAGAAAGACAAGAGAGGGATTTGAAACTGCTTTGCTTATGAGTGAAAATCAGGGGACAACGGCATCGAGTGTTTCTTTGTCCAGTGACCACAAAGAGACTCCGATAACCAGAACTATGGACGAGACATATTACATGGCAATTTTCTACATGTGTTGATCAGAAATATAGGAAATATTATTTTGATCAATAGCCGATCGCTCGATCTACGCTCGATCAAAAATTTCTTTGCCTAGAGGTATGCGAGTTGATTGCGCACATTCTCTAGTCCATCAAAATTAGCCTGTAGAGTAGTAGCAAGGACACTTAAACCCTTGATATTGCCATCGCGTGCCCATTCATCACATGCGTTACGAAGCTGCTGATGCGCAGCTGCAAATGCACTCTGCAACTCAGAAGTCCGAGTACACGACCGGCCTAGATCATTCATGTAGTGGGTAGGATCTTGTATGCATAATCGTTGCGCAACAAGGAAATTCCGCTTTCCCGCAGCGGTCCGCTTGACGCTGATTAGAGAACGCTGACCGCGCTGGTGGGCAGTTTCATCAGCCCCGCGAGCTACAGGCAACAAGTCTTTGCTGAAAAGTCCTGGGGGGTCCACGGCAACGCCAACACACTGAAGGTCAACCTGAGTACCATAGAACTGTAGAAGAGCAAGAAACTGGTCACCCAAGCTATTGGGCCCGGGAAACCGGCCATGGTTCATCTTCAGGAATGCCACGATTAGCATGGCTAGCGCATCCGGCCCAACGCTTGCCTGCCATGAGCCAAAAAGGCCACGCGCCTCTAGCAGTGTGCGTGTTACTGTGTACAGAGGTCGTAGGGCAGGATATTCGGCTTGATAATCTTGCAGATACTCCGCGATGGCAGGGATATTCTCGCCACAATAGAATTGGAGCAGGAGTCCAGTCGGCTGGTGGCAAGCGGATAGTGAGGGGTTTCGCTTCTCAGATAGCTTGACATTGTCGAATATATCAGTGTGCTGTAGAGCTTTCTGGACTTGACGCAGAAGGCGGATGTGGGCATCTTGGATCTGAGGCCGCGTGGGGCTTGGTCTTCGATCACGTTCTAGCGATCTAGAATGGTCTTCATATGGGAGTATAAAGTCGAGATCCGAGTGCGCCAGTACAAGGCCAGTGCAGTGGGATCCAATGACTCTTGGAGCATGTGGGACAACTGTTTTGAGAAGTGAAGCTACCTCAGTCCGGAGCTTCTCTACGCGGTCTTGTTCCTGAGCTCTTGGGCTCAAATATTGGTGCAATGCTCGGATTTCTGCATCTAGAATGATCTCGGCATTGGCGCGAGGCAGCTCCAAATTTGTCAGCCATGGACTCTGTGCCGGACGACCTGTCCCTGCAGATTGAATCGCATCTTCTCCGTGTCGATTGATGAGTGGCTGGCGTGATGGTATATCAACAGGACTTGCACGTTTTTTCTGGCGTCTCTTAGACCCCGGATCAGGAGTATTCGGTGAAGATTCCGAGTTCGGGAGGGGTGGTTGATAGTCGGCGCGACTCTTAGGTGGGATCTCAGGCCGCCACAGTCCGGCGGGATCTTCAACGGGGTAAATTTTGCGAATCAAACGAGACCGATTAGTGGACCGATGGGCTTCTAGGGTCTTTCGGAGGCTGTTGGCAAAGACATCGGGAGTCTTGGCCACCGCGACTGAGCTATGGAATGGACGAAAGAGATGAGATGGACGGATGCGGAAAGGTAGGCTCGAAAGCTGCATAACAATCTTGGGGCGTTTGGAGAAAGCAAAGGACACCGGAGTGGATGTCACCATGCCGAGGATGCATGCAGGTTCCTAAGGTTATTTTGCTCGACGACTTTCACTATTTGAGAATGTTTGCCTTAGGCATAAAGAGCCATGTGACAAGGGGTTGCATCGTAACAAGTTCTGTTTCTATATATCGTCGATGTATCCATGCATGTATGAATGTTCTACATCTAAACGTTCATCTAGATCACAAGTGAATAGAGTACCTCAGACGACAACACATAGAAAGAGACAGAAATCCATACATGACGTAGCACTGAGGAAATAATCCACCCATTCCCCTCCATACTCTCTCCATCTTCGTCTTCGAACGGTTTCTATTTTCTAGTTATTCCCCTATTTGCTGTTAACCTGAAGATCTTGTCCTTGCAAGTGGTCTAATCGCTTTCCAGGCCATTTCCTTCGATAACTCTCGATAAGACGACTTTACTTCACCGCTTGCCCCTCCATCCTTACTATTCCCTGTTCCTTCTTTCTTTATAGTCAATCTGTTTTTGTTTTGATCGTCTTCTTTACATCGTCCATGGCTTTTTTGTCATAGTTCATTTCCCTCCCGACCTTGCTTATCCAGTCAGTGCTAATCCTCCGAGGTATGTACCCTTCGATCATCTTCCCATTCTCAACCCACCGACGTCAAGCTTTCCCCGGACCTTGGTGCATGTAACAATTGCAGCCTAACTCCCACAGTCTAATCACAACATACCGGATCTCATCCTCCATCTTCCCGTCATATAAGCACTGCTTGACTGCTCATCTGCTCATCTGCTCGTCATGTCTGAATCAGAGAGCCCCGCGCAGGTGCCCGATGACCAGCCAAACCCCGTCCTCGTTGGGCCCGGATTAAAGGCTCTCAAAAATGAGGCGTATACTCAAGCGACAAATGCGACACCTAGTCTGGAGAAGACGTCGAGCGAGGCCCCTTCATACTTTAACAATCTCCCCGGGGCCAACGCTGGAACTGCCGACCCATCTAAGACGAAGTCCGAGCCAGTGCAGACTGCAGAGAGAGCATCATCCGGCATAGATCTGCTGCGCCGCTTAAGCTTGACCGCTGAATCGCCCATGTCACCTGAGACTGATCCACGCCTAGAACACCCAGGACTTCAGTTGAGTGGCCGTCTCATCAGCGCCGCTTTCTGCATACCATACAAGCTCAGCTTTCGATCGGGATCAGACTGGGTACGTGGATGATTCCATCTATTTGGGATCGTATTGGCTGACCGGATAACAGACGCTCAAGTCGCGCTCCGGTACTTCGGCGCTGTTCGATTCATTTGCACATCTTGCATCGGATGAGACTTCCTGGTCACACACCTTAGTAGGCTGGACAGGAGAGGTCGAGCCTGATGTGGACATGAAAGCACCCTTGCAGCAAATACATCCCAATTCTGTAGTCGCACCTCTAACCCCCAGTAACCTTGTTGCCAAACAAGCATTGAACAAGGCTGCCGCGCCGGTTCCCGTGGATGGAACCAAGAAGCCACCCGCTCATCCGCTGGTGGAGGGAATTAGTGTCACCCAACAGGACCGAGAACGACTCGATGAACAATTGAGCTCAGGTCGTCATGGCCGGGTATTGCCTGTGTGGTTGTCGGACGCATCAGACGAACCAGAAGAGACTATTCTGCTGAAAGATCAGGGGAGATGGCGCCGTTATGCTGAACGTGAGCTATACCCTCTACTCCACTACAAGCAACATGGCCCGACAGATGGCCGATCCGAGCGACGATGGTGGGCCGACTACCTCCGCTTGAACCAGTTGTTTGCGGATCGCATTGTGCAGGAATATCAAGAAGGAGACGTGGTCTGGGTTCATGATTATCATTTATTCCTTCTACCAAGTCTGCTGCGGCAACGTATCCCGAATATCTACGTGGGGTTCTTCTTACATTCGCCTTTTCCAAGCAGCGAATTCGTCCGGTGTCTTGCGAAGCGCAAGGAGATCCTAGAGGGAGTCCTGGGTGCCAACATGATTGGATTCCAAACATTTTCCTATTCTCGACACTTTACCTCGTGCTGCACACGTGTTTTGGGCTTCGAGTCCAATTCTGCCGGGGTTGATGCCTACGGCGCCCATGTTGCAGTAGATGTCTTCCCCATTGGCATCGACGCACGTTCGATTCAAAAAGCCGCCTTTGGGGCTCCGGATATCGAGAAGACCGTGTTGGGTATTCGCAAGCTCTATGCTGGAAAGAAGATCATCATCGGCCGCGATCGGCTCGACAGTGTTCGCGGCGTCGCGCAGAAGCTACAGGCATTCGAGATTTTCCTGGAGCGCTACCCGGAATGGCGTGACAAAGTTGTCCTCATCCAGGTGACTAGTCCAACTAGCGTAGAAGAGGAAAAGGAAGACGACAACAAGATTGCTGGCCAAATATCCAATTTGGTTTCGACCATCAACGGAAGATTTGGCTCTTTGAGTTTCTCGCCTGTGCAGTACTATCCGCAATACTTATCTCCGCGCGAGTATTTCGCTCTGCTGCGTGTAGCCGATGTCGGCTTGATTACTACGGTGCGAGATGGCATGAACACAACGAGTCTGGAATACATTATCTGTCAACAAACCAACCACAGCCCTTTGATTCTTTCCGAATTCTCCGGTACGGCGGGCACCCTGCCTAGTGCCATCCACATCAACCCGTGGGATCTGGTTGGGGTGGCTGGAGCGATAAATCAAGCATTGACTATGCCAGCCGACCAGCGAAAGGAACAACACCTCCAGTTATACAAGCATGTAGTGACCAACACAGTTTCTATGTGGTCCAGGCAATTCCTCAATCGCCTACTGACCAACCTTTCGTCCTTTGACCAATCGGTCGCTACACCTGCACTCGATCGCGCACAACTAATGAAGCAGTACCGCAAAGCTCGCCGACGACTGTTCATGTTCGACTACGATGGCACATTGACACCAATTGTCAAGGATCCCCAGGCAGCCATTCCTTCAGATCGGGTACTCCGTACTCTGAAGAGCCTATCAGCTGACCCACGAAATGCCGTGTGGATTATCAGTGGACGGGACCAGGCTTTCCTGGACGAGTGGATGGGCCATATCCCAGAACTTGGATTGAGTGCTGAGCACGGTTGTTTTATTCGGAAGCCTGGGTCTGAGGATTGGGAGAACTTAGCCGAGAAAAGCGACATGGGATGGCAGAAAGAAGTGGTTGATGTCTTCCAACATTACACAGAGCGAACACAAGGCTCATTCATTGAACGGAAAAGGGTAGCATTGACCTGGCACTATCGTCGCGCAGATCCAGAGTACGGTGCGTTTCAGGCTCGCGAGTGTCGAAAGGCTTTGGAGGACACTGTCGCCAAACGGTGGGATGTGGAAGTCATGGCAGGCAAAGCCAATCTAGAGGTCCGGCCAACCTTTGTGAACAAGGGGTTTATCGCCACTCGGTTGGTCGACGAATATGGCACGGCCCCGGGGAAGGCACCGGACTTCATCCTATGTTTGGGTGATGACTTCACCGATGAAGGTAAAATTGCTCGCCTGGTTCATGGTGAAATCGTGGATTAACATTCAATTTAGATATGTTCCGAGCCCTCAAGAAGTTTGATCTACCTCGCGACCACGTTTACTCAGTTACGGTGGGTGCCAGCTCAAAGCAGACCGATGCTAGCTGGCACTTATTGGAACCGGCCGATGTTATTGGGTCAATTCAAATGCTTTTTAGCAGCGCTAACCAAGATCACTGAGATCTGAACAAGGCCTTGGCCAACAAACCGATGACTACCCGCCACAGCCAAGTATACGCCATGCTTCATCGGGGAATCTAGCCTTGGCATCCGTTTCAAATCGGCATGCCGGAAATTATCCGGTCTTTTGAAGATGGTTGATCTATTGCTAGCCCATTACTCTTATGTTAGACGCTGCACTAGTTCAAAGGTTGCTTGGTATCCAAGCATTACCTCCGCCCACACTGTTTTAGCTCGGCTCCGGTTTATGCTCCCTTGCTTTTCACCTCCCTAAGACAGGTTTTTTTTTGCCATGCTTTTGTATAGACTCATGTATGTACATGCTAGAAAGAAAGCTATTGAGTTTCCCGAAGTGTTGTATCACATACGAAGATAGACGTAATGTACCTGGAACTATCCGAGAGAGCCGGTTTTGCGGGGACCCCGGGATTGCGCCATATCAAGTGAGTGTGGGGTCAATATAAGATATAGAGATTGATATATAATGTAGATATCAGATGCTATTCGACCTAGAGAACAGGAGTTAGATACAGATACAACCTGCAACAGAAAAAGATATGCTTCGTCGGAAGTGGACCTGTCATCCGAAGGGCGCGGCCATCTCTGCGAGTGACGATCGGAAGGATCCCCGTTATAAGAATTTTCCCCCAATTTTGACTTGACTCATTTGATAAGTTTTTTTGTTCTTTTGGGAGATTTCTACACGTACAAGGCGCAACAAGGAACCATGTCAACTTCTAACATGGCCAATATCTCCAAGAAACCCTCAAGTATGACCGAAGAACATGCAGAGGAGAACGAAAAGTACATAGACCATACTCGCCATTCGTCAGATGAAGAATCAACTATCAGACATGAACTCAATCTTTCCCACATACCAACCAACACCAGCGCCTTGAGCCGTACACTATCGGCGGTGCGCACTCGGGAATCTGGCAAAGATCTCGGTCCGCCTCCGGACGGCGGATTTCAGGCTTGGTCGCAGGTTGCCCTCGCACACTTCGTCATCTTCAATACATGGGGTTATATCAATAGCTTCGGTGTCTTCCAGACATACTATTCCCAGACATTGGGACACCCACCCTCGGATATCTCCTGGGTCGGGAGTATCCAGATCTTTTTGTTGTTCTTTATTGGCACTTTCTCCGGCAGGGCCACCGATGCCGGTTATTTCACATTTACTCTGGCCTGCGGTGCTATCTTGGAATGCTTCAGTATCTTCATGACTTCGCTCTGCACAAAGTACTGGCAGCTATTCCTAGCACAGGGGGTTGGTCAAGGAATTGGGTGTGGTCTCATGTTCTGCCCAACCCTGGCTTTGGTCTCGACTTATTTCGCCAGGAACCGTGGCATCGCTATTGGCCTCGTTGCATCGGGTTCTGCGACAGGGGGTCTGGTCTTCCCGGCTGTTGTCATGAAGATGCTGCCCCATGTCGGATATGGGTGGACAATACGAACACTGGGCTTTATCTCGGTAGCCACGCTGACTCCCTGTGTGCTGTTCCTTAAGCAGCGTCTGCCTCCACGTAAGACTGGTCCGATTGTCGAGTGGGCTGCCTTCACTGAGCTGCCCTACTTGCTGTTTGCGATTGGCATGTTCATGAACTTCTGGGGCCTGTATGTCGGCTTTTTCTACATCGGCAGTTTCAGTCGTAACATCATCGGCGTCTCAAGCGATCGATCTATTGATCTGCTCCTAGTCATGAACGGAGTGGGATTGGTCGGGCGATTGGTCCCCAACCTACTTGCTGATCAGTTCACCGGTCCTCTCAACCTGTTGATCCCGTTCAGTTTCGTGACGGCCTTGGTTGGCTACTGTTGGGCGGCAGTCCACGGCATGCCCGGGCTCTGGACCTTTGCAGTGTTTTATGGCCTCTTTGCTGCGGGTATTCAATCGTTGTTCCCAGCGACTCTCAGCACCCTTACGACTGATATGAAGAAGATCGGTGTACGCATGGGCATGGTACTCAGCGTGGTGGCAGTGGCAGCCCTCATAGGGTCTCCTATTGCTGGTGAGCTAGTTGTTCGTGATAATGGCAAGTACCTGTATGCCCAAATGTTCATGGGATCTGCGATCCTCCTTGGTGGATTGACGTTGATTGGGGCTCGAGTGACCAAGGTGGGCACTGGTCTAGCTCGAGTTTGATAAATGTGAATATGAAAAAAAATAGGTACATAGGGATATAGAAGATATAATGATAATGCTGTATATATATTCTAAATGTCGTTTGTCGTATGTTGTATGTTGTATGTTGTATGTCTTAACAAATCAACGACTTGTGGTTTGACGGAGAAGAAAAACGTCCCCACATGTGATTTAATGCGAGCGCGGTGACTTGACAACTCGCGAACTTGTTCCCTTCGAATTTCTGTGTCTTTTACAACATTTGAAGATCTTTAAAATACTTTGGATTCTCCCTGTAAGTGATCTGTTATTTTGATTCCATCCTGGAGGAACTGTGAAGCGACACCCCGCCTTTGCCCCTCCATTCATTGTGTGCGAAACCCCCTCAATGAGAACCCGCTAACTCGTTCTCGATATAGAGATATACATTACTCCAGCCTCGTCACCAAAGCTCTCAAGCTCTCAAGTATTTCCTACATATCAATATGGCGCCCCGTGGTCGTGGAGGAAAGTTCTCCAAGCCTACTCGAGGAGGTATGTCGTGTGCGCCTAAGCACAAGTATCGGTACGAGATACTTGAAGCTGATCAGACGATGAATAGGAGGCAAGCACTTCAGCAGAGATCTTCAGCCATTAGACAAGGATGGTAATCAAATGGGTCTCTGGCGGGTAAGTGAACTGCAGCCCCAATGAACTCAATTTGGACAGCATCCTGACCATGATATCCCTCTCACAGGAGCCTGGTGAGCAAATCAAGTCATCGGGTGACGAAGATTCTTCATCCGAAGAAGAAAGCTCTGAGGAATCCAGCGAAGAAGAGTCCAAGCCGATCGAGTCATCTACACCTGCAGGAAGCCGCGAGGAGCGCCGCGCAGCTGCTAAAGCTAGGAAGGCAGCCGCATTGAAGAAGCGAGGCCAAGGGCCCGCCCAACCGGGCGACTTACCCCCTTCAGACTCGGAAGAATCCGACAGCGAGCTCCCCGCCAACCCCAACCACACTGCCAAGTCCCGCTCGCAGACCCTGAAGCCTGTAGACGAGCCCGCTGCTGAGCCCAAGAAGCCCGCTAAGGTCAAGGATATCTCGCAGTTGTCCCGACGGGAGCGTGAGGCCGTCCAGGCCCAGCAGGCCCGTGAACGTTACCAGAAGCTGCACGCAGAGGGTAAGACTGACGAGGCGAAAGCGGATCTGGCCCGTCTCGCCATCATCCGTGAGCAGCGTGAGACGGAGCGTCTGCGCAAGTTGGCCGAGAAGGAGGAGAAGGATGAGCAAGCCAAGGAGCGTGCTGAAGCCGCTCAGCAGCGAGAGGATCGTTTGCGTGCTGCTGCTTTGGGGAAGACTAAGAAAGTTGGTAAGAAATAAGCTTGCGGATCTCGTTTTATATGTGGTCATGACTGAGGTCGAATTGTTGTTGGTTACACATCTAGACAACAAGAAAAAAAAAACAAAGCAAACAGTTGAGATACTCCTCACATTGGACATCTGGAATCAATCAGACAGTAGAAAATATGCGCAATCATGTAAATTGAAATCATGTACACCGACGCCCCCATAGCATTAGATAAACACCTCATTTTTGGGCTGGCTTTTTTTCCAGAAGGGATGAGCCGGACAAAAAGATATTTCAGATCTCGTACAGGGAATGGAAATCCCAGGGAAAGAACATAAATCGGGGGAAGCTTGCTACTTCACACGCCCCAGAACAACCCCTCAACGCTGCGGCCTTGCATGACAATGCCCCAACCGGCAATCAGGCTGACTAGCCACATAACGGTGAAGATGAAGATAGGCACAAGCAGAAGTTCTGTGTTATGTAGGAATGGGAGAGCATTGTACCCCAGGAACGTGATGTAGGTATAGTAAATGAGAGCAGAGAGGTAGAGCGAGTTTCCAAGGAAAGTAGCCAGGAAATTACTCGGGCTGCGGGTGAGGAGCGGCAGAAGGAGGAATTGCACCACGTAGAGGTGGAGATAGAGAGGAAAGAAGGCCCGGTTGGATACCTATGCAACGGCAGTGTCAGAAAGTCGGAGATTCCACGGGATTTCTGGCAGAGTCTTACATCAAAACAATACCCAAACTCCAATTGCTCCTTCTCCCCTGGCTGCGTAAACAAGCCCTGAGCGGCACCTCGTCTTCGGCCACGGGAACCCCGCAGGCCAGCCAGAGAGGCGGCAGCTCCGTTCGGACCGAATAGACGGCCAATGATAAAGTATCCAATTGTTGAGACGAGCAGTGAGGAGCCGATGAAATGCACGAACACGAAGAGCAAAGCGAGGCGTATAATTGCGCCAAAGCCCGGCGTATAAGCAAGGCCCCATGCGAGGGCTGTGAGGAGGAGGAAGAATGATAGTAGGTAGGTGAATGACGGATCAGGCCGGTGCCATGTGTTTTTGGTTTCTGCTCGAAGGCGTCAATAGTGCTCGGCCGGGACGATAGTAGCCATATTGCCAGTTGTATATGCTTGTTCAATCGAGGTACGAGCCAAGCTTGGAACAAATAGACTCACGTTTCTAGATCAGATAGCATGATCAGCATAGTTCGAGGGTTAGTTAGGATAGTCAAGACCACTTACATGGTAGTATATCGATTTGAATACCTTCTTGGGTGCGATCAACAACGAGGTCATCTCCCAAATTGCCATTTCAAAGTCCATCTGTGGGAATTTAAAAAGCCTGTCCCATATCAGTGATTGTCTCTCGCGCCGAGATTCTTTGGTCCTACCTCTTGAAGAAGCGCGGCATGCGGACGCTAGACCGGGTTGCGGGTGTTGAGCCGAAGTTGGCAGGACCGACATGTTGGCGGGGGACAGAGATGTGAGGGTTCATGATCTTAGACCCCGTTTTTCGAGGAGGGGAATCAATCTCGGAGCATACACAATGCAGTTCAACTGTTGTACGTGTATCCGATGCAAGTTGGGGCCCGGTTATGTCATCTTGATCACGTGTTGGGTATATGGGTCATTTATTTATTTTTGGATTTTTATGTTTTGGATCCTAATGGACACAGTACTCTATATAAGATACTCTGTTCTACTGGAATGTGAAGTCTAGATAGATCTCAACTCATGTCTCTTCTGAACAGGTGTCATTCCCGCTGGAAAAGGCTTCCTCTCCAGATAATTCACTCTGGAGGGGGCTGAACTATAAGTTGTATATACTACTGTGTACTAGTTAACATGGGTATGGAGTAGTTAGCCATGGAAGAGATATAGGGAGTGCTCTGTAGTTATTAGTCTGGGATTCACTTATATCTGCACATACCTGTCTCTACAGAGTATAGTCTATTTCTCTATTCACGGAATCAACATACAAAGAGCTCTATCCCCACAGCTCCACCTGTGTACTTTTGGCGTATACAACATCGTAGATTGTAGATTGTGCTTGAAGGATTGCAAGGCAAAGAACATTGATATGGGTTGTATATATGCATACATGTATATTATACCATACCACTATATAAGTCGACCTAAAGTAACTATACAAGCCTTCATATGTACGTACGAAACCCCTGAATCTGTAGATCCCTAAAAACCCAAGTAATTTCCCCCTTCGCATGTTTCGATTCAATATCATATGTTACAATCTTCCTGATTAACTATAGCTATATTTCTCAGATCATAAAAAAAGTACCATTACAGTCCAGCGGAGAGGCTTTAAAAGTTCCCGCCTAACCTCCCCGACCCTCAGGAGTTCGTTCCACCCCCGGTTTCTTGTTCCTCTTGCTATTGCCCACCCTTTTACTTTCCTTTGATCTTCGCTCTTTTTTACATCCCTGGCCTCGTGGGACAATGACCAAGTGAATTACCATTCAATCCGTCAAATCGGATACTGCAGGTCGAGATCGGTTTAGTCAATTACCTTGTCAGACCTGCAAGAGATCTGGTATGGACACCGAGTGGCTCCGAATCCCCCCATCCCTCCAACTACTACAATGAGCCTGTCATGCCCTTTGTGTGGATTGGAAATTCGATCCGCCTAAGAAATGAAATAATTAACATCGGTTAGTGCAATAATGTCCCAACGGGAAGCGTACTCTCCTCCCCATACGCCTCCCTCCCAAACCGCAAGATACAAGCCCTCCAAGCGAGGATACCCAGAACGACCATCCATTCGCGATGCTTTCCCAGACATCATGGATAATCCAGCGAGAATCAGTGAGTCGGATGATCGAGACCCGCATGATCTCTCTCTATCCCCGCAACATGCTACACGAACGTCAATCGTCGACAACATGCTTCTTTCGCTCGATCAATTCGCCTCTAGTTCATCTGTTCTAGACGACTACCGTCTTTTCAATTCCGCCTTCGAAACCGACCATCACAGTCATTACTCGCAAGAATCTGATTCGCACGGCCGGTACCGCGGACACACCTTCTCCTCGTCAGTGTCCTCAGAACCAGACTACGGATACGAAGATGGGCATGATCGCTACGCAACAATCACAGCGAAGGGCCGACGCAGCAACAGCAGCTCCAATAACCAGACACCGAGACAAATAGGAAGCTCGCGCGGGGGTACCGGATCTATGCCACGAACAAATACTACCCGAAAAGGCAGCAAAGGAAGCTCATCCTCCACCACGGACTATCCATACACAATCCCAAGAGCACGAGCGGATCATGGCTTGGGCCGCCGTTCAGCCAGCTTCGACTGCGGGCCAAAACGAGCGTTCGCACCTTATGCTGATTCCAGTGTCGGGCAGGACTTGACGCTGTACGACGATCACGATGCTGCACCCACCCCGAGTGTCCCGGCAGGACCACGAAAGGTTCACGATTATGGCAGGACGCCAGCAACTGCTGCCGCGCGGACACCGCTAGCACCGCGACGGAACAGTTTGAAAACGGCTTATGCCCCTCAGGTTCGAAAGGTTCGGCCTGAAAATTTCGCCACGGGAACTCTTAGAGGTCGGGACAACGACTTCCAGAATATGGATGATACGGACCTTGACCTCCCTCCGGCCATTACGGCTTCGTTTGACTCGCCTGCCCCCAGTCCGACCATCTCCTATAACAAGCCGGCTTTTCCTCCCCCAGACCCAACGGCAACCACCACAATTTCGGCCAATATCTCTACCAACTATACTGCTCCAATCACGAAAGAACGCCCAGGTTTCTTCCGGCGTGTCTTTGGATCTAAGAACCCAGTCCCTGGACCGGCAGATGCAGCAAGTACAAATGCAAACGATCTGTCACACCTAGAAAACGAGAGTAGAGAAACCAATGGGATGACTGCCAGCCCAAGGCTACGACCTCAGCAGGCAGCCAAGAGCCCTGCAGGTGCTTCTCCATCCTCAATCCGCACAGGACCTCATCAGGTCGTAAACAAGAAATCTTCGTTCTTCCGTAGAAGGAAGAGGTCAGTGCCTGACCACGCTCCTCCCCCAATCGTTATCCCTCAACACCTTGCACCACATACGATGGATAATATGGCGGCTCCAAGTCCTGTGAGCAGCCTGCGGCAGATCATGAATCCTTACATCGACGAGGAATCAGAACGGAAAGAGAATGCGGACTGGGAGGCCAAAATTCGACAACCGGCATTCTTGCAGGCGCAGAAGAAAAGAGAAAGTGTTTCAGCTCCTGGAGCTCCCAAAACGAAGACTTCTCTTCAGCCCTCTACTGCCTCTCGTGGCCAGGACATCTCACCCCTTCCAGAGAAGGAACGATCTTCGAACGGCGAAGTTTTCGCAGACTTGGCTTTGCAGGAGAAGTCTCAGAGTGTTACTGCCTCTGGTACCCTGTCCCCCGTTGTGGAGAATTTCTCGCGCAGCATCAAATCACAGGTCGCTATTCCTCAAATCAATGTAGCTAGATTGGCGCTTCCGTCTGGGGACAGAGCTTGCGAATCTCCTGTTGATTCTATATCAACAGCATCGAATTATCAGACCGCTGCGAACACCCCACTCATTGAGCAGGAAGACTCTCAGTCTGATGGTACCGAAGATCAAGCAGATGGACCTGGCGAAGCTGTTGAAGATGGACCCACAGCTGCAGATCGAGAACAAGCACAGAGGCTCTTCGACAGCCAGGACCAGGTGGTGGGCAACGAGTCTGCTGCCGCTTGGCTGGGTGACCCTGATCGGGCAATGGTTCGTGAAGCATACATGCAACTGTACAACTGGTCTAATCTCAACATTGTGGCCTCTCTTCGGGCTCTTTGCGACCGTTTGGTACTCAAAGGAGAAACCCAACAAGTGGATCGAGTGCTGGATGCCTTTTCGACCAGATGGTGTGATTGCAACCCGAGTCATGGCTTCAAAGCTACTGACGTTGTCCATACCATTTGCTATTCTATTCTGCTACTCAACACTGATTTGCATATGGCTGACATTGATTCAAAGATGACCAAATCCCAATTCGTTCGAAATACCATGCCCACTATTCACCGAGTCGCAATGGATGCCGCGCCGGAGGGATTTGAGACGTTGCGTCCAATCAACCGCTCCAAGACTCAACCCAATGAAGCGCACTCTGCCCCTACGTCGGCACGCTCTGCAAATTTCCCTTCAGAGGTCACCCATGGCTTGTTTGACAGAGATGGCGGTGCAAATGATGCTGGGCCTTTGGTTAACACTCCATTCACCGGAACTGTGAGAGCCTGGGAACAACAGGTTGAAGCAGTGCTCAAGGAATTCTACACATCCATCCAAAAGCAAAAGCTGCCTCTGTTCGGTGCTCAACCAGAACGTGAAGTATCTCGCATGTCGTCCAACAACTTTTTGGGCCCCTCTAGCAATACTCTTCGCAGGAGCCCCAGCACAATTAGCAAGAGTGGTTCCGATATATTTCCTCGCGGTCGTTCCGCCAATTCAAGCCATGGAGCTGCACGATGGTCATCCAAACCCCGCTCTCGGGCTGGAAGGCTTTATCCTCCTTCGGCGATGGGCTCCAGCCGTACCAGCCTAGACGACCAATCTGTCTGGAGTCCGACTGGGTCCAGTACCTGGAGTAAATATTCCTTGGGCAAGTTTACTTCAGCGTCTGTGGACTCTTTTGGCTCAGACTTCCCTCGCGGCGAGTACCAACAATCTATCGGGTTTGCCAATGCTCTGAGTCAGGCCATCATTAGAGAGGACTCTGCTACATCGGTATACAGCTACGAGGAGCCCGAGCGAACGACCCCTTTGCTTGAAGATGATACGTTGGCTCTAGCCGGAGCCCCATGGGCCAAGGAGGGGAGCCTAAAACATAAGCATCACCTAGATGCGGTGGACAAACGGGCCAAGGACCGGAACTGGAATGACTGTTTTGCGGTTATACAGCAAGGCTGGATGCGTCTTTTCTCGTTCAACAACTCCACCAAGTCAATGCGGCAGAAGTCTAAACAGCGCGGTGGGGTCATAGTCGGTGGTGGCAACTGGACGGAAAATGCAGAAGAGCTTTGGAAGTTCATGCTGCGCCAAACCATTGCCAGTGCCCTACCATCGCCTGGATACTCCAAGTCTCGTCCTCATGTCTGGGCGCTGAGTTTGCCCACTGGGGCGGTTCATCTCTTCCAAGCTGGAACGCCTGAGATTGTCCGAGAATTTGTCTCCACGGCCAACTACTGGAGCGCGCGATTATCAAAGCAACCACTGATAGGAGGCATCAGCAATATTGAATATGGATGGAGCGACAGTGTCATCAACAGCGCGCTGATCGGCGGTGAAAGTCGATCCCCGCCGCCTTCGTCAGGCGCACGGCCAAGTATTCAAAGCTCCATCCGAAGCTCTATGGATCATCAGGGTGTGCGACCCCGACTTCCCGCGGATCGGGTCAACATCAGTGACTGGAGCCCACCGCAGCAAAGCATGGTCGCCTCCAACCTGACAGAAGAGGAACAGTTGAAGGCCCTGCAGGCCTACGTGCAGAACGTGGAAGATGATCTCTCTCGCCACAATGAGCTGCGTTCTGCGATGAACCTTGCATTCTCTCCACGCCACCCCAACGCTGCTAAAGCCATGGCAAATTGGGAACGAAAATCTTCGTATCTGTTACGTGAAATTGTCAAGTTTCGCACGTATATCGACTCCCTACGCAACGCCATCAGCTCTAAAGAGAGGATTTTCGCTTCAACCAACTACTCTCAAGTTGATGAAGAGGCAACCATTGAGCCTACGGAAGTTGCAGCATAATTGCACACTCTTCCTCTTTTCGCTTTTTAATGAATCGGCTGTATATACTTATTTCTTTCTGGCCTGGGAAAACTCCATGCTACCTACCTTTCAAAGGGACCGGACATCTTGGTCCTTTTTCTCTCTCTTGTTTTCCGTGACTTTTGTTTGATACAACTTTGTCTAGTATACCTCTTTCCTATTAATGCTCTGTGATGGCGTGGATTATTCCGATTAATGCTTGGGATGGTGATGTGATGCTATGGATACCATGATTGTCGTTTTGACATATGAATATCATCGATTTATATATTTCTGTTGATTCGATTCTTGATTCTTGATGCTTAGTTGTATAGTTGAGTGATACGCGCGTGGCATTGATGGTTATGGTATATGTCGTGCGTGGCAATACCACTCCATTATTGTGCCTGGCCGTGTCCATACTCTTCATCTACTCTTATGCCAGATGCTCTTGCCAGATGACTTTCAAATATGTTCGAATCCAAGTTAGACCTTCATTTTCACTTGATTTTACACATTACAATCCATCTCTTCTTGACTTTCTGAACTTTTCCCATACATCAAAATACAATGACCGCTCATTCGCCGATCGAGGCGGGTAGCGAGATCCAGGGAGTGGATACCCAAGCATTAGGCGTCATCTCCCCAGTTACAGTGCGCTCCCCGTCCGTGTCGGTATTCCAGACGCCAGATCAGACCTTGAATGATTTCAGTTCAGAGTACTTCATGGCAGAGGACGCACCGGGGAGTCTCCCCCCGAACTCGGTAACACAGTCCCAATCCGAATACGCGCAATCAACTCCTTCAGAGCCGGATCATGGAGACCAAGACCATAAAGATCATGAAGACCATGAAGACCCTGAATTTACCATGACATCGACCCAACTAGATTTGAACGATCACAGTTTTATTCCTTCCTCGGTTGACCACGACGAGAGCAGTCTATTCCATGCATCGAGCGAAAATGGCGACCACGAACGCGGCAATAACCAAACCCTAATCGAAGAGCACGAAATGCGTCGCAAACTTATGGACATTGAGTCGAGCTTTCTGCCGGAACCCTCAACAATTGACGTGGCTGCGACCGGTCCTACTGCTGGCGCGGATGATACGTACCTAGTTGGAATTCCGAAGAATGGCACTGCCAACATAACACAGGACTCCTCACAGCTCTCATTCACAGAACCAGCCGAGAAAAACCCGGTGGAATACGAGGAACACACCGAGGAGGAGCAGCCATGCACGAATTTGGACTCGGCACCTGGCCCTACAGGACAACATGCGGACAATTCCTTGCTTGACTCCCTCTCGTCACCTACGGCAGCTGCAGCGCTGCGGCAAACCCAATCCAAGTTGTCCGAAAATGCACGAGAAACCAGCCCGCTTGCCCAAGACGAGCGTCCCTTCAGATCTGAATATTCAATGGCTGAGAACGAATCGCAACTTACCCCCTCGAAGCTTCGAAACACCTCCCGCAGCCTATCGCCCGGTGCGTCGCACCGATCTAATGACCGAAGTACCGGTGCTACTGATAGTCGAAGAGCTAGCCGACCCAAGTACCTGACTAGTCGACAATCAGTCAATCGTTCCTCATACTCATCGGCCGCCAGTAACAACACTGAAATGACCAACAGCGATGCCACACTGGGCGCGGACTATGCCCTTCAAACTGGGGGCGCGACTCTTGACAACTATGGAAGCTTGCACACTGAAAGTCGTGCCAAGATGGCTAGGACAACCAGTCTCGGGAGCATGGCATCTGGAATCTCCGGGTATAGCGAAGAAACCCCACTTGACAAAGGAAACATATCTGGTCCAATAGATGGTGGTCTACATACGCTGGAGGAGGAAGGCTCACCACATTCTGTTGACCACGAAGACGCCTCAACACCGGTGACACCCAAGGCGCAGCCACAAGACAGAAACTCTACGGATACTGCAATTGCCGAGCGAGTGAAAGACATTCAAATTCCTACCACGTTTGCACAACGGTTCCGGGAAGACTTCCAAGCACTTCCGGAGAAACGTTTGGGTGCCTCGACCCCTGCTTTTGCGAAAAGTGGCCGAAACTTGACCCTTAAGGAACAGAGTAGCACCATTGATCGCCTAGCGAAGGAGAACTTCGACCTAAAAATGCGAATCCACTTTCTTAATGAGGCGTTAAACAAGCGATCCGAGGAAGGCATCAAGGAGATGATATCGGAGAATGTGGAGCTCAAATCAGATAAGGTCAAGCTTTCAAAGGACAATCAAAGCCTAAGACGCAAGATTCGAGACTTGGAAAAGCAAGTGAAAGAGCATCAATCCGACAAGGATTCTATGGTCAATCATGACCCCGATGGATCAGAGGATGGTGATCGCGACTCGGCCCAAGACGAAGAAATCGTCTTCCTACGTGAACGGGTTGAAACTTATGAACTCGAGATTGAGCGTATGAGGTCGGAAACTATTGCACGGGAAAGTGAGAAGCGACGGTTGGCCGAGATGGTCAGGTCGCTCAGCGATAATCGTGCGGGAGAGTCCGACGCAGGCGCGCGGGAAGAGCGAGTAAGTGAGATGAACACGATCAAGTCAGATCCAAGCTAATTAGCCATGCAGGAGATGTGGAAAGATATGCTTGACGCAGAAACTTCAGCGCGAGAGCAAGCCGAGGAAGAAAATCGAAGACTTCGGGATGAGTCGATTCGTTTGCGGAGTGAGATGTACGCTGCCACAAAGCCCGGCCAATACGACTCTTTTTCATACATATCTGATAGAGATGGCAACCGAGTTCCCACCGTCCCCAACAGCACGCTTGTTGTAGAGCTGGGGCTCCTTAAACAGGAGAACGCGGAACTAAGAAAAGAAGTCAGTGCCCAGACTTCAATGCTCACATCTCGTAACCGAGAAAAGGAACGTCTTTATCAGGAGATTGAAGATTTGAAGCTTGGAGAGCGTCGTCATGTTGGCCGATCCATAGCTGGAGATAGTATCTTCGACCGTTCCGCCTCACGTACTCATGGCCGACCTTCGTCTCAGGCTAGCGACGGAACAGGTATGTCACGCAGCGACATGGATCACGATGAACTCGAAGCCCGGAATGGACAACTCCGGGACTTAGTGTCGACCCTCAAGCTTGAGAATCAAGCTATCCGAGCCGAACTTGAGGACTATATTGCAGAACTAGAGGCTCTTGACAAAGCATACCAGGCTGATGTCGATCAAGCCGAGGAAGAGATGCAAAATCTACAGCAAGAACGGGACCAGGCCGTGAATATGGCGAACGAACGAGATGCCGCTTTTCAGGACCTGCGAGCCGAAGCGCAGGAAGAGTTGGATACCCTTGGAGACGAACTTGACCAGAAGATTGTTGAGTGCCAGCGTATGAATGAGGACCTGAGAACTCAGGACGAAAACCTGAGGGCTTTGCAGGCCGAAATGCGTTCTGCCAGCGAAGGCATTATCCGTCTCGAAGAAGATGCACAGAACAACCTGGCCGCGTACAAGTCTGTGCAGCAGGAACTTGAGGAGACCAACCGCGAGATGGAGTCTATGGAGAAGAGCCTATTTGAGGCCAACACTAAGGTCCAGCGACTGACAGTGCAGATTGAATCGAGCCAAAATGAAATTGCTTTCCTTCGCGAAGAGCAAGACGGTGATAAGATCCGCATCGGAGATCTCGAATCGGATCTCAAAAACTACCACATGAGCTTGGTTAGTGAGAAAGAGAAGACTAGAGAACTCGAGCAGCGACTGGCCGATGAACGTCACCAGCGAGAAGTAGTAGGAAGCAAGGAGAAGCAAGATGTCCAGCGTATCATGAATGAATTAAACCGCGAAGCTTCAGCTTCCAAAGAGGAGGTCCGACGTCTAAAGAAGAGCCTTTCAGCCCAGGAGATTGAAACCTCCACCTGGCGAGAACGGCTGATGGACCTCGAAAACAATTTGAGGGAAACGCTGGGTGATCTTAGCGGCAGTCGGTCTAGCTTGATCACCAACATCATGAAGCTGCAAAAGGAACTCGAGTCCACCGCCCTTGAGTTAGAGAGCGTCCGCTCACAGCTCGATGAGAAAGAATCTCTGCTTCGAAATCGTGACGCTCTGCTCGAGAGTCATGGGCTGGAGTCACGAAAACTCTCGGAACTCCTGGATCGCGAAAGACATGCGCGCCGAGCCGATAAGCAGTCATTTGAATCGTCGCTCAAATCTCATCAGCACGCGTCTCGGACCATCACACAAAACAATTCCCGTATCACAGAACTGGAAAAAGCGCGGACCGAGGACCGCAAGAGATACGCATCTCTGGAACAGCAATTCAAGGACCAGCTTAACGAAAGGAATATCATGTTCCTTAACATTTGGAAGAGAATATCTGGCCTTTGCGGGCCGGATTGGGCGCACTCCAACAGTCTCATCAATGGCAATCTCCCGAGCCAGGAGGTCATTGGTAATATGTTGTTCTGGCCCGGCTTCAGCCGCAACCTTCTGCTTGCAGTGAAGACTGTCGAGGCCGTGATGACGGGTTTCAAGTCTCGCATCAAGAGTATCGACCACGAGTTGACCAAGCGTTATCACACGCTTGAGCAGTCATATAACGGACGAGTCAAGAAGCTCGAGCGCCTCGAAGAGGCTTTGAAAAACATGCGATCCGGTCGCGGACAGTCGAGCTCCACGCCGGAGATATCTAAATTGCGTGGCGAGAACCGTCTGCTCAAGGCTGAACTCAACCTGCTTCAATCCAACTCGCGAGGACAGGGTCCTGCATCTGTGGCTGCGGCTGCGGCTGCAGTCATGGCAGGACCCCGCTCCCCTTCTTTGACGTCAAGAGCAGAGTCGGACCGATCCTTAGGGCGTTCTAACTTTACGGCTGGTGCTGATAAACTTCGCCCCGAGAAAGGCCCCGCTCGCAACGTTACAGGGCAGCCCTCTCAGTCCTCTTCCAGCAGTACGTTGACCAACAATGCTGGAACAATGATACCACGCACGCGCAGCTCGCACAGCGGCTGGAATGGTAGCGATGAGAAATGGATTCACAGGCTGCATGGGTTGGAGAGGCAACTCAAATCTGAACGTGAAGGTCGCCTCCTCGACCGCAGCGGCGCTCGCGAGCGACTTGAGGAGCGCGATGCTGAAAACCAGAAACTTCGAGATCAGCTCAACCGGGAACGTAGGCGTCGTGTACCTTCAGGGACCGTTGCAGATGGCGACCGTCCCAGCCGCCCTTCTGGTTCAGATGAGGCTCCCAGCTCCAGTGAAGGGGAGGGCATCACCGTGGACATCGAAGTTTGATTTTTCCGCGTTTTTTTTCCTATACTATATATACCCACTGTCTGTTTGTGTTTCTCTTCCACATCACACCTATCGCATATGCTTGTAATAATCATTCATGAGAACCGGACGAGGAAAGGCTTTTCTGTTAACGTTATTCGGGGCGAAAACATCTTGTGGAGGGTTTGTCGGGGCTTTTGTGCATTTTATTATTCTTTCATTGTATTTTATACACCTCGATATGCCCTATTAAGACGTATCCAGGATTCTATGAAACATTTCTACCGCAACGATACCTTGAGCGAGAAATCCACGATCCCCGTACCCTGATGGATCGAGCTGGTAGACAAGATATCGATATCGGCACATACATACGCCGGCGCATTCTCTTCCGTCAACCCACCACTTACCTCAATCAAGAAAGGCCTCTTCGAAGCCCATTCGCGCTTCAGCTGCGCCGCAGCCTCCCGCACCCCCTCGGGTGTAAAGTTATCCAACATAATGATATCAGCCCCAGCCCCAATCGCCGCATTAGCCTCCTCCACACTCCGACACTCAACCTCAACTTTAGTCGAGAACCCACCAGTGGCCTTGGCCGCCTGCACGGCGCGCGGGATCGCCGCCGCAATAGACTCAATGGACGCCGGGTCCGCAACACCACCGTCAGCCGCAGCCCGGTTGTTCGCGCACGCCCACACGTGGTTATCCTTTAGCATGGTCATGGAGCTCAGATCATGACGATGCGGGTCGGCGCCACCCGCAAGCATTCCGTATTTCTCAACAAGCCGGAACCCAGGCGTTGTCTTCCTTGTACCGGCCAGGGTACCTTGCCATCCTTGCGCGCGCAGCGCAGCAAGCATTGAGGCGCTCTTGCTGGCGATGCCTGAGCAACGCGCGAGAATGTTGAGGGCTACGCGCTCGCCGAGGAGGATCTTGCGGATGGGGCCGCGAACGGTTGCGCAGTGCTGAATTGGGGTGATTTCTTCGCCTTCTTTGATGTGCCATTCGATTCTGGATGGGTTAGAAAGGTGGGGTGGGATTGGAGTGGGGCATGGCTTACGTGCAGCCTAGTTGCGAGAATACCTCGTCGAAGAATGGTACGCCTGCGACAATACCCTGGAGTTGATCAGTTTATGTTCTCTTTTTTGTTGGTTTAGGAACATCTGATGATAGACACTGCCACTTTACCTTGCTCTTTCCTAGTAGTCGGGCCTCGCCCTCTGACTCGCCGACAACAAAGCCGCCATAGTCCAGGCTAGGGCAGTCCTCTTCCAGCCAAGATGTGATGAAGCGCTTGTAGTTGCCGGGTAGTAGATGGCGCAGATCTCCGTGAGCCAAGGCCATTGTAGGTGGAGAAGATTGGATCAAATGAATTGGATTAAGATATGTGGGAGAAGTTGTGTTGATCTGCGAGTTCGCATGTCGAAGTTCCCCCGCGCGGGGTGAAGAAGCTCGGGTTGGCCCGGTCCGGAGTCCGATTGTGGCCGAGGTCACGTGGGAGTATACAATGTATATAGTTACATGTAGTTATTCACACCAAGATAGATGATAGACTAGGCTATGAAAAGAATAAGCCCAGACTAACAGGCAATATGGTTGTGTCCTATTATTGAGATTCTTGTAGATTATCGCGCAAGATACGGAGTAGCTAACTATAAACAAACTCTCAAACCAAGTCCTATATCCGTAACAATAATAAAGATAAAAAAAACTAGTATCTTATAGCGCCACATTCCGGGAATGCGGCACACTAAAAAAGATAGATCGTCACGGGCTTGACATTCACAGTGGAGAAGAGATTATTCTCGAAGAGAGCGGGTCACCAAGGTCACGAATTGGGTAATTGTTTTGAGGTAGTATATCTCTACACATACTACATATCTGATAGGTATATAGAGGTATATCTACTTAGGTGATATGAACCTTAGCACACACCTGAACGCATAGAATCATCTGATAAAAAGGAACTTAAATTCCGAGGCAAACACGGGCTGCCGAGGACCCGGGACGACGGAGATAACTTGGTCGGCTTCGGCATTTGATTTTCGATTTTTTCGATTTTTTTTAAATTCTTTGAGGATTACAATGTCTATACGCTGCCGCGGTTCCTTGTATAGTAATCAAACATACATACATGGCTAGGTCGATCTCCACTCCTCTCGACTTGAATGCTGAAAAATGTCTCAAGATCCACCGATGTACCCAGTACTCCATACTGCGATCCTCTTTTAGGCCCCTTCAGGCCTTCCACGCCTTGTAAACAGTCTTGCAGCCAAACAATTGACCCTTCTTCAGCAGAACCATGGACCGCCACGCAGGCTCGTTAATCGCATTCACGAACCGACTAGGTTCCACACAGAATGCAGCTCCTTGATGATGTGCCGGTGCCCCATTGACCGATGGCACATCGAGGTACTTGCCAGTGTAGAATTGGAACGCAGGCTCGGTGCTGTACACTTCGAGGTGCAGGCCCGAGCTTGCATTGCTAAACTGCGCTAGACGGCGAAGCGGTAAGCCACGAGTGTCCAGGGGGATTTTGCTAGGATCGGACTCGAGCACAAAGACGTCGTCAAAGTGTTCGCCGGTTGCGGCGAGCGCGAACGGGGCTGTCACGTCCCGCGGGAACTTGGCGATCCCACCCGAGGGAATGCCCGTGCTATCGAGGGGCAGATAGTCGGCTGTAGCGAGCTGGGCAGTGGTGCCTGAAATATCGGGGCCATCGCCAATGTTAAAGTAGCTGTGGCAGGTGGGGGGGAGCTTGGTCAGCGGGGAATAGCTCCGATTTTCGAGATTTGAATGTCGTCATCAGCTTTGAAGGGGGAGAAGGGCTAGATCTTTACCTGTGGTTGGTGATGTTAACTACAGTCTCCTCGCACTCGTTGCCAACAAATTCCACCTCGTACTCGGCCGTCAGCACGGTCTTGGCGTCCTCCTTACTGGCGATGTACCACACGCGCACCTCGACGGTACCAGGGAATCCCTCTGAACCATCTTTGCAGAGGTACTTGAACAGCACGGCGTCGTGACCATTGCGCTGGACGGTGTATGGGCCGTCAAAGACGCGCTTAGCCCAGTTGTTCTCGCCACCATGCAGAGAATTAGGGCCGTTGTTCTGCACCAGTTGAACCTTCTGCCCATTTAACTCCTGAATCAGACCATCCTTGATACGGTTTGCAACACGACCGATGGTGGCACCATAGTGTGGGGTATTGTGCTTGACATAGTCCTCCTGCGTGGGGAAATTCAGAACGATGTTCTTACCCCCGACGGAGAAGGTTTGGATGATGGCGCCCAAAGGCAGGAAGTTGAATGCAGCTCGTTCGGACATGATGAGGGTTCCTTTTATTTTATTTGCTCTCGAAGGATGAGATAGGCGGGGAAAGAAGAGTATGTACTCCGTACTTTAAATTTTTTAAGCGACATGACGTTAGCAACCCCGCAATCTGCGGGATGAAGCACCGACAACATGACCTTTCAATTTCTGTTCAGCATCAATGTTAATATCCAAGGCTCTAAGAGGTGTAGGGCAAGAGGGTCCTGGTTTAAGGTGATTAGGCTAAAAGAGGAGCTTTGCATATTTGCCATGACCCAGTGAGGGTGAAGCTCAACTCGTGACTTCATCTGTCATCCATATCAAACTGGGCTGGACCGGTGGCTAGCCACTTTAAAGTATAACCTCATTATCTCAAAGGTAAAAAAGGCAACTACGTACTCCGTACCGTGTATTGCATTGGTATTCGCCAATCAGATCTGTATACTATATCACGCAGAGAGCGGACATAGCACATCGGCGTTAGGGTAAGCCAGCATCCGTTCGGAGAGAACGAGGTCCGGTGTCCGAAGGAATTTATACCCCGGACTTGTGTCGGCCCACTGAAAGAAAAACAAAGGGGGATATGCCAAGGGTTCGATATTGGCAATTGGCAGGTACCAGGATATAATAGAGTTTTGACATTGGGTTGGCGTTGGGTTGGCATTAGGTTGGATTGGCGTTCTATCCTCTGTTCAAGCAGGTTTGGCGATAACCTTGTGTGCTCGGCCGGTCGAATATACTTCGTGACCGAGCAGGTCATATACGAGGTATACGGTTTGGCCACAAGGTTAGAACATAAGTTCTGTAAAATAAGGATAAACATGCCAATATACAGAGGCCAAAGTACCGAATGTTATATTTTGGCGTCGGAGCATTTGACCCGGAACGGTAACAATCGGGATTCGGCGACTTCTCGCGGGCGTCAAAGCCAAACGGCTCACGTAAGCAGCCAAAAAGGATCCGAAAATCGCTCAAAGTGGGGAACTGCCGCTGAGTCAGCTGGAAGATCAATAATCTTATTAAAAAAACAAAAACACAAAAAAAAAATAAAAATAAAAATAAAGGTCCGAGTTATTGCCGTTTTCCCCATTGATGTTCGACCGCCATGACCCTTCAGGGATTAGGCAAGGAATGAGGGCTCCAGGGCCAGGGCTAGAGCAAATCGGCATCTACCTCCGCTACTTCTGTAGATCCTTTCGATCTGGAACGGTACCTGGGTACATGACTGCTAAGTGGATATCAAGTCGAATGAGATCATTTCCCGTTTTGGATGGTGTAACGGTGACATGACTGGAAAAACTTCATTGAATTCTAATTAGACAATAAATGGACGACGCCTGGAAACCCCGTTTTAGAACGCCAGAAAGAACAAAAGAAATGGTAGAAAGGAAACGGAATAAAAGAATAACTCCAAATCTCCGAAAACCGGTTCACTGTACAGAGGTGATTAGGATCCCAATTGCGCCTGAATCCGATCAACAGAACTTGCGGGGGAAAATAGCCCCAGAAGAGAAGAGAAAGAAAAACAGAACATGTATAGTATACATGCATCACGTCATACGGCGTTAAAATAGTCGACCCTTATAGGGTAAGCTCAGGGCAGCTCAAGATAGCTCAGGAGAGCTTCGGACAAGGCTTAGATCGAGGTGATCTCCGTAGGATTCGGATTGAGGAACTGGTTGAAGTCGTCATAGTCCTTGGAGTCAAGATATGACCCTTGCGACAAACAGCTCAAGGGCACCTGGCGACTGAACATTGGCGACGACAGCTGCTGGTCGTCAAAGGGCATATTGGAGTAATCGGCCGTGGACATCAAATCCATCTCGTCGAAAGAATTGAACCCGCTACTAGGCCACTGCTGCGGACTCTGCAAAGCCAGTGGGTTGACGACGCCTTGCATGGACAAAGCTTGAGCGAATTGCGGGGTGCTGGGCATCTGAGGTTGAGTAGGCTCGGTCTTGATGGGCGCACGCGTCGTGGGACTGTATGTCGGCGGTGTGGGCGGCATATGTTGCTGGGAGAAAGCATCGGAAGAGAAGCGCGAACGGGACACTGGTGACTGGGGGCTATCGGAGCCACCGTCGGACGATTCCTGGCGTTGCATGCCGGCGTTGGTGTGCCACAGATCCTGCTGTAGAGCTTCGGGGTTTTCTTCGAAGCGCTCGCCCTTGGAGCCGTCGAGGGCGCCGAGGCGCATGAGAAGGTCGTGTGTGAGTGGGTGACCGTTGGGTTCGAGTTTCAGCTGCTCGCCGGGCCAGCCTTCGCCTTCGATGTTGCGGCGATAGAGTTCCTGGAGGCCATGGACCAGCCAGGATTGTTGCTGTTCGAGCATCTCGACGTAGCTAGAATGAAGGAGAGCTGGTCAGTGGGAGGGTTCCCAGCTTTTTTTGAATGTATGTAGCTTACCCCTTCGGGTACACTTTGTCATGTGCCTTCTTGCGTTCTCCAAAGACGCAGATAGCATTATCGGCACGACACCGCGAACAAGGGCTGGATCCGTCACACTGTCCGCCGGGTCAGTGTACGTTGGGACGAGATCGTTGATTTGCTGTGTACAGACCTTGGATTTCTTTAAACGACACCGATCGCACGCTTTGCATACTCTTTTACGGACATTGCTATCCGAATGCGAGTGCTCGGAAGTTGGTGTTGATTGTCGAGCTGCCATGGTTTGTGGAGGTCGAAAGTGTAGAGAGGAAGATATGTGGACTTTGAGCCTTAGCTATACTTCGAGAGGGTGATCGACGTCAAATGTCAATGATATAATGATGTTCACAGATTAAGGGCAATTTGAGTTCAAATAGAGTAGACGGATGCAGAGAGCAATGCTTGGGACCGTGGATATAAGAAGGTTAAAGAAAATATTGAGAGGAGAGTAGTAATCTAAGCAGATGGCTGTGAAGTAATAGACTCAAAGAAAAGTAACACCCAGGTCACCATGGGAGTAGATGTGCATATATAGGAATCACGAAAAGAGGGGCCCTGCTCGTTTGGGATTATTCGAATAATCCAAAAATAATAATTCGAGCTTTTCTTCGTTTGGCCGTCGCGAGTCCCCGTCGAGTCTCCGAGTCCACGACATAAAAAGGGATCGGATCGAAGATCATAGATTACGAGACGGGGGCATTACGAAAAATACAGGATGACTCGGCAGGTGTTTTGACTGACGTAGAGCGAGTGGAGTGTATTTCCGGATGATTAGAATATGAAGGAGATGCGATGAAGAAGAAGAGGATGAAGATGAAGATGAAGAGAGAATACAGACATCGAATATAGACCGTAGACCACAACGTATATCGAATAGAGGATATATGAACACTAATGGAGATATTATACTGCATAACCTATGCCATCCTTATACAACGCTTAATAAGAATCGGCAAGCCCATGCCGAATAGCTTCGAGACGGCCTCTCCATGTACCAAAAGGTATTCTATTCAGTAAACAAGCCTAAATCACTCCTGAGGTCATCTCGACCGTCGTGATTCATGATAGGGCCTTGAGACTATCGCCAATTGTCATCCGTCAAGGTGATGGAGTCAAGTCCATGACGTGACCATTCCGAGGGTCGCCCAATAAGGAACTATGTCCCTTTTGGGCGTATCAAAGGGCTAGGCCTCTCTTCTAGAATGATATCCTGTTTCCATTCGCGCTGTCTCCTATTTCCTCCTATTCCTTTTCTCCCTTGCTGCTCGGCTGGGTTTCCGTTCACAAAGCTTAGCTCAATACTTACTGCTTTGGGAAATATGTGACGATCTCAATCCTCTTCCTATGAAATCATCTATCAAATTCAGACTTCACCTGTCCATGGGAACTCGTCCTTGGGCTTCGGAGACGCATTCCGAGTCCATTCATCCTGACCCTTTCACCCTATTCTGTTCACCCTCTTCACCCGAACTTTCTGTACAGGCCTAGCTTCGACAATGCTAAATTCTACAATGCTACATTTCTACAATTCCACAATTCTAAAATATACATATACAATATACACACATTGTATATACATAATCTACATACTTTTATAATTGCTTCGCTTCGCTCCGCAATTCAACAGCGAAAACACCACACCTGACGAGCGCACCTTTCACCCGGTTCGCACCCTTGACCCGGCCCCTTCTCTTTTTCGGTTCTGTTTTGGATTTCACTCTGTTCCTGACCCTGTTCGCCGTTTGGTTCCGTTGTCTTCCGGTGTTTGATAAATTCCCACGCCCGACTGCGACGAGACTTGGTCTCGCCTGCAACTGCGTCCATTGTGCTGGTCGAAAGGGCATTGTGCGATGCTTCGCACGGGGGAGGAAGAACACCCTGTTGGCATTGGAGTCGGCGCGCTTCGACAACGCGACGGATTAAATCTGTCCAGCCGTTAGCGCTCTCTCCTTGTTTGTTGACAGACGTGTCGTACGGGCAAAAGTCTCCTCAATGTTGACCGTCTCGCGAGCGCTGGTCTCCATAAACCCACAGCCATGCTTGCGCGCATATGCCAGTCCTTCGCGGGATGTCACCGCGCGACCATCCTTGAGATCGCATTTGTTGCCCGCGATGACCTTGACTGGCGGTGGCATGCCAACATGGCCGACACCGCCATATTGATTCCCCAGCCTCTGGCGCAGTTGCTGATTGTCCTCGACGCGCTGTTCCGCCTCCATATCAATCATCTCCATGAAATGATCCAGCGTTTCAAGACTCGACGGGTTGGTGATATCGTAAACTAAGAGGAAGGCGTCCGAACTCAGGGTCGAGGCAGACCATAACCCACGGTATTCCTCCTGGCCTGCAGTATCGGTAATGGAAAGGACGTAGGGGTGACCATCGACGGTGCGAGTGACGGAGTAGGAATCCTCTGGGCCCGATTAGAATTGGAAGTGCATTGGAAAGGCATTGGAATGGCGCAATACCGATAGTTGGATCATATCTAGAAGTGAGATATTAGCGTAGGTTTCCAAGATCAGGGAGATGTCCTCACTCGTGAACCCATTGACTACGGACCAGCCGCATGGTGATTGAAGATTTGCCTACATCCCGATTTGATCAGATCTCGATCGCGCGAAACCCGGAAACATGGCACCGAATCACGGAGTCGGGAAATTCCCAGGAGACAAGAGAAGCAACATACCACATCCACCATCTCCGCAGATGGTGATTGAGATCTTGTCCATGGCTAATGGACATTATTGGAGAAAGAGTGAGGGGAGGAAATGGGGAATGTTGACAGGGGTTTATTTATATAATAGGGGTCAATATATACTGACTCCGCATGTATACTATGTATAGCCCTTGTTAGTTGATTGCCTCCGTGTCTGTTACTGCAGCTAATGCTAATATAAAACTTCCAGTCTATCACTGCCATTGCCATTGCCATCGTCGTTGTGATGAGGGTCTGCATATGGCATTGGACCCTTAGTGGACACCTTTCTACAACCTACAATCGAGAATAGATATAGATATAGATATAGATATATGTTGTAGATATAGAATCAAGAAAAAGAATCAGAAACAGAAAGAATACATAACATAAACATGACGGATCTTGGAATGGATGGCAAATCCCCGTATATCAAGATTGGCGAGTACTTCTCCACATCATCTTGGACTTTGGAGATATCAAGTTCTGTTCTCTTCTCTCTCCCTCACACACACTCCCTCTCTCCAGTCTCTCCCCCATCGCTCTAATATATCGGACATTCCTTTTGATAAACAAATCTCCAGCATCTTTTGACGACAATCCTCACTTTTGCCCAGGTTGTCATCCTGCGGGGCGATGGAACTCGGTCTGGGCCACATATATTTTAAAACATGAACAGCTTCAACTTGGAATATGATGACGAACATCAGGTTCCCCCACAACCCAACAATCCTTCATATACAAGCTTTTCCAACCAGAATAATTATGCCTTCAGTGCTATGCTACACCAGGATGCGGATCTACCTCTCCAGAACTTCGCACGCTCAGAGCCTTCGGACCTGGAGGGTCACAGGTCTAATGCCATGCTCACATACGACGGGATTCCGACCTCGGGTATTTCAATGCCAATGAACACGAATGCTACCAATGCCTATTCCTACGATATCCCAACCACGTACCCGGCTATCATGGGGTTGCCTTCGCAGATGGATCATTCACAGTTTCAATCTGCATATCCGCCTTTCCCACAATCCATGACCCTACCCCAATATTCCCAGCCTGCTCGGCCAGCGCACAAGGAACGATATGATACAAGCACCGACTCGACAGCAAATTTCGAGGATTCCGACTTCTCAGGTCGCACGAGCGACTGGTCACAGGCGCAGGCGCCGGTGCAGGTGCAGCGGGCTCAGCGACAACCTCCAGAGCGCCGCCTGCCTGTTGGCCAGCCGTACCGCCCATCGCAACCGGTGGCTATCCAGCCCAAGAAACCCGTTGCTACTAAAGGTGAGTCGTGTCTGTGCCTGGCAATTCCCCGTTAGCTCTGTCCCATGGTATGACTGACGTGGGACCGTGCAACCAGAGGATTTTTCGTCGGGGCTCGCAAAGCCCGAGATTGGCAAGACTGAACATACCGGCATCTATTCAACGACTGGCTTTGACGTGCTGGGAGCGTTGGTAAGTCTTTCATCTCCATAGAATATCCCGACGATATATTAACCTTATTCAGGGCCGTGTGGCTATGCGGCCCAATCCTAGAATCAACATTGGCGCGGTCGATCTCTCATGTGCCTTTGTGATGTGTGACATCTTGGTCGAGGATCATCCTATCGTCTACGTATCAGAGGCCTTTGAACGACTGACCGGCTATACTAAAGATGAAATCGTTGGCCGGAACTGTCGATTCCTCCAAGCACCTGACGGCATAATCAACCCTGGTGCCAAGCGGACCTTTGTCGATGGACAGACCGTCTATCGGCTACGGTCAACCATCGACGATCGCAGTGAGATCCAGGCCAGTATAATCAACTACCGCAAGGGTGGACAACCCTTCATGAATCTCATCACGATGATCCCCATCCAGTGGGACTCGGATGTTTATCGGTACTATGTCGGGTTTCAGGTCGATCTAGTTGAAAAACCCGATGCTGTGAGGGGAAGGAATCCTGGTATGCTTTGCATTCTTCGTGGCGAGTGCCCTCACTAACATTGTATAGATGGCAATTATACCATAAACTACCAGCGCGATCATCTGCCACAGTATATAGTTCCACCACAAGATGTACATTCCTCACGGCCAGACCTCGTGTTGCGATACGGCCATGACGAAGTGACCAACATTCTCAATGCCATGGGTGCAGCTGGCAATGATGTCAACCGGCACTACTTGGACCGCATTCTGGTTGAGAATACCGATGATGTGATCCATGTGCTTTCATTCAACGGGGAATTTTTGTATCTGTCGCCCTCTTGCCACAAGATTCTGGAGTACGATCCGGCCGAGCTGATCGGCAAGACCCTGTCCGCCATCTGCCATCCCAGCGATATTGGTCCGGTAATCCGTGACTTACGGGGGAGCACGACAACCGCTCCAGTGAGTGTCGTGTATCGTATCAGACAGAAGCACCGAGGATATATGTGGTTCGAGAGCCACGGCGCGTGGCACATCGATCCGAATCAGGGCCGGAGATACCTTGTCATGACCGGCCGCCCACGACCCGTCTACACCTTGGATCAGATTGCCCGCCTGGGCTCATCCGCCGCGCTGGCCGAGAATGACATTTGGGCCAAGATTTCTTTGTCTGGTGTGATTCTGTTTGTGACTTCCAAGGTGAAGCCGGTGCTCGGCCGCTCGCCTGACGATCTGATTGGTAAAGGCATACAAGAGATTATGGAGCCTGAGACTGGTGGCAATGCCACGATCACACAAGCCCTGGAGGCTGCCTATGGTGGACAAGGAGCTGGCCTGGCCACCGTTACAGGTAGCGGCAAAGAAACGGATGAACCACCCTCATTCAAACACAAAATATGGCATAAGAAAGGCCATGCCCTTTCAGCACATACCACATTGTACACCGGCGACACACCGAAGGGAACAAAACCGACCTTCCTCGTCGCCCAGATACGATTCGCTCGAGCTTCTCCTCCATCCGCCACCTCCGTCTCAGCCGCCGATGACAACAGTCTCGCTACGCTTACCGGCACTACACGCAACACAACACTTACCGTCGATAATCCCGTCCCGCCCCAGCAGTACGGTGCCCTTGGTCAACGCATGCCCGACCTAGCGAACCTCATCGGCCTCAACGGTTTGCCCAGTGGCAACCGCAGCCTTTCTCCCTCTACCGACCCAGCAACCTTCTTTACAGAGCTCAATCCCACGCGTGGATCGAGCTGGCAGATCGAACTGCGCGAGCTAGAGAAGCAGAACCGCACTCTCGCCGATGAATTACAACGTCTGCTGGCTCGCCGCAGGAAGCGCAAGCGCAAGCAAGGCGCTAATGCGATCGAGAAGTTTTGCGCTATGTGCAACACAAAGAACACCCCCGAGTGGCGGCGTGGCCCCAGTGGAAACCGGGATCTTTGCAATAGCTGTGGTCTGCGGTGGGCGAAGCAAATCCGTGGCCAGGCGCAGGCGCAGGCTGCGGCTTCTTCGTCTACTACAGTGGACTGACGGTGAGTACATCAAGTTTTTTTGTTTCAATTGATTGCCTGCTCCATTAGAAAGGCTGGCTTCTTGATACCCTTTTATTTGACTGTCGAAATTGACAGATGCTACTTTTGAGCGCTTGGACATTTGGATTCTCCTTTCGCACATGTTTTCATATATAGTTTGAGATTGCGCTCTACGGCTAGCTAGTACTGCGGCTAGTAATGATAGCAAAGCTGGACGAATACCAGCTTTTTTATGAGTCAAAATGTTGGATATATTACAAAAAACCTCCGAGAAACAGGACCTCCAGTTTATCAGTCATCCAAAAAGACTACAGCTTCTTGGCCTTGGGACTTTTTCCACGAACAGCCAGCCACTGCTCCAACCAGCGCCTCTCCAACTCTTCCACGCGTTTTCTGTCCTGAACACCAGAAGCGACGTCCACACCACCACGCTCCTCAACGGCAATCCGCACCTCAGTAGCATTCATAGCCGAAACCCCTCCACCACGAATCATCCCATCATCAACAGCCAGGTACTCGACATGCTTTGCCAGCCGAGGCCGGTAGATAAAACCAGCAAGCGCCTCACCCGCAGTCCTATCATGGCGCTTAACCAGACCAAAAACAGCACAGGCACGCAGCACATCCGCGGAGCCCGCACCGGCGACCCAGACAGGATCCGCAAAACACTTGGCAAGCAGAGCCAACTGCTCCGCACTGCCCGCCTTGAGCAAATGCACCGAGCGATCCTTATTCTCAGCAACAAACGCATCTAGCGCCGCGAGTTTGCGCACCGTGGCAGCACCGCGCTCCTTCTCCACCTGCGAGGGCACACGACACGTCGCGGGTGTAATAGCAGAGCCGAAAAATGGGACGATGAGGGGTGTGAGCTCGCCGCAGATGATCAAGATCATCGTGAAGGGGATCATGCGGCGGACATCGCGGGCAGAGCGGCGGACGAGCTGGAGCTGCGCGCGGCCGAGCTTAGATTCTTCTGTTATTGATGGCGCGCTACGGTGGTGGCTGTTGTGCGGGGATATGGGGATGTAGGCAGGTAGACCTATTTTCCTCCGTAGAGGGAGCGAGGCACGGTAGTTGTGGTAGACATTTTTTAGGCCTGTTTTGTAGAAAGTGAGGTACGCGCGGCCGATTCCGACAAGGCGTTTTAATTTGTCCGCTGCGCCTGCGGAGGGGCTTAGGGGGGATGGGGTTGTGAGCGTGGCGGGGTGGGTGCTGATCGGGGCATTGATTTCGGATTTGGAGGGAGTTGAGACGGTCGCTGTCGTGCGTGGTGATGGGGAGGGTCGGCGAGATTGCTGGCTCGAGGAGGTTGAGAAGAGCTGGGATTGCGCGCGGATAGGTAGTGATTGGGATTGGGAATGAGGGTGGAAACAAGAGTGATTCCAGGATTGTAATTGAGCGTGAAGCGCTCGCTGGCCCCGTGTTATATTGGCCATTGTCGTGTTGATGAGAGAAGATGCAAGGCTGATGCTTGCACAATGTTATCAATTGTTGACACCTTAGGCATCGATATCAAGATGCAGGGTTCAGTACTAAGAGGATTGGAGTATTTAGAGGATTTAGAGGATCATCTATTATGATACTGCAGGCTAAGAGTTCACAAGTTGAAGAAAAACGGAATTCGTTAGAATGCTATATATGCTCGAACTATTTTGCAGGGTAATATACACCAATTTGAATCAAGACAAGACCTATTCTGCACGAAGCTCAATGTTCTCGATGAGTCCATTGCCCAGCCGCGCGATCTCGTTCAGAATAGCAGTCTGGTTGATTACAACCTCACCCTCGGTATCACCTGGGGCGGTCGAGTACGCCGTCTTCAGATTCCAGGTTCGCGACTTCAGAGTCTGCGGGTTCCAAAGGCCAGCAATAACTGCACAACGATCGTCTCCGTGGAAGAGCAAAATGCTCTGGCCGTAACAGGCTTGCACATCACAGACAAACGACTTGATGGTCTGCATCATTCCCGCACGGGGTTCGGCCAAGTTCTTGAATTTGGGTGTTGAGGAACTGCTAAACAGCTTTGGGCGAAGATGGATGACAAAGTCATAGGGAGCAAGCGAGGTATCGAACAGCTCTGAAACATCCATATCATGGGTTTTGCTTCGTAGCAGACCTACTGCTGCTTTGGTCAGGCTGGACATCCGAGCAGCCACAACCTTGGAGGGCATCTCATATTGGGTCCAAGTCACTCCTTCAGTGTCGAGGTCAGAGGCGACGAAAAGAGCCAGTGTGTTCATCGCAGGGTCAATGCTGCGCCAGGCTGTGAAGCGAGTGCGGATATTCGCCGTCACCTGTGGGCTCAGATCACCTCCCAGGTCAACAACGAACGGCTCCTGCTGCCAGTCCCACCGAGAGAGGGAGTGGAGAGTTCTTAGGAATCCGGTCATGACGGACGAAGGACATTCCCAGGGGTTGGGTTGGGTGAAGGTGCGAATTACCAGCAATTCAACCAACTCCTCGCTGATTTGGGCAGTGAACAGGTGAGAATTAAACCATTGTTTGGTGAGACGAATAGTGGGCGACAACAGAGGAAAGCGCGTGCAGAGGCTTCGGAGTGCTTGTGTCAAGCGCGGAGTTTGGACAAATGTTTTCTTGTAGGCGAAGAGAGCATAGGCGGCCTCTTCTCGCTCCCGGGGGCTCAGATTTCGGTCCTTGAGATTGCGCTCAAGTAGGATTTGTTCACGCTCGTGGTGAATTCTCAACCGGAACAATACGCCAGAGGAATGGGGAATTTCCAAATAAGCATTGTTGATCACCCTGCTCGATTCGTTTTCGAGGCCCACACGGCAAGACGAGGCTGCACCTGAAGATTCCAGAGAGTCTCCAATCTTCAAAAGGAATGCAACCTTGGTCATTTGGATAGCAGCAAAGTCATCAGGCCAACGCGAGGAGCTTTCAAACTGAAGAACAACGTCGGTGGGTCCCGTTGGTCTGAGGGAGGTATAACGAAGAAGCGAACTGGCCGGGGCCAAATGACGTACCTCCAGTGGCACCTCGTCCATACCGCGAATAGATTTCTCAAGATCCTTGAAGGCATTGTCAATTGACTGGAAAGCAGGGCTGGAGTATGCTAGAATGCCATCGCCATGCTCTTTGAGGAACTCGTCATATTCATCACCAACAAATGCAAATTCATCGGTGGTGATTTTGAAGTGCCGTTGGAGGATATACTCTAAAATTTGATAGATGATAGATGTTTCCGACTCATCAGACCACACAAGACTCTCCAGGATACTGCCATCCTTGAATCGTCGAAGCTCTGACTTTTCACCCCAGAAAGCTTGGAACGAAGCAGACTCTTCTTTTTCTTCTGCGGCAGGACCGTGGTCGACAATTCGTCCGACATTTTCAGCATTCAACAACAATCCTACGGACACACCCTGACTCGACCGTTTGGGCTGCTTGGATTTAACTGACCACGAATCAATGACGTGGCCCACAATAGAGACAAGTTTGACTCTGTCTCCTAGAGCCCGGGAAAGAACATTATACAAAGCATTCTGTTCGTGAAGAGCGCGGAGCGTGTCTCCATTGAATGACTTGGGGAATGAGATCAAGCGGTCATATCTGAGGGCTGGCTCGTCAACCTTGAGAATGAAAACCTTATCAAAGTTGTCCTCTCGTGACTCGTTGAGCATTTTTAGAGTGAGGGCGGCTTCATGACGCAGCGTTGTGTATGACCAAGGTGTCATTTTGTAAAGGATGTTCAACCCTCTGCGGCCATCAAAGACAACAGGCACTCCGGAAGGAACTGGGACCTCATGGCCAAAGAATAGTGGAGTGGTTAAATCCCTGCCGGCCAAAAACTGAATAGTGGCCTTGAAGATTTGATAGCAGCTGTATGATGGCAGCAGGACCGGTTGCCCAGTTGGGCCACCGCCCTCAAACAGCAAAGACAGAAGTACAGTCCATTCGAAACCACCAAAGCCTCCATTCTGGAAGGGAGTATGGAAGCCTCTTTGTTGCAGCCAAGTGCGGCCAAGAATGCATGCGTCGCTGAAAGAGTCGCACTTCTTGGAGGCCAAGTAAATAGACTTGTGATAGAGAGAGACTGTGGCATCGGAACGGAGGCTGGCATTGTAATACGAGGTCGGTTCGCCGATCTCCGAGTTATTGGAAGCCTGTCGGATATTGCTTTTGAGTGGAAGAGTCCTTGTGACTGGGAACAACGTAGGATCGATTGCGGTCACAATCCGGATTGTAGGCTTGAAAGATTCGGCTTGACATGGTTCCAACAAGATGATAGGTCGGAGACTGTCTCCATCCTGAGAACCAAATTTGATATCAAACCCGAGGGTGTTCGCGACATCTTGAACCCCAGCGGCCACACACGCGATATAGTAGGCCCGTTTGTGGAAGTATCTGAAGTTGACATAGTCCTTCTCCTGGAAGAGCGAACTTGGCATAGTGATTGCCAGATCAATTGGGCGCGACGCCAAATTGCGAGCACCTGTCTGGAGTGCAAAGCTACCTACCACGTTGATGTTCGCTGGTTTTGCGTATGCCATGCTGTACTTGACATCCTTGCTCGGTCGAGGCTCAGGCCATGGGACCACCAGACTAGAAGCACGTAGCTCCTTCTCGGCATCGGGGACAGATTGTGGAGACTTTTCGGGCAGGCCTTCAATAGCGGTTTTGATCTGCTGCAGTGTTTCCTGGACCTTTGAAACTTGCTTGCTGTAGTTAGGTCTCAATCCCGCCAGCAGCTCGTCCATTTGCAGCTTGAAGAAACTGGACTTGTAAAAGCCGCTGGCCATTGCAAGCTCTGCGGAGCGCTCATCTTTGCCTCGAGCCGGGTTTCGCTTCTCGGTCACTTTCGATGTCTGTTTCGTTGAAGCGCTAGTAACAGCATTCTCCGGGGAGGGACTGAGCTTCCTGCGCTTGGATGTGTGGTCCGACATTTCGTGAGCGTAGCAGTTGTTAGTAGAGGCCCTCGAGATTTTTTTTGGCGATAACGGTATTGTATCTGGTAAATCGTTACCGTACGGCTGACTCATTCGTAATTTATCACCGGAGCATCGCCGAAGTCGCTGAGTGGAGGAATGTCATCATTTACCTTACAGTCTTTTTTTTTTTTCTTTCTTTCTATTATTCTAGGACATTATCTGCAATAGATCATAACTTTTACCTGATTTCTATTTTCAATTGAAAATGTTGCAGGCTCTGGGAGGACCTGTGCCTCCAAACACTGACCATGTATGGCTCCCCGCAACCCCTCCATGACTCTTCTAACATTTACAAGGCTGTCAGTGTATCGCTTCCATCATGGAGGGAAAGCGTCGGCTACGAAGAAGGAGAGGCTTGGGTGATAGACAAGATGCAATGCGGTTATCCCCGATTCTTCGTCCATCCTATTATTCAAAAGCTCGCGCAGGAGATTGTTCGCCGAGTCGGTGACCCCAACCTCGAGTCTGCAACACTATTTGCCTCGGTCAAATCAGCGCGCATCTGTCACTCTTTTTTGCTTAGCAAAATTCCTGCAGATCAGGCATACAAAGTACGAATTGTCAACTTCCTCCCATCCCCGCATACCGAATCCGGATCGACAGTCACGTCTTCCTTGTCGTGTGTCATTTACCCAAAAGAATATGCTTCCATCACCAAGCAGGTATGGCAACACTCGGGCAATGGCATCTCCAGTCGACGAGGTGAGTTCTGCCTTGGAGCATTGGAGGACGGGTTCTTGGTGGAAGACAAAGGCCTTACGACTGCGGAGTTAATCTCCCAGCGTCCTTGTAAGGGACCCCGCAGATACCAAAGTGTCACTAAAGGGAGAAAGGTCTCTGTTGGGGAATCTCCTCCCAAATCAAACACCGAAGACGGCCGGGACTATGGTCAGTTTATTGAGGAGCGGTTTGGCAGAAACCTGAGCACTTCTCTCGCCAACCAGGCCAAGTTGGCTGTTCGCAAACGGATTGCGGGTGTCTTGACTGCCAATGCTGAACTTCCAGAAGCCTTGAATACAGCCTCATCAGAAGGTCGAGTCGCCGGTATATCTGAGGAGGATGTATATCTTTATCCTGCAGGCATGAGCGCTATCTTCAACGCTCATCAAACCTTACTGGCTACGAGAGGCGATTTACCGTCAATTTGTTTCGGGTTCCCTTACACGGATACATTGAAGATTCTCCAAAAGTGGGGACCAGGCTGCGTCTTCTATGGTCACGGCTCGTCGGAAGATCTGGATGATCTGGAATCTCGTCTGAAGGCTGGTGAGCGTTTCCTTGGGCTTTTCACCGAAGTACCAGGTAACCCCCTTCTCAAAACACCGGACCTCAAACGGATTCGCGCTTTGGCAGACCAGTATGGCTTTGCGGTGGTGGTCGACGAGACCATCAGCAACTTTATAAACATCAACGTTCTGCACTTGGCCGACATCGTTGTCAGCAGCCTGACCAAGATTTTCAGTGGAGATAGCAACGTCATGGGAGGAAGTGCTGTGCTCAATCCTCAAGCGCCGTATTATGCGGCCATCAAGGAAACATATAACCGGGATTACGAAGATATTTACTGGGCTGAGGATGTCGTTTTCCTGGAGAGAAACAGCCGTGATTTTATTTCTCGCATTGAACAGATCAATGCTACGACTGAGAACATTACAGCTATGCTGAAGGAGTCGCCCTTAGGTAAGCATGCATTTACTTGGAGTGAGAGCTATGCTGACAATTTCACAGTGAAAGAGGTTTACTACCCGAAATACAGCCCCTCGAAACCACTATATGATAGTCTCCGCAATGCCAATGGTGGTTATGGTGGACTCTTCTCCGTGACATTCCACACCACAGCCGAGGCGATTGCCTTTTTTGACACCATCGAGGTTTTCAAGGGACCCAGCCTTGGCACCAATTTTACATTGAGGTGAGTACGCAGGTCCCCTGTCTTGGGTTTTGCTAACTTTTCAGCTCTCCGTACGTCCTCCTGGCCCATTACGGCGAACTAGACTGGGTATGTACACCACTCGTATGTTGACCAGGCCATAACTAACATGCATCAGGCGAGAACCTTCGATGTCGATCCGGATCTAGTGAGAATCAGTGTTGGATTAGAAGATGCAGCCGACCTGCGCGCCCGGGTACAGCGGGCCTTGGACGCAGTGCAAAAAGTTGCGCAGGCAAATGCATAGTCTACCCCAATTCAATCAAAGTTGGCCTGTGCATTACACAAGAACTTGGACTTTTCAGGTTCTGGAATATCCAGATCCGTAGATTGCGGTATATATCATATAAAGCAGACCATAGATTATCACACTGTACCATGAAGAAAACGAGATCCTGCTCCGAGCCTTTCCCTGTCCAACGCCAAACAAAAGCACTTTGATCTGCTAAATGGTACGATCCAGCAGGTCATCCCCTATGGTACTCACGGCCCGGCTTGTGACGCCGAGGTCTCCACTAGCGGTTTTTCTCAAAGCCTGTCGCATGGTCTCTATATTGAGGTCTCCCCCAAAACTGGACGAGATTGGGCTTTGGGCAGCACTAGCGGTAGGGAACCGAGTAGGAGACATATCAAGCCCTCTGAAGGAGGTCGCACTGCTTGTTGGCGGCGAAGTGCCGAGTCCACGCGAAGAAGATGGAGAGCGCAATGGAGACGGAGATTGATTGAAATCCGCTAGGCGTCCCCGAGATATTAAGCCAGCATGGGCTTCATTTGTTTCTGCGTGCTCGGCGTTGACAACGTCGGCAAAGGAAATGAAACTCAGCCGACGTACGTCTGCCGTGTCCAGTGCGCCATAACTGGACGAGAGTTCATCTCCATCGAGCTGGCCCGAGAGATGATCAATGCTTGAAGACGACATTGACTGTTCCCCTGATGGACCACCTGCTGACTGATGTAGGCTATGTGTGACAATCTCGACCGAATCTGGATCGAGGTGGTCATCTGTGATCGCGGCCGAGGATGCTTCTAGGACAGGTGGAATGTAGTTATCGGTTCGAATATGCGTAGGTATCGAAGGCGACGCCTGTGCTGGCACTATATCTTCCACGTCTCGTTCGAAAATCTGAGAGGCGGGCGAATGTATACGAGACGGCAGATAGGATGAGCTTTCAGGCGACGAGGGGTGTCGCATGTACTTGGTCGAATCATGAGTCGGTGTTCGCAGGGCTTCGAATGACCTCACAGGTGATATGCAACCTTTGTCGCCTTGGTTGTCCCATGCGAGAGCAGTGGGCTTCGCTCGTGTACTCGCTTCAGCCTTGTTTGGCTTCTGATCTGTCTGAACTGCAGATCCCGACATTTCGCTATCTGACATTTCGATAAGATGAACTAAGAAAATCTGGACATAATCAATAAAGTCGAGTATATGGGTATATGGGAGTTAGTAAAAGTCTTGAGGACATCTGTGAGACATCGTCACCGGAGTAGACCAGGTGACAAGCCCCAACGGGCCCAAACGGGGAGGATTATTACCTTCTTGGGTCAATACGTTCATACAGAGATAGCTTGTACTCAGTACTTTTAGAACTCTACCTCAACAAAGGCTTATCAGGTACCAGATACCTAGGTACTTTTCAATACGGTATTGCAAATAAACTCAGACCAGGGTCACGAGACCAGGGGAAAAGTTCGGGTTCGAGCGCAAGAGACGCCAACACGTCCAGTCCTTCAACCCCCAAATTCACTCTTCCCTTTAGGTCAGTTTACCCATTGCAAACAATACTTATGAAGACTTACTAACTCCTTGTTTCTATGCTCTAGTCTCTGATCAATCCCCCCGTTGACCAGAAGCAATGGCGACCTTCATTGCCGCGACGAAGCGGCCGTTCCTCACATTGCCATTCCTTATTCCCTCCTTGTCGGATTCGCTGGCATTAGGCTTCCGACGAAACCAATCTTCATACCGACGAACCAAGCAGCGACTACGTGTGAAGCCAGACTCCTCATTTGAACCGTCTAATCTGGGTCATGATCACATTATCCACAACCCGCCATCGAGTGCTCCAAATGCCTACCACACCCCATCCAAATTCCTGCCAGCCGATGACATTCGGAAAGGATCCATTCTCTCTTCCACTGCGACCCCCAATGCCGACGATCTTCCCGGTGTCTACAAGTCTGTGCCCGAAAGGAAATACCACCTCACCCCTTCGGATATTGAAGAAATCCGCAAACTCCGCATGAACGATCCCATGACCTGGAGCCGAAACAAGCTCGCCAAACGGTTCGACTGCTCGCCCGTTTTCATTGCCATGGTTTGCCAGGCAAGCCCAGAGAAGAGAGAGATCCAGGCCCGGATCTTGGAGGCGGTGCAATCGCGATGGGGACCCAAGCGCCGCATGGCCAGAGAGGACCGTCAACTGCGGCGCGAGGCCTGGGGACGAGATGCATAGTGTCAGCATGATACTGGGGGATATGCTTTGTAAAGAAAAATCCATGTATTCTAGCTTATTTGTAGCATTGTTTATGTATTCCATACCAAATCTTCTACTTGATGACGAGCTATATAGAAGTCAGGATCCAGGGGGAATTCTAATGTCTAGAATGGCTGGATGTATATCTTGTGTATAAAATATGTCTCAGTCGCCAAAACCGGGCCTCTGACCACCTCGCTGTGATAGGGCCAATAGAAAATTACGTGATAAGAAGTCACCTCTAGACTCTCTCCGGTTACCAAAGGGCAAAGACGGCAATGCCCCTCTTTCCCCTCCGTCGCGTTTCATTCAAACTCGCTCCTTTTTCCTCTCGATTTTCTCCAGCTGTTCGTTCACCTCTCTCCTCTCGCCGCTTCTTCTACGGCTATATCAGTGATTCCAAAATGGCTCCCCAGCTAGAGCCCTTTTTCAAGCAGTAAGTGTGCTAATCTCTGAAGGAGACACTTCAACTAACAGTCACAAGGGTCGACGCCTCGTCCAACGATTTCATCGATCGTAGGTAATACTGGTTCCTCGCAAGGTCCTCGCTGATTTTTGGTCAAGGTCTACGGAAGGCGGTTGCGATCCCATCTATCTCGGCGCAAGATGAGAACCGACCGGATGTGTTCCGCGTGAGTTTCCTAGCAGACATCTAAATCCAGGATCTAATCTTTCTAGATGGGACAATTCCTCGCCGATGAGCTCACAGCTCTAGGAGCCGAGGTCGAGCAACGACCATTGGGCAAGCAGCCCGGTAAAGAGCACCTCGAGCTGCCACCCGTGGTGATTGCGAGATACGGTAATGACAAGAACAAGCGCACTATTCTGGTCTACGGACACTACGATGTGCAACCTGCTCTGAAGGAAGACGGCTGGGCTACGGAGCCCTTTGAGTTGACCATTGATGAGAAGGATCGCATGTATGGCCGTGGCTCTACCGATGACAAGGGTCCCGTTTTGGGTTGGCTCAACGTCATCGATGCCCACCGTAAGGCTGGGATCGAGTTCCCCGTCAACTTGCTGTGCTGCTTCGAGGGAATGGAGGAGTATGGATCTGAGGGTCTGGATGACTTCATCAAGGACGAGAGCAAGAAGTACTTCAAGGACACTGATGCCGTTTGTATCTCCGACAACTACTGGCTCGGCACTGAAAAACCTTGTCTCACCTATGGTCTGCGCGGCTGCAACTACTACTCCATCAGCATTTCGGGCCCCGCTCAAGATCTGCACAGCGGTGTCTTTGGCGGTTCTGCTCACGAGCCCATGACTGATCTGGTCAACGTTCTGTCCAAGCTGGTTGATGCCCAGGGTAACATCTTGATTCCGGGTATTATGGATCTGGTGGCTCCCCTGACTGAGGAGGAGGAGACTCTCTATGGAAAGATCAGCTACACTATGGACAACCTCCACGAGTCGTTGGGCGCTGAGACAGGTATCCACCCCACCAAGGAGCGTACCCTGATGGCCAGATGGCGTTATCCCTCTCTGTCCATCCACGGTATCGAGGGGGCTTACTCGGCCCCCGGTGCTAAGACCGTCATTCCTGCCAAGGTTATTGGTAAATTCTCTATCCGTACCGTGCCCAATATGGAGAGCGAAGATGTGACAAAGTTGGTCATCGACCATGTCAAGGCCGAGTTCGCCAAGCTGAACAGCAAGAACACTTTGGATGTTTGGCTGCAGCACGACGGCAAGTGGTGGGTCGCCAGCCCCAAGCACTGGAACTTCTCGGCTGCCAGCAAGGCTGTTCAGCAGGTCTTCGGAGTCGAGCCGGATATGACTCGCGAGGGTGGAAGGTGAGATTCTCCTTTTCCCATGAACAAAATAATTCCGAAGCTAACTATTGATAGTATCCCTGTCACATTGACCTTCGAGCAAGCCACCGGCAAGAACGTCTTGCTCCTCCCCATGGGAAGCTCGACCGATGCTGCCCACTCTGTGAACGAGAAGCTTGACAAGCGAAACTACATTCAGGGAACCAAGCTGCTAGGAGCTTACCTGCACTACGTTGCGGAAGAGCCTACCTCTTCATAGATATACATGGATTCAAATTTCTTCTGCTGTTCGGCATTATTCTACTAAAGTACAAGCCATTCCATCAATAACCGTTGGAATAGTATATCTATTACAGATCACACAAGAACTTCGGAAGAAGAATATACTATCTCCTTATTCGAGAAGGGATGATTACTTATTGCGCTACTTAGGTAGGGGTAATATAGAGAACACCGTCAAGCATGAAAACTCCGAAGGATGACTAGGCAAAGACCCACCGAGGAGGTCTAAGAAAATGAAAATGCATCAATCGCTATAGCGGCGCTCGAGAATCCCAATCCAGACACCAAGTAGACAAGCACGAGAAAGACGCCGTCAAGTGCAAAGCAATTAGAGATTAGTTGCTATGTATCCGTTAATATTCTGTTGAGAAAGCAATAAGGAGAGACAACTTACTAGATCTCCAGAGGAGAAATCTGATCCAAAGCATAGAGCCAGTTTCCACCTTGCTCCTCTTTCTCGAGCCTACAAATAGAATTGGTCAGCGGATATCCTGAGATCTAATAGAAGCGTTGTTGAGACATACCAGTCATAAGGCCACATGATGAGATGGCCTTGAGTATTGTTGAGTAGGTCCTCCGCACGACCTTTGTCCAAATACTCATCGGTGCCATGGGGATCACGCTTTGAGCCAATCGTCGTAGCTCTGCGTCTACGTCTCCGAGAATGGCTCGAGTTCAGATTCAGGTTCACGGCTTCAGAGTAATCGACATGAGGCGAGGTTGTTCGTGCCTTCTCGATCTCCTCACCGGCGACGAAACTATTGTCGTCGCTGGCTCCGTTCGGAGCACTGGCCAACAGGTTCGGATCCGACACTGTCTTGAGTGCGGCCTTCTCATCGATAGATGATAACGTCTCCTGCTTCGCTAGCTGCTCAGACTGTGGACGACCAGCGTCATTCCCAGTTACGACCTTCTCGTTAATTGTCTGGGGGCTCTTCGGGTCTGCCTGCGATCCTTCGGCCTTTGGAGTGATGAAAGACATCTGAGAAGCGATCGACATCGGAGAGCTGACCGCAGGACCGGCTGGGGAAGAGCCATTTTGTTTTTGTTGAGGTTGGGCTGGCTTGTTGCCCTGCTGGCTCTGCATCTCTGCAAAGCGCTCGCCATAGGTGGCATACTCTTTGTATTCCTTCCAGTTCTTCACTTCGCTGTCGGGCATGCAGCGGAAAACAGATCGGTAAATTTTAGTGTTCTTCTCGGCCACCGCTTGCCATGTGTCCAGATAGAAGCCATCGATGATCGGGTCCCTCATGCAATCGTTGTCGATGAAGATACGCTTGAGGTCCGGAGCGGATGGATGGTGGTGGTGGTGGTGGTGGTGGTGGTGCTTAGAGTGTTCATTTTCTTCTTTAGGCATGTTTGAACCGGTACCGTTAGTCTCCGACTCACGGCTCGACGATCCATTAAGTCCATGGCCGTGTGACGGAGTAGTCGCATTGATCTCAGGAATTGGATTGGTCTCACTCGATGACCCAGGTCTACGGTCCTTGGGGGTAGAGGGTGCTGGAGAGTGCTTTTGCTGCGATGATAACGGCCTCTCAATAGTACCCTTCCCCTCAGGAGCGATGGGTGAAAGAAGCGCTTCTCTTCCATTGGCCTCCATCTGCGAATCACGACCACCTGCTAATCCAGCCCGAGCAGCAGCTGTCAGATGATCCGCGCCATCACCTTCCACGTCTTTCCTGTGATCAGGATTTTCAGTGACGCGAGGATCGGCAGTGAGCTTGCGGTTCGATTTGAGGTTAGGGTTACAGCCCTGCTCCCAATCCACATCGTGGTTGAAGCTATACATTTCCTCGGAGCGAGAAAGAAACTCATCCTGGACACGATGCCGACGTTCGACCATATCCCTTTCATCTTGTCGTTCGACGGCCGAGGACGCCGAATTTCTTCGCTTTTGGTTGTCAACTGGGTGCTCACTCCCCTCGGCGACCTGGATCTTCCGTAGCTCTTCTTCAGTAGCAAAGTCATGTTCCATGAGTTCGTCGACGTCAATTCCGAGATGTTCTCTCATCAGCCGCATACGCAAAGTATGTGGGAATCGACCAACAAGGTATGGCTTGCCATTCATGCTCGACATCATCATATCTGTGTCTCGCACTATAGAGGCAACCTCTGAATCACGCGAACCCAACATGGATCGTTCGTTGATGTTTGCTGATCCAATGATCGCAGCACGATCGTCAACGACCATGCATTTGGCGTGAATATAGAGTTGCTCGGTCACCAATGCCTTTTGCGGTCCAATCTTGCCCCAAGTTCGCAGACTGTAGAACTGGATATAGTCCTCTGGCTCAATTCCAAGAGCACGAAGACGGCCGAATATGGATGTCTCTCCACGGCAGATACTGCGGTATTGACACTGCATGATAAGGCGAACACTTGTTCCACCTTCACTGTCCACAGTGTTCTGGAATCCTGGCATCAGTGGGATGACAATGACGGCACGCCAGGCTTCTTCATTTTTGGCAGCTCGGACAATACGTTCAACTAGGGCATCTCCAATGAGGTTCTCGATTTTTCGGCCCTCGATCTCGCAGGTGCTGATAAAGAACTGATTCTCGATATAGACGAAATGCTCGGATTCTTCAATCAACTTGACATAGGCGTTCATGATGCTGTGCTCAACTACATCGGGAGTTCCTGTCGACCACATGCTGCTAGAACGGAGAATCTGTACCTCGCAAGTTCCATCAAGACCCAAGGCTTCCAAATCTGCTGGATTGAAATCGGGTGGCGGCAAGAGGAAGGGCGTCGGCCGCGTGGGCTTTCGCTGGCGCAGAATGTAGTTCCAGCGTTGCACGAAATGACGAGTAAGATCCCGAGCAGGCTGGCCCACGACATGCATGGAAATGTCATGCCACGGCATCCGGGGCACAACATTGCGATCATACATCTCCTCATACGGCTTATCCAAATCATAGAAATCCTGTATTCTAGGATTGGAGTAGTCCTTGCCCGGCCAGAGTTGACATTGATCTGCATCTTTGGGACCATCAGTGGTTTCAAAGCCGGTAGGCTTGTCATCGGTCAACAGATGTTGAGGAGTATCCCACCGCCCAAAGCACAGATCAATACCTCCAACAAATGCGATGGTGTGGTCAATAAGACAAAGCTTCTCGTGATGAGCCCAGAAGAAAGTGTTTTGTCGGAACTGATTTGGTGATCGCTGAACAAAGATGTTGGGGTGGAGATCAAGGAGAGAGAATTTGGAATACTCCGAGTCAATGGGGATAGCGGAGTTGATGTTGCGATACATGATCACGAAAACTTTGACGCCCTCCCGAGCTTTCTGTTGCAGGAGACGGTCCAATCGCCATTTCTGGCTGATGGCAGCAGGCCGACGCATATAAAGCTCTGGACTCAGCCACCAGTCATGGATATAAATGACATCTTTTGCCTGGTTGATTGCTCGTGAGACCACCCACATGTGATCTCTTGCATCAACCAGCCACTGTGCAAAGCAATTTTGTCGCACAGGCGCGAAACTGTCAAAGCGGTTGGGCTGCATCCATGGAGTATTGTCACTCATGAAGCGAATCGAGTCTTCAAACTGTTGGAGTTGACGCTCATTCCGGGCCAGCAGTTTGAGCTTGCGTTCGGAGTTCTCAAGCCGGAGAGTGTGGTGCTGAGGGTGTCTCGCAGACTGCTTTGCAGACTTAGCAATATCCTTTGGATTCTGCTTGCGAAGACTAAGCTTCGGTGTCTGAACCTTGAAATAGGGATCCACCAAGAAGACATCATAAATATTCATCTCCTCGGGGGAGTCCACGCAAACTACATAGCTGTGCCTGACCAAAAACCACTTGGGCGAATGGCGCTTCTTGACTAGAGCCGGGGTGAGCGCCTTTCGGAAATCGAGACCCTTGGAGGACTGGATTATCAAGAATCCTTCTTTGCCATGGTAACTGCCTTCTGCGGCCAGACGGACGCCGAGTGCGGATAGTTCCAAAAATTTGCACAGGCGATTGCTGTCAGCCCTGAAGATCAGGAACCTAATCATCTTTTGCAGATAGAGCTCAAGTTTCTTCCGCTGCTTCTCAGGGTATGTTTCTTTCCTGACTCCCGAGACACCTTCGTGAGTGGACGAAGGTCCCGCGGCTGTGTCTCCTTCTTGATTGGTGAGGCTGGATTTTCTGCGAGGCAGCGGACCAGAGACTCGACGCTGGTGTGCTTGTTGATTCTGCCTTTTCTTCATCGGAGGCCTCTCTGTTCCACTCATTCCCTCGGCGCCAGTCTCATAACCGCCCTCTTCATCTTCATCCTCGAATTCGCTTTCAAGGCCTCGCACACCTCGCATATAGGGGAAGGCACTTCTAGGGAATCGGGGGAGACTCGGGCTGTTCTCACTCGTGCGTAGTTGAATGTACTTCTGAGTTCCCAGATGAAGCTTATACTTGAGATGCAGATTGGCAAAGTCTCTCAGCGTGCGGAAGATGATCCATTTCATGCGAGTCATGCCACTTCCGTACTCCATTTCGATTCGGAAAACCAGATGACGATCACCGGAGTGGGAATCAATGCGGCTGTCTGTCACGCGAACCTTCAATTGCTCCAGAAGAATCGGGATTCTTCTGCTACCGTGCTCATCTCTTTGAAACGCGCTGGCCAGTATAAGCGCAGCAGGCACGGCTGAAGCGAGTTCAGCAAGCAACTCTGCGGATTTTTTGTTGTCCACTGTATTCTCTGGTTTTCGTCGCTGACCAATGAGTTTCAGACCAGCTTTTATTTGCTTCCATCGCTGAGCACTGGCACTGGTGCCTCGCTCGGCTCGATGGCGTCTCCAGCTCGCCGCTAGGCTTTCATCGTTTCCAGATGGCCCGGTAAGCCCGGTAAATCGCCTCAAGTTGCTCGGGCGCTGTTCGTCCGGGTTGGCATCTGGGTGGTCAGTATAGCTGCCGACCCGAGTATTTGCCCATGGGCGACTCCTCATCCGTCGGCTGAGCCTCTGACGACCTTCATCTTCCGAAACACCCTCGCGTTGTTGAGGCGTGAAGTCCGTAGTGCTTGCTCTTCGAGGGAACAGATTAGTACGATAGTTCTCGAAAGGAGCGAAGGAAGATGAGAAGTGGAATGATGGTCTGCGCGCTGTTTTAGGTGTTGTAGGGGCGGTGTTGGGGCCAGCTTCTTCCTCCCGTTGCTTTCGCCGGCGTTGCAGTTTTCTCTTTTCACGTGGATCAGGTTCCTCGCCGCCACTCTCTTCCGCGTCGGCATCGATCTCGCTACCCTCTTCTTCCAGGGCTTCTGGGAAGCGGAATTCCCCCCTTTCTGACCCCGGGGTAGCTATATCGTTTGGACCTGGGCGGAAATCCGTACTCGCGCCGCTGGCAGATCGTGAGTGTGGTGCAAGATTGGGTGCATTAGCGAGTGACTTCAGTTTGCCGAACAACGACTGCTTTCCCTTGGGACCCTGCTCATCATCGTCACCGTGTTGGGAGGGGGGTCGAGAGGCGGGTCGAGAGGCAGGTCGAGAAGGCGGACGGGAATGGGACGCGTCAGGAGCCTCGGTATCTGTATCTCTGAAATGTACACTTTGGGGACGGGATGGAGGGGACATTCTGGCTTTAGACGACCGGCGTTCATGGCGCCGTTGTTGGTCCTCAGCTGACTGGTTTGGCGGTCGAGTGCCCAGGGATTCCCTTCCTCTTGAGCCGTGATCCAAGGATGATGGATGTGTATTTTCCTTGTCGCCTATTATTCCATCTGTTTCATGACCGTCCGTAGGTTGGACATGCTTGATCGAGGCTGGTTTCTTGGATTCGGTAGGAGAAGGCAGCGGGTTTGCCAGTTTTGATTTGTTTGAAGTCAAAGGGAGCTCTTGTTTCTTTGTGTCGAGCCTTAGGGAGCCAGTTTCCACGTCCTTGTGAATTGAGGAGGCCGACATGTTTGGAGCTAATGCAAGGTGATTATCAGTTGCAGTTCACGGGAATTCTACCACGTTCACGTACATACACTGTCGAAAATGACTACGTAGTCATCATTTCAAGAAGACAAGAAAGAAACAAGAAAGTCCAGGATCAAGACCGTGTGTTGACATTTAAAGGAGCATCGATAATTGGTTTACAGTGGAGCGCCCAGCTGTCTCTCCAAGAAGTGGGCGGTCTGGAAAAGGGGCATTGGATGTTTAGGCGTGTTATTGTCGACGACCGAGGTTCGACGGCAGTATATATCGAGTATGTAGTATAGAATGGGACACATGCAGTATAAAGAGTGGGAATATTGAATTAAAACTGACTGAATTCAACCGGTTTTGTCATTTAATAGCAAACAAACTGGCTATATGTGTGGCTTCAATTGGGGACCTTGGAGTAACGCCGTGGAATTCAAATATATACATAAAAAGAGAGGATGACCTTGGAGCAAAAGATATAGTTATAGAGAATACAGACGATATCTAGAACAATAACAAACACCATGTAATAGTCTCGGAAACATGCTGTCTAGAGCAACGGCCTCGGCTTTTCGTAGTATACCCGAGTTATCTCCCCGCTATTCAACCCACCTTTCTTCAACATATTTCATATCTCTGTCCAACAATGACTGATCCTTTAAAGTCCGTGAACGATTCAGGCAGCGTGGCAGTCGCCATCTCTGAAAAGGTCTATGTAATTGCTGGTATCTCAGTTACGGTCTTCGGACTGGAAGAGCTCCGCAAAGAGGCCTCGGAGGTCGCATGTCTCTGGCTTCTTCACCCCAGATTGGCCACGCAGGAGCGTATGACTAGCATTGCCAATTCCGCCATTACCGACTGGAATACGAAGAATCGGGACACCCCTACGGCCAAGGGCCTGATTGCTGTCTCGTTCGACCAGCGAAACCACGGTACTCGGCTGGTCGACCCTCTCGGAAATGAATCTTGGAAAAAGGGCAACCCCAGGCATGCCCAGGATATGTTCTCGATCTTCCGTGAGTGAAAGAACTTGTAAGATAAGAATATGACATTCTAACTATAACTAGAGGGCACTGCAAGAGATACCTCAGTGCTGATGGACTATCTTCCCTCCTACATATTCCCCAGCGGCGAGCACAAGATCACCCAGAACCTAGTTCTAGGAGTCTCACTGGGAGGACACGCAGCATGGAGCTGTCTCCTGCACGAGCCTCGAGTCACCGCCGGAGTCGTCATCATCGGCTGCCCGGACTATATCAACCTGATGGCAGACCGCGCACGGCTGTCAAAGCACCCATCATGGACTAAGAGTGACCCACCTGGCGCCGAGGTCCTTGGCTCGGAAGCCTTGCCGACTTCTTTCCTAGAGACCGTCAGTCGATATGATCCTGCCGGTATGATGCTGAAGCATGTGGATTGTGGGCCATTGACTGGTCCTTTACGCGAAGGCCCGTTGCCTCAGCCTTCAGAAAGCGAGCAGCAGGTGCTCCGGCCGATTTTGACTCATGCCTTGGCTGGAAAGCGTATTTTGAATCTGTCTGGCGCCAAGGACAAGCTTGTTCCCTATCATCGTGGAGAGCTGTTCCTCAACTGGCTCAAGCAGAGTATCTCACCCGATGGGTGGTTCGGTGATGGTGGCGTTCACTTTGAAGATATCATTGACGAGTCGGCGGCCCATGAGGTCACTGCTAAGATGGCTAACGAGGCTGTTCGGTTTATCAGTGAGACGTTGGCTGTGGGTCCCGATCAGGGAGGCCGACGGGGTTCGGTGCGGGAGTCGAAGATCTGAGAGCACTAGGCCATGGTAAATATCTCGATGTATACAACGTAGAATGAATTAGATGTGAATAGACAAGACCTGTCACTGGCGTCGGTCTCGCAATTGTAATCGGACAGACCGGTAGACAAATCTACGAAGATGGAGCTTTTAATAGCGAACCTGCTCGGTATTCGAAACCTTTCATGCCCAAGACAGCCTCGGTCGTCCTACATGAGCGTGGCTCAATAATTCAGAACCAACACTCTGCCCGGGAGTCATCACAAACATTTGAAAAAAAATCCTCCTTATGGTATTTGTTTAACACACTGATGAAATCGTAAGGGCATTCGGAGGCCATATGCTATGCTGATTGCATACAAAAAAACCCTTTTTATTTTCGACCGCTTGAACCGACTTAGTTTCGGTTCGGGCAGATCTCATTTTGAGTTCCGATCGTCCTCCATGCTGGCGAACGAACACAGCTAGGGCTTCAAATTGCCCCTATTCACCCGCCTTCTCCAGAAATATCTCGACGAATCAACGCTTATGCGACGAGCTCAACAACACCACCGGCGGCCTTGATCTTCTCCTCGGCGTCACGGCTGACGTAGCGGGCACGGACGACGACGGGGATCTGGGGGAGACGGCCCTTTCCAAGAACCTTGGAGTAGCCGAGGGGCAGGAGGTCGATGACGGGGGCGACATCGGTCTTCTGGCCGCTCAGGTAGGCGTCACGCTGCTCAGCGGGGACGAGGGACCAGAGCTGTAGAAGAAAGTCGCGGTCAGCGATAATTGTCCATTTCAATGTAAATTCGCAATCTTTCATATAGTTGTCGATTGGTCTCCCTCCTCTTTGCATATTGTCGCCATTTTCGCACCGGTGCTCCAACTACAGACCAATCCACAACTTCTTCTCCTTCATATCGAATCGGCTCGCAAACTGTAGATGTAACGTACCTTATCGACGTTGATAGTGGGCTTCCAGAATTGCTGGTTGGTCTTGTGGAAGTAGCGCATACCAACCTTACCGAAGTAACCGGGGTGGAACTTGTCGATGTTGGTACGGTGGTGGTGTTGACCACCGGCCATACCGCGACCACCGGGGGACTTGCGGTGCTTGCCGACACGACCGTAACCGGCAGACACATGGCCGCGGCTGCGAGAGAAGGACAGGTTAGTGATATGTTGATGTGATATTGCGACTAGGGTATGACGAATTTGGTTCTTCTGGTCGCGATCGACGAGAAAAGAATTCGATTCAGACGGCACAGGAAAGGGTGTCGACTCACTGCTTCCGGGTGTTAGAGAAACGGGTAGGCATCTTGTCGGCGGGGGTGTTTCGACAAGACCGTTGATGTTTGGCGTTGAAGGGATCGTTCCGTCTACAAGATGTTGAAATCCAGGCTTAGAGTGTGCGCTAACAAATTCGCTTGTCCCGTGATCGTGGAACCCTAGCCCTGGCTTTGTCAGAGATTATGTCATGTAAAGTACACCGCCTTGATACATTCTGCCGGTCTTTTACAATGTACGGAGCAGGGTTATGGCGCATGGAAACATGAGCACGGATTCGATGTAAAAATATGACGCTGTATCATTTGTGATATTTTATTACAGTGCATATCCTGCTATCGCCCTTTTTCGGCGAAGAATTTTGAAAGTCTTTGCACGGTCAACTGAGCCGCCCGTGTGGGAGGTGCTGGGACCAAGCTTCCTCTAATCCAACCAGGCAGTTTTTGCTGGATCCGCGGCGACTCATACCGGCGGTCAATCATGATAATAGCAGCGTAATCGTTCACATGCCTGATGGCTCGACCAATACACTGGTTCACTGCTCGCATGCACGAATTCTCGTAGAATTCCCTGCCCGCTGCCTTGCCCGCTGCTTTCCTTTCCGACTCGGACCCCGAAGCCTGTTTGTAGGTCTTTTCCTCGAGGTGCTGGATTTTGGCCTGCCAGACAGCGCTGCGGATATTGGGAAATGGTAGGCCGATGATAAAGACGCCGCGCCCTAGCTTGTCGGAGAAATTAATGCCTTCTGACAACTTGCCGCCCACGATAGAAAGAAGCAAGGCTCCGGATCCTGACTCAACGGCCTCGGTATACTCCCGCAGTAAATCGTCTGTAGTTGTCACTGCTTCGCGAGAGTCGTACATAACCTTCTTCTTCCGTTCCAGTAGACTGAGGGTGCTTTGGCCGTTCCCGTTGGGAATGGGCTTCTTCCAAACACTCAGAACATGACTGAGATAGTCATAACTGGGGAAGAACGCGACGACACCGGCTGGAATGACTTGACAGAGGGTTGCTATCGTACGCCCAAGGTCGGTGATCTAGTTGATATGTCAATACAAAACTTTTCAAAGTACAGAAATTTGTACATACCATCTTTTCGGAATTTCGTGCCTCATACGTAAAATCAAATTCGTTTCCCATCAGCCCTTGAGCTAACGACTGCGCCACCAAGTTCGATTTTGGAATGACGTGGCCATAGCTGAATGTCCCCAGTCGTTCTGGGGGTAAGTAAGGAAACAAATGATTCACATAATCTGACATCTGTTGAGAGCATTAGAGAGCTACAATGTCAGAAGATATGAGCCGTACTTACCGGAGACATGGTACCACCAGCTAAAATGACGGCCCTAGCATCTTCGGCAATTTCCCGAAAGTGGTTCGTAGGGTCAAGAAGCATGTATTTCAACAAAACATCGTCCTGACTTTTCTGAAAGAAAAGCCGTCCCTCTTCCGAAGGGTTCATAAGAGGAAGAAGAAAGCTTTGAATATGAAATAAAACCGGCATTGTTGTTTTATCTTTGGGTCGACCAGGTTGTGGCTGTTGCGAGGATTCGAGATAGCCGTCAACTTTCCGGGCGAGCTTGCTCTCTTGCAGATATCTAGAGAGCTTATAAGGATTGATCTGGTCAACTCCCTTTCCAGCCATGAGATCTGATGCTTGCACCGAACCTTCTAGTGGTCCTTTTTGCTGGGAGATCGACTTCACATGCTCCGCAATTGAGCTCACCAAGCGGATGACTTGCGCAACATAGTTCCGATTCTTCCCTTTTAGTCTGTTCTTGAACTTACGGGCGTATGTTGTCAGCTGCCCAATGGCAGTCTGCAGTTGACTTAGTGAGACAGTCACCGAATGAATGCCAGCTATCGCATCCATAAGGTTGTGGGCTTCATCGATGATGACAATATGACCTTTGACGGACAGATTGAGGGCCTCGCGGGCTGATCTTTGCAGCAACAAGGGATATGGAAGTGTGACGATCTAACTTGGAGTCAGAGACGACATTCTATCTGTTCACGGATGAAACTGACCTCGCTGTGTTTGATAACCGGACGAGATGCATAGTAGGGACATATTCCGAGCTTTTTCCCAACCTGGGCAATGTCTTCGATGTCCTTGACTGTCGCCAAAGCATGGTCCCTGAACTCAAGAGCCAGAGCCTCGTCATCTTTGGAGGGAATGAAGGGGCACTTCTTGTCAGCTGCTACACCGGCTTGCTGTAAATCTAAGCACTTCTCGTTAACTGCGGTGTTGTTCTCCAAGGCCCGGACTTTGGGATTGATGCACAGATTCTTTCTGGATCCTAGCGCCAAATGTTTCACACGCTCTCCCAGTTTGGAGAGGTCATCTTTGCTCTCTGGATCGAGGTCGTTAGGTATACTAGATGGAAAGGTGACTCGTCGCAATTCACCGGCAAACTGGCTCAGCTGAGAATGTGTTCTTGAGCAAAAAAATATTTTAATCTCATCATCTCCTTCATCCTCTTTGTCTTTCTTTGGTGTTGAGAATTTCCCTTGAAACCGTTCTAGCAAGGCTAAAGTGCTTGCAGACAGGCCGTCGGAATTCCCAGAGTCATTCTGCCTGTTCCGATTGTCTGTGTCGCTATCATAGTCATCGAGGACAAATTGGTCGTCATCGTCCACAAATTCCGGTGCTGAGTCGTCCAGTCGCTATTTTCTAGTTGGTATAGTGACCTTGCACCAATCGGTGAATATATGCGTACCTGCTTTTTACGGGGTCGATCTGTGCTGTCCTGGGCTTGTTTCAAACGTTCTTCCTCTTGGCGAATCTTGGCCAGTCGGGCTTCGAATTCTTGTCTCTTTTCGGTAATGGCACGCCTAAATTCCCGTTTGGCATGTTCTATCATCCACTCGGGCTCATCGTCATCGCCTGGAATGTCAGACAGATGCTATGCAGTCATATCTCTGACAATGGGACCCACATGTTGCATCAACAGTTTCCTGGAAGGTTTTCCGCTTGTGATCTCGAAGCCAAGTCAAAGAGCCACAGATTAAGCTCAAAGATTTCCCAGTACCTGCATAGCACTATGTTGGATAAATAAACAAAATAAGCACAGTCAGTTATAGCTTACCAGTGGGGGATTCAAACACAGCGATCTTGCTATCTTCCAGACAGGCATACAAGGCCTGCATAAACTGTAGTTGAATATCGTATGGCGTATAGGGATGGTGGAAATCCATTGGAGATGGCAGCCAGTAAGAAGGGACAAAGGAAAGGGAAAAGATAAAAATAAAACAGAAAAGGTAAAATTACTGTACGGAGGACGTTAGGTACATCTTGGAAATATGAGAGACCAGCCTTGGAAGTATTGTACGCAGGTACCGAATTTCAGGCCTTGCCGCTTTTGTCTCACTGGGTACAGCTGAGCACGCCCCTCTCTGATCCACTAATCATTATCTGGGCGCCCTGATTCGCTCATTGGGTCCAAGCCGAACCAAGGTTTTGAGATTCTAAGGTTCTAAGGTTCCATGGAATGGGACACTAGTCTTGTCACATGCAACGTCTTCGTCAAACTGACTGCAATTGGTTTTCAGGTACGGAGCACGTACAACTATGAGCTATGTTGATCATTCGCTTATAGCACTACCTATATCCTAGGGACTTGAGGCATTTACACTTTTGGTACTGCTACCTAAAGACGAATTGATAATAAGTGACTCCAAACATATATAGTTGAGTGTTCCGTACAGAAAGAATGGATATCAATTTCAATGCAATGGAATCCATGGTATTTGACTATAATCACTGGACATTTGACACAGAATCATGTCAACATATTTCAGCACAAAATGCTCGCAATTCACCTAGCACTCGCATTGCAAGAGCGCTGTGATCTTTGATATACTCAAAAAATGAGAAACAAGTTTGAATTCTGTCAACGTATTCCTCTGCTGCATTTGGGTCAAGACGCTTTGCCTCTGCTGCAAGGGTCAATGCAGCGGAAAATAGTGCAGATGTTGTTGCCCTAAGACGAGGGAAGAAGAAGAGGAATATTTAGTGAGCGGGACCCATAAGAGCAAAGAAGAATTGAGACTCACCATGGACGATGGCGTGCCAATGCCACTTTGTGTTGCTTGACCATTGACACAATCGTGTTAGCCGAGTCTAAACATATTGCTTTTGACCTTGCAAGAAGGTCATCCGAAGAGGAGGCCCATCGATGTTGTAGCACTCGGTTGACCTTCATTCGATAGAACAGAAATGACAGAGACAAGGTCGTTTGTTGCCACAGTACCCAGGGTGGATATTGTTCCCTGTCTTCGGCAAGTCCTCCGGAGATCTCGAGAAGATGAGATGGTAACTGTGAGATGATATTCGCTAGCGCTTCATCCGTTGTCAGAACAAGGTCTTCTAGGAGATTATCTCCATCTAGATTTTCAATGGCCCTCATTTGGATTTGGAAGTGATAGTTTGACTTTGCTAAAAAGATCATAGCATTGTGATAATCCACTGGACGTGGCCTTTCGGTTGCCATATTCGGCTCATCGATTAATCCCGTCGTTAACTCGTCATCTGATAGGACCAGTGGCAGCCTGACATTGAAGTCTGCTTGGTGGATGCAAGGCGGACGCGCTGGTATGGACAGCCATTCACAGATGACCAAGGTCCACCAAACTCGTCGACTGATCTCTTGCATAACAGGGTCGTCGGATATCATGGGAGGCTCCTGATCCATTCCTAGAATCTGGCCTATCCTTATTCCCGTCGCCTGAAGGACTGGTTGAAGATCAAAGTCCCCAACATTTTTGGCTAATCCGAGAAGTATGGCAATGGATTGTACTGTCTTGAAATTAGGATTTCGTAGAAACTCCGCCTCGTTGAGGAAAAATAGCGCCGCGCCGTACCAATTCTGAACAAGCTCAGACGTATTTTCTAAAATTTATTAGGCTTCAAGTATGACTTGACTGAGGAAAAGTGTGGGGGGTCAAACCTAGAGGTAGTCCCGCTCTTCTAGCTTCATCCTCATCCATAAACATCAGACTCATCTATGATCAATTAGGTTCCTTGTTGATAAAGAAAAACCGAAATATTACTCACTGCTATAAAGCCAAAATATATAGCAAGCCAGAGAGCATCGCCGTCAAGGAATACCCCGCTTATCCAAGCTGACTCGTGCTCTAGCTCGAATGTTTGTAGATGAACAGCAAAATGGATCCATGAGGTCCAGGTAAAGCCGTGATGCAATAAAACATCACTGCAGTATTTACTTGGCATCCATATGTCTGTTCGATTCCACACCTGTTGATGATAATCGCTTTTGCCATGTTGCAGATTCGTCTGATTTTCAAGTACTTCAGCGGAGATTTCCTGTCTAGGATATGTAGAAGAAGTCGATTTCCGCTGTGTAAGTAGTTTTGATTTGAATAGCTCGGCTTTTAGTCGATTGTTTTCTTGTTGAAGTTCAAAATACGATAGAACCGGCACCTTCTGCTTTGAACTGTCTCTGTTTTAGCACTGGTTATATACTGGATTGCTTGACTCACCTGGTAACTCGGCCTTTGACGTTGACAACTTCTCTTGCACATGTAGTTTCTAGGCCTCTTGCAAGACAAGTCCCACACGGGATCTGCTTGTCGCACCTCACCCGACGTTTAGCACAATTAGAGCAAGCATTGGGTGCCCTTTGACTCTTTCTTGCTGTCATTGGGGATGTGTGGAAGACACAAATGTAGCCTTGGCGGGTCTTTATCTACCCTCGGGGGACTTGATCTGATTGGTCCAACATCCCCACATTGAATACCCCGAAATTATCCTTATCGAGACCTTCCCTGGAAGTCATTTAGCGAGATATTATTGTACGAAGTAACTGATAATATAGGTACGATGAGCTAGTAGTTCGGATTTGTTCGCTTTGAGGTGCTTCGCACTCTAGCGCGGATTCTTTGAAAATTCTCATTACGTTGCTTTTATTCTTCTCTTAGGCCCACATATGAAAGAGACTAGTGATATGTGACAAGATTTGGATTGGCTGAGAGAAATCAAGAAGAAGGTGACTATCTCAATCCGAAAGGTATGAGCTATGGGCGAGAAAGTAATCTAAAATCCAAAAATCTAGTAAGGCTTTTTCCCTGCCAGCTTTAACACCAAGTCCGTCTCAACAGGTTCCTCATAAAGACGCTTAGTCAAGGCCCCTTCGTCCTCTTCTGGGCGGTTTGCGTGCCTAGTTTCAGTAAATAGATTGTCATGGGGCCAATGTGTCTATTCAAGAAGTTAGTTAAAAATGCCCTTTCATACAGAAGAGGAGAAAGGATAAGTTACCGTTCCAATTCGCTGGTCAAAGAATTCACTCTTTTTCTGCAAGACATCCGTCGTTGCAAAAGAAGCTGGTGTATAGCACGCATCTATGAACAGTCAAAAGAGAGACCACTTGGATAGGAGGAGAATACTCACAAACAACGGCACGTAGATTCTGAGATGATGGGACGCAATTGAAATGCATAGTGCGAGAGTCCCAAAGGATAAGATCTCCGGCTTCAGCATTCACCTTAAGAATCTCACAGCCTCTTTCCTCGAACCACTTCACCTCACTCTCGTCAAAGCCAAACCAATCGCTAGGTCCCCATGTTTCTCGGCCAATTGTACCCGAGTGAGTCTTGAAAAACTCGGGCATAAGCTTTGTAGATCCCTTCATGACGAGAAGACCCCCATCTTGAGGACCATTTGGTGCGAAGTTGAGAACACCCTGGACACACTGCATACCCTGTCGCAGTGGGCTTTGATCAATATGTGGCCAAGGCTTCGTTTGTGGCAGAGTAGTACCTGATGGAAGAGTGATATTCATTCCATCAAAAGAGACCAGAAGCTTGTCTGTTCCCCATAGCTTTGCGAAGGCTTCGATTACTCCGTCCTCTCTGGTAAAATCAATTAGCTGCGTATCGTTAGATACGGGATTGAATACTTACGTTCGAGCCTCCCATACAAACTTCTCATGCTGGATACGATATCCATGATACATTCCCCCCTTGATGTGCGTGGGTAAATGCTGTTCAGTCCAAGTTGAGCGATCGTGCCTGTCAAACCCGAAAGGGAAACTTTCCAACCACTGAAACATCTTGTCGATGTAGTATTCACATCGCTCTGGTGGAATGGCGTTTTTCACCACAACGTATCCATTCTGGAACAATTCGTCTCGCCAGTCCCCATGAACTTTGGAATCGTCCACGGTGACTTGATTAGCCGTTGGATGGGGCATGGTATGGGTGCAAGACTAGGTACACAATCGAGTGGTTGAGATTGTCAATGATTGGTAAAAGCGCCTTGAAAGCATGTTAAAAGCAGCTTTCGGTATGTTTGGTCTTTATTTAAGCCCTAATTGTATCCGGAAATGTCTCTCGGGGTGCTTGGCGGAAACTGCCGCGCCTCCGCAGATAAGCAAAACTCGCGCGAGTTTCGCGCGAGTTGAACATCGATATCTACAACGGTCAATGAACTATCTGCTCGCTCTCTCAGATACCATTGATCATGGCAAAATATAAGTTTAATGGGTTCCTTGGCTCTTCTGGATGCCCTGCTCTGTGCTAATCCCAGAGATCAACCTCATCCTCCCAAAATGACTGCCCCCGTTCATGAAATCGAAACTCATCGCTTCGACAAATGGTGGAAAGATCTTGGTATGCGCAAGCTACTAGCATGGCAGGCCACTATCCTTATATCGCAAATGACCACTGGCTATGATGAAAGCGTGGTGGGAAGTTTCCAGTCCATGAAGCCCTGGGTCAAAGGTCCGTAGATCCTTTCTACATTCCCTTCGAGATAGAAGCTAACCATACCGCTCGTACCAGATATGGGAAACCCCGACTCATCTAGAATCGGGCTCATCACAACTATTGTCTTCGTTGGGGGCTTTGTTGGTGCTCTGGTTGCCTCGCCCACAGCGGACTACTTCGGACGACGAGTAGCCATGTTTGTTGGAGCAAGCCTGACGTTTGCGGGAACTGTAATTCAAACAGCCGCACAATCAGCCGGTATGTTTATTGGTGGTCGGTTTTTGATTGGCTTTGGAATTAGCTTCACATGTGTTGCTGGCCCCTCGCTGCTCTTCGAACTGGCTCATCCGGCGACACGTGGTACAATATCTTCTTTGGTAAGGTTCCCTTAGTAACAAATCCAAGCTCGTCATCACAATCTGCTAACTTGAAATTTATATAGTTCAATGTACTTTGGTACGTAGGGTCCATCATCGCGGCATGGACGACGTTCGGCACAGGATATATGACTTCCAGCTGGTCATGGCGTATACCGTCACTCATTCAAGGAGTTCCCGCACTTCTCGTCATGATCTCCGTTCTTTGCGGCCTCCCCGAAAGTCCGCGATGGCTTTGTGCAAGAAACCGCCCGGAAGAAGCCCAACGACTGCTTGCAAAGTATCATAGCAACGGCAATCTGCACTCGGCTCTTGTGATCCATGAGATGGAAGAGATACATACCTTGTTGGAGGCTGAAGCAGCCGCTCGAAAGAGTGGTCAAAGTAGCTGGCGCATTCTCTACCGGTCGCCGGCAAACAGGAAACGGATTGCCCTGGTGGCTACTGTTGCTCTCTTGACACTCTGGAACGGCCAGGGAGTAATCGCATACTACTTCAGCCCCATCTTGACCAGCATTGGTATCACCTCCACACCTCAGCAAACCGGTATCAACGGTGGCTTGCAGATATGGAACCTGCTCTTCTCCCTAGCAGGGGCTTTACTAGCGGACCGAATCGGCAGACGAACTCTCTGGCTGTTCTCATTCATCGGCATGATCCTCGTCAACGTCCCGTTGACTATATCCTCGGCAATGTATGCCGAACATGGATCCAAGGGAGCCTCGTTTGCCGTTGTTGTGTTTCTCTTTTTCTATGATGCGGCCTTTAATCTGGCCAATAATCCACTTCTTTATTGCTATCCGACGGAGCTTCTGCCGTTTCCAATTCGGGCCAAGGGTTTGAGTATTCAAGTGGCTATCTCACAGGCAGCACTTACCGTCAATCAATATGTTAATCCCATTGCACTGGAGAGCATTGGATATTACTACTATATTTTCTACCTGGGAATGCTTGTCCTCGGCGTGAGTGCAATCTACACTACCATTTCCATACCTCGGGTACTAATTATTTCTATATAGACTTTGATAATTTTTTTCTTCTTTCCAGAAACGAAAGGAAAAACCGAAGTTGAGCTCGCTGCTCTTTTCGAGGATCCCAAATTGGATCATACAGACCCAGTAATGCTCGAGGGGTTGGAAGCAGCATCCGACCACTACCCAAAGTCCTGTGAGAAGAGTGCTGTGGTTACCAAGAATGAGATGTCGGATTCACTCTGATATGAGATATGAGTCTAGAGTGATATATCAGGCCTATGAGATGTGACATGTTCATGATTCTATAGACACATTAACATTATGACACCGCCTGGGTATCCCAGCCCACCGTATCTGACAAACTCATCCTCTAACCCTAAATATCATTCACGAGCTCTTCCTGCTGAGAAAGTCTCTATGCTGTAGATTACTCTGCTCATCAAAAATCATTTTTACCAGAATAGGCACTGTGGGGCTATGCTGACTACTCAGCCTCACGGATATATCACGTGGCTTGGCGCTAAGCCACCCGGACTGAGATTTACCTAACGTTGGAGGTGAGACCAACTTAGTCAGCCCGAATCTGCCTTAAAGCGGCCCCCAAAAGAGCCCCACCTGATGGAAGTCCCCTACATCCGCCGGTACAGTTATGTACCTCATCCATCGATGAGGCTGAAGAATACAATATGTACATAATGTAGCTTATACAGGTCGGCGCGATTATATTACTAGAAGTAGAAGAGTATATCCTATTTATACCGTCAATACTATCAACATGCATACTAATAATAACTCTTATTCAAATCCGTTTGACCTGGCGGGGGTGGGGGCCTACCTTTTTCCCTTAAATCACTTTCAACTCCTCTTTTCATTTCCCCCTCTCTCTTGACACTGTTCGACCTTTACCATTGACAAGAGGGATTGGACAATTCCCTAACAAACTTACAATGAACAGACCACCACAGGGTGGTCAGCAGCACCTAGGTGCAACATGGTATCCAGGGGGGCAAGATGACTTCTACATGCCAGAGGTCATATCCCCATCTCCTCAAAGGTATCAATTTGAATTTACATCTATCTGCGGTTCTTGCGATTTCTGCCATCTCTCTCATCTCTGCGATCTCTGCAAATCCTGCATATGCCGAGAATGCCGAAAATACGAGTACTAATTCACCCTAGAGTGATGCCAGAAGTGCCCGAGAACATGCAGGACAATATCGCTGAGTTGGAATACCGCGCTGACCCCCGCCGCGGGCAACAACAACCGCCATACCAACGCGCCAACACCTATCCCGAGCGCACCTCGTCCGCCGTCCAGTCCCCACACGATGAAGCTCATGATCCCAATTCCTACGCGCAATCCGCGACCTATGATAGCATGGACCACCCAAACTTCTCACCGTTCCCAGTTTTGCGGAACCCACCACCTAACGTCCCGCCCACCGATGAACAGAGAGAAGCGAACCTAGAGCGCGCGCGGATGGCCGTGCTATCGACCACGGACCCGGAGATGCAACTCGCATGGGCCATGGATGCCCTCGCCTTTGTCGAGGTTGCCGCGCAGAACGATGTCCGCCTCTCTCTCACCCAACCGCCACGCCCGCAGACCCCGCAGGTGGAGCGGCGGCTAAGGGTCGACGCGATGAACATCGTCAGCTTTCTTGCCGAGCAGCGCCACCCCAAAGCGGAATTCATCAAGGGCATGTGGCTCGAGTTTGGCAAATTTGGCTGCCCTGTCGATCGCAAGGAGGCATTCCGATCATACTCCCGAGCCGCTGAGAAGGGATATGCGCGTGCCGAGTACCGCATCGGAATGCAATTTGAGAGTTCGGGGGAGCCTGAAAAGGCGATCAAACATTACCAGCGGGGTGTTGCGCGGGCGGATTCTGCCTCATACTATGTGGGTTATCAGATAGACTGGACATAGTGGAGAAACTAACATATTTCCAGCGCCTGGGAATGATGATTCTTTTAGGTCAGCATGGACAGCACCAGGATTTCAACACTGGGTTGGACTACATCCGGCTGGCGGCGCAGTCATGCGACCAGAACGCACCTCAAGGCGCATACGTGAGTTTTGTATAAATTTCTATCCTGAAAGCATTCTAACGGAGGAAAGGTATACGGCATGCTCTTGGCTCGAGAGCTACCTCAAGTGAGCGTCCCAGAAAGCTTCCTACCTCTTGATCTGAACATGGCACGTGTAAATATCGAAAAGGCGGCATATCACGGGTTCGCCAAGGCCCAGGTCAAGATGGGTGCTGCATATGAACTTTGTCAACTGGGCTGTGATTTCAACCCCGCGCTGTCCCTGCACTACAATGCACTGGCAGCCCGTCAGGGTGAGCCTGAAGCCGAGATGGCGATCAGCAAATGGTTCCTGTGTGGACATGAGGGTATTTTTGAGAAGAACGACGAGCTAGCATTTACATACGCTCAGCGCGCGGCCCAGAGTGGTCTTCCGACAGCTGAATTCGCTCTGGGTTACTTTTACGAGGTTGGTATCTTTGTACCGGTGGATATTAAGGAAGCCCGCTCTTGGTACGCCAAGGCCGCTGCCAGTGGTAACAAGGATGCATCTGGTCGGATTGAAAGTATCTCGCGCTCAAAGACTCTGTCCAGAAAGGACCATGAGAAAATTGCAGTCTCGCGCATCAAGTCGACGCGATATACCGCTCATCAGCGGGGTAATTCAGTGGAATCAACCCCAGAGAATATCCAAATGCCAGATCCTTCGAGGATGAGCTTGTCTGACGGCCCACCATCTGGAGCTCCTTACCCCGATCGTCCTTCCTCTACTCGTCCCCGGCCTCAGCAGAGTTATCAACTGTCAGACAGTCGTCCAAGCTCTGCTTTTGGCGTCAATCCAAACCTTCCCAATCTTCGAACCAATGCACCCTCGGGATACGGTGGCCCACCTGCGCAAGGCCCCCCCAGATCTCACAATCCGTCCTATGGACCTAACGGGCCCATGAACTACCGCCAGCCTGGCCCTGGAGCACCTCTCAGTGCTCCTCCGGGACCTACAAGCCCGCAGGCTAGTAACATGACCAGTCCTGGTGGGGCTCCTCGTCTTGATATTGGTTATTCTGCACCAATGCCGCCTCCAGGTGGGCGACGCCCACCACCTCGACTCGACTCGGCTTCGGAACGCAAACCTATGAGACCTCCTACTTCTGGCCACTCAGGGATGTCCTCCCCCGGTCTGGTTTCTCCTCGTCCGCCTGGTTCGCCCTCATTTCCTCCACGTATGGAGTCTCGGCCATCTTCTCACGGTTCGGGTGCCTCCACACCTCAGCCCGCGCCCTCGATCGCCCCCTCAGTCGCATCGTCGACTTCATCCGCGCCCCAGCCGAAGCCCGCCAAGCCACCAAGCAAGGGACCCAAGACCTTTGAAGAGATGGGTGTTCCTAGTGCGCCGAAAGACAGTGATTGCGTATGTAAACCCTACTTTTTAACCATTGAACTCGACTCAAAGCTGACTTTTGCAGATTGTGATGTGATACCCCGGGTTCTGTTCCCTATTCAAGCACGTTTGGCTGTCTCCCTTCCACTTGCATTTTCTCTACTTTCTATAATCTCGGGGGTTCAAAAGTATTCGCCGTCCGGGAGGCGAATGGTCTCAATGACTTCTTGTTTCTACATAACTGCATTTGCACCCATTTCATTTCTGCCTTGAGCTTTTTTGTTCTTTTCCCTGGACATATTATCATTCGGGTTGTAAGTTGGGCATGAACTAGGAGTAGTTTGAATTTACTGTGATTTTATTGTCATTGAAAGTTCAGTCTTCGAATTGTAGTGTCACTGTAGACTGTAGTCACTTCTTCCACGTGAGGTCCACGGGTGTGAACTCCAATACGTACCAACTCAGTACATTCAAACATCTTCCCAATCATCACGCCATGGCTCCACGTAAGCCCAAGACAGATGCATCTGCAGATGATGGTTAGATACTTGATCAAATTCTTGTTGACCTGCTGACCTTGACTGCAAAGATGCTTCAATGATCCGAGAATACCTTCGTGAGTATCTGGACAGAATCTGGACCTTGAGAGATGTTTGCTCACAATGACTTACTGGATGGGTTTTCAGGCCAACAAAAGTATATTAGCTCCAATAAGTTGTTTAATGCTCGAGATGGTGGCTAACATCGCCTAGCTCAGTCGTCCATACTCGGTTCGCTCCCACTTCAGAACAGCCCGAGGAACACAGTTGACCAAGCATTGTCTAGGCCATTGATGTCTCTGCAAATCTCCACAACAAGGTGACCAAAAGTAAGACTGGTTCTATGACCCTGTCTAGGCTTTCCTAATATATGGGCTTCTAGCGCAAGCCGCAAAGCTTCTTCGGGACTTGCACGAGAAGAAAGAGATCGAAGGGAGAGCTTCTGGTAAGTCAGACTTTCTTGAAGAGAAAGACATACTAAGCAGGTGACGCATAGGCAAACAGACAGTTTACCACGCTCTGCAAGATCCCTCGGATAACCCAACCCCAGAAGTAGCTGCAGCACTCCAGCGTGACATTGAAAGGCTTGAGGACGAGATTTCAACTCTAAAGGCAAATGAAAAGAAGGCCCGAGCAGCGTTAGCAGGCCTGCACGCAAAGCCCCGGATATCCGATCTCCGGCAAGACATCAGCCGTCTTGAGAGCGAGGAATCGACGATCCAGGCTCGCTTGGCAAGTCACCACGAGGGCGACTCCGATCAGATATCACCAGAAAAAAGAGAAAAGCTCGAAAAAGAATGGAAATATTGGCAACGACATGCCAGCGTGCGCCGTCGGATCTGTCGCGATCTCTGGGACCAATGCTCTGAGGTACTTCCGGAGGACATGACTGCGGCAGAGCTATGGGTAAGTTTTTGAGAATGACGAGTGACATAGCCCCAAAGCTATCCAATCGTCCATGCTCTGGAATTCTGACAAATGTTATCAGGAATCTTTGGGACTTGAAGGAACGCTCCAATAAGAGGTCATCGCGGAGTGGTGATCTCTCTACCTAGTCCCCACTCGAGTCATATCATTTGACACCCATGCACACGTTTAGTGTGAGAGCTACCGGGGGGATTCTAGAGGCTTTAAGGTGTGTATTCTATTTCCGATGGGCGATCTGATTCGCCGGTATGGAATGGAGGCAACGCGGGAGGAGGCGAACCGCAATCAGATCAGATGAGAGAGGCTGTGGTGAGATCGTATAACATAATGGTGTTATTGTTATTCTAATTATACGCCGCGTTAACTTCACTTCTTCACAGTTCTCTTTCGTATTGTCTAGTGAATCATCTATTATTTGATCTCCCCGCCGTCTCCACCGCCTGGGCCTATCTCTCTTTCCCCTCTTCAATCTCGGACCCCTCGTGCTTCTCTATGCAGGTGTCTTCCCGTGCTCCGTCTTCTCGTCGAGCCAACTATTCAGAGATGAGAGGTCGTGCGCCTCTTCCGGCTACCTCTGGGGCACCCCAGAATCCCCAGAACGGACATTCTCGCAATCCATCGGCACTTGACGTTGCCCGCAGCCCGCCGAATCAGAGCAATAAGAGTAAGTCTTGACTTGATTCATTCATATGATTGTGGCTATGTCCGGAATCCGAAACTAATCATCTATTATCATATATCAGACACCAAACATGTTCCTTGCAAATTCTTCCGCCAGGGTGCCTGTCAGGCAGGCCCCGCCTGTCCGTTTTTACACTCCACCGATGCCGGAATTGATTACGCTCCCTGCAAGTATTTCGCAAAGGTATGAAATTGGAATTGTTTCGAAGTCCTCTCTTGATGGCGTGTTATCCGAGGCCGTCCGAAGCTAACGGGGCAATGGTTTTAGGGAAACTGCAAATTCGGCGCAAAATGCGCACTGGCGCATATCCTACCAGATGGACGGAGAGTCAACCGGCCGACTGGGAATATGGGAATAGGAAGCGGCCATCTAAATCTGGGCGGCCGGGTAAATCCGCAGGCCTACGTCAACCAGGACTCCGCCTTGACCAACTCGGTGCTCTCCCAACAGCGCATGAACGGTCACGAGCAGCCTCGATATGCTCAGGTGGCCCCGCAGGAGGAGTATGAATCCATGCATGGACAGCAACAGCCGCCCTATGATGGAATTCCCACGATTGATACGGGCCTGGCATCCGATGCCGGCTCCAAGTATGGATCTCCCGCTGAAGATGTCCGATACCTCATGTCGCCTAATAACAACCACCTTAGCGCACTCGATGCGGGACTCCCGGCTTCCTTCGATAGCCAAGGTATCTCTCATGCTGCCCGTTATGGTCCGGTGGCTGCTTCCATGCCCTCGCAATTTGGATTGGAATCGCCCCCACCCCAGAGACCGGGTCATGCAGATATATTCCGGACCCTGGGCGATCTCGGCTATGGTACCAGCTTGCGCAAGCCTTCAGCGAACATCGGATCTTCTCCTCCTGCCCCCGAAGATACAGTCGGTACCCGGTTCATGCACTCGTCGCGCCCTGTCAGGCCACGCATGTTTTCCGCTAGTGTTCCTCGTCCCACAGCCCTTGAGGAATGGGATGAGAATTTCCCCATGGAAGAGGATTACCTACCGTTCAATCTGCACGACGATGTTCTGACCCCACAGGAAAAGCTGCGCCGCCTCTCCCGGACTGATAACGACCTGAGCTCCAGCCATCGCGACCTCACTGGCCTTGGCATGACCAGCACCAGCTTCTCCAAGAATGGTTCCCCCCTGGCGTCGAGCCCATCTCGGTTTGGTGCATTGTTTGCTAAGCAGCGCCAGCGCAAGGAAGAGGAATCTCACGGCTCTTCCTCTTTCCACATCGGCTCTCCTCTCCGTGAGTCATCACTGAACCCAATCACCAGTCCTAGCCTGGGACCTATTGGCAGTAGCCGGGTATCCCACGAAGCGTCGTTCGTCTCGAGCCCTGGACGTCAATCCTCAATGTCAATTATCTCTGAGCAGCTCAGCGGTATGGGCCTTCACCCTGGTTCTGCTCGCCCGTCGCCTGCCATTTCTAGCAGTCTCAGCAGTCCTAACCCCATTGGTCCTGCCCCCATCGGTCCTACTCCTATCAGCCGATTTGACCGAATCATCTCCCCTCCTGTCAACACAAGCAAGATTGAGGAGGAAGAGCAGAGTGACCTGGTCTTCGACATGGAGGAAGAGGTCGGCCACAAGCGGAATAGTGCCTCCTGGACTGAGAACAAAGAGAGTTCCTCCTAATCTGTCGTCTTTGTTTTCAACCAATTTCATCACGACATGTCAACTGCAAGTCCAATCATTGGGACATGTTCATACTCATCAAAAACACAGGAAAAAGGGCATCGGAGTTCAATTGGGCAACATACATCAAAGAGATAAAACAAAAGAAGGGTCGAAAAAAATACATCCTTCTCTCTCTTCGAGTGAGATATCTGGTTCGGCAAAAAAAACAAAAGGCACAAAAAAAGCTTCACATCCGTCTCATCATAAACTGGCACTCAGCATCATTTGCCTTGTTTTGTTCCATCATTTGGAATCATTTAGACAGTCATATGTGTTTCTCATTGCTGGGCTTTCAGAGGATATCTCTAACCAGCCATTTACTGTATTAATCTCTGTCTTTTCTCTGTTTTTACTCGTTTCCATCCCTGGATATTGCACTGTACCTGGGTTGACATATCTCGCCTCTTTTATCATCTCTGCTTTTGTTTCATGATTCCACGACCACTGCGATCTCTGGGGTTTACTAGGTGCTTGCTTTGTCTTCTTCTCCCTTGTTCTTTGTCCCCTACTGTCGGAATATGTGGTCTTGATTCTCAACACTGCAGGCATGTACAAACTGGAGATGTGCAAATAAACAATTCCTTGATACTAGTCTTCGTAAAAGGAGTAGGTTAGTATGGCTAATACAAGTAATAGGAGTAAAATAATAATCATTTCATTTGATATCCTAATCATACACATCTCAAACTAAACCAGATTGTCTCGAAGATTACGCCAAACCACGCCAGTATGTTCGCCTTTCCTCTGTAAGCCCTGTCCAGGTACAAAGCAGTACCTTCAAAATTGATCAAACCACTCTTCGTAGACTGTACCGTGCCGTAGCCTGGCGACCCGTCACAGCACCACGCTCCCGCGTCCCACCAAGGTCCATAGCATCATCATGATTAATGGAGATATTCATAGAGCTGATCCGTACCCGTAACGACTTGCTGCACCAACGTCTCAAGCGCCTTACCGGTAAGCGCCTCGGCACGGCCCGCAAGCGCAGTCTCCACCTCAGCACGCTGGCGCTTCGCAGCGTCATCACGTTCCATCTTGTCATGAGCTAGCTTGCGTTTTCGCTCCTCGACCTTCTTCTGATGCTCCTCCTTGGTAGCGAGGTATTTAAGGGAATGGCCGAGCTTCTTCTTTGCAGGCGGGATGAAATCCACCGGTGGTGTGGAGAAGAAGAGCACGTGTCCGTTGTCGTCGCAGTGGAATTGCTCGCGGATGTCTTCTGGGATGGCAGCGTTGGCTGTGTCGCTCAGGTGGAAGACTTCTATGGGCCGCGGTGCGTTGGGGTTGTACACGGCTGGCGGGGCTTGCATGCGGCTTTGAGAGTAGCCGGTGGCCGGAGTTTGCTGGGCCGATGGTGAGGGCTGGTATGCGCCTGCTGGGGTTTGCGGGGTAGCAAGGTTGCTTGCGCGGCGCTGGAGGGACGCTGTAAAGGCTTGGGATGGAGTCATTTGATGGAAGCCCGGTGGGCGAATGGGGGCGGGAGTAGTGTGTATGATAATTGGGGGTGCTGGAGTACGTGTCTGGAGTGCACCAGTGCCTGGGCTCATGGCTGTTCTGGAAAGTGGTTGGCCTAGGCCCATTGATTGACGAGGTACTACAGACTGGGGCAAGGAAGGAGGAGGCGGGGATGGAGTTGGCTCGGGTGGTGGTGATTCCTAATGTTGTCAGTTTTCAGGATCTTTTCTCATGTGGGGAGAAAAAGACTTACATTCTCATCTCGTGGACGGCGGTGAACAGCACCGGCAAGAGGGGGCGCATTGTCATTCCCCCAGGTCGGCCGAGGAAGGTCATCGGTCTCCTTGGCATCCTCTCTGAGAAGATGCTTGATTGGACTAGGAATTTTCTTGATCTTGCGCGGCACATCAAAGAGATCCATCTCATAGTCTTTCTCTCGTACTTCATCTGGCAGACAGCTGGCCCATGTCTTGATTTTGTTCAACTTGTGTTTCTCCTCGTTGTAGCGAGCCTCGCACACGTATATTTCCTTATCCGGTGCAAGATCTCTAGGGCGACCACGGCTGTAGCGGGTGAAGAACATGACAAAGCAGCGGTCCACAATCTCATCAATCCGGTGGTCTCGGTACTGCCCAGTCTTCACAACCTCGTTGGGGTAGAAGTGCTTCTCGAAGTGATGCACGGTCTGCTCAGGACGGTAGTACCAACATGCGTTAATCCATTTCTCCCCATCGGAGTCCTGCCAGGTTCGGTAGATCTGTGCAACGATGGGCTTGGTCACATCGTTTTGGTTTTGGATATGAACCCAGTCGCCAACCTTCCATAGTTCACCGCGGTGGAGAATACCATCAGGAAGTGGGAAGCGTCCGTCTTCCATCAAGAACTCGCTATCAGGCTTCTTCTTTTCTTGCTCGGCCAACTTTCGCGACTCAGTTTGCAGATCAACCGCATCCTTGAAGATCTGACTGTCAGACTGGTTGTAAGCCTTGGCATTTTCGAACATGAGGTCAAGGTCGCGCATGAAATGATCGACGGAGTTGTACTTCTTGCGCTTGGACTTGCGCTTGATGATGTCGATGGCGATGGGTTCTTTGGTCTCCAGGTAGTAGTCCGGATAAGCGGATTTGTCGGGCAGGCGTTCAAAGTGTGTGATCTTCAGGTGGCCACCGGCGCCCTTGAACTTCCGAATTCCCTTCAGAATTGTTTTAATGCGGATTTCCATAGGTGTTTCCACGCGGGGAGGGCGACCTCGTTTCTTGCGAAGGTCGGGTTCGTTCTTTTGAATCAATCCCCGCTTGAAGCCGGGCTTGGGACCAGGCTTCTTTCTTCGTCGGCCCTCATCCTCAGAGTCGTCATCCTCATCTTCTTCTTCCTCCTCTTCTTCTTCCTCATCATCCGGCAGCGGATCGGCCTCTGGGATCTCACCAAGATCGGGTAGCTCTGCCTCGTCGGCGGGGATCAGGCCTTGAGCAGCCAGCTTTTTGAACTCGGCGGCGAAAACTTCCTGGAAACTGTTAGTTGAATGCCCAGGGTGACCGAATTAACTCAAACATACTTTGACAACCAGGGCATCTTCGTAGGCCTGTGATTTAGGTCTGTTGTATGTCTGCGCATTGTGTGGGATCTATACCGTTAGCTAGTTGCCAACCTGGATGGGCGCAACCACTCACCAAGGCGCAATCGCGGACAAATTCGGAAAAGTGCTTATATTCCCGTTTGTTGATGCGCGCTTTCAAAATACTCAGGGCCATAGGCTCCTTGATGATCTCATAATAGTCGGGAACATAGCGCTTGTTGACACTGCGATGGAACAATCGTGACGGGTCATGACCACTGCGCAAGATAACAATTAGCCAGCGATTACTGTATATTTCATAGTCAGTCGCACTCCTCTTCTCGGTATTCATAAATTGCCAGAACCACATCCATCATGATTTTCCAAGTCTCGCGCGTGATCGCACTGTCATTCTCGATGGAGTTGACGGGCTGTTCACGCGGGGTTTGCGATAGCTCTTTTTCGGACTCCATGTCGTTGGCGACACGCGCGTTTCCACGCAACGGTAAATTTGGCAATCTTTGAGACCAAATAAGTTAAAACAAGCCAGAATTCAGGTAAGACAATGGGGGACAGCCCTGTAGATGTCGGAGAATGTTTTACCAACGCGTCCACTGGACGGAGGAAGCTATTGCTGACTCAGCGACCATTTGATGTTACGGTAATTTCATGACCTCTCACGTGATATTTCATGACGATGGCCTCACGTCTCATGAGTTTCATAAAAAGAGTATGTATTTGGACTCAATTATGTCTCTATTCACATATAATCTATAAGTATCTTCGCTACAGGTGTCTGCTGTGACTGGAGCTGAAGTCGTCCCGCCTCAGCGTACATACTCATGCAGCTCTTGGCCACATGTATGCTATGATTGGCTTGGTGGGTAGTCTCACCCTGACTTCACTGCTTTGGATCTGAATAGACTACTGATTCACATATCAGTCCACCTCCTCTTTGGGCCCATACAATTTGGCTTGCATTCCAGACTGCCTTAGGTATACCCAGGTATAACTACCCCACACGGAAGTCGTCATATCTTTCTATCAGTGGAACTTCCGTTCTTAAGATTATCTACAACATACCTCACATTTCTAGGCTCTTGGCTCTTTGGGACTTCGTCACAATGAGAATCCGAGTCCGTGGGCCTTCAGGCCAATCAACAGTCACCCTGGATGACACCGCAACCATCAAAGATCTCCAAACCCAAATAGCGGAGAAGACCGGCCTTGCTGCCTTTGACGTCAAATATGGATATCCTCTCAAACCACTCGAGCTTGACAGCTTCCGACCGGACCAAAGGATATTAGAAGTTGGGATAAATCTAAATGGCGAGTCACTCATCGTCGCACAGAAAGAGTGGGCCACTCGGGGCGTGAGCGACGATGCGCCCACAGCCCGAACAGCGCTACCACAATCGTCACAACCATCACAGCCATCGCAGCCACCAACGTCGCAAGGACGACCAGAGACCACCGCCGAAGACCCGCCAGAAATTGCCTCTCCAGAGCATGCCGGAACGTTCGTTCTCCGGGTGATGCCCGACGACAACTCGTGCCTTTTCCGAGCAGTGGGCTCTGCAGTCATGGGCGATATGGATACAATGGTTGAGCTACGATCAATCATTGCAGGAGCTATTCAATCCAACCCGTCCGAATATACAGCAGCGATTTTAGGCAAGAAACCGGACGAATACTGTACCTGGATCCAGAACGAGGACTCGTGGGGTGGCGCCATCGAACTCAAGATTCTCAGCGAATACTTCAATATCGAGATATGCTCCATCGATGTACAGACTCTGCACATGTTCCAGTTTAATGAGGGAGCACCGACGCGGTGTATTGTGGTCTACTCGGGGATTCACTACGATGTCATTGCGCTGTCCCCTTCTCGTCCACCCTATACCCGTGCCAATCCACTGGCACATGATGACATAAAGATATTTGAGGCTGTGGATCCGGTTGTCTTGCCAAGGGCCAAAGAATTATGCCGGGTGTTGCAAAGCAAGCACTACTACACGGACACTGCTGGGTTCACTGTTCGCTGTAACGTCTGTGGAGGCAAATTTACTGGAGAGAAAGGTGCCACCAAGCATGCCGCGGAGACCGGGCACTACGATTTCGGCGAGGCGAGCTAGAAAAGATCGCATACAGGATAGATAGGCATACAGCGGGATTGTTCATATGAAGGCTGCTTCATTGCCCTGAATAAAGTGGTATGCAGTGTATGGCGTAAGATTGATCTCACATATCGTACAAATAATCTTGGATCTCATAGCATGGCAACCTCGTCTGCATCATCTTCCTCCTCTTCTCCTGATTCTGCGCTTTCGCCTGGGTTACCTCCCCATTCCACATCATGTTGAGCGGGATCCGTGAAGAATTCATGCTGCAGGGCTTCCGCGGCACTGAGGCGCTTAGATGGGTCCAGTTCCATCAGTCCAGACAAGAGGCGTGTTGCTTGCTGCTCGCTTTCCGTCAAATCTTCCACACAGCTGGACCATTTCACCAGCTTCTCCCAGCCGTAGCCTTTCTCACCGATGGTGGGAATATTTGTTTCGAAAATCTGACCATGCATGGCCGCGGCGTTTTTCATGCGTCGGGTGCCGAAGATGCTCGACATTTCAATCATCGCATCGATATCGTCGGCAGAGTTGAAGAAGGGGAACCGACGTCCCAGTAGAGTCAAAAGAATGACCCCCACTGACCACATGTCAATTTTTGTGGTCTGTGACGTGCATTTAAGAAGAACTTCTGGGGCACGGAAGCCTCGAGTTCCAGCGCGGTTCGCTCGTCGTGACGGCCGTGAATCATTCTTAGGGTAGCCAGCTGAGATTCCCGTGGACGGGGGGTTCTTGGAGTAGTAACTTGAAAGGATCCGGCTTCGACGGACGTAGGTTTGGTGAGTACATAAACATGGGCTGGTGTATTCTGACCCTTGGCGCTGTAGGGACAATCAGTAAACGCATCAACATATGACAGCCAATAATCATACCTCCGCAAGCCCGAAGTCAACCAGGACGCCTTCCTTCAATTCTGGATTGTAGAGAAAGTTGCTTCAAGATGTTAGCATAATTCAGGCTGTCGAAGAATGACACACTTACGTCGGCTTAATATCACGGTGAAGGATTTCATGTTCATGTACCGAGTTCAATGCGGTCATGAGGGATCGTAGATAATGGCGCATGTCTGCAACCATGAATGTGCGGTATTGAATGCGAAAGTCGGTATGGGGGAAATAGGGCAACACAGCAACCACTTGGTCCTGGTATCGGAAAGCAGTGATCAGCGGGCAGACAGACCCGCATCCTCGGAGATCGTGAAGCAGTTCTAGCTCGTTCTGAATCCGTAGCGGGCTACTCGTCACATAGATCTTCTTCAATGCGACAAATTTCGTTTTTTTCCGTCCGGTTGGCTCCTTTCCAAATCGCCGTCGTTTGGATGGAGGCTCCGCATAGTTGTCTTGTGTTGGTGTTGAAACATCCCAGTCATTTTGGTGTGCATCATAATGAAGGTCCTCTGCTTTATAAACCGTGGAGAATGTACCTATTAGGTCCGTCAATAAAGAAGCCCACCAATGACGGGGGAACCAGTCAAGTCATACCTTCTCCGATCCTATTCACCAGACGGAACCGATCCGAGATTCCTGGGAATGTGTCTTCAAGCTTTCTCATATCCTCTCTGACCGATTCCTCCACCTCTTCCTCATATTCATTCTCCTGGGATGCATCGCTTGGCGAGACCGGTTCATCCTCTTGTCCCAACGAGTATTTGTGTTGGACTTGCGGCTCTTGACGGGACCTGTTGCGCTTCAGCTCAAATACACCTGGAGCAGCGCGTAGGGCCGACATAATGGCACGGAGAACAATGAGAAGTCTTTGACTTGAATGTATTGAGTACGAAGTGGAGAAGCAAAGTCATAAGATCGTGTCGCGTGTTGGAGGTCAAGTTCTTTCAATGTTCTATCGCAACTGCCGAGATAAGAATGCAAACACAACAACCTAGGTTAGCATTACCACGCGTGACAAATATGACAATACGACAGCCGGTCAATTCTATCAATACAAGGCGGTGCGGTAACACAGGAGAGGGGTCTGCCGCATTAGCGGTAAGATACGAGATGATTACATAATAAGTACCCCAAAAGGGCAAAAGCCAAACAAACGGGGCTTATCAACAAATCGGCTTTCCTCCCCGCTTTCACCTCTTTTTCTCATTTGACACCACAATGGAGGACAGAATCGAATTCAACATAAATGAGTCGCTCAAGTACTACTTGAGTGATCCTGCTTCGATCCCGACTCCTGATGCCGACCCGGAACTGTTGGATTGCGAATCGGATCCTGATCAACTTTCGCCAGCGCTGATTGACAGTATCTTGAACCCGATCGTGGATGCTGTGGCGGAGAACCCCGAGGCGTTAACACGAGCATCATTATTTGACTCGCTGCAATTTTTACTAAAGTGCGCACCGGTCCCTTCCCAACTTGCCCATGGAGGCTGGCGCCCGCCTGGACTCGAATCTGACGATCCTTTTCACTCTTGCAGATACGCGACCCTACTTCCTGCAAAGCACTTGAGCAAACTTTTGGATTTGGTTGTTTCTGGCCTGTCTGTCGAGGCAGATGTCATCCACGGAGACCTTGAGTCCGACGAGCAAGATGTTATTCAACACCACAAGCAGCTTTTGGAGATGTACGGGTTCCTTCTCCAGTGGGCTTTGTCTGCCGTAGAGGTCAAAGCTGCAGAGAAGCCAACTGAGGCAGCACCCATTCGACGAGGAGGACCTAAATCTAAAAAATCCGCCAATAGCGGCCAGTGGGATTGGACGCCCCAGATCCAAATATCCATGGAGACCATGTGCAAGGTGATGAAGCTCAAGCTAGGACGCATTTTTTTGACCACTTCGGATCGTGACACTTTTATTACTCTATTCACGCGCACAATCTATCTGGTCCTTGAGAGCGAGCAGCGGGTGAAGAGTATGGCCATTCGCATGCATGCTTTCAAGGTTCTTTGCATTGCAGTCAAGCACCATGGCCAGGCCTTTGGTAGGTGTCCTGATGCATATTCGGTTGAGCGATAGCTGACTCTAGCATAGGGGCTCAAACTTCGATTGTGCAGAGCTTGACTTACTTCGAGCATCTGTCCGAACCCATGGCCGAATTCCTCCATATTCTAGCAGAACAATACGACTATCCACAGCTTTCCGACGAGATCCTGAAGTGAGATTATATCATCAAACTGGCCGGATAGTTGCTAACTTTACATCCAGGGAGCTCGGAAATAAGGAGTTCAATTCTAATGATACGAGAGGCCCAAAGTCTGTATCGACATTTATTATCAAACTGTCCGAGCTTGCACCCAGATTGATCATCAAGCAAATGACCCTTCTAGCTAAACAGCTAGATAGCGACGTGGGTGACACCTTCAATTTTCCCGAAGCTCCACTAACAAGTGCAGGCATATACTCTTCGCTGTGCAGTGATCGAGGTCTGCGGAAACCTTATTTCCGATCTCAGCCGACAGGAAGAACGCAGTGATAATTATAAGACCCAGATCAACGCCTTTTTCGACGTATTAGAAGAAAGATTCCTTGATATCAACCCTTACTGCCGGTGTCGCGCGATCCAGGTATTCATGCGAATTTGCGATCTGGAGCAGAAATTCCCGAAGAGGCGACAGGCTGCAGCGGAACTTGCCGCTAGAAGCTTGGAGGATAAGAGCAGCAATGTACGACGCAACGCGATCAAACTGCTGTCCAAGCTTGTTTCCACGCATCCTTTCAGTGTAATGCATGGCGGGCTCCTCTCATTAAAGGAGTGGACTGAGAGACTGGATGCGGTTGACGCCGAGTTGAACGCCCTGCGTCCTGCTGAAACACCCGGCTTCGGGGCAGGGGACATGACTCAGGTTGACCCCGAATTGCTGGATGACGCTACACAGATCCCGGATGATTCCCCGTCAAAAGCGCCCCGGATGAGTGATGAACAGAAGGCTATTGCTGTGCAAAAAGCCGCAGAACAGGCGGCCACCTCTGAATTGATGACACGCCTCCAACTGACGAGGAAGTATTACAACGAGGCCATCCGGTTCATTGAAGTGCTTCATTCCGGGTCCATTATCGTGACACAGTTACTCGCATCCCGTAACAAGAGCGAGGTTATTGAAGCCATGGATTTTTTTGTTGTTCTTGACGCGTACAAAGTTGAGACTGCCCGCGGTGGAATTCGCCGCATGCTGCGCCTGATTTGGACCAAGGGCAACAGCGATGAAGGAAAGGGCGTCCAGACACATCTGATTGATTGTTACAAGGCTCTCTTCTTCGATGCACCTGGCTCTTTCACACCCAACGATGCTGCAAACTACATCGCCCGCAACATGATCAGTTTGACGTTTGGTGCAACTCCTGCAGAGCTTACCTGCCTCGAGCAGTTGCTCAGCACGATGATGAGGGCTGGAAACGTATCCGAGGCGGTGATCGCCAAGCTTTGGCAAGTCTACAGTATCCAGAAGAAGGAAATCTCACGGACCCAACGCAGGGGTTCGATCATTGTCCTCGGAATGCTTGCCCTGGCAGATCCAGAGATCGTGGTGAAAGAGATTGAGGCCATGCTGCGCATTGGTCTAGGTGGCTTAGGAAGGGCTGACCTTGTGCTCGCCAAGTACACTTGTATTGCTTTGCGGCGCATGATCCCCGGACGTCAAGCCAAATCGAAGGAGGTTGTTGGCATTCCCAAACTCGCCAGCGACCACTCGGTTTTAGTCAAGCTAGTGGCCATGCTTGAGATCGAAACAGCCAGCAAGGAATGGTATGGAGTCGCAGAGCATGCCCTAAACGCTATTTACACTTTGTCCAAGCATCCCGACGTTATTTGCTCTGATATCCTCCGACGAAAGACGAGATTCGTCTTTGCGCCACATCTTCAACAGCATCCACCTTCCTCCCATGCCTCTGTCAGCGGAGAAGAGGAGCAACAACGATCTGAGTCTGCATCCATCGACGGTCAGGACTCCAAGCCTAAGCCAGCGTCTGCTGCACTCTCACAGCTCCTGTACGTTGTCGGTCATGTTGCAATCAAGCAGATCGTGCATCTAGAGCTGTGTGAGCTTGACTTCAAACGCCGCAAAGTCGAACAAGAGAAGAACAAAGCAGCCACCGCTCCCCAGGAACAAGACAATGCCGAAGCTGACGAACTTGATCTTATCGGCGGAACAACAGAAGACGACTTTCAGGAAGCCATGGCCCATATCCGAGAACGCGAGCTACTCTATGGAGAGAACTCCCTCTTGGCCAAATTTGGCCCCCTGGTAGTTGAGATTTTGGCCAACAATAACTCCTACCCGGATCGTGACTTGCAAGCCTCTGCTACCCTTTGCCTTGCCAAACTCATGTGCGTGTCTGCCGAGTACTGTGAGAAGAACTTGCCACTCCTGATCACTATCATGGAGCGGTCCGAAGATCCTATCGTCCGTAGCAATGCTGTCATTGCACTAGGCGACATGGCCGTTTGCTTCAATCACCTAATCGATGAGAACACTGATTTCCTCTACCGTCGTTTGAATGATGACGATGACTCTGTCAAGCGCACCTGTCTTATGACCCTTACCTTCCTCATCTTGGCTGGGCAAGTCAAGGTCAAGGGACAACTAGGGGAGATGGCGAAATGTCTGGAGGATGATGACAAAAAGATTGCTGATCTGGCTCGCATGTTCTTCACGGAGCTTGCAACCAAGGACAATGCCGTGTACAACCACTTTGTTGACATGTTCAGTCTGTTGAGTGCAGAACGCAACCTGGATGAAGCATCTCTCCGCCGTATCGTCAAGTTCTTGATCGGTTTTGTCGAGAAGGTACCTTTTCTTTTCTTTTTTTTTTGTTTCTAATGAGCTATGCTAATGTTAGCCTAGGAAAAACATGCTCGCCAGCTGGCCGACAAGCTGGCAGCTCGCCTTCCTCGTTGCGAAACAGAGCGACAGTGGAACGATGTTGCGTATGCCTTGTCTCTTCTGCCGCATAAGAATGAGGAGATTACCAAGACCGTCAGTACAGGGTTCAAGGTAATCAGTGCCGCAGCCTGAGACCGAGCTCGGGATCTGAGATGGATTACGTGTTGACGTACTTGATGATTGGAGTCTGGCGGCGTTAGTATGGACCAACGGTTGTAATTCTTCTTATGAATAGGATTAATCGTTCTATTCGAACCTATGTATGATATACTATCTCAATTTTGTGATCCAAAACAGATTTCTAGAGAATAAGGTCTATGTGAGAATAAAAGTATAACCAAAAAAGAGAACAAAAGGAAGTAAAAGAAAGAGACGCCGAGTTCGATGTTTGTATGGTCGCATGCCAGATACGCCAAAGTTGCTTACACAAGGGAAACACACTGATATCTATGCGCCCTGGACTGTACTCTCCGTCAAAGCGAAGTTGCCCGAGCGAATTCCCTCCAAAGCCTTTTGTCCCTCCTCTGTGAGCTCAGGCTTACCCAACGGCGTCACCGCGCCAGTGAAGAACCGGGGGCTCCACTCAGTACCCTTCTCAAGGCGCTCCGCAGCCCGCTGCCGTTGCCGTTCCTCGATATCCTGCTTGAGCTTGGTAGCCTGGTTGAACTGCTTCTCGACAATGGCGTTCGTCACACCCGACCAGAACTTCAATGACTCGTTGGACAGCTGTTGTTCGGATGGAGGTATGGTCTTCGGAACGGGATTCAGCGGGTTTATGTCGATGAGCAGATGGGCCTCCTTGGTGCCCGCTGGAGTGAAGAATATCTTTCCATGCCAGGAGCCGGTGATACGAGCGACGATGTCGCCCTCTGGCACATCTTTCAGTCGAGTGATCGTATCCTTGTCCTTGTTATAGCGGAAAATTACGCCCTCGAGCTTGTTCTGTGACCGGCCAATCCAGCCCTCTTCCAAGTACTGCAAGATCGCTTTCAAGCCCGTTTTCGGGCAGGTGACGTAGCATGTGTCGGCGACTGTGACTGAAAGCGCTCCGCGCAGTAAACCTCCCAGGTGGGCATCCGGGTGGGTCAACTGGTATTCCTCGTTGTCTCTCTTTTCGATGTTCACGAAGATTCCGAGGTTGTGCTGTCCCGGGCTCACCCGGATACTAGTGCCGGTGAATTTGGCGCTGATTTGGTCAAATCCGCGCGCTGAGACGCCTCGTTCGGGGCAGTCGATATAGAATGCTGAGACTGGGGGGTGGTGGGAGGTTTGTTCTGTGAGGTAGCATACTTTGACTTTCTGGTCGCCGTCGGTTACGGTGGAGGAGCCATTAGAGATTTCTTCGGTACCGGGAAGGTTTGTTTCTTCAGGGATAATGTCGCTAACGTCCCAGCTGCACTAAAGGGAGTTAGCAAGGCATTGCCATGGTTGAAATGCCGAAGGAACTGGTACTCACTCGGAAGAATTCACCCAAGGTTGAGTTGTATGGTTTGCAGGGTTTCCCTTTGACGTATTTCTGCAGCACAATCAGCAAGCGGTCCAGTGAATCCGAGCAGCTGAGTCCGAGCAGCTGAAACATACCAGATCCTTAGTGAACCAGAACCGCAACACCTCCAACATCCGACCTAGCTCATCATCCGATTTGCCAATGCTGTAGCTCCTGGTCAGCACACAAGCGTCCGTCAAATATAGGCACGTTTTCTGACCTCGCAAATGTCTCCGGTCGATCTAGATAATGCCAGTATTCTGTTGCCATCCACAGTTAGCACTGACCCCGCACAGCGTAACACGAACAGTGACCTACCCAGGTTTGGTCGCGGCTCCAGCAGTTGCGCCGGCAGTGAAAAGCGAACTGAAGCGATGTCTGCCACACCGACGAACCTATTTCCCGATCATATTAGCATCTGAGGTCTAGTTATATCTGTGTTGCGCAGCGGAGCGGAGCGGGGGCCAAGGAAGGGTTGCATACTTTCGAAGGATGGAAAGGAAGGTCTTCAGCTTGGAGGAGTCATCTGGTGCCTTTTCAGGCACTGCGACAGCGGACATGGTGTGTGTTCAAGCGAGGAATTGTAGAGAAACAGAAAGAGAGAAATAGAGAGAGGGAGGTGGTGGTTGAGTAGAATGGAAAGGGTGGCAAATTGAGGAGAGGGGATCTCTCGGGCCCTGCCTCTATTCCGAAACAAGGATAAGAGTAGAGTTCAAGTTTCCGAATACTTCCACGCCAAAATCACAAATTCATCGTCCAAAAAGGAGGTTGGAAAAGAGAAGCTCAATAACATTCGAGGCGGTGACGTTTGAACTATTTTTTGCCCGGTGGGGAACCTCAGGCGTCACTTTCAAGGGCTATATTTTGAAGATGTTGATTCTTGTTATGTGTCTTAGATTTCTGGTATATATTGCGTATTTCTAGAATGATGGACAGGGAGGAAGTACTCAACGCCAAATCGATTGAGGGGGAAAAGGAGGTCACATCACTACGTCACCTGATAAGCACATCTGAGATAGAAAAGGGAGAGGGAATAGCAGATATCATCCAATCAATAGGCCACGAGGGCCGACAACTCCTGCAGCTGTTCTTTCTGTGCCAAGCGTCGAAGCCACGTCCGTATGGCTGGCCCATAGTCAAACCGCCGTCCAGCTGCGTATTCATCATCCGACCAGTGAGACTGCTGTTCTTCGCGAATGCGTATACGGAGTTCTCGCTGACTCCTGCTTGTCTTCTGTCGATACTCGTGCAATTTCTCGTCGGAGCACGTCTCGTACTCATCCAGTGTTTCCTGGGGGATCACTGCCGCATCGATATCTTCGCGTGTCAGAGACAGGGAAGGGTCAGGGCCAAGTACAGTTTCATCCAAATCCAGCGTATTTGTTGATGAGTACAGGGATGTGGCACGCTGGTTGAGAATTTCCAAGGTTCTCACGTTGACAGCCAGGTCGTTGATGAGATCAGGCAGAGGATCTCGCACGAGTCCCAAAATTGAGAATTCAATTTCCTCTTCTTCGTATGCAGCCATCCGGTCCTGAAGATTGGGTCGGACCAGTTCCAGCCAGTCGTCCTCGGAACATTCCCCTACTAGAGTTAGCAGGGTCATCCCAACCTATTTGTTAGAGTGCATACCAAGTGCTCGTGGCTGTCGCTCCAGGCCATCAAACTTCCACAATTGGCCCATCACAGGCATAAATGCAATAAAATGGAAGGTGGCGTCAGATTCATCAGCATTCTGGCCCTTGGATCCCTTTTTCCTAGTGGTCGCTTCAGTCTTGAGCTGTAGATCTGAATTGAGAATGTCCATTTTTCTAATATCGAATTAGTATCTGGGTGGTCAAGAAGCTGCTAAATGGCATACCGTGCATATGAGTTGTGTATCCTTTTGACAAATTCAAAGTTGTTGATTGCATCCCCACGCAAGGCTGGGGTGAAAGGCATGGTGAATTCCTTGAAAGACCGTAGGTTCTCTCCTAAATCAAGATCTGGGACGTTGTTGACAATATTTAGCAGTGCTACGCTGGCACAGGCATTGTCGGCGGTCTATAAATCATCAGTAAAGTACGATTCGGCTAAAAGATAGGGGACTGACCTGGTTTGCAAACCACAGCCCGTCGGGGCAAGTTGCTTCCTGCTTTCCATCGTTATCTTCACGCCAGCGGAATAGAAAAATCAAGCCATAAACAGGCTTGCTGCTCATAGTCAGCCATCAGCTCTGTATTGAAGAGCGTAGTGAGGGACTGCAAGCAACATACTTGAGGAATGCCATCATTTCTTCGTCGAGAGAAACGACTTCTTGAACTTTTACACCCTTGACTCCGAATTCACGTAGCATCACATTAAACAAGGCCTGATTCCCATAAGCAAAGAACCAGTAATGCCATCTCCAGGTAAACATACCGGTTCTGATTCGATTTCGCAAAATCCATTCCAGCTGTCTTTTTCCAGACGGGACGCAGGCTGGCAGATATCATCACTCGGATCTTCTGAGTTAGTCAGGCGGCGCCTTTTGACTCGAGGGCCCATTTCGGTTCTTTTCAAAACTAGTAGCTGTAGAGCTGTAGAGCTGTAGAGCTGTAGAGCTTCAAGACGAGATTGAAATGAAAGGAAGCTATGATAGAAGGAGTCTGAGATGATAATAAGTTTGCTCTTCTCACGGAGGGAAACAGAAATAGAGCCAGGTATCAAACCTTGAAGAATATGAAATCTTTTATAGAAATAGAGAGCAGACGTCGACAATAGAAGACAATACAAGGACAGAGAGAAGCGGTTAGGTCATGTCGTTGAGTGGGCCGAGCTTCTCCCGACGCGCTTCCCGCGTCTCCAGCTTTTTTGTTTCTTTTTCTATCTGCTATAGGCACGAATTGCCACTGGACAGCTCCAAACACCTTCCTTGGACTTCATTTAGAACTCATTACAGCTTGAGAAGGGCCAACAGCGCACTCTCACTACATCCCCCATCTTTCGCCAGCTCCGGCAACCACAGCATGCCATGAACGGCACTCCCCTCCTCCCATCTGCCTTTCCGCAGACACCTAAAACAATTCCTGGAACTGGAAGGAGAAAGCTCTTTGAGACTCCTTCACGATCGCAGCCAAGAGAGCCCCAAGTTGGGCGAACGCCACTCAGATCACCATCCAAATCGGCCTCGAGGGCGTCGAGACCACCACCAACCCCGAACGCGAACCTCGATGTGCCACTGATCCCTACCAATTTGATCGACGCTCCGTCTCAACGACTCTATGTCGTTGCAATATATTTTGCCTTGAATGCATGGCGGATTTATGAGTCCTTGACTGCATCCGATGACCTCGATTCAACCTGGTTGTTGTTGAAATGGGCCACGATCGATGGAATATTCTTGGTCGGGCTGCAGGCTCTGCGTATACCTTGGCTAGAGTGGGCGTTCCCGACCACGCTCACTCTATTCCTTCTTCATGCCGTGGGCAATGTCTTTTTGATGTTCCGCATCCCAGTGAGTTTTTTTTCATCTTTTTCTAGACTGTTGAACCGCGCTAATACTTGCAGATTCCTTGGGCTGCATGGTTTACTGGACTAGTAAAGGTGGCATACGATCGCGAATTATCCGTTTCTGAGCGCCGGGTCAAGCCAGGCGATATCATTCACAATGCGTCATTGATCCTGGGAAGGCAAATTGTACACATTCTGCCGGAGGGGTAAGCTATCCCGTTTCGAATATACCCACCTCAGATCATACTGACTTTATAATAGATCTGCCGTCCTCAATCCGGATCGAAACTCGCTCTGCCTCGATTCTCTGCAATCCACAATCGACCTGCCCATCCGCGTCAATCAGACCGACCCGGTCCTTATCGAAGTGTTGCGTCTGGATTTCAACACTGGCGAAAATGAAACCATTAGCATTCCGGCGAAGCAGCTGAAGACTCTCAAAAAGCAGGCAGAAAAGAAGCATGTTCCCGGTCAACTCCACCGCGACTTGCTCTTCCCTGTGCGCAAAACTGGTGTCTATCGTCTACAACGGGTGGTGGACGAGTCTCAGCTTGATGTTCGTACGCGAACATTTGATGCGCTGGTGGTCTCTTGTCCGCGAGCCTTGATCAAAAACTCACATATCGACAAGTGCAAAGGAGAATTGTCCGACTTCAAACTGGAGGTGGAAGGCACGCCTCCGTTGAAGATCAAATACAGTCGCCAGGTCAACAATCTCGATCGTGGCTTCTCAGTGCTCAATATTCAGCCCGATCATCTGCGCTCTCCGCTGCTCAATGGAAGAACTACTGCTGCTCTGTACAGCATCAACCAGCCTGACGTGTCGTGGGCGCAGAGTCAAAAGATTGAGGTTCCATTGAATGAATCACTGAACGACGGTGGAGAATGGTTTTACACCATCGAAGAAGTCCATGATGCTATTGGAAACGTTGCCAATTATTCTACCATCTTTGATGAAGGAGATCGGCCATCCACGAAGTCGCAATCCCAGTGGTACCAATTCTCCGTTCACGAGCGCCCGCAGTTGTCACTGCAAAACTGCAATTCCGAGAATCCGCTGCAAGTAGCCAAGGGAGACAGCACGAGGTTCCCCTTGAGCTTTCACCCCGACAGTAACGCGTATACTAACGATGGTCCCTTTTCGGTCGGTTATTCGTTCACGGGCAACAACCAAGAAGCAGCACGTGAACAGATCGTCGATCTGAAGCATATGAATCAGACTTTAGACATCAAAGAGCCTGGTTTGTATGCCTTGACATCAATTTCTACCAAATTTTGTCCTGGAGAGGTCCTCGAGCCTTCATCTTGCCAGTTGCATAACCCCCCTGAGCCAGAATTGACAGTCAAGGCTGAAAAGATATTCGATCGCTGTGCCAACAACGCTATTGGGCTACTTGTGGATTTGGATCTCACGGGATCGCCTCCATTCTCTCTCCGATACAGTATTGAGAGCTCTAAGGGCGTTGTTTCCAAAGTACAAGCCATCGATGGAATGCGCACGCAGCTCGATTTCACCCCGTCGGAAGCCGGCTCATACACCTATCGTTTCATAGACATCGAAGATGCCGTCTACTCGCCACGGTCTCTCAACATACCGGTGCTTGAACAAGATGTGAAACCACCGGCTTCGGCTCATTTCCTATCAAGAAGATTGAGAACGGCCTGTTTCGGTGAGGCCGTTCCTCTGGAGGTATCTTTCCTTGGAGAGGCCCCTTGGGTCTTGCAATATGAGATCGTCCACAATGGGAAGAGATTGAGGAAGACACTGGAATCAGATACCGATGTGGCAACCATCATGACTGACAAACTGGTCAGCGGTGGTGACTACACCGTGTCTTTGACCAGTGTCAAGGATATCTCTGGTTGCAAACGAACTCTCAAGGACACCATCAATATTGAAGCCCGCTCGCAGCCCCCGCACGTCTCTTTCGGTCAGATCGACAAGAAGAGAAGTGTCTTGGCTTTGCAGGGCTCCAGGATTGAGCTTCCATTGAGGCTGAGTGGCGAGCGCCCTTGGACTGTCAAGTATAAGAATGTTGACGCGGACTCGGCGCCCGTTCAGAAAACCTTCCGGGACGAAAACAGTTTCTTGACCGTCGACAAGGGGGGTCTGTATGAGATCATGGAAGTATTTGACGCCGGTTGTCCTGGAACTGTGGACCAGTCTGCAAAGGAATTTGAGGTCTCGTGGATTCCACGGCCCGAAATCACTACCCTGGACGGCTCACCCATTGGAGCCGCAAAGGAGTTTGCCAAGTCCGAGGTCTGTCAAGGCGACGATGACAGCCTTGAGGTTCGGCTGTCGGGTAATCCTCCATATAGTCTTCAGTACGAGAAGCGACGCAAGACGGACCGTGGAGGATTCTCTGCGGCGAAACCACGGGCTTTGAAGTCTGCTCTTCATGTGACTTCGATGGAGATGGATACCTCCGAGGCTGGAGAATACAGCTACAAGTTCACACAAGTTGGTGATAGCCTCTACGACCACGATCCCAAGAGCGAAGCTCTGGTTGTGACACAAAAGGTCAACCCGCTACCTTCCGCTAAATTCGACCAACCTGGCCACGTCTTTGGCTTCTGCAAGGAAGACATCAACGGCGAGGAATCCATTCCCATTACCCTGGAGGGTGTCCCACCATTTACGCTGGAGATCAACATCAAGCACCACTCGAACGCCAAACCCGAGATTGTGACGATTTCCAAGATTAATTCCAATCGCCATAAACTGCTGATTCCTCGTCGCCATCTTGACTTGGGGCAACACCAAGTCAGCATCCACAAGGTTCGCGATTCTCGAGGATGTCAAAGAACCACTGAGCTTGATGCCTCCTCGGTGCGGGTCGCTATCTCCGATGTTCCTACCATTGTCCCGCTCGAGTCCAAGGTGGACTACTGTGTGGGTGAACGACTTTCATTCGCGCTGTCAGGCCATGCTCCATTTGATGTGTTCTACACCTTCGATAGCGCCAAGCGCAAGGCCACTACTCAAACCACTACCTTCCGTCGTATTGCGGAACTTCCCGGCCAGTTCACCATCAACGCCGTCAGTGACGGAGCCAGTGGGAAATGCAAGGCCCACAAAGACATCACCAAGGTCATCCACGCTATGCCGAGTGTGCGGATCAGCAAGGGTAAAGAGTCGGTGGTGGACATTCACGAGGGTGGAGAAGCCGAGCTTCACTTTGAGTTCTGGGGTACACCACCATTCGAATTCACGTAAGTCAATAGCCTCTACCTATGTACCACAGTCTGCTAACATTCCACAGATACATTCGGAGCTCCAATGTTCGCAAGGGAAAGAAGTCGGAGATTCTTGATATCAAGCACGACATCTCATACGAAAACGTTAAGACCATCAAAACATCGGATGAAGGAACTTACGAGGTCATCGCGATCAAGGACAAATACTGTTCATTCTCTTCCCAGACTCCGAGCAAGTCAGACCGATGAAGCAGAAAAATCAAACGATGAGATGAATGTGGTGTACTACTTGGTGTTTTTATGAATCTGTTATTTACCTTGGCTTTTTTTCCAATTTGCATTGCAGCGGCGCTAGTACTTCAATTTCAGACATCTACATGCTTTCTGTCAACCCAAGTGAACTTTGTCTCTAAAGCTGTTGGGATTCTCAACCACTATGTGTACTCGAGCCTAATTATATCGCGAACCTGTTTGTTATTTGAGGAGACAAGAACGAATATACTAGAATAAAGGCCAAATAGACGTATCAAGAGGCAATCCAAGCAGTTGCTTTAGTTTTAAAGCTAACGGCGTAAACTTAGCCTGAAAGAGCTTCTGATAGTGCTGCGTCTTGCGCGTGGCCTTGAACGATCCTATTGTTTCCAGAAACCTGCGACTCTTTTACCGCAAAAATCCGCTGGGCCGGGCAGGTAAAATGGTCTGAGGTTTCTAAGCACAACAAGATCATCGAAGGCAACGCGCAGTATGCAATGCAGGCAGATCTCATCCAGGCCGAACATAGAGGAGCGTCAGCGTTCAGCAGATCCTCGGGGAACTCTCCTAGGTCTCCAAGCGAACTATCTTCCTCTATATGCCGCTGCACTTCCCTCCTTGCTGCATCTATATCCGAGCCAAGAGCTGACAAGATCCGATGTATCTAGACCTCTGATAATGACTGGCTGGCGATTACTAGTCCTGTCTATAGAGGGCGATGCTTAAATCAACGAAAATGGGCGGAAAACGAACCCTATATTGAATAAATATCCCGGGTAAATATGTGAGACTCCACACAGGGCCGGATTTGACGAAGGCGGCATGGCGATTATGGAGAGGTGAAGACCAGGAAGGCTTTTGAAAGCTAGGATTCTGCGCATTCCCACTTCGTTTCCATCGCATGTGTCGAAACTGTGTTCCGTCCAGGAGGTGACAAAAGATCAAGGTTGACAGAGAGGAGATGGCCGATGGCATTTCCTTTGGCTTCCTGGTAGGGACTGAGAATCGTTAGTTCTAGTAGAAATAGCTGTCTTACGACATACATACTTCTGAAATTCACTCAACTCAACAACGATTCTGCACGCGAACAGGGTGGTAAGTTGGAATCTGTGGAAATATATAAAGTAAGAGTTAGAAAGATGGTAAGTTGATGAAATATATAGAGCTTTTGATATAGCGTGAGACGGAAGAGGAACATTTGAATCCGGAGGAAGTGGAATTTATATGGACAAAACCAGGGCAAAGAACAAACATCGTTCTTTGTTTCTTTGAAGGCGTAATGTTTTACAATTTTAATCTACAGCTCAACCTGTACAGCCACCATACTTTCCGACATGAACCCAGTAACAAAGAGCCAAGCCAGTCTCTCACCAGTCTTAGGCTCAATGGGCACCAAAACAGCGGCACTTGCAGTCCGAACCCGAGACCCATCATCCTCAAACAGCACTTTCTTCTCCCAGACCCCAGTGTGCGAATTGAGAGTCGCATACCACACCTGGATCGAATCCTTGGCATTCGGGTCCTTAGCATTCCCCAAAAAGCGAAGAGCCTGCGAGATGCCGGCGGCCAGGAAGCCACTGGCGTCATGTGAGTCGGTGCGGTATGGGTCGTCATAGTAGGACGGGTTATCAGCGAGAGAACTAGGAAAGGCAATCGAGGTATCGATGGAGAGTGAGTGATTGGACTCGTGTCGGGTTGCCAGGAAGATCTCGCCGCCCATAGCGCTAGCAATGATGACTTCGTTGTCGGTGCGGCCGTGCCCGAGACCATTGTTGTTCCATAGACCCGTCAGCGCGACGGAGGCCTCGATGGGTGCGTCCTTGCTTGCCAGATCGGCGATCTGCACGTGGATGATGTTGGACCACTTCGCTGAGCGCCAGACGGCTTCGAGGAGTCGCATAGGCCCCTCGCGGTAGAAGTGGTCGTTGGTGACATAGAAGGAGACCGGGCTGACCGCGTAGATATCGTTGGGGGTTTTGATGAGCGGGTGGTTGATTGAGCGCACATGTCGGACAGAATCGGAGTTGAGGACATGGTGGAAGAGCTCAATCTGGGACTGGGCTTTGGGGACGTCCTTGGGCTCGCCGGCTTCAAAGTATGCCGGGTTAGGTAAATGGTTGACGGCGTAAATGTAGACTGCGTCTTTGCGCTCGGGATCCTCGATGACATCGATTCCATGTGTCACGAAGGTACCTTGGAAGTTCTCGAATGCCAGACGAGTTGATTTCATAGTCTATGTTTGAGGTCAATGTTTATATGATTACAATCTGCCTGGACGATGTCACCTTGGGATCCACGACATGAATAGAGCCTTGGGTCGCGACTGGCCGGAAGTTGCCAATCGGCGGGAACCAGCTAAACCGCGAGCTTTTCTCGTCCTCGCAGGCAGTGAACAGCAGGTTCGCCGGGCGGTAGTGATGCACATCCTCGCAATGGATGGTGTCTTGGATGTAGATTGGGCCCTGGCCTTCAGCTAGCACTGTCGAATTAGGAGTGAGGAAGATCCCTGCAATCTGCACGAAATGGCTGATCGGACCAGCCAAAAAAGCGACCAGAGCGACTAGGCCGAGACCGAGTATGCTTAATCCCATTGTATCGAATGTGAATGAATATGGAGATATGAAGCGAAAGAAGCGATCAAGTGCATATTTATATCCATTTCTTGACCCCTCACTGAATTCCCGAGGTTATTCAGTTCGGGAATCTCTGCGATCTGCGAGGGCAGAAACCTTGAACTCTTGGCAGTTCGCAGGGAGACTTGGTGACTGCATGCATGTAGGAGGTAAGGACTCCATGCTTAAATCGAGGCTGATATCGAAGCTTATGCTTATATCTGTGCTTAATGGGGTTAGCGTACTACACAATCCAAAACCTCAAAAACAGCGAAAGTCCATTAAACTATCTCAGGCGAAAAGAAAGGTTCTTTTTTTTTCTTTGCTTGTTTTCGTAGGCCAGAAAAAAAATAATCAATCTCATTAAGTCTAGTCATGCTCGGAGTGACTAGACCTCAGCGGCAAAGTCCGAAAAAAAAGAAGTAAAAAAGAGTGCGGTTGTGCAAATTCCCATTCCCATATCGTGTCGTGATGATTTCCTTCGAACATTTTCAGTTTGTGGCCTGCTTGGCTTCAATATATTCCTGATCACTGGCGTCAAGAACGTCATATTCGTCGTCCGTCAAGAAGCCAGTGTCGGCGTCAGTGAAGGCATCGTCCAGAGTCAGGCTCTCAACGTCTTCTAGGACGTCCACTTCCGAAGAATTCGACAAGCTCGGTGCCTGTGGGGCAGGAACCTCGGCTTGGTGAGTGCTTGACTCCGGAGATTCTTTCTCTAGCTTGGGGAAGATCATGCGACTACTAGCAATTTCAGATACACCAGAGTATGTCTCGTGGGTCTCGGCTTTTTCCAGAGAAGCGGTCTCCACCTCAAGATCACACCACAGGCGATGACCAATAGCCACACCGTTAGGGAGTTTTAGACGCCAGTAGGAGATAGCAGGGCCTTCGTGTTGAGGGGTGCGAAGGTTGACAGTAAAGTCAGCCTTCTCGCCTGGCTCCACAGGGGCAACCAACTTGGTGCTTTCCATGGCCGAGCGAATGGACTCGACGCTAGACGGGTGGCAGACATCGACGTTGAACATCTTATCTCCACCGACGAAGCGCACATCACAGCCAACGGGCCATGCTGATGGACCGGGGTTATAGAGAGTCCAGGTCTGGCGGAACAGGGTGTTTGGAGCCATCTTTGTACCGTCGGTGATAGTGTCACGGATAAAGAATGCCCTGTACTCCGAGATATCAGAGCTATCAGTTCCGAGAAGGGGCTCGTCCACGAATGGCTGAGGCTCATCCTTCTCCGCAGGTTTGCTAGCATCCACCTCAACGGGTTCCGGCTCCACAATCTCGACCTTCTCAACGGGGGAAGTGGGGGCACGAGGCTGGTCGCCCAGGACAACTGCTCCAGTTGAGCCGTCGTCGCCCATGGTGCTCACAGTCACATTGCGGACCGGGGTGTTGAACTTGACTAGCGGATGGGTGCGGTTGTGGTGGCCGGTCGGGAGGGCCTCACAGCTCGCACAGAAGTCGGTGTCATCACAGACAGCGCACTTGTAGCGAACTCCGTTGATGTAACTCTGAGCAGGCTTGTTCTTGCACAGTGGACCATCACAGAAGATGCCATAGTGAATTTCGCGCTCACGAGCTGGCTCACCGATAGTCTCATAGACTTGCACGAACCGATGACCAGGATGGCTCTGCGAAGCATTCAAGATGCAATCGGGGCAGAAATCCCAATCGGGGCAGGCCAAGCACTTGTGACGAACACCAACGATGCGCTAGCAGAAATTAGCTGAGTACCTCCTAAGCGAGTGGAATGGGTGAGTAAATACCTTGTCACAGCCGTCACAGACAGCGGAGTGTCGGAACTGTCGACCAGGAAGGCAACGAGAGGTGATCAAATTCTTCAAGCAAAAGTTCCGGTCAGATCCGAGGTGGAAGGTATGACCAGGGTGGTGTCCATGCTTATTTCGGAGCAGGCAGCGAAGGCAAAGATCATAGTCCTCGCAGTCATTGCAGCGGACGAGGTTTATTTCGTCGGATTCTGTATGTTGTGAGCAAAGAGAAGAGAGAAAGGGAGGGGAGAAAGAGAAAACTCACCACGACAGCATCCATTACACATTGGCTTGTCATCACCCTGAACGGTGGCTGCATCCAAACAAGCCGATGGGGCCGCTGGCTCTGGGATCGACTCTTGGACCAACTCAGGGACTGACTCAGTGACCGGCTCAGGCATGTGGACCACCGGCTTAGTGATCACTTCGCGCTGAATCTGCCTAGGCAGCATGGGGTTGGACTCCAGTGATGATTGATCACGAGGAGGAATTGTCTCGGTAGTACTGTTTGTGACAACACCATCCTTGACGGTCCTCTTGATCAACCAGTGACCTTCACCGCGGCAAGACGCGCCGGCACCGACACACTGTAGACACAAGTCATAGTCACCATTCTCACAAATGCTGCAGTGATAATGCGCATTTGCAATAGACCGACCACAGTGATTGCAGTCAATGCAGAACATCCCATTGGACGATGCGTGGGAGATAACGGGGAACTGATGCTTTTCTTGGTCCATCTCGAAGTTGCGGTAGCGAGGTTGACCGAGAGGGAACTCTTTCTCACCGGTGGAGTAAGGAAATTGGGCCGAGTCCATGAGAGGAAGGGTATCCGGAGGTGGTAGAGGTCTCAGGACTGTTTCGAGATAACTGTGACGAGTGTGGTTGGTTGACTCCATCGGCACAGTGGGTTCTGATGGTGCTGGGGTTGAGGCGGATGTGTCTTTGGGAGGAAGAGTAGTAACCTTAATACGGAGCTTGGACTTCGCCTTGGCAGCTCGGTAGAGCTGTTTATAGACTGCGATGTTGTCACAGTCCAAGCGAACGTAAGAGCCAGCACTGTCGGAATAGCGTTCAAGGATGACGTTGACATCCGCCGGAACGCCGAGCAGTTTCCTAAGCTAAACCAAAACAAAGTCAGTCGAAAACAACGCGTTATTTCTGATTAAGGATGGAACAAATTATTTCGATACAAATATAATCTGATGATGGTTGAAGATAAGTCGGACTTCAGATCCGGAGCTTGAGTGGAGACTTACAGTCTGGGGGAACATCTCGGCCTTCAGCTCCCTGAGAGGCATCTTGAAACGACGGTTACTATCATTGTAGAGTACTTTCACAGTAACCAGATTCTCTGGACTGGAATGAGAAGTAGTAGATAGGGTTGCCATCGTAGATGATGCCAATGTCAAAGGGTGGATACACCTCTGAGATAAGGCAGCAGTACTATGATAAACGAGAAAGGGGGAAGATTGTACTGAGTTACGAGTAAGAAAGAAATGCTGGGAGATAAAATGATGATCTTTATGATGAAGAGGGAGAAAGTAGAAGAAGCAGAGGAGAGTTAAGGAAAATAAGAGGGAGTTGTACAAGAAGCAGTCGAATTGAAGGGGAAAAGCGGAGAGACGGTCAGCTGCTGCGAACTGACAGGGCAGGCGGTGAGGAGTTGTTGCGCTTTCATATGGATTACATAAGAATGTGACGTGTTTATCGCCGGGCCGAGAATGCCAAGACTAGTAAGAACTACGTATGTTGTCGAGTCTACGGAGTACATATGTGGTAGTGCACGGATCGAATTACTGCAGTAGCTGCGTTGTTTTAATTCGTCTTCGTTAAAGAACCCTAGAAAGGGAGTATACAAGATCATCAAATAGAAACCAGCGAAAGATATGATGTCATGCATGGGTGAATGCAGAACGGCAATTCGATCGCCCGATTGGAGGAGAGTTGAGGAGATTGAGGGGGTTTTTGAAGGGCGGACAAGGGCTAGAATCAAGACGTGATTCTCCCCAAGGCCAAGTACAATATGGGAAAGTGGTGGAGACAAGGGAAAACGCTCAAATGCATCAAAATCCAGGACCAAAATGAGTCAAAACATTAGGACAAAAATTAGGGGAGGAAAAAAGGGCAAGACTTGGCTAGAGAATGTGTGGATGCAGATTGAAAGAAGAAAAGGCAAAGTGAACCCAAGACCCCTGTAGATCCTGGAAAGGGCTGAAAGAAAAGAGAGAGAGAATTGAGAACAAAGAGGGACTTGGTGGAAATTGAAGATGTTGTGAGATCCGAAAAAAAGATAAGAAGAGAGAGAAGAAAAGGAAAGAAAAAACAGTTAGGTCATTCATCACTGCCCATAATATTGACCGGATTGATGAGGGTAGAAGAAAGTCGTGCCTGGCGGCGTCATCATCCCACCCATGCCAACCACACCCCCAGGCCCAGATCCTGGTGGTGCGGGACCTCCATAAATATGATTAGCATCGTAAAAGTAGACGGTGCCACCAGACTCATGAGCAACAGTGCCCGGTGGAGGAGGCTGCTCCCCAGCTAAATACGGCATCACTTGCTGGCCTGGAGAGTTCGGCACAGAAGGTCCGGGGCCAATAGGTCCGTTGTAACCCGCGTAATCGGGCCCCGAAGGCGGGTAATACATGCCACCCGAGAGATAACTCGGAGGGTAGAAGCTAGGCTGGGGGTAATTGTAAGGTTGGAAGGGCGGTGCATGAATCGCCCGCTCCGGGATCTGGGAAAGTGGAGTGGCCGAAGGCTGGCTGGGTGGGCCAGGAGCTGGAACAGGGACCTGATGGTGGAAAGGCTGCTCATGCTGGGGTTGAGGCGGGTTGAAAGCGAACGGGAAAGTTGCCGGACTTTCAATGTCCGCAACAGAAACGGTCTTCTGGGGACGAGGTTGGTGCATCGGGATTGGGGCGGGGCGGCTTTCGCGATAGGCCGGGTGAGGAAGGGACATGGCCATCGCAGGCCCAAATGATGGGATCCCGACAGGCGGACGAGATGGAGGGGGAAGGCGAACAACGGGCTTGGAGTCGGTGGAAATTATGGGTCTGGAGTAGACAGACACAGCAGGTGAAGGCCACCCATCCTGAGAAGGTGGCATACCAAACGAAGATCGACGGCTGATAATGCTCGGCGTGTAAGAGGAGTTGGGGTAGTAGCTGGGGCGTCGTCCACTGTACCAGCCGCCACCACGACCGCCACGACCACGAGAGACTTGGTTCGGCCGCAACGCGCGCGGGATGAAGATAAACGAACGTTCAACTGAGGGGAATATATATCGGGGAGGCTGGCTGGGAAGAGAAATTCGCACCGGCTTGTCGCGTCGCAAAGGAGGTCGGTGTTGAGGTAGCCGCGTGTGGAGTCTTTTGGGCACGGAAGCAAAATGAATTGGGTTGGCCATGCCAGGCAAGGAAACAACAACTGGTACGTTCCCAACCAACGTTGTGCTAGAGAAGGACCGGTTGGGCGGGGAAGATCTCGGGGCGGTGGGAACGGATGCGCCAGGATTAGGCATCGCGGATGGTGTTGGGCGCTTTGCTGCGGGTCGATCCTCGCCAGCCACGGTATCGTGGAGATCGTGTGCCCACTGCCCGCTGGCATCGGGCTTAGAAGACCTGAATCATGTTAGTAAGAACCAAGAGCCGGAAATAGAATGAACCATAACATACCTGCGAGAGCTGCCATCTACGATCAGGCCGTAGGGACGGGACTTGCTCTTGAGTCGGTGACCGTTGTCGGTGGATCGCTTGTCATGAAGGAAAAAGCTGCCGCGAGTGGGGACGAAGGCTGGGTTCTGCTCTCGTTCCTTGACATGCTTGTCATTCTCGCGGCGCTTTCTGGAAGCTAAATTGTTTCGACTTGATTCGGTTGGAGGGGCGGAAGGCGTTCTTCCAGCGTGAGGCTCCCGTTGTTCCATTAGATCTTCGAAATGAACGTCCGTAACGTCGTCCGCGCTGTCTGAGACCTTTAGGCCGTTGAGCATTGCCTCTGTATCCGAAACTGTTGTCTTGAGGCCTCGTTTTTCGGGCGATGCAGAGCTGTTCCGTGTATATTTGTCCACCCCACAGCCGTTGACTTTGCCCGCCTTGTCCAACGAAACCTCGTCCTCGCTCTCTTCACTGACTTCTCCGTCTGCATCTTCGTCCTCCTGATGGCTGTCGCCCGAGCCTTCACTCAACGAGTCATCTCCCATGTCACCAGTCATTGAACTCTCTTCTTCACCATCTTCCTCCCGTCTCTTTCTGCGGCTGGCCCCGATATGACGTCGAAGAGGAGCCATGTTAGACACAAGGGATTGATTTGGGGGTGGCTTAAGTATTCCCGGTTGACGCTTGACTGAGTGGTTACCGGGACCGGGTTGGGTTAGAGAACGGAATCCGGGGAAGAAAGCGGACGTTGAAGGACGATAAACCGGTGGAATAGCAAATGAAATCAAGCAAGACCAAAGTACTAAGATAGGCTAGAAGAAACAGAAAGAAACCGTGTGCAAAAAGAATAACCAAGTGAAGAGCAAGAAGAGAAAGAGCAAGGGGGAAGGAGAAAGGAGATGCAGCCCAAGAGAGATGAGAAGTACAGAGAGATTCGAGTTCAGAGGAAGAGCATGACATCGCGAGAGACGTCAGGCCTGATCGGGCCTAGTCCAGGCGGTGAAGCTGTTTCTGCCACAATTGGGTCTAGAATTGTTTACTTGATTTGGTTAGTGTCTGAACTAAATATTGACAACTACAGAAGGCTTTGATATAAAATGTTGTTGTGTAAGAATCTTTGCTTGATTTCTGGGACATTCGAGGTTGCGCCCTAGTATGCAGGCCGGATGTTGTGATATCCGGAAGTAGTATACATACATTTTCTTACACATTTCACTGCAAGCTGTGCCACCGAGTAATGGACTCGATGACCATGGATATCTGAGAGATCGTACAATTATTGACAAAACTTCGACCAAAGGGTCCCGCTTGAGCCACAGGGTAGATCATGGTCAGAGTTTGATCCCAATGCCACCTCGATTGTAGGCAGATCATCGACAGGTATCAGAATTTCACTGATACATTTGTGTATGAGATGATTGATTGGTCCTGTAGAAAGACCGCAGATGATTGGAGTCCACGAAACAGATAAATAACTTAGTCAAACGTGGTTTTCCGACCTTGGCCCTCGACAATGGCACCGCTAAGCTTCTGGACGGTTTCCTTCGAGTAGCGAGACTCATCGATGGATTCACGTCTCTTCTTGTGTCGGGGTCTCTCTCGTGATTCGCCATCGACTTCAGTGATAGCGGGTTCGTCCTTCTTCTCGGCATCCTTTCCAAAGCGCTTCTTGTATCGTGTACCCGCATCTTCAGCAAACTCCATTCGCATACGGCGACCCATGAGCTGGTTCACCCAAACCCGTTGCACACGGGGTTTTAGCTTCTTCGACTTCTTCTTTTCAGCTGAGTCGGAATCACTGTCAGAGGATTCCTCTTCCTCGTCATCCTCCTTGATCAACATGAATCCCCTCACCGCCGCTTCTGCGGCAGCGAGTTCTTCAAACTCCACCCACGCATAACCCTTGCATTTTCCTGTGTCTTGGAAAGTCGCCATATGCACGTTGTTAACAGTCCCACATTTGGCGAAGTTTTCCTCGAGGTTTTCCTTGGTCACGTCGAAGCTCAGGTTGCCGACAAAGATTCGCTTGGAGGGGGGGTGGCCAGACTTGGATGCACCCGCGGCATTCTCCTGGGTTTCGGATTTGTCAGGGCGACCTTCATAGTTGTTTGCATCTTTGATGAGCACACGGCGGCCGGTCATGAGCTGCTCGCTTAGGCCAATTGCTTCTTGCAAAGACTTCTTGTCGGTGAAGTCAACATAAGCAAAGCCTTTGTTCTGCGGCCTCCCAAATCTTTCGGGGCCCTTAGGGAGATGAACTCGGGTGATATTTGACTCGGAGATGTCAGCGTTGACGGTGAAGAACATGCGCAGCTCTTCACTGGTCACTGAGAACGATAGGTTTCCAATCCAGATACCATATTTGGCCCGCTTCCCGTCTGTTTCGGCTTCTTTAGACTCGGGCTTGCTCGATTTGCTAGACTTGGGTTTTTCATCATCACTTGCATCGCCTTTTTTGTTCTTTTTCGCTTTGCGCAGCGCCTTTTTCGAGACTGGCTCGGGTGCAGAGATATCGATTTCAAGCTCAGGACCATCCTGCAGCTTGCGCTTCTTTTGACTGACTTCGGTGGTTTCTGACATGGTGCAAAAAGTGTAAAGTAGTGTGATGACCACTGGAATAATAGTCAATCTATCAGAAGTCAGAGATTCTTCCTGGACATAGGAAACCGGACAATAATTTTTACTTTTTTTTTTTACGGCGGCCAGGACCTGCCTCTCACGCAGCCGGATCCGCTTCTTGGCGTGAACGCGCAGGGTGACCACATCCCCTTCATCCTTCATCCCGGCACTTCTGAACTTCTCTTCCCCCATAACACCATGGCAGAACCAAACGATAACCGCTTCACTGCAACTTTGCCAAATGCAACTACTGCACCACCTCCTAAGCAATCAGTCCGGTCTTTCAAGTACGAGTCCTCACAATCAGCCCATCGGATAATGCTGACTCTCTTTTCTCCAGGAAGAAATATGCCAAGCTGAAAGTCAGGTTCGAGCTAGGAACCCGAGAGAATGAGAGCTTAATCCGGGAAGAATTGCGCATAGAGGACCTATCCAAGCGCATCCAAGAGCAAAACGAGTAGGGGACCTAAGGATTCCTTCCTATATGAACTATTGCTAATTCCTCGGTGCCAGTCAATTGCTGGAGGTTCTCCTCGAGTTCAACGAAAGCCTACATGTTTCTCCTGATGTGCGATTCGATCTGAGCATGCCGAACGACCTTCCCTTGTTACCCACACCCGAGCAGGAGATTGTACCTTTGATCAATGATGCAACATTAGCAAAACAAGCATGGAAGGAGGCCAAAGCTGGCCTGGCTGCTGGTAGCATTGACAAGCGCGCTTATCGTATCATTGAAGACAACATCAAACGAAACAAAGCGTTTGCACCAGCCCAGCAGTATAGCTCGCTGTCACGGGCCCATCACATCACTCCAGACACTGTTCAAAAGAAGCCTGACAATGATTGTGAACGCCAACTTGGATACTTTACGCCCGAGCATGAGACTGAGTACTACCTTGCCTTGGACGCCAAGCTAGGTGATGAGGCGGCTGCCACGCAGCTCGCACGCATTCCAGATCGTCCCACGTTTGCGGAACGCGAGCGTGATCTTTCCATGCGGAATCCCGCGTCAGTATACAATTGGCTCCGTCGCAACCAACCTCAGACTCTCCAGGATAATGAGATTGCTTCTGAAAAGTCTGCATCACGCCCTTCCAATCGATCTTCCAAGCGGGCGCCAGCTCTGCGCAAAGATGAGGATATGTATGATGAGGACGGGACAGAAGCCCAGCCTACTCCCAAGAACAAGCGCAAGCGTGAAGAGGACACCGGTTATAGACCCAAGGGTGGCAGCAGCCGTTCAAAAAAGAAGAAGGAGGAGCCCACTTCCAACCCAAGCAAAGTGGCCAAAAAGACTTGAGCAGTCTATAAACGGAATTCATTTTGTGTATTAATACCGGCGTTGGGTTGATTCACTGGCTTCAGATGATGTGACGGATCATTAGCAGTGGTAATTTGAGATATAGTGAGATGAAATGTATTGTACTTCATGCAGTATTGAAGTAGCTCCAATCCGAGGTAGTGAGTCTGGCTATAGTGTGGGGCTATCATGTGACCTGGATTTTCTTCTCTCTGGCGACCTGAATGCCTCCACTCCCATTCTGAAGTCAACCGCAATCGATCACAGACAAATATTGTGCAATGGCGATTACTATTCTTCCACCAGTGGTAGAGGACTCCCGTCCCTACGAAGCCGACTCAGATGACCCCATGTCCATGGACTCCGAGGAGGATATCGAAATGACTGGTATCTCTCGGCCTCACAAACGACCCCGTTTACAAGGAAATTCGAATATTGGTACAGGAATTGTCACACCAGGAGAAGTGGTCACAGATGATCCACAATGGATGAGGTTGGTCTGACCTTGAATGCTGCGCAAAAAAACGCGGGGCTCATATCATTTTTCTTTTTCAGCACTAACTATCTACAGAGGGCATGGTACCTATATGAACCCTCTCTCGACATCTATCATCGCCACCGTTGCCGGCACAGTTCAAAAGACAAATAAGCTACTCTCTGTTCACCCTCTGCGCGCCCGCTATACCCCCGAGATTGGAGATCTCGTCGTTGGTCGCATTGTCGAAGTGCAATCACGACGATGGAAGGTCGACGTCGCGGCACCGCTACTTGCCCAGCTCCCTCTTTCCGCAATCAACCTACCCGGCGGTATTCTCCGTCGGCGAACAAGCGCCGACGAGCTCCAGATCCGAACATTTTTCAGCGAAGGCGATCTTCTAGTTGCCGAAGTGCAGAGCGTGCACCAGGATGGGTCGGCGTCACTACACACACGGTCTTTGAAGTACGGGAAGCTGCGCAACGGTGTTTTCCTCGCCGTCACAGGAACCGGAGGCAGCGCAGCATCTAGCTCTAGCGTTAAGGGCGGCGTTGGGGTTGGAAATTCGGCTTCAGGCAGCGCGTTGGCTGCTCCGGGAGGCTCTGGTACTGGTGGTGTAGTGCGGTCTCGTCGACAGGTATGGACGGAATCCACTGCCAATGGTGGTGGTGAGGTGAACATTGTCCTTGGAGTGAATGGGTACATATTCATCTCCAAGAATTCCGATGAAGATGTCGCATCGTCGACTACGGAAAATGTCTCTATTACCCGCATGGAAGAGATGGTATCGAGCTCAATCTACTCTAGCCAGAATGACGATATCCCGCCACAGACCCGTCGGGAGATTGCACGGTTGACACAGTGTATTCGAGTTTTGGTACAAAGCGGAGTGCGTGTGGACGAAGATACAGTGAAGGGTGCCTACAATGCTAGTCTGCAGGTGGATTTGGAGATTGGAGACGAGGAAGACGAGGAAGATGAATGGCGACAGGAAGGTCGCGAGTATCTCGAGGGCGCCAAGGCCCAACAAATTCTCGAGTTGGTGAGGCAGCAGCTGTAACAGGCTCCAACTTCGCGGACGTATGATAATGATACCCTCAAACAAAGATCAAAGAGAATACTCAGCAGGTGTAATGTCAAAGTCCATGTCCAATCCTCCCATACCGATATGATGTTGTCACGGCTTCACAACCTTGGAAATGGAAAACTCTGCCGTAAGTAGACTAGTAACATTGAACCATGACGATGAATAGTTTCAAAGGAAGAAGAATATTGTCCCAATGTATATCTGATTGGTGGAATTCAGACAAAATGTAAAAGAAGCCATCTGATAGGCTTACAAACGCAGTCACGAGTCCCGAGGTCAGCGTCTTGTTCTTATTGTTCTCTTCCTTTCTTCTCTCCTCTTCCTTTTCCTCTAGTATACTCGAATTCTTTGAGAACATGCACAATTACTTAATTCTTCCTCTTCTAAATCTCGACTATTGTCCTGTACCTATAGGTTAAAAAGACAACCTTCTCTTGGCTTGATCCTTCTTACAACTTACTCCCATACTGGGCTGCCAATCTACGCCCATATTTTTCGAGTGTTCTCCATATCTCATAGCCAAAATGCCCGATCTACGTCGCCAGATCTTCGAGAGCGGTAAGACTGTCTCACGAAAGGCAGCATCCCGTGAAGCATCCCGCACCAATTCCCCCGCCAGTTCGAAGCAGACCTCGCGTCAGGGCTCTCGCAATGCCAGCAGAGCTCCTTCTGACGAAGAAGACTCCGGATTCCTCTCTGATGAAACATCTATGAGGTAAGCGGATAGTATTCATTCCCCTTGCGCTTTTCGTCTGTTTTTTTTGTTTTTTTTTTGTATCATCATATGGTCCCCACTTCTCGTGGCGGGATGATGTCACCAATAATGTCGGCAAGTTTTACAATCAAGACACTAACCAATTTGGGACAGCATCGGATCTCTCGACGATGAGAACCCCGAACAAGATAATCCCGATTGGGAACATGAACTCGGCGAGCGTATTCAAGAAATTCTTGATCGCAAGCGCAGCAGTGTCCAAGGCCGCGAGGAGGCCCTGCAAGTATTCTGCCGCCTGACGAAATACCACTACACAGTAGAAGAAATTCACGGCGTTGTTCCAGACCTACTGGCGGCATTTGAGCGAAGCGTCCGCACAGAGGTCAGTGTGCGCGAAGCAACCCTTGCTTTGCGCGCTATCGAATTGCTTGTCATCTCAGCTTTCGACAACACCGTTTACGAAAACACCGAGTCTTTGCTCACCCGCACCGTTCGTGACTCCGCTTCCCCTCTTGTCAAGGCAGCCGCTATTCACTGCCTTGGGGCATGCACTATCTTCGGAGGCGCCGGTGAAGATGGCATTCTTGAACAGATGGGTTTCCTCCTGGACATTATTGCCTCTGACGGCCAATCCATCGATGCCACAGACGACCCCACCATTGTGACTGCCGCGCTCCAGCAATGGGGATTCCTCGCTACCGAAGTGGACGATTTTGAAGAAGAAAGCGAGGAAGCAGTCCAGATCTTCATGGATCAGCTCGACAGCTCTGATTCTTACGTGCAAATTGCAGCAGGCGAGAACATTGCCCTACTCTATGAGAAGAGCTACAGTCCCCAAGAGGACGACGAAGACGAGGAGAGCGCAGATTCAAACGATGACAGCGACGAGCATGAGCACGATTCCACATCCGGTCCCAAGCTCGTGAAAAGATACAACGCTTACCACAACACTCCCGAGCTGGAGAGCCAACTTCAGAACCTGGCCACCATCCACGGCAAGCAGATCAGCAAGCGCGACAAGAAGTCCCTCCACAGCAACTTCGCCTCAATCCTCACCACTGTTGAGAACCCAGGCCGCGGTCCTCGCTACAACACCGCCATCGACCAGAACACCAACCGCCATTATGGCAGCACTCTCACCGTGAAGATCGGTCGCCACGGAGTCATGACTATCGACCGCTGGTGGAAGTGGGTGCGACTCACTGCTCTGCGCCGCATCCTGCAGGGCGGGTTTTCCGAACACTATTTCCAGGGTAACCGTTCCGTTCTCAACAGTCTTCCCGTCATGATGCGCATGGCAAATCAGGGTCATGGGTCCGTGGATCGCCAAAGTGCACGCAAGGCAGCCAAGATGCGCAACTCGCGTCGCTGGACTACTCACCAATCCGATGACGACGAGTAACTGAGTACCTTGCACGTCGCATTGGTGATGGTCTAAGGATGGAACGATGAATCAAAAGGAGTTGCGTGTCTAGATTTTCAATTACCCGCGAATACGACAGCTCACGGTTTTACGCCACATGGAGAGGATTTCAGTTTCGCACACAAGCCTCGGTTCATGAGATATTCTTAGCTTCGATGTTCTCTTCATTGATGTTTTGCTTTAACTTTTCTGTTTATATTTACTTGGCTTCTTGTTCGTGATCCAATACTCTGACTTTGTACCTAACGAAATGACACTGCGCATCGAGTATTCTCACGTTCAGTAAACCATTCAAGAAAATAATACATTCAGGGAAAGGAAAGTCCGTATTTATCGTGATATAGAGTGAAGAAGGTCCTGCCCAAAACACCGCGAAGCCTCATCTCTTCTTTATAGTCACGGTCTTACATGTCCAATAGAATTTACCCAATAGAACAACCCAACATCAACAACTATCTAGTCCAGCCCTCTTAATTCTCAAATACAGGCACAACATTAGACCAGCTCCCCCTAGCCCTCTCCTCCCAATACCCATCTTTGCCACTCTTGAGCCGCCAAGCAACCTCCCCATCAGTGTCATCAGTAACCCGCGTAAACCAGCGCGGAACCCAACTCTCCCCAGCATCCTCCATATCGCGCCTGCGCGCACGCTGTCCCTCCTCAAGCTTCACTTTAAGCTCCTCGGCATGGTCGAGGTCACCATTCTCCAGCGCGCGCTGGTCAGGACGCAGACGGGAGTCCGTGACGGGCAAATGCTTATCCTCAATCGAGGTGATTTCATTCAGCGCGGCTGCAAATGAGGTGAGACCGTAGTGTTTTGGCGCAGAGGGGACGAGCGAGCCGGCGGTCCAGATAATGTCATCGGTGGGGTTACCGTCACGGGTGAGAGTTAGCGTGGAGGGCCAGGAGCCGGATAAGCCGAGGGATACGGGTTTGTTGTTTGCGTCGACGGCGCGGGTAGAGACTTCCTCGCTGCGGCCGGAGAACATGCCGCCAGCTTTGAATGTTGAGATGGAGCGGTGGCCAGTGGATTCGCTCGTGACGGCTAGCTCGCCGACGGGCTCGACGTATTTCTCGCCTGCGATGATGTTGCGTAGGAAAGATGTTGCCGGCGTCCAGCTATAGCGGTCGCCGGTGCTGTGTAGGACAATGCGGACGCGGCCTTCGGTTGTGATCTCGGCGGATTTGCCCCAGAATTTCTGGCTGGGCATCGGAGACTGAGAGATGCTCCATTCTTTACTATCGGCTTGGTAGGCTAGTTGGACGGGCCGATGTGAGACTTTTTCTGATATGAAGCGGAAGCCTTGATCTTCGCGGACTAGCTCGTAGGTCTCGCCTAGCATCGGGTTGAATGGCTTTCGGATGGAACGCTCGCGGACGCGGCTGCTTGAAAGGGAGGATATTGCGAATGCGGTTATGTACATCAGGCGCTCAATGGGGTCTGTGGATTTGGTGGCTTGGTCAAGCAGATTTGAGTACTCCATGACCTCGGCGGCGCGTTGCAGGAGAGATATGGGCTCGTTTGCGGACACTGGCATCGATATTGTGGACAAGTCTTTTCCGACGTTCTTGCGCAGGAAGCCAATCAAGCTTGGGGGTAGGACTGTTGGAGCGAGGATGTTCGCGCGGCGTTTTACAGGTTCTAGGGGCAGCGGGACCAACGATTTGGGTTTGACTGGGAAGAGGCCCGATGCGACGCTGCTTTCCTGGCGAGTTGCTGCCGCGTGGCATTCACCGTCACTGTCAGAGGGAGCATCGTCCTGGACTTTCTCAGCAGCAGAGGCAGGCCGGTCCTCTTCGGGCCCTTCGTCGTCGCTGTCCTGGATAGTCAGGAGGGGTGATCTGTCACCACCTCCATCTGTCGCATCAAAGAATTCTTGCGACATGTCAGACTCCATACTCCGGCGAGGAACCATAGATGGCTGAGGCGGGTGCCGCCGCTCTTTGCTCTCGGTAATAAGCGTGGAGAACTCAGTGACCGCATTATCAAGATCGCGCAGCACAGCCATCAAATGGTCATGAATCTCATCCACGCTGTCTATAGGACTGGTGATACTGGCAGGCTTTCCCTGACCCTCGGTAGCAGGCACTACAAGCTGCGAGGAACTGGAGTCCGTGGACATGGCCGGTGGTCGCCTGCTGTTGGCATTCAATTGCCCATTTGTCTTGCGCTTCCAGAACGGGCGCCTGGCCTCCATCTCGCTGGGGGTAGCCTCATGAGTACTGCGCTGGGGACTAGGGGACCGGCCACGCGAACGAGGCCGGTCAATAGGAGTTGAGACGGGCGAGGCAAGATACTTGGGGTCTGTATCCTTGGCTAGCCGGCGGATCGCATCTCGCGATCCGGAGAGATAACTGACAAGGCTCTCAACGCGAGCCCATTCACTCTCCTCTGCCGGAGAGGGCTGCGATGGGGCGAAAAGCCGCAGCTCCGGAGGGGCAGCTAGACCACCATTGCTTTTGTCCTTAGAAGCTTCCTTGGAGGAAGCTTTCTCGAGGGCACTTTTCCATTCACCAAATTCATGCTCATTATTGGCACGCAGATGCCATATCTCGGTACCAGAATCAATAGATATCTCACGGGACTTTTCGTTGGTCGCAACGGCCGCTAGCGAGAGCGGGATCGCGCCTCGCAGTGCGGCCGAGTTGCGGTCATGATAGTATGACAACGTGCACGAGGTGAAGTCCAGCGAGAAGAACCGGCGTGCCCAACCCTGGTGACGCTTTCGTCGCCGCTTCTGCAGCAGTCCAGTGTAGACATTTTGGTTCGACGCGTCGACTTGCAGGGAGTTGAGTGTGGCTCGACTGTTGCCTCGTCGGCGGGTCTTGGGCTGCGGCAGCGACTCGGTCGATGCCCCTGGCTGCGAGACGGAGCTAGGTGGTTGAAGGCCGGTCGGATAGGTGAGGAGGACAAGTGTCAAGGTCTTGGAGATTTGTTTGGAGAACGTGTTATCAAAAACAAGGGCATAGTTACCCCCTTCGCTGGACGGTACATCGTAGGTCCCCTGGGTTATCTTGTCTGCCTCACACTTGCCCGTCCATTTAATTGGTTTGAGCCCAATCCCCGTCAGCTTCTCGATAACGGCAGATGGTTGTTGCCGCGCGCCGGCAGTCGTCGCCGTTGCGGGGAGGTTCTCGTTTGAATCGGTGCTTTGGGAATCAGAAGCAGGAATATGGGAGCTCAGAACAGACGATTTGCCGGGGTGTTTGAAAATGCCAAAGTTGACAGACTTTTTGTGCGGTTGGATACTCCAGGAGATAGTGTAGTTGGCGCTGACATTAATCCAACGTACAAAGTACGACTAGAGATATTAGTTGAGCTTGAGTCTTTGACTGTGACAAGCCCTACCTTGCTGTGAATCTCCAGCTCTTCCATGGCCGCCATAATTGCGCAGTGAGGGGTTGCAAGAACCGCAATGTGTCCGTCGCGGTCCGGTGCGGCTGAACGTGGCGATGCGGGGGATAAGCCACACTATATAATTGACATCACAAGAACATTCGGGGATGGAGCTTCAATTGAACAAAGGATGAGGAAATACAAGGAAGCAGGAGGGGGCGAGAGTGAAAAACAATGTTGAAACCGAGGATGATGAGTTCACATGGTAGATCGCGGTGTATACAGCCTACGTAATCCGATCTATAGTCCACTCGAGGTCCACAAATCGCTTGAAATTCATTGATATTGTTTACATGTCCGATGCCAAAGGTGTATCAAATTAAAAGAAATAGAAAATTCCATCCCGTCTTTTCTGGGATTTTGGGGATTTTTTGGGAATAGATAGTACACTGTACAGACGAGAAACACTCATCTCCGGCTACCCTTGCTCATGTTGCTGAACATCAGCTTAAAGCCGTTGCATAGAGCGTTCATGTCCGGGTAGGGGTTCTTCTGCAGTTCGTAGCCCTGAGGAATCACCTTGACTGGCCAGTTCTGAAGTCGCGCATGTTCACCTGCTTTGAAGCAAAGATAGAAGTAACCAGGGTATTTGGCGTTGATGCAGAATGCATATGCCGAGCGGCGAGGATTGGCCTTGGTATAAGTATCGAGCCATTGATCTATTGGACGTTAGTTTGATGCTAGTTGAATGTGGGGGGGGGGGGGGGGGGAGGGATTATCGAAAACATACCTGTCTCGGCCTTGCTGCCTTCTTGGAATTTCTCGTGGAACATCATCTCGCCCACCTTCTTGGCCATCGCTTTGACGTGATTGACGATCAGGTCGTCCAGGTCACTGTAAGTATACCGACCACCGACCTTAAGCACACGGCCGACAGAGAACTCGTTTTCTTTGTCCAGCTCGAGAACATCGATGTGCTGGTACACACCTTGCGCCACCTTCCAAGTGACAGCTAAGTGGTCGGGGCCTCGAGAGGACGGGCGAATAACAACGTCGCCTGGGCTTTGAGAGCCTAGGAACTCCTCAGCCTGGGTAGAGTTGAACGGCCGGAAAAGCGGGTGCTTGATGACACGCATGGCTTGGCCGCCACGTTGCGTCTTTTCTTGCAGCGACTCCTTGTCGGCTTTCTCCTGCTGTTCGTCCCAATCGCCGAAGCCATGATCCTGGTTTCGACGAGATGGATGGCTAACCTGATCCTCGCGCAGGGAAACATTGCAAGAGAAACCCTTGCGGTTCAAGAACAGAATCTTGGCCGGGACAGTTTGATGGACCTGGTATACGTTGCGGACAGGGATTTCGTAGGGAACACCGAGTTCGGTCTCGGCCACAAGTACATCAACCCCGCAATCCAATTTGGCCTCAATGTGATCTTCAAATACCCGCTTGATGGCAATGGGCACCACCATGCCAGGTGTTAAAGAGTCAGGCGTCTCGCCAGTGAGCATTGTGAAAATATCATCGGTGCTGAGGAAGACATAGTGCTTGCGCAATTCCTCGTAGGGTTGTTGCAACTCGGCCCGGATCGTCTCGAGGGTGGCACGCTTGCGCTGGTTGAGGTTTTTCTCAAGCTGCTCTGCGTACTCCTCCAGAATAAGATCGTTGACACGGTCCTGTGCCTCTTCCCGGAACAGCTTCCGCATAATAGCACCAGTGCCGTTCTCGTCGGTCTCGGCCTTGATATCTTCCTCGTCCAGCTCAAGTGCGTCAGCGGCCATCTTGCGCGCAATATCGTAGTCTTCGGGATGCACACGGGTGTTATCCAGCGGATCAGCATCGGGATCAGCGTTCTCAAAGTCGATGTAGACGAAACTAGCACAGTTGTTCCAAACCTTGACACCCATAGCCGGGTATGTCGCGTTGACGCCAAGCAATTCCACCCGGTTGTTAACGACTCCGCCGTTCATATTGACAATCTTGAGCAAGTGAGCCGCCTTGCGGGGACCAAGACCGCAGACATACGGTAAGAGATTAGCTGTCGCCGCGTCCGCCACTGCCTCGTTGAGATCAACGCCGACCAAGTTGACCATGTCCACCAGGGCGGTTTCCAGCTGCTTGAGAAGCAGGTCTTGGGAGACTAGTTGCTGGCCTGGTTTGAACTGGATGGAGACAACGTCACGGCCTAAGGATGCATATTCCTTGAGCGGGCTCTGCAAGTACCGGCCTAGAGCCACACAGTAATGAGTCAAAGGTCCAAAGCCTGGATTGTCGCTTCTGGCGCGGGGGCTGTTGTGGTACAACCGGGCAACCTCATCATTGACAATGACCACCTCTAAGGGGTCGCTGATCTCCTCATCATGCTCATTTGTATAGGACGCACCACGTATGTCTTTTTGGTCGACGATTTCGGATAGAAGCTTGTACAGGCGGCGCGTCTCTGGCGTCATGCCTGAAACACCAATGACATCTGGTCGACGACGATCCACCAGATCCAAAAAAGCGGCTAAGTTCTCACCATCTGCAATGTCACGGCTCTCATCTCCTACTGAAAGATCGATGAATTTGCCATTCTCCAAGACACGGCCATCTTCTTCTGTGTAAGCCCAGTGAATGGGGTCCCGGCCCAGCTGACCAGATCCGGTGGAGAGAGTGAGAACACGGGGCACTGTGCCCAGGACCATGCCCTTGGGCTTGTAAGGGGCCTGGTCGAGTCGTTGTGAGAACGCTTCGCGGCACTCTTTGGCTACATGGTTCTCACATTCCTGCCGAATGTTTTCCTTCACACTGCGATTGATCAATTTTTCCAGTTTGCCCAGGGCCAGATCCAACACTTCACGGCGAACACGGTTCCAAGCATCAGCAAGCTCACTGTAGTTGTCTGACTCAATATCGGCGTAGAGACGTTTGCGGAACTGGTCAAAGTTCTCAAACCTCACCCGGACATCAACGAGTCCTTCTTCTTCGGCCTTAAGCATGCGCAAGAACATTTCCGGGCGACGGGCAATATCGCTTAGCTGTTGGTTCCGCAGATATTTGAATTCAGCATACGGATGCTGCTCATCGATCCGGCGAAGTCCTTTCTCTGTGCGGAAGCAATCGACGACTCCATTCATGTAGTATGCCTGACGGATCACCTTGCGCATTTTAGGGCTGACAGCAAGCTCCTCGGCGAACATTGACTTAGCAGCTTTGAGGACATGCGAACTGTTGGAAAAGTCGTTGTCGACAAATTGATCGGCCAAATCTTCGGGCTGCTCAGCGGGATCTTCGGTGTATTGCCGGCGACCTTCCTTGGAGGCATTCTGAGCAAACGCATCTGCAGTGATACCAAAAGCACGCACGAAGCCATAGGCCTTGCCGTTCCGAACACGTTCAAAGAAAGATTTTCCAGTGGCTTTTCGGCGTTGTGTTTCTCCAGTAGCATCGCCATTGACCTGGTTGAGATCACGTAGCTGTGAGGAGTACTGGAAATGGATATAGTCCTGCACATCTTGAAGTTCCTCCATGCTCGTGGCCGCAATAAGTTGATCCTCGACGGTGGAATCATTCAGATTGAAGAGGCTTTGCAGGTTGTCGTAAGTCTTTTTAATTGTACCACGCTTGTCGATCAAAGCTCGGAATTTGAGATCATGGTCGAAGATATCCCATAGATCTGTCATATTGAGGAGTTTCTCAGCGCGGATGCTATATTTGGCGGACTCGTCGTCGGGATCGGCGCCGTTGGCCATATCTTTGACAGCATGAATCATGTAGTCTTTGCGATGCTGAAAAATGAAGGGCACCTCCCAATCGTCCGTGATCAGAAATTCCAACATCTTAGCGACGGAGCGCTGGAATGGTTCGCGCAGTTCGGGATCCATGCGCTTCTTAAGTAGCATCAAGTTTGAAATCCAGACAGCCTCCTCCCGGAATTGATCCTCGGTCAGTGTCACATGTTTATAGGGCTTGCGAGCAACCTGATGGCGTTCGGGTTCATCGAGGAGACGAATTTCGTTATCATCCTCCGTCAACATCCTTTCAGCCAGCTCGGATGGTTCAAAGACATCCTTCAAGTCTAGGTGGCGTTCTTCGGTTTGTTTGTCGGCGTCCTCTTGGTCTTCCATTTGCAGTGCGAAATCGTACTCTGTGCCGTCACCAAATGCAGCGCGCATATCCTCAAGTGCATTTTCATCCAAGCCCGAGGTGTCAGTCGGAATCAAGCCGGTCTTGTTGACTCTGGAGGCAGGCGCAACCCCAAGGTCATCCCGTTCACGCTGAGCCTCATCGTCAGAGAAGGTATCCTCTTCAATAAAGTCGTCCATTTCATCGCGCAGACCACGGCGCTGACCTGGTCTAGCATATTGTTGCGCTTCCTCCTCTTCGTCCGAGTTGAATATATCGTCGACGCCGTGAGACTGTTGGTAGCTTTCGCGATCTTTGCCTCGCTTTAGGCGCTTGAACTTTGACTAAAATTAGAGCATTAGAATCTTGTCAGCCAATGAGTTGCGGCTTACATACATCAGTGGCTGGTCCACGATGCTGACTCGGGCCATGTCCAATGAGTTCCAGATCTTCTTCATCAAGGTGCTCTTCTTCGCGAGCAGCGCGTGGACGTTTCCTGTGTTTGCGGGCCGCACGCTCGTCTTCTTCGTCTTCATCAACAATGAAACCTTCACGGACCTAATAGTTCGTCAGCAAAGAGATACAACCAGGTGAAAGGCGAAAACTGACGGCGCGAGCAGCCTCCTCGTCATCTTCTTCTTCGTCTTCCTCCTCGCTCGAGTCATTGTAGTGGTGGGCGGTATCTGCGCCCGGGCGGCCCTCGGCATCATAGTCGTCGGCGACTTCCTCATCATCGTCATCCATAACTGCCTCACCCTCGATCAGGTCGCGAAGGCTCATCTTGAACTAAAGATCCCTATTGCTAGGGACCGAAGAGAATGCGATTCTGGATGAAAGATTCAAGATAGAATGACGCGGATGCGACACCAGGTAGTGCCCAGCTCGTTAAGACGGTCAAAAGTGAGACAGGAAGGTGGAATTGAAGCAATAGTTGTCAAGAGGAAGAATCACGGCCATCGGCGAGGAGAGGACGCGGGTAGCGGTGATTGGCTGGTGCTGGTGTGGCTAGACGCTAGTCCTATTGAGGTAGCCTAATTGTGGCTTGAGCCATTCGCGTCACGTGCGCCTTTGTGTACATTCAACGATGCTCTGGTCGGATCCCCAATATGCATATCGCTTCACACTGTTGATGTAGGGCCGAGACTATTGAACGTGCCCGAGTTTGGACATTGTTACCCACTTCATTTTAGGCGTAAACCCCGTTGTGTAAAGCCACAAGTACCCCAAGCTAGCCCAAAAGGCTGGAACCCCCGAGACACTTGTTGTTTCATTGATTGCAGTGGCTTTTATAGTTCTTGAAGATCATCTCCCAGATTCTCCCTTCATACCTGTAAGAAAAATACAATATCTGTTTGCCGCCGACCGGCACATTTTGGTCATAGTTGGTCGAAGCGACGCGCCGGAAAGGTCCAATCAGCGTCGCCAAGAACATCGCAAGGTGATATCGACTTCCCCGCTGCTAGCTCGGGGGTTCGTTTTGACCACTCTGATCCCATCGGCTTGGGTAACCCGGACTTGATATCACTCAGGCGCTGGGCTGTTCGTTTCTTTCTTTCACAACTTTCCCCTCGTGCAACTCCAACCCCTCCAAGCGCCATGACGGACCAGTTCCAGGCTCGGACGTTGAAACGAAAGAATGTCAAAGGTCTTGCTCTCAATGCAGCCCCTAAACCCGTCGATGGCGATGGGCAGGCTGGGTCTGCTGGTAATAGCGAACTCAGCAACACAGATACGCTCGAAATCGGACTGGAGTTTCGCCTCGATCTTCGCAGTGAAGACCTGGTCACATTGAAGGAACTCGGCGCCGGAAATGGAGGTACTGTTTCGAAGGTGATGCACGCATCCACTAAGGTGGTGATGGCTCGAAAGGTGTGTATTGTCTATTGCGTGTTTTTGCTCGTTGGTTAGCTCTAATCTTCCTTATGCCCGCAGATTATCCGTGTTGAGGCCAAAGAGAACGTGCGGAAACAGATTCTACGAGAACTTCGAGTCGGACATGACTGCAATTGTCCCAATATTGTCACGTTCTATGGTGCATTCCAAAACGAAGCGAGAGATATTGTGCTATGCATGGAATATATGGATCTCGGGTAGGTGGACCGATATGGGAAACAAAGAGGATATAACTGACGGTCAATCAGATCTCTCGACCGCGTTTCTAAAGATTTTGGCCCCGTTCGAGTCGATGTGCTAGGAAAGATCACCGAGTCCGTCTTGGCTGGTCTTGTCTACTTATACGAAACCCACCGCATCATGCATCGTGATATCAAGCCGTCCAATATCTTACTCAATTCCCGCGGCAACATCAAGCTCTGTGACTTCGGTGTTGCTACCGAGACAGTCAACTCAATTGCCGATACGTTCGTCGGCACCTCCACATATATGGCTCCTGAGCGAATTCAGGGAGGCGCATATACGGTCCGTTCCGACGTGTGGAGCGTGGGCTTGACGGTCATGGAGCTGGCTGTTGGAAAGTTCCCCTTCGATCACTCCGACTCTGGTGCCGGAAACCGTGCTAGCTCAGGGCCGATGGGAATTTTGGATCTACTTCAGCAAATCGTGCACGAGACAGCACCCAAGCTGCCCAAGAGTGATGCCTTCCCGCCTATCCTACATGACTTTGTTGGGAAGTGTCTATTGAAGAAACCCGAAGAGCGCCCAACTCCACGAGAGCTTTATGTATGTTATCCCTTTCTTTGTCATGCAGCTCTTTTCACATGCACTAACTTCTTTCAGGACAAAGATGCCTTCTTGCAGGCCGCGAAGCGCACACCAGTCAACCTCGAAGGATGGGCAATGAGCATGATGGACCAAGAGAAGCGCAAGTCTTATTTGGGACCACCAATATCAACACAACTCTCTAGAGAGGCCTCGAAGCCAACCCCCAAATCGACATCGTCTCCCGCCGCAGCTCCCACATCAACCACTGTCGGGAAACCCCCTCTCAACAACAAGCAAACACGAACCCCCCAGCAGTCACCATTTCCGTCAAACCCAGCATCAGGCGACATCCCTCTCAAGATCGCCAACGAGTTCCCATCCAGCTACCGTCACTATCCCCAGTCCCAGCCCCAGTCTCAGCCTCAATATTACTCATCGTCCTCGTCCCGAACTACGCGGTCTCCACCACCCCCTTCTCTGGAGCACCTCTCGCTGGAAGCAAACGACGAGGACAGCCGATACGGTCGTCGCGCGATGCGCCAGCAGCTCAACGAGCCCGTTTCTGCCATCGATGCCCCATCCCGCCCATTCATGAGCCCTCGCTCCGCCAGCTCTAACAACTCCAGTTCGCGCACAAATCTGCACTCCACAACGATGCCTATCCGCACTGCGCCTCCTAACGGCCCGCCTCCCCCATTGCCTGTTTCATCAGGCGGAAACTGGCGCTTCCAGCCAGGAAGTACGCCCCGGTAATTTGGTGATGACTTGTTAATGTACTTGGATGTGTCTTGGTCCGATTTCCTTCCATTGTCATGTCTATGTCCGGGTAACATGCACATACACCTGAAGAGTCGATGTGATACGATCTCGGCTTTGATGATCGTGGATTCCTGTTATATCCTTGTCGGCTGTATTGTTCTGTGAACTGTCTGGTGTGTCTTCACAGTGCTCTTGAAGGAACAAAAAAAGAGCCCGAGACAAGCTGCACTAACAGGACTTTATTTTTTCTTCCATTGATCTATGGTTTTCCCCCTCTCTTCTCTCTCTTTTTATTTTCTCCTTCTTACTTCTCATTCAATGACTCTGCTTCGAAACATCTGGCAACGAACCCTATTTTGTCCATTTCCAATTCTATCTTTATCTGCTGGGATGTCTTCCTGCATTACACGGCGTACATAAGTGCAATTTTATATTCGTCCTGTGGATATGCCTCCGATAAACATTTCCAATAAACCACTTATTCTAGATTTTGCACTCACTCCAGAGAACGTGTATATATATATATATATAGAGCAGGTCAGTAATTACATTGTTCGATATACAATATAATTTTGTTGCTAATTCTTGTACGTAGCGTATCTATATAGGCGCCCGTTTAAGTTCGTTTCAGAGTACTTTATGACTCTGTATATTGTTTCATATCATGTAACATGAAACACCACCTTTGTTTCATAAAGAATCGGAAAACAAACTCAATACCTGAGGCGCCTAAGGATGACGTAGTCTAAGCGTCTTTCATTGGAAGCATGAATGTCTTGAATGACTGGCTGAGAATTAATATATTCAGCCATAATAACTTAACCGAGGTATACATAGAGAGTCCATGAGTTCACAAAGCAAACGGTTTCTTGAGACCGACAAAAAAAAACATGTAATAGGTGGGCAAATCAAACCCATGAGCAAAATGATAACGCAAATAAATAAACTAAACAAAGTCATCAAGCCCCGAACACCGAAAAAAACCCCACGAAAAATCAGTTAACTTGTTGTCTATTTCATCATGAGCTCTGGGCTAGCTAGCGAGCTGTGAGCAGGGGGTCCATGGGTAACACCCGATGGCGCAGGAGCAAGGTCTGGCATCGAGATTGATATGGACGACTTTCCCCCGCGAGTGCTGTGAGTTCCACCACGACCAGAGGTTCCAGTGCCGCCACGGCCACCACGGCTTTCATGGGCAGCGGATGCAGCGAAGGCTGCGGTAGCAGCGCGGTCGCTGCCGCCATCGGTTCTCTTATTGCCTCGCGGTCGGCGTGAGGTCCCACCTCGAGAGCCGGGTCCACGTAATGGCAGGCCAGTATCTTGGGAGACCGGCACAGCAGCTGCAATAGGAACGTGTGGGTGCGAGGTCACGGTCCGAGTCCGACCTGTTCCTCGCCCACGGCCACGGCCACGTTTGATTGTACCATCGGCGCTGCAGATAATTAGCAAATATGTAGGAAGGGGACAAGAAGTAGACATACCGTTCCACCTGGACCTTTTCTCCCTCCGGGACTAGTGGCCCACTGTAGACAAAGAACCCGTCCTTGCTGGCAGCAGCCTGCTCCTGCCACACCATTTCGGTGTCATCCACAAATGGGTCATCACGGTCATATTCCTCGACCTTTCTGCGTCGCTTCTTCTTCCCATCACTAGTTTCCGAAGGCGCACCGTTGGTTCCTGTGCTAGTGCCACCCATGGGAACATCGCCATCCATATCACTATCGCGTTCTGCATCGAGGCTCAGATCCTCATCGGCACTCTCGCCGGCAGATAGTCCTTTGGCAGTCTTGTCATTTCGTTCTAGCGCGGCCGCAGCAGCTGCCACACGAGCCATGCGCGCCTTGTGAGCGGCCAAACGAGGGTGCAAGGCAGCGAAGCCATATTGCTCTTCTGCAAGCCGTGCAAAGTTGACAATCTGGTTGCCCTTTTGGAGCGGAACATGAATGATGATGCTGGGTGCGCTACGTGAGTCGGGCGACTTTGCAGGTTCCTCTCCTCCGCCGAACAGCGCGTTTGAGATCATGCCAGATCCTTGGGGCAGTTGAGCATCTTTGGCAGGTCGCGCTGGTTTGGGAGATGAGGCTTTTGATGTCGGTGCAGTAGCTGTGCTTTTTTCCTCTTTGGCGCTAGGTTCAAGCTGCTCTGTGGAATCGACTTCTATTGATTCGGCTGGTTGTTGTCGGGGCGGAGTCGACTGCGCAGCGAGCTCAGGCTGCGCGGGCGGCTGAGGTTGCACCGCCGGCGGAGACGGTTCGGGTTTAAGTTCGGGTTTAGGAGTTTGTGATGGCGTTGGCCGCTGCTCGGTGGGTGGGTATGGGGTGGTGTAGGGGGTAGACTGCGACATGGCCTGCGGGATGTGCATGGCTCCACGGGGAGCGGAGGGAACAGGCGGTGCTAGGGACGGATGTGGAGAGGTGGGAACCATCGCAGGCGGTGCTGGCGAAGAGAGACCGGATACATGGCCAGAGGAGGATCGTTGAAGTGTGCTGTATATTGGTTGGGAGTTCTGGGTTGGTGGGTCGATAATGCTTGAGATCGCCGGCGATGCACTGGCACGATACGCATTGCGAGGAGAGATTGCGCGAGTAGAAGGACTATATGATGGCGCTGGAGATGGATTGTCGAACGCAGAGCGAATGGGGTCGAAGTTTTGCCCGCTGGTCCGTTGAGGTGGTGGTTGCGGTACTGGAGGTTGCGATTGTGGACGGGAGGGTTGCGACAGCTGATACGAAACTCCTGGGGCTGTATGGGAGTGTGTATTTGAGTAAGAAGTCGGAGCAGGTTGAGAAAGTTGAGGAGGTGGAGCTATTTGAGGTTGCGTAGGTTGCGTTGGTTGAGCGGGCTGTGCAGGTTGAGGCGTTGCAGGGGTGTGTGGAGGGCTTCGAGCGTCTGGAGCAGCCCTTTCTTCCGCGGGTTCCAGCTTGGGCTTTTTCCGGGAAGCAGTATTGTTCGATTTCTCTCGTGGCCGACGAGGAGCTCGGACCGGTTTCTCTTTAGTTTCCTTCGCTTCCTTGTCCTTTTTGGTCTTGTCCTTGTCGGGGTCGTCATCCTTCTTACGACGCGACCGCCTGGCGGTGCCGGAGGCACGTCGGGCGCCTGTTCCGGATTTGACATCGTCAATGGGCCCTTCATCTTTTTGTATACCCATCTTAGCAGGATCCGACATAATTTGGCACAATCCCAAGCCCAATTAACAGACCGAAAAATTGACGGATGGAATTTAGTCAAAATCGGGATGAAGTAGATGAGTTGACTCAAAGTGGTGAAACGTGTCGGTATCAGGTCGGCAAACAGAGATTTGTGGGGGAAGAGGAACACCAGAAAGATAAGATGGTGAGGAAGAGAGAAAACAGCCAGGAAGCGCGGGAAAAGCAGAAAAAAAGAGAGAGAAGCGGAAGGGGGGAAGGGGAAAATGTCGAGAGGAAAAAGAGAGCGAAAGCAGAAATAAGAAAGGGAGAAGACGAAGGGAAAAAAAGAGGGAAAAAGGGAAGAAAGGGGAGAGAGAGCAAGCAGGTTATGAATTAACCAACGCATTACATTGGAGTACTGGCAATTTGATATGTCGCTATAGTACGTGGGAGATATGGGGGAATGGCTATAGAACTGTATATGGAGAGGGATCATGGAGCCATGCTCACTCTCTCCTTTCGATCTTATGTAGAATTTCTCTTTTCCTGAAGTCATGGAGCATTGGAGATCATATCCATAATTCCCTTGCGGATCGTTTAGCTTAGAACCGTAAATTGTGCGCAGTACCTGATACAGAAATGGCCTCATTTACCGAATGCCCTCATGTGCTTCAAATCAGATGCTCACCATATTTGGAGATTAGGTCTAATTAGACTAACTATTTCTTCCGTTCTATAAATAACAGAGTCTATGTAGTATTGATCCTGCTCATGTATTCCCCATGGAAGTTCACGATAGGTACGCCGATATCGACGTCGATGTGCATAAGAATCGTTTAGCTGAAGTGAAAACCTCTCCAACATTCTTCTTTCTATTCCAATCGACATGAATGATCCCAATCAGTCTACAATCCGTCCTATATAGCATAGAAAGATCAACGCAAGCTGTATACAACATTGTAGATGCCACGGATCAATCTGAGGAATCCGATTGGGACTAGCACATCCGCCATCTTCCACTAGCCCATTCCGGTTAGCCTGTCCTGCAGCCCCATTTTAGCTTTGGGAGCCGCATCTTGGATCTCCCCGCGCTGACATAACCTTTTTTTTCTCCTCTTCACCGTTATTTATGCATCATGGCTTTCCGAGGTGAACGCTTCCTTCTCGACCTGGATGATGAATCTGGTGCTCCAGAAATCCCCTCTCCTTTCTCTCTGATCGGGGAGATCCAAGAACGGGCTCCCTCTACCGCCATTCCCCCCGCGCCTAAATTGCCGACCTTGTCGTCATCGACTGGATTCCCTGCCCCTCGCTCGCGCAAGCCCTCTTCCTTCAAACAGCGACGCGCAAACCAGTCCACTCCTCCGACTCCTGCACCTACTCAACCGACCGTCCAAGATGACAAGAAAGCCATCGATGAGGAGAACCGCCGTCAGCTGGCGGCCATGTCAGACGCGCAGATTCAACAGGAGCGAGAGGAGCTGATAGAACAGATGGACCCAGGACTTCTTGCACGATTCCTCCGCAGAGCAAACATCGAAGAAGATGAGAAGACTGGATTTGAACCGCCGGCACCTGCGACCGACGAAAAACCTAAACCAAAAAAATCAGTCTCCTTCGACACTCCTTCGTCTGCACCCATTCCTGCTCCAAACGCACAGCATTCTCTACCTAAACCACCACCTAAGCCGCACCCCCGTAATGAAGATCTCGCTCCACCCAACCTCCCACAAGACCTCCACCCGGCCTCTGAACGGCCCTCCCTTGACCCCGCTACTCTCGAAACCTTCCACTTTCCTCGGCCAAAAGCGCCGATGCCAGTCCTAGACCCATCTTCGCCGTCTTTCCTAGCAGATTTACAGTCACACTACTTCCCCGAGATAACACAGGACCCATCAAAGCTCTCATGGATGCAGCCTCTCTCCGCCGACGAAGAAGACCCAGACTCGACCTCAGCCTATCACCCAGCCAGCAACGCCATCTCAATGGCGCCCTCGGCAATCCGCTTCTCGCTAAGAGGCACCATCCTCGCACCCGAAACATCACTCTCCCTCCCGACCACCATGGGCCTGCACCATCACGGCGAGGATCCGCATGCCGCGGGCTACACGATCCCCGAGCTGGCGATTCTGGGACGCTCAACGTTCCCCGCGCAGCGATGCATCGCGTGGCAGGTCATTGGCCGGATATTATTCCGTCTTGGCCGAGCAGAGTTTGGAGAGCGGGGCGGGCAGCTGTCCGATGGACTGTGGTTTGTTATTGAAAAGGAGGGCATTGTTGCTGGTATGCTTGCCGAGGCCGACGGCGCTGCTGGTCAGACCCAGGGTAGAGATAAGAATAAGAATACGACAGATGCTGAGGGCAGTAACTTGCCTCTCGCATCCGGTGTTGGCCGTCATGCTAGTGCTGCTGCATGGGCGGTTGAGGGTATCTGGTTGTGGCAGAAGGGTGGTGGTGGTGATCGTGGACTGTTAAAGGAAAACCAGCATCGATCTCTATAGACGATGTCCTTGATTTTATTTGTTAAGAAACTAACATATATTTCTACGCATACAGTGAATTATGCAAAAAAAGCCCTGATAATATTCAATTGTACCAGGTACAGATCTACGCTTTCTAATTGAAATGTCCCATCATGCCCATCTTCACTCGCATCCAACTATGGCCATCCCCTCCTCTGCCCCCGCGGCCATCGATGTAGGATTCGTCAAGAGACAGATCGGTATCCGCAGTAGAACAAAGACGAAAATGGGAACCCAAAGTCAAATACGAGAATTGCAACGGAATGTTGCACTGCAACATTCAATTGCAATGTCAGGGGCTCGTGCATGGCACTTTTTGCAATGGTATTGATATATCGCATCCGATACAGAGCTTATTCACTTCCGAGGAAGGAATTTCAAGGCATGGATCTCGCCTTGCGCTCCACCTTACAGCGCGAATGGTATCCTATGAATAAGTAGAAAGTGAGCATATTGAGCATAGCAGAAGCAAGAAACTTGGAGTATGGGTATTAGTAGACTATGATTGAGATCAGGCGAACACCCGGGTCCGCTTTACAGGGCTGCCCATACGCATAGACGCGTTTCCGCCGGCCATACCATTCAGTAGACGGCCCATTCCTTCTACATCCAATTCGCCTCGTCGTAGCATCAGCTGGTCGGTCTCTTCTGTTTCTTCCTGTTTCACTACAGGCAGACTTTCCTCGACGGATTCTGTCAGCTTCGGGGCGAGAATCGTGATCTGGTGCTCTGCTGCCACGAGTACATCGAAGACTTGCCGCGCTGCTTGCCGGGACCGGCGTGCCGGTGCAGGTAAGTGTCCAATTGCTTGGAAGTTTTGGCCCATCAGATTCACATCTTGGAAAGGAGAAACGCGGCATCGGTTTGAGGAATCAAAAGTGCCGGTGGTTTTGACAGCGTTGCGCCACAGAGACAGTAAGCTCGTGATGACCGCGCTCTGGCGGCCGTGGCGGAGCAGGATTGACTCGTCAGGCAATACGTCCGAGGATGGATTTGTCTGCAAGACAGAGATTTGGCCGCGATGAGATGGGCTAGCTGTGCTCATCGATCCCTTCAGCAATCCATCTTCACGTACACGCCTTGTGGATGGTGTCATAGGCGCGAACCGGGGTCGCTGCTCTGTTTCGGAGTTCGTATTGGAAAGTGGTGTCATAATACGACCGCAGACAGCGTATGCTGTCAAGGAACCGCCAGTCACACCTTGAACACTCGTCTGACGTTGCAGCGGGCCCTTGACAGCACCAGGACCGGCACCTTCGATATCCCATACCCCCCATTCGCCATCTTCAAGAAGCACCATAACTGCTCGGCCGCCTAGTACCCAGTCGGCATCTATGATTCTCTTCCGCCGGGGAAGTCCGTTGGGTCCTTGCTCAAAGCCGGGGTACAAACTGATCAACCAGCGACCTTCCGTGTCGATAGTTTCATATTCTTCTAGTGGCATCGAAGCCCGTCGCAAGGATTTCGAGGCCTTTTTAACAAAGCAGGAATAAATCTTGACACATCCGCTATAGAATGCGACAAGCAGGTTGGCATGACGGACGGATGGCCATGTGGATGGGTTGAAGGCAATCGTCTGTGCAGGTGCCGGCAAGAGGCGCCGTTGAGAGACGATATCTTCTTCCACGAGACGCAAAGAGGATTCCTCGCGGATTGGAATTCGGTGCAGCAACAGCACGCCACATCCCTCTGCAGAATGTGTGGCCACAAGCAGATCCCATTTACCAAAATTTCCAAATCGGCCCCGCGACTTTCGCTGGTCTTGCTCATCCTCAAATTCATGACAGGTGAATGTGATAGATACACCACGTGGAATATCTTGATGAGTGGTGGCCCCATTGATCGAGAGGGTTTGGATGCGCCAGCTTTTTGAATCCGTCTGCGTAGGGTGAGGAGGCACAAGTGGTAGAGTCACAACTTTTGTCGACAGGTCGGAACAAACGACCGAGACAACGATTGTGTTTCTCAGTATAGGTGGGAAGGGGTCTAAAGGCGAGCGAGCTTCCTCGGGGAGAACACGAGGCACCGCCACTTCTAGCACCTGGCTTCCAAGGGGAATATCAATCTGTCGCAGAATCTCTTCGTACGGAGCAGCAGGGTCAACCTCGCTTTCCTCTAAACTAAATTCAACCACAGGCTCTTCTTGTGCTGGTTGAGGGTCCTCATCATCGGAGTCAATAATCATGACTGAATCGGAATCCGCATTGTTTCCTGCGGGCTTGGGCTTCGGTTGAGGCCTCGGCTTTAGTTCTGCAAACCGTTTCCCTCCTCTCCACACAATTTTTAATCCAGTATCGTAACCGTAAATGATGATCGAGGAGCCATTCGGAGCTCGAAGTGGGTAGCCTTTTGCTGTGTGAATGCGATGGGGGAGCGGATAGCTAAAGATTTTGCAAAAACGAGATTAGCATCAACCCAAGTATCATGACCAAAGCGCATCACTCATACCTGATCTGCAAGCCATCTTCCCTAGGCCGCACCAAGGGCGTAGTGGGAAATGAGGGCATTGTGCTAGTTGGCGATGCTGTCGAGCTACAAGTAGCTTCGAGCACAGGCGCAACAGGGCACCGCAGGGGTGAAAGAGGGTCGAAGATTTGTGACAAAGTAAGACCTGATAACTGAACGTCTGTTTCTGTACAAAAGCAGACTGAGAGAAGGATGTTAGAGGTAGGGAGAGTGGAAGGTTGCGTAGATGGAGAAAGGAAGTTGTTTTGGTCGGGAAAGCGAAGACAACTTGATCCAATCCGCGTTCCAGCGCGTCTTCCAACCTCGACATTCAACCACTTGGCATGTCTTCTAGGCGCACCGTTAACTGAAATTGCATGACTTATATGAGCGATGGAAATAATTTCAACGAGTTCGACTGCAGAACTGTTTGTGACGGCGCACCACGATCGCTACGGCTGTTAACCAGCCCACCATGGCGTCAATTCGCTCTTTGGGCGTCCACGAACCCTCGGCCATCTCCTACCTAGTCGCAGAGGGAATTCTGCCGCATGAACCCTCAGAAGATCATTACAACTGGACGATATGCGTAGACGAGAGCGGATCAACTGGCCCGGTGGACGATGAGTTAGTATGGACGAAACACTGTGTTGTATGGTCCCGCGCAGGGATGGTGAAGCGAGTATTTCGAATGGACCCTGAAAAAGAAGAGATTCGACATGCTCTGTTCACTCATTTTGCAACGGAAGACACGAAACGCGCTAAACCCACGCCTCCAAGTCGACCTGAAGCAACTACTGGCACGCAGAAACAAAAGCGGACTGAAACCTTCTCAACATTGGATCTACATGGAGATGCACGAGTGGCGGTTGTAGCTCCCCAGCACTCCAAGGAGGCTCTTTCTAGAGCTTTGGTGGTAGTTCTCAAATCGCAAGCCCATATCTTCTTCGTGGCGGGCAATAGCCATACAATTCCCCTCCCATTTGAGGTTGACTCCGTCTTCGCTACGCCTCGGGGTCTTATCTTCCAAAGAAAGGTGCAGGATGAAAATGGTAGCAGTCAACAACCGATTGCGCCGCCTAACTCCTTCATGTCTTCGCTATTTGATCCCGGTGCCTCTCAGTCATTTTCTCTGAGCAAAAACAAGCGTCCATCGACGAAATCTTCGTCTGCTCTAGGTCCTTCCTGGGTGCCAAATACTACCTCAAGCACCGACCTACCCCGAGTTTTCTCTCTCATTAACCCTCATTCCGAGATGGGCTTGGTTGTGACGTCGCAAACTTCCCGCTGGCTTCAGAGCAGCATCAATAGCACCAGAAAAAGGTCGTCTGGGCTAGAGGTGTTGGACCCTGTGGATGAGATTGTGTATATCTCTCCAAAAGACGAACTCTCGGGCGCCAGCAGACCAAATGGTGGTCCTTTGATCCTAGTGGTTACCGTCAACACAACTACAGGTATTTATACGGTCTGGACTGCGCGCTACAAAGATGATGAATCAGGCAGCTCGATGAAAGATAAAACCAGACGAGAAACAGGAGGTACCCGGTCAGTAAGGCGAAGCTCGCATTTCGGGATGGCGACTGGCGCGACAACACCAGCCGCTCGCTCTGGAGCAGGCCGAGAGAGCTTCGGGCCTCGGACTGACAACTGGCCTTCCACTCAGCCATCTGAAGGGAGGAATGATGCTGAAGACGACTTGGCTTCGAGAGTAGCCCAAGACTTCGGGGATGTCGGTGTTCCCCTCAAAACATCGAGGCGGGTCAGCTCACTGCTCGCCCGAACAGACCTTGCAACTAGCCAGGACCGTATCACTTTTTCGGACCTGGCCACTGGCAGTCAGTCCAGCAACATGCCTCATGGTGCTGGGTTCAGGCAATCTCTCGGAGCAAGCATGCGTGGAAGCTTTGGTTTCAATCCTCGGGGTTCTCTACCTCCAGGCACAGGGTCTGTTTACAGCACTGCAGGCAGCTTTCTGGATACTCCAGTGGATAAGCTACTCGAAGAGCTCAACAATGACAGTCTATCTTCCGGGTTCGACAACATTTCCCTACGTGAATCAACATCCGGACTCCCGGAAGAACTTATATTGACCAAGGTTGAAAGTTTCTCGTCCCAATTCTCGGGCAGCTTCCAAAAAGAGCCAGCATCTCGCCGGTTGAAGATCTCTACCTTGGCATCCACCGAGTTTGGAAGTGCCCACAAAGGCAACACAGCTTCTTTAGCTGTATACATCGTGGACCAGGAGGCACGGATATTAACTATTGTGAATCTGAGGGCCGACCGACAGCCAACTCCCAAGAACCGGAAGAAGAGGTCCAAGACCGCCGAGCAGCGTCCACTACTCGTGCGTGCAGTTAGGATCCAAAATGTCTCAAACGTCTTGGATGCTTGTAGAATCTCTGATGGGGATCTTTCGCGAATACTCTCACTAAGTGAAACAGAAACCGGACAACGCGAGCTATCATTGCAAACCTTGTGGGGTAGTCCCGTCAAAGTTGAGGTTCCTGTGCCACTGCAGCTGTATGAACCGGATGGCATCTCTGCCAACAAACTCGAAAGTCGCCCAAGAGAAAGTGGTGTCAACCGAGTCATGGCAGATCCCGGCCTCGTCTTCGACAAGTTTGATCATGGGTGCTCTCGAGGGAAGGTCGACCTGGTAGACACTGATAAAAAGCGTCACAGACTCCAAATTCGAATGGAGCCTCGCAATGAACTGGTGAAGAAAATACTCAAAATCTGCAAGTTTGCTTTGCGTGAGTCCGAGAAAGCGGGCGATGGCATCACGGTCGCATGGTGGGAGGTCATGAAATGGCTTCGGGGCAAGGAGGAAAACAACATTGAGTGGACCGCCATGACAGTCGTCTTGTTGAGTCTAGCAGCCCCATTCGTCACCCCTCCACAAACGCAGGCTCCCAGACGAGCGCGTCGCAAAAAGGGTCTACTCAGATCAAGTAGTGGAGGACACCTGGATCTGGAAAGCTGGGAGTCCATGCTGGACCTGGAGTCTGGCTCATCCGGTGTCGTAGCTCCGTGGATGATGGACAGTTCCTGGGGATGGATCGTTGAACAAGATGCAATTGAGAGTCTCGCATCAGGAGACGCACCCAAGGGTGTCAACGCAAGTCGGTCTACATATCGCCAGAATTCGTACTTGATCCGGTGCATCGCCCTCAGCCGTGAATTCCTCCAGAGTCCCGAAGGCCTCAGGGCTGCTGGCCGAGACGGCTACCTCCCTATCTCTGAAGCATTCTCGGAAAACACAAGATGTACCGCATTGTGCAGTGTTGTCGTAGCCTTGCATTTATTGCGGGAAGAACAGAAGCTCTCCACCTGCGACTCGGAGGAATCTCAAAGACCTCTAGGTTTGCTTGCTCCCGTTATCGCACAACTGGGCAGCTGGCTAGGATGGGAATCCTGGACATGGGCCGAGGATGCATATTATGGCACCGAAATGGCCAGTATGGAGCGCTGGCAGTTTGAAATTAATACACATATCGCTGGGCTAAAGGTTCCCGCCGAACCCTTCCCGCCTCCATCCATCTTCGAATTTCTCATGGGAGCTGCTGCTCATCGGAGCCCTACACCGTTCGTTTCTCTCCTCGATATCGTGAACGCAGCCGAGCGAACTCCCAGGAAAGGGCGAATGTGGCGTGAATGTTTCGGTATCACACCAAGGACGTGTGCGTTGAATGGATTCTTCACCGAGGTTCACAGTGTATCGACACCCTTGGACAAAATCAAGCTTTTGCAGCGTTGGGGCTTCACAAAGAGTGTCATTGATAGCTTCCCAGAAGGCGTCAGCGCCCCGCTCTATGAAGCCGTCATGCAATGCCAGATTGAAGCCTCCACGTCCTGGAACGCCACGCTCCTAGAAATGATTGACAGAGAAGACCTTTACATGTCGATGAACCCGGCCCAACCCAATTCATTGGCAGCGCCGCAACAGCCCAATCATAATGCCGTCCGGGATTTTCATTATATCAGCAGCTCAGCATTGGATATTGATGCCATCAATGCGTTTGAGGCCTCTGCAGAGGCTGACCGATACTCTGTCACCAGGCTGATATTCCGAGAGGATAAGCGATTTATGGAAGCAGCTAAACTACTGAACCAATCCAAAGCACCGGTGGCAGAGTGCATAGCTGAACCTGGCTGGAGTGACTCGGACTTGTTAGAGGCGCAGAAAGAAATCGTGCAGCTCGTGACGGTTCGGACGTTGTCTACTCCAGCGGGTCGTGCAATGCTCACTTTTAGTGGCCGATTGCCTTTGTTGACTGAGAAACTGCCCATTCCTTCATTTTCCCTGCAGTGTGTCATGAAGCCGGACAATGTGACTGTCAGCGCGGATAAATCTGCGTTCTCGGAAGAAAAGGTCTGCTGGGCCTTCTTCCACAACGGAGTCTCAACCGGTCTGGCAATCTCCAAGGCTTCGAAGGGTATTGACACGTCGTGGATCTTGTTCAACAAGCCACAGGATCTTACCAACCGTCATGCCGGGTTCCTGTTGGCTCTGGGTCTGAATGGCCATCTCAAATCGTTGGCCAAGTGGGTAGCTTTCAAGTACCTCACTCCGAAGCATACCATGACCTCAATTGGTCTCCTGCTCGGTCTCTCTGCGTCTTACCTGGGCACAATGGATACTCTAATCACGCGCTTGCTTTCGGTCCATGTTACAAGAATGCTTCCATTTGGAGCAGCCGAGCTGAACCTGTCGCCGTTGACTCAGACCGCTGGGATTATGGGCATCGGTTTACTTTACTGCGGCTCCCAGCATCGTCGTATGAGCGAGGTCATGCTCTCGGAAATCGAAAACAGTGAGCAGGACGAGCAAGCAGCTGCCATCGGAGACGAACTCCGCGACGAAGGATATCGTCTAGCCGCAGGCTTTGCTCTCGGTTTCATTAACCTTGGCAAAGGCGATGACTTACGGGGCATGCGCGATATGCACATCGTTGAGCGGCTATTGTCAATCGCCGTGGGCACCAAGGCCGTCGAAATCGCCCATGTACTCGACCGCGCCACGGCTGGCGCGACCATTGCTCTCATGATTATCTTCATGAAGACAAATGACTCGGTACTAGCGAAGAAGATTGACATTCCTGACACCACTGTTCGCTTCGACTACGTGAGGCCAGATATCTTCCTGCTGCGAACACTGGCACGACACTTGATCATGTGGGATAGTATCAAGCCCACTGCTGAGTGGATCAGCCAGAGTTTGCCCGAAGTCTACCGGGGACGATCCCAACTCAGCGAGGTGCGCCGGCTGCGTAGCGAAGATATGCCATTCTTCAACATTATTGCAGGCCTCTGCTTTGCCGTCGGTCTCCGCCATGCTGGATCGGGACAAGCACAGGCCCGAGATCTTTTGTTGTTTTATCTAGACCAGCTTATCCGCATCTCACGGCTACCTGTGCGAAGCTACGATGCTAGACTTGCCCGCAATTCGGTTCGGAATTGCCAAGACGTGGTAGCCCTATCTGCTGCGGCAGTCATGGCTGGCACGGGTGATCTAGCTCTGTTCCGGCGCCTGCGCTCGCTCCATGGTCGAATCGACGTTGATACACCATATGGCAGCCACATGGCGGCAAACATGGCTATCGGAATACTCTTCCTTGGAGGAGGCAGCTATACACTTGGCACATCCAATCGGGCTGTGACCGCGCTCATATGCGCATTCTATCCTATTTTCCCAACGACTGTCCTTGATAACAAATGCCATCTCCAAGCCTTCCGCCATCTCTGGGTTCTCGCCGCTGAACCACGATGCCTCATCCCTCGTGATCTTGATTCCCGCCGCCCAATCTCGATCCCCATTACCATAACTTCTCATGAAGAGACAACCCGCACCGTCAGCGCTCCCTGTCTACTGCCAGATCTTAGCAGCATTGCCCGTATCGAGATTCGCGGACCAGACCACTGGCCGCTCGTTCTAGATTTCAGCCAGAACGATACCCTGCGCGAAAAGTTCCTCCGCGGCGACCCATCCATCTATCTCCGCCGCAAGGCAACCTATAGTCCAAGCTCCTCAACCTCCGTTTTCGCCTCCACCCTGACCGGCCTCAGTGAAGCCCAAGACATCCTCCCAGCAACGGCCGGTCCCCTCTCAAACCCAGCCAAGGGCCTCCCACCCTCAGCATGGCCAACCCGCATGGCCCTACTCACCGGAAAGGCATCTACATTGATAACTCCGTCCCAAAACCCCTGGGACTGGGTCTTCCACCTGCCCTCCCTACAAGACCTCGACATCCGCGAGCGCTCCCTCGTCCTCCCATCTTCCTTCCCGATGCGCTCCGCGCGCATCACCACCGATCTTGTCTCCGTCCCACCTTGGCTGCGTACCTCGGCTGTGGATGCGAGACTCGCTCTGTCCCACACCGTGCGCAACATCGTGCAATCCGCACGCGGTCGCGGCGCTGATCCGGACCAAATTCGTGATCGGATCTGGCAGCTTCGTTTGCTATTTGATTGGCTGGATCGTACTCAGCCTGGCGATGAACGCGACCATCTTTCGAGTAGAGGGCTGCTATCTTCGGCGCAGGGTCAGCCGTCTGGACTGTGGTTGCGGAGGGACTTTGTTGAAGAAGCTAAGTGGCAAGTTTGGGGTGTTCAGGTTGGAGATCTTGAGGGAGAGAGTCAGATATAATTTTATTCACATTAAGAAGAGAGATCAAGTCTTCAATGCTATGTGTATTTCTAATTTCTTTCTTCTGAAATATAAATTCCTCGGGAATTTTCGTCTTCGCAGACAACCGAGAGCCTTCGTGCCGACATCTCATCTCCTTTCTACTTCTCTCCAGGTCGACTGGATTTCAATTTAGGGTTAGTGTTCTGGTTTTGTGATTTTCTAGATAGATGTAACTTTAGATTTGTAGACGGTTACTGTTACAGTAGATACTCTATAAGCCATTTAAGTTTAAATTGATAGTGAGTGGTTTGATATTGATATGGATATCGATATCAATCTGAACAGCTCCTATATCAGATGCAATACACGCGGGTCGATAAGTATATCTATGCAAGGGTGCAATCTGCATAACGTCATCAAGTGTCGAGCATTAAGCATCACGCGTTCTCTGTTCAATTCCAATCAACCATCATACCCAACAGCCTGGAGCTCTTTTCTCACCGCATCCTCAGTCTGGATCTTCTTCATCTGTGTATCCTCCAGCTTCTCGCCACCTGCAAGACGCATTTTAAGCTCATCAATAGCGCGAATCTTCTTCAAAAGGCCACGGACCTTCTTATCTTGAGCAGAGGAATCTTCAGCAGACACGGGAGCAGGAGGAGTAGGAGCAGGAGTAGGAGCAGCGGGAGCAGGAGCAGGCGCGGACTTGGCCACACCGTTTCCATTCGTAACAGCATTCTTGCCTCGGTTACGACTGCGGTCTGAATTGGGCGCAGTCGGGGCGTTGGCGGGAACGTCGGTTCCTTCTTCCTTAGCCTTCTTGGCCGCCTCGCGCTTCTTCTTGTTCTTCGCGGCCGACTTGGACAGGTTCTCGGTAGGCAGGGCGACGCCGCCGCCAGGCGCGGCTCCAGGAGGCAGATACTCCTCCGAGGGCTCGGCACCGGGGATCTCACGGCGACGGGGCTTGCCGAAAGTGTTCATGCTGGCGCCGGGCACGCCATCGCGGACAAAGGCGGCGCCGCCTTCATCTTCACGCTTGAATGCAAGCGGGGTCAGCTGGCCGCGGGCACCGGGGGGACGGTAGGCACCTGCGGGCTTTACGGGGGCCTTGCGCGTGCCCATATACGCGATGGCGGAGGGGTGGGGGGCAGGCACCTTGGTGAGTGGGTCTCCCAGTGGGTGCTGCTCGATGCTCTGCGGGCGCCAGGTGACGTCGTAGAGCTCGGTCATATCCTCGTTGTAGACGAGACCGCCGGTAACGTGCCAGATGCGCACGCCGTTGTCGACACGCAAACGGGGGCTGGTCGTCGCGGTCAGGATATACTGTCCGTCGGGTGACCAGGCGCACACGCTGGCATTAGAGGCCTCGACGGTGGTGATCTTGTGGTAGTTCTTGTCCATATCGTAGAGGTCCATCTGTCCTGCCAGGTTACCGAAACCGGCAACTAGCACGAAGCGGCCATGCGGCGAGAACTGGATAGTGTTGCGCGGCGCGAGGGGGAAGTTGTGCTTGGGCACACCGCGGAAGTTGAAGATGGTCGTCTTCGCGGGCATATAGCCGTACACAACACCAAATTCCTTCGAGTTCGGGTTCCAGCTAACATCGTGAATTGGACCCTCCTTATCTGTGGAGTGTCAGTTGAGTTCAACATGTAGTAAAGTGAGGAAACATACCAAGATCAATGCGCGAGTCGAATGCACCGCTAGCGCTTAGCAAGTACAAAGTTGTCTCGCCGTAGTAACTCTTGCCAGTGCGATCCACCTCAGTCTGTGCAAGCACGATTAGAGTAGTTCCCGAAGCGTTCCACTTCAATTGGACTTTATCGCCCTTGAAGAAACTCTTCTGGGACACGGGCGCAGTGAACTGCGGGACAATGAACACCTTAACCTGGGCGGGCTGGCCCTTGCGCTCAGGAATGAACACGGCAATGGACTGAGTCTGACCAGGCGACAACGCAAAATCAGCCACTCCCTCCACGCGCAACTTGTTCCAAACAGTGGACAGGTTGTCACTCTGGTAGAACTGAACCTCGTTGGTCACGGTGCGGGCGCACAACCGCTCATCGGCAGTGTACTGCAAGTTCCAACCGGTCTGCGACTTCTGGACGAAACTTCCCACAATCGAGTGATCGTCCCCATCCTCAATGGCACGCCACACCTTCAAGTTCTTGACGGCGTCTCCGTTCTCGTCCTTGGATGTGCGCTGCCAGGTGATCACATAGGTGCCGAGTGGTGAGAATCCAAGCTCGAACACGTTTTCGGCGGGAATGGTTCCAACGACTTGGCCCACGGAAGGGTCGATAATGGTGACCCTGTGTTGGAGACGAATGTTAGATTTTGAACGTGGAATTGGGGGGCAATCAACTTACTTCTCGGGTGATGCCCACGCGAAGTACCGGCCACACGGCGAGTAGCTGCTACAGCGGAGGTTGCCCTCTGGTCTAGGGAACGAGTCAGCGACCTTTCTTGTTTGTTTTCTCGCTCAATGCTTACTTCTCGAACCCAGAAAGGGGCTGGTAGACAGGGGCGGCATCCATGATGCTAATGCCCTTGAGCGTGCGGACTGTGCGATTATCAGCAACCATCCATCCACTCGCATAGCCAAATGCGACCTGAATTCAAGGTCAAAGACGAGGAGAGTAAAACACGTACAAGCAAGTTGCGTAGGAGCAGCCATCTTGATTTCAACTCGCGGGTCTAGAATGAATTCACCAAAAGAAGAGAAATCGAATGCCTTTCGGGAACACAAAGTAAAATGGAATCTTCTAGGAAGAAACACGAATCACAAAGCGAACTAATAGGACCAAAATAGTCTCGCAGCGAACAACGGTCCCGGTGAAATAACGGGAGTCGAACAAAGGCGAAGCGAAACGGGCTTTTCGGGGGTGTTTCTCGGATTGGGAATTCGTGGGGGTTTCTGGGCAAGTGAAACCAGCAAGTCGGCGGAATAGAAGACTGCTAGACAAGTCAATGCCAGCAAAAGGGGTCGGGCGAAGAAAGGTAGTTGGGGTGGTTGAGAAGTGAAAAGAAGAAAACTCGGGTTTGGCGATGTGGCTCAGGCGGCATGCCGTCATCTGCAGTATACGCGTTGTGCCGAGAAACCAATTGTATAGATTATGGGCTTCGGGCTGGGTTTGGAGCTTGATAAACTAGGCGATAGCTTGCTGGTATATTATTCTATGTTAGATAGCAAGGATATTGTCTAGGTGCCTGTATTCATGTGGAAAGACAAGTGACAATGGTATTTAGAGGGGAAGTTACCGACGACACGTTAGATAATTGGAAGAGAAAACCCTCAATACACAGCTTTCTCTTAAAATTACATACATAGTCATTGTGAGTTCGTAGCAGACACGGGGGAAAAAAAAAAAAGCTATCCATTCGAGACCTCAAGCCACTAAGAAAAACGCCTTCGTAACATCTTGAATCTACCAAAGCATGAACCAGACTCTAATCCCGGGCTGGCGAGCCAAGTCCACTGCTGCTGTGATCGGGAGTAGAAACCAATCGTGGAGTTCTGACAGTAGTATCAACGACATCCGGGTCAAAAGTCATACCATCCACCATGCGAGCATCCTCATTGATAGGCTCGGGGGTGATTGACCCAGCCGGCGACGACGACCTCTTGGAGCTCTCTCCAGCATGTTGCTGCTGTTGCTGAAGATACGAAGCCAGTGAAGTCGGGCGGTTGATATTCGAGCTACCGATAGAAGTAGGCCGTCCTGCAATACCTCCAGAGGACACACGGCTCATTCCAGGCGGACGAGAAATCGGCCCGCTGTAAGTACTGTTGGCGCCCTCGCCAAAACCGACCAGACTGGCATTGCCCTCATCACTGACATTACCGATACTGGAGGTGCCGTCGTCCTCATGCTCGCTCATCTTGTCGGCGTCGTATGTGTCGCTACTGCTTGCCCAGGTCGTACGTCCAGCGATACTGCCAGTCGCACTGGCGCTGCCGACTGTGCTGCGCTCCTTCAGTGCTTGACTCTCAAAGTATCCTGAAGCATACGGCAGAAGCTGGCCAGAGGATGGCTGGCCACCGGCGCGGGCTGTGGCAACGCGCTCAAGGCCCGCTAAGCGGGAGATACGATCTGCGCGCTCGGCCTCTAGGGTTGTGGAGGATGTGGAGGACTGGTGCGCATGGTGGCTGTTAGGGAATGGTTGGCCCTGGTGGCCATCTTTGATGGCTGTTGTCGAAAGAGCGGATAGCGATGTAGTGCCGGAGTTGGGGGTGCCTCTGATTTTCTCCGTTGATTAGCAATTCAGTCAATACTCCATACTACGTATAGAGACAGGGAAGACGGAGTTGTAGAGAGCTCTTACGGTCCCATATCCGATGGAGTGACGGGGTCCGATGGGGGAGGAGGCAAATTGATCAGCGTGGGAGTATTCATGATGCGGAGATATGAAGATGAATTAATCCTTTAGAAATCAAGCAGAGTCAGTAGTGCAGCAAGAGTTGTCAAAAGAGAAGTTGGAGAGAAAGAGGGAAGGATGGACTAGGGAGTTGGACTTTGCGAAATAATTAATTTCCCCTCACGTCATACCTCGTGGCGAAGACAGAAGAAATCAGCAGCCATTAGGATAATACCGCGGGCCACCATATTAATAGGAGAATACCTGGTCGATTTATCTGCTATTCCACTTATAGGGGCTCTCTTCTTGACGAGATATTGAATTATCCAGTTCAAGCTGAATATTGAAAAGTTATATTTGGACTTTATTCTATACTAATTTAGAGCTATCGTGATGGACACTAATGGCCACCACGTAATATCTGTCCCCGCGCATCTTTCCCCATAAAGGTGTTTACCAGAAACTCAATACTGGCAATCACTACGCCAAATTCATGCATTCGTTCATTCATGGATACAGTCGCCTATACTAAAACGTGAGAGAAAACAGCCTGCTGCCCCCTTCAGTCACTAACGATTCTCAAAATGCCCTCGGAGATCATCCACCTCTTTCTGCAGTTTGGTGAGATCAGCCAGGATGTCGAGGGCATTGGATGGTTGTGGGGTTGGGGATGGGGCTGGGGCTGGGGCTGGGGACTGGTTCTCCTTCAACCCCATCACATCACTGCTACGGGCAATCGAGTCTCGAGTGCGCCGAGGTGGAGGAGGCGGAGGTGGTCCAGAGACACTCCCATAGGATGATGTCCGCCGACCAGCCTTCAGTGATGATGGTCTGGAGTTAGTGGGGGGAGACAGGTTCACTGAGATATTTCCCAACGGGGCAGTCGCCTGGAAGTCTCCCGATGATGGGGGAGGCATGCTGAGTCTCTTGTTTTCCGCTCGACTGGAAGGGCCCGGACTGGGAGGCAGAGAGCCATCATTGCTCTCCGAGTCGTAAGACATATTTAATCTGCTGGTAATTTTGGACTGTGTAGACTTGGATCTCCGCATCTGGCTGTGCCGTCGACTGAGAGGTGGCGTGGGAGGACGCTTATGCTGAGACTGGCTGCGCTGGAGCGAGTCCGTGGACCCTGTCGCTACATTGACGGAGAAATAGTCGGCCGACGATAGAGACACCGAACTGGGATGCGAGGTGCCAAGCGTCAGATTTCCGGGGGAGCCAGGAATTGACAGGCGGTTAGTAGACCTGGACCGAGCGGTCTGGGATGATTCTGCGGTGGCTATAGAGCCGATTCTTCGGCCGTGATGACTCCTAGGCGGAGGTGGCGGCTTCTTGTCCTTGGCTCGGCCGAGGGGGCTGCTTGCATCAAGGTCTAGAGACGACCGTGCATGACGTTCTGTATAGAAGCTGTCTGCGCCTGTCGCAGACAGCGTATCGTGGTCGGGTAATATGGGGGATCCATCTGTTGATGGAGCTCGATGTGGAGATGACCCAGTATATTCTCGTTGTCGATCATCCTCACGAGGAGCTGGGCTCTTGTATGCATTGATTTTGTCCTCACTATCGCCCGCCGACACACGCAGATCGAATGGGTTTGTCTCTTCGTCCGAGGAGCTCGAGTCAGCTACCTCGCGTTCGAGCGGTATCGACGACTTCCTGGGGTAACCATTCGGGGCTATAGGTGGAGTGAACAGAGGCTTAGAAGGCAAAACAGGCGCAAAGGTGCCCGGGTTGGTAGACAATGGAGCGGGATTGCCTGTATCTCCAGATTGACATCAGCGCCACGTTATGATTCCCCCGTGTTACCGGGGAGGCTCAAGAGGGGAAACAATACTCACCCAGGTTTCTAACACGAAAAGGATTTGATCCAGGCATCGCGAAAATGAATCTGTCAGAATAGAGAGAAATAGAAAAAGAGAAGAATTGAGGGGTCCCCGCCGAGTTTCTTATCCATGAGGTTCCTAGTACGCGCCGCTTTCCGAGATCGAGTCCGGCTCCCCGAGGCTTGAATAAAATGCATAAAAAGAGGTACAAGAGGTACAAATTGTTCGTATATGGAGATAGTAGTTCAGTCAAATTGGAATATTGAAACGAATGCGTCCCAGCTCCCTATGGTACATGGGAAAAGGGTCCAGGTATGGTACAGAAGCATATAAAAAATAAAGACACGCTCGAGAACACAATCAAAGCCCGATACCTCGCTCATTGCTGTGAGAAAATTAAAAAAGAAAGACCTCCCATATTCAAGACAACCCCATCACTGCTCGTTATAGACATGCCATGTCTCTTCACCCTCGAAAAACTTATGAGCCAAGCGGTTGCCACTCTCCGTGGGCTGGCTGAATGCAATTTGTGCCTTTGTGATTTCCAGTCCGTAAATAAAGTTAATGACCACACAGTCGAGGAGATCTAAAGCGATTCCCTTTCGCCGCGAGGACCCGGAAGTCCAGATGCGCGAGACTCCGACAATGGCCGGGCAGACTTCATCGCGTGTTGAGACAGAGCCGTTGGGTGCATCGCCATTCTGTTCCTTGACCACCGGTCGGCATTCCCAGATGCGCTCGGTTAGGCAGAGCCCGACACAGCGACTATCCTTCATGTGCAGAAAGACTCGGTACCGATCTACTTTCTCGGGCGAGCCATTCTGCAAATGCTTGGGAGGCTCCGTTTGGCTCCAGAGGATCTCGTCATCAATATCCGGTGATGAGAGTTCTTTATTGACAACCTCGAGCACTTTCTTCGCTTGACTCTTGGCGCTAGGGGACGCCTTGCGGTCCACGATGACCACATACCCCTCGTCGAATCGAGTCGCTTCGTAAACCCAACGTGAGGCGTTGGCACGCATAAATGCCTTGCCCAGGTCAATTCCAGTCGCATTCATCTCGTGGAATTTTTTATGCAGCGCCGCGTCCTCTGTATTGGATGGGATGTATTCCATAGAACAGGTAGCACAAGTCTTTCGTGTATCATTTCCCAGGTCGATCTGCATTTGGCGCATGGCAGGTTGTTTCTGACCCTTTTGTTTTGGTGGGTCCACGGATGCGCGTACGCTATTCGAATTAAGCTCTGTCAAGGGTGCGGTCGGAGACTCCTTGTGCTTGCGCTTGAGAAAGGCAAATGTCGGCTTGCGAGTGTTTGCTGGAGGTGGGGTCAAGCTTGGTGGTGGCGACGAGGGTGGTGTCGTGAGATCGTCAATATCATCAAGCGTGTCTTCCGACAACACGGAGTTACGACGCGACGGGCTCGACAGTACGGCAGCTGAAGACTCCCGGATGGCATATTGCAGATTGGCCTCAGCTTCATCATAGTCATCCACGCGTCTTTTCTTCGCGGCGCGCTCATCATCGTAGACGCGCCATGTTGGTCGTCCGTATGTTTTCATGAGGCCTCTGAAGCGGGATGTTAGTTCCCCTTGGAAAATTAGAACCAAGCTGACAGACATACCTCTTAAATGAATTGGTAACTATCCACGGCATGACCCTGGTTTTCCAAAAATTTGCTCCTGACAAGCTCCAAACTGCTGACGAGGTGGGATGAAGAAGTTGAGAAAGTCCTCGGTGACGGCACGCGTGGACGCTAGTCTGTTTTAGGACATATTGTTTTTGGATGACGAGCGTTGACTTACCAGAGCTCTCAGGGCTTGTATCCCTGACGGTGATGGGTTCGGTTTAGCTTGGAAGAACTCTCAAGTTCAGGGAGAAAAGATAGAGGGAAAAAATAGAAATGAAGCGATCAATAGTTGGTGGAGAGCTGGGTTTTGTTAAAAAAAGGAGAGTCTCGCCACCAGCCGGGACTAATACCGGGCCAAGGAGAAATACGGAAGATGAGAGATTTAAGGGAAGAGAAGAAGATGAAGAGAAGATAAAAATAAAGATGTGTGAAGACGTGAAGATGTGCCAATAAATGGAGTATAACACATAACACCAGCCTTGTCGAATTCCTGTGGTTGGTATGTCGGGCACTTTTTTTTTCGCCCCCTTTCTACTTAAATTGATTCACAGTGCTCCGAACACACAAGAGACAGGCTCCAATCTCAAATTTCAGCCAATGAGGCTTCTTTGGGCTAGGATAAGTCTGGGAAAGTCTAGCAAAAGTCTAGGGAGATTAAAGATGACGCTCTCCTGAGCCCTTGGCCGTGGATTAAGGCGTGCAAGGCTTCCCCGTATTGCATCGTGCAAGGAAACCCACGCTGGAATTGCGATGATCCTCATTGACCGCTCTCTTTTTTCATGTCCAGCGCCTACAGCCTACAGATTATAGGCTGCAATTAATTTTCATCACAGGGAATACTGGGGCGCTTGCCAACACAAACTCTTCCGGGCTGATTGGGTCAAGTCCCGATCTCAAGTGATTGGCTTGACGTTAGCCACTGGCTAAGGTTACCAGGTCACAGATGGGCTCCCCCCGGATTTCACTCTCACAGTGCAGACTCAGTGGCAACTGCGCCCTTGGCATGTCATTGTGCAAAGAGCTTCCGGTGCTGGAGCCTACTTGATACACATTCATTCCGGTCGCTACCGGCGGGGCCAGGTCACGAGAGAGGCATCACAGGCTGCACTCTGAACTGCCTCTAAGAAGATTACCAGAAGAGCTGCTCTTGTTCGGTCCTCAGATTCACTGCCCTAGTGACAAGGCTTCCTTGTATCACCTTTGCCATTCTGACCATCCATGGCCTCACATCTGTGCTGACCTGCTCATCCACTGGATAGGGGCCTCTCGGTGTACGCTGGCCCCCAAGAGGCATTATTAGAACATGAGCCAGTGAGATCAGTGTATTTTGAGTCACCAACACAAAATTATGCAACAATGTTACACATCCTCATCATCCGAACTCAATTTTCTAGTGGTATTCACATACCAGAGAGTATTCCGTACTGTAGGTGCCAACCTTGCCAGTCTACTAGGGTCTAATACAGAGGTATTTAGTCTCAATTAAGTTGAGTTGGTACATCCTTGTCAGACGCTATCATGGATGTTGGACCTGTCAACCTACAAGGTAGAAGCTTTGATGTGGCTTTCCGGATGATTCAAACGCTGTTGGAATTGGATATACAAACATGTGCTCCTAGAGAGGTTAGCTGATGTCGATCTCTGGCACTAACCCGTTAAGCTAACATAAAAGGGAATTTCCAAGGTGATCGAAGAGTATGGAGTAGAGTAGATACAATATCCGATGTTGATATACACGCACATGGACTCCTAGATTTTGCCTTCTGCCATTCACCTGTGTTGCTCTTGAGAATGTCAATAGTCCGAAGAACACATTCTCACAAACAATAAAACAGAAACGTAGTTACGTAGAAACGCATGAGATTTGTATATAATTCCGACAACTTTCTGGGGACCGCCTTTTTCCCCGAAAGTTTTCTCCCCCAAAAACTCTTCAACTTCAACATCTTGCAAATACATTCAAACCAACAATGTCAGACCAGGAACAAGCTGCCGGAAAGAGAAAGCGTGCGAGTAAGTATTCGTTTTGATTTTATGTCTTTTTTTTCCCTTGCTTTGTGGCAATCTCATCAACTGTGTTTGATTTTTTTTCCCTCGCCGCAACAGACTCCAAACCCTGCACAATCCAACTTCAATTCTTCCAGGGATTGATTTTGATTTGGTCCGTGTGACATATCGCTGGGCATTGATCCCCTCGAATCACATCCCAGCCACATCTGTCACCGTTCCCCCCTTCCCTTTACCCCTCCCCACGCCCAAATCGCAATTCTCAACTTCAACATGTCTGACATCTCATCGCCAGGGACCCAGTCATGCCCTCCTCCAGAGCTTCCCCAGCTCGTCGCCGAACAGCATATGCCAATTCCACCCCATGACAAGAACACCCAACGCCTGATTGTGGTTCTCTCCAATGCCAGTTTGGAAACCTACAAGGCTGTCTCCAGCGGACGATCAGGAACCAAGGATGAGAAGTTCTCTCTGTTGAACAGCGATGAGCACATCGGTATCATGCGCAAAATGAACCGTGATATCAGTGAAGCCCGACCGGATATTACCCACCAGGTACGATTCAACATCGCCAGTGGCAATAGCAAGGTCGAAGAATCCTCACTAACCCAACGTAGTGTCTGCTCACTCTTCTCGATTCCCCCGTGAACAAGGCCGGTCGGCTCCAGATTTTCATCCACACCGCCAAGGGCGTCTTGATCGAAGTCAACCCTTCCGTCCGTATCCCGAGAACATTCAAGCGGTTCGCCGGTCTCATGGTTCAACTGCTCCACCGACTCTCCATCCGTTCGACCAACTCCCAAGAAAAGCTCCTTAAGGTTATTAAGAACCCGATTACCGATCATCTGCCCCCGAACTGCCGCAAGGTGACCATGAGTTTTGAGGCGCCCGTGGTCCGCACCAAGGACTATCTAGAGTCGCTGAACCCCAATGAGAGTGTCGCCATCTTCGTCGGTGCCATGGCCAAGGGAAACGACGACTTCGCAGACTCTTTTAAGGATGAAACCATCAGTATCAGTAACTACAGTCTTAGTGCCAGTGTCGCCTGCAGCAAGTTCTGCCACGCTGCCGAAGAGGTCTGGGATATTCTCTGAGAGACTCCACTGGAAAAAGAAAAGAAAGGATCGCGCCCAGAGAGCGCGCGTCGTTGTCGTCTGTACTGACGGCACATTTGCCAGGCACCTTTTTTTTACAGGCGGGGATTGAGCTGCACAGAACGAAGATATGCATATCTCTGTTCTTGTTCCATATTTTGGCTGTTCTCCAAGCCCAGCTCTCTCTACCTTCTATATCTCTCTGTTTTGTTTGGGGGAACTGAAAATACTGCATACTGGGACTACCAAGCATCGGGATTCATCCCAAGGGTATGGGTGTTTAGAGAGCACCAGGTTCTCTTTTCCCCCTCCGTTACGGGTCGGATGGCATTTGGTTCCTTTTCGCCAGTCCTTGATTCGTCTTGCCTCCATCCAGCTTCAACCTCGCTGCGATGTGTAGACCAGAAAAAGTGAACAGCACATAGGTCAGGGCCCGTTTGGGGATTCCTGAGACACATATCTTCAACTTCTGTGTTCAATACAATTATGGCTTTTTTATTTTTAACTTTTTAACTTTACTCTTACGTTCACGTCTCTTTCTCCCAATAATTCCGATTGACGTGGCATGCGACTAGCCTCGCCTCACTTTGAATACGCGAATCGGACCGAGGGTGGCGATATGAGATGCACTTCTGCCCATTTTATATTTGGCGATGTAGATATCGTATTATTCTAGATCATATTACGGAAATACATCAAAAATCGACTTACGGTGTACAACATACTCCATAGCGAGTTAGACAGTGGCTCTACTGTACAACATATGACTCAACCCCGTAGCGGTCAGCACATCTACCCAAGTCCACCTGGCAAATCTCCTCTTCCTCCACTCCAACCTCCGCCATTTGCTCACACAATAGGAACAAGTAAGCAAAATGCCCACTCGACGTCGATAGGCTCCTGCACCTCGCTCAGGGCATCCAGGACAGACGCCCCATCCGCCAACAGGAACCCACATTGGCTCCCCGCGATGACCTGGTAGGGACCCATCTGCAGCCTTCCAGCCATAGAGCGTTTCACTTTCACAAAGTTGGGCCCCTAGGTATCCGAAAGCAGCCACGGACAGGAACAGGAACAATTTCCGGTCTAACTACCGTGCTACTGGGAGTACGAACAGGCATTATTATTATTTCTGTTCTCACCAAGTTTGGAGCACGGAACACAACTTGGGCCCTTAACACGCCTCGTCCTGGACCGTTTCAAATATCCCGTGCAGATCGGGTCCAAAGCATTGACTTGATCGTTTGGCCAATCGTCTCGGGGTCCCCACTGGCCTGGCTCCATACAGAGTTCACACGTCCTCAGTGTCCACCTACTATCGAGGGGAGACATGCGGTGTTCTGGGTGACACCGTTTTGCCGGCTTGGGCAGGATTTTACAGCTGCTAGCTTAGTGTCGGCTCTGTTTTTGGTTTAGAGTCACACGGCATCTATTCTGACTGGCTCTTGGGGGACTGTTCATGTGGCCTCCTTTCCCGGCGTCATACTTCTGGCTATAGACTTGGATTCCTTCACCGTATATATCTTTACCGACTCCATTTAATCTCCCTTTTCCTTCCATCCACCTTCGTTTTTTCATATCTCTATTCTTTTTTACTCTACGTGCTAGTATCCAGGCACCCTAACTTCAACCTTCGCAATGCCTGTTTCGCATATCACCCTGACTGTCGCTCACCTCCCGACCTCTACCTCCTTCTATTTATCATGTTTACAGCCATTGGGATACCAATTCATCGGTCGACATGACGACTATATAGGGTTCGGTCAGAAGCAGGGGGAGCCTGCTGATTTCTGGATGACCGAGACTAAGCCTGGGTGAGTGATGTACAAAAACCCTGTTTTTCGACAAAGCTAACTTAAACCAAAGATGTCCTCCTGGTGCAGTCCATGTCGCCTTTCCAGCCCCGTCGAAAGATGCAGTCGGCTCGTTCTTCATAAGCGCCCTTAAAGCCGGCGCGAAGATCCATGGCGAACCCAAAATGCGAGATTCGCAATCTGGGTACTTCAGTGCAGCCGTCATCGACTTCGATGGCAACAGCGTTGAAGCCGTCTACCGGCCTGGCGCTGCCTCGGTTATATCCGATGCCAGCGGGCCGACAATCGCTCTGCTGGAGGGTTCTAGCCGCTCTGTAGTCTCAAAGGCAAGCAGTAGAGCTAGCACCGTCAAGGCAGAGAGCATCGCATCCCCGAGATCCGAGGCCATGTCTGAGAGATCCGTGGCAAGGTCCGAAACTAAGTCCGTGGCAAGATCTGAAGCTCGATCTGAAGCCCGATCAGACACCAAGTCTCGCGCAGGTTCCAAAGCACCCTCAGTCTATGAGCGGTCTGCGCCAACTGTGGTCTCCCGCCAATTCCAAGGCCCGCCACCACCCTCATACACCATGCAAGCGCACGCACCGCCCCAGAGCGACGACGGCAGCACGGCAGCCAAGACCATCGTAGGCACGCTCATCGGCGCCGCCGCAGGCGCAGCGATCGCCTACGCAATGGTCAAAGGCGATTCACAGTCAACGGCGCAGGAACATGAACCAATGCAGTTCGCAAACAGCTTCCCCCAACTCAAAGCCGCCGCACAGTCCTTCTTCGGCAACGACGACCAACAATCCCAATACCGCGCCATCGAAGCACCTGCACCACCCCGCAGCGCCTACACCACCGCCTCAAACCCACGCTCAACCTTAACGCGCAGCGTAACCTCCAAGAACCCACGCGCGAGCACAATCTACGACGGCACCGAATATATGGAAAACCCTCGCCGCGCCTCAGAAGGCAGCATCTACAGCATCCCAGAAGACATCCCGCTCCGGGCAATCGAGTACCCACCCGCCAGCAACGCCTCGCAGAAACGCTACGCGTGCGCCCCGTCCACCTTCATAAGCAGCTACCACGAAGAAAAGATGCGCGCGCCAAGCAGCGTGCACAGCGCCTCAACGGTCAAAGCGCCACAGAGCACGGCGTCGCGCTCGCACAAGAGCCAGCAAAGCACGCACTCGCACCACGCAGGGTCAGTGCGCTCTTCCTCGCATGCCGGCAAGGACAACGCTAGCGTTGCATCATCCTCGCGCTCAGCGCGCAACATTCCCCTCCCCGCCGGCTCCAGCGCAACATACTACTCCAGCCCGAGTATCCACAGCAAGGACGGCGGGAAGTCGCATTTGTCTGCGCGGAACGTCCCGCTTCCTGAGAGCGTGGCGGATCTGGATCTTGAATCGCTTGTCTCGCCGGATGACTCGATTAGCCAGGTTGGGTTGCATGATCATTCGCATCGCCACCGCTCGCATCGGTCCGGGAGTTCGAAGAGCTCTAGGGCTGATGATCATGCGAGTCAGTTTTCTAGGGCTAGTCAGCGGACTGCGAAGGCTGGGGAGGGGTCGCGGGCTGGGAGTCGACGGGGAAGTCAGGCGGTTTGATGATGCATGTTTCGAATATGTCTGTCTGCCTGGTTCCTTCTCCTTTCCAGGGGGCTGGGTTAGATCTATTTTGCATTTTCTTTCTTTCTATCATTTCATCCTGGACTTGCTTGGACTTGCTTTGAGTCTGGGTTTTGTGGTTCAGTTGCATGGTTTACGACATACTTGATTTGATGGGTTTCTACTACTCATTTCTTTTGCATTTGCATTTATACACATACATATACATACATACACATATAGGGAGTTTGAATTTGGAGTTGGACAATTGGAATGCATCAAATGAATCAATCAGTGTTTGAAGTTGTAGGTCGTACAAACTACAGTCTACAGTCTACGGAAATCAAAAGCTCATACACAAGTCAGGCCCTGCCTAGATTGTGCTATTTGAATAGGAGAAAGTAAAGCCCTTAAACGCAAGACACAAGACACAAGAGGCGATCTCAAACTACTCTCTGAAACCACCGAGTTCAAAGCAACGCCTCGTACAAGCAAAACAGAAGAACTGGAGGAAACTCGGCAGAGTGTCCATGATTCAATCCTAGACGCATGGAGCGTTTGAGAAAAAGAGAAGAAATGGATGCCATGAATGCATGAGAATTTGTCATAAGGATCGTTGGATATGGAAAGTCCCAGAAACTCAGCCCAACAAACAAGGTCAAACCCGCAAATGAAGTTTTTCCGCACGGAAGCAGGAAGCAAACGCGCGCAAGAACAGGTGCATTGGAAATCAACACACTGAGTTTGGGAAAACTGAAAAACGTTTCTACGACCACAGGTACGCCAGGCTTTCGCGAATTCTGAATCTAGAGCGGGCAAAGAAAGCGGAAAGATGCAGAGCGACGTTGAGATGACACCGATGAAAAGTAGTCGAGCGAGATAGGGGCCGCAAGTAGGGTTATTGGAGAGAGATAGAGAAGAACATAAGAAGCGAAGGAGTAATCAGATTTGTCGTTTCACTCAAATAGCGTACTTCCGCGTCCACTCGCGAGCTGTCGCCTCGTACCGGGGTCGGTCGGTCTTGTAGACGTGCGCGATTTCGGGCACCAGAGGATCGTCCGGGTTAGGGTCTGTGAGCATGGAGCAAATGGAGAGCAACACTATGAGTCGTTAGAGACTGTGTACAAGAATGAAAGGAGAATTCATGCTCACCTTTGGAAATGGTGAGAGCAGGGCTCCATTGGTCTCTCAGGATGTCCAGACAGATGCTGCCGTTCGAGTTGATGTTGGGGTGGTAGATGCGAGTGGTGAAGTTGACCTTGGGGGGCTTGAAGGGGTAGTCGGTAGGGAAGTGGATGGCAAGGAAGAAGACACCGCCAGAGTATGGGGAGTCACCCTATATGATGTATTAGTATCATGAATCTGGCGATGAACCTCTGGAGCGCTCGCAGAGGACCACTTGGCCCCCTGAGACCGTCCACAGCAGAGAAGAGAACAACTTACAGGACCCATGATGGTTGCTTGCCAGTGGAACTGTAAGAGAAAAAGACAAGTCAGTCATCCACGATCTCCTCATTGATATCAACCTGGTCAAAGCCGGGGTTGTGCCCCGCCACATGGCGCGAAGCAAGAAAACGAGAGTTGAGAGTCCATACCAGATCATCTCCAACGGGACCAGCGGAGCAGGATGAGGGTGGATCCCTAGAGAAGAGTTAGATTCATGGACCACAGACGATAGCACCAGGATAGGCTTACCGGCCGAGGTCAGCGAGTTCCTTGTTAATACGCTTGAGAGCCATGACGAGCAAAGAGAGAAAGGTGTAGAAAGTGGAAAAGAAGCTGGGTGATGGATGGTCAGTTGATTCTCAGAGTTCAAGATAAAAGCAGATCTTACGATTACGTCTTTGTGTGGAAAAAGAAGAGGGAAGAAGATAATTGGGAGTCTCAAGAGGAAGAGGGGGAAAAGTGCCCCCATGGGCGGAATCGATTCTGTCGGTATTGTGTGACCAATACGGTAATTACCGCCCACTTGACGCCATGACTCAGCCTGCTTACCTAATTAGGGTATTGAAGAATGAGAACCTTGGAAGAAGTAGATAGAATGTTATAGATGTGTAGTTATATATCATGATTTTGATTTAGTATTACTTCATGAGAGGCAATGCCTGGGCTGATCGAATTTGGGGTGAGGCGAAGGCATATACGGAGTACTCCGTATACAAGACGGCATTAGCAGACAGGTGGATATTCAAGTGACCAGCCTGATACATGGAGAGCAGTGCCTAACCGGGTAGACACCTACAAAACACATTTCTAATATGCCCATGTCCAATTTCTACATGTTAGACACTTTATATCCAAATATTTCCCAGCTTCAAGATACCTCTGTATGTATTGAAACCCGTATTACACCGCATGATACTGATACACTGCCCCTCGATGATGTCACGTGCGGGTGAGGCGTCCGCAATTTCCCGCTTGTCCCAAAGAGGAAGGAACGATCCTTTGGATAGCGTGACCACATACTCAGGGGGAGCTGCTGATGTCCTACTGGCTACTATCGTAACTGCGGTGTACCTCTCTGAAACATTCGATTGGGATATAGTCTATATACAAATATGTTCTTTTTATTTTCAGACAAAGGCCTGCTTGCCCGTAATGGCACGGCCCAGGATCAAAGCTTGAAACATGCATTAGCCTCGGCCCAATACAATCGGGCAGGGTTGACTTACCATGGATATCGCTCTGACCTTCATAGGTCTGCACCACAAACAGGTTGGCCACATGGCGGCCGATATGATACTCGTCGCTGGCAGCATTGCCACCAAAGATTTCTTGCAGACTAATACTATGTCAGTAAAGTAACCCAAAAAGACACAGAAAAACCTACGTTCTGGAATTAGCCAGAGCACGGTCACAGTTCTGACGCTTGATCATCGAGATCATCTCAGGCGTAGCCTTGCCAGCATCCTTAAGACGAGCCACCTGAACCGCAGCCAGGGTTCCGTAAGCAGCATCCGTAGCAGCGTTGGCCAACTTCATCTGAATAAGCTGGTACTTGGCAAGTGGGTTGCCTTTGAACTGCTTGCGCTCCAGACTGTACTCGCGCGCACGGGCAAGACAATCCTCCAGGGCACCCATGGCACCAAAGGCAATTCCCAAACGAGCACTGTTCAGGCACGTAAAGGGACCCTTGAGGCCCTCGACATCGGGCAGCATATTCTCGGCCGGTACGGGGCAGTTATCCATATGGATCATACCAGTGATGGAAGCACGCAGGGCAGTCTTATTCTTGATAGCGGGGGTCTCGTACGACCCGGGTGTCGCACGCTTACGCTCCACAATAAACCCGCGGATCTTCCCCGTAGACTCAAGCTTAGCCCATACGAGCGCGATGTCAGAGATGGGCGAGTTCGTGATCCATGTCTTGCTGCCGGAGAGCAGGTACACGCCCTTCTGCGTGGGGTGCTCCCGCGCCACGGTTTCCATGGACCCAGGGTCGGAGCCGTGGTTGGGCTCTGTCAAACCGAAGCAGCCGGCGATTGTGCCCTTAGCGAGGCTAGGAAGGAAGCGCTGCTTCTGCTCTTCTGTGCCGAATTCGTAGATGCCGGTCATGGCTAGCGAGCTCTGAACTGACATGCCTGATCGGTATCCCGAGTCCACGCGCTCAACTTCCTTGGTGATGAGACCCGATGCCACGGTGCTGACACCGGCGCATCCGTATCCTTCAATTGCAGCTCCGAGGAGGCCGAGGTCGCCCATCTCTTCTAGGATTCGGCGGTCATAGTTCTCGTTGCGGTAGGCCTCTGCAAGGAGGTCACTGACGTCAGATCATCTTTCACGGAAACAAAGCGAATTCAACATACCCAAGACGCGGGGCGCAAGCTTATCCTGGCAGTATTGGCGTGCTGTCTCCTGAATTGCCAATTCCTCCTCTGTGAGCAGATCTGCTGAGACGAGGGGATCTTCCCAGTTGAAGACGGCCGAGGAGGCGTACCGGCGGCCTGCCATGGAGGTAGGACCAGCCTGGATTGAGCGCGCAGCTGCGCGAAGAAGAGATCGGTTCATCATGGCTAAAACAAAAAAGGGACAATTGAACAGAGTGGAGAGAGAACAAGGTTGTCAATTGTTGCGGAAGCTGGATCAAATATGCGGATACCCTCGGCAGTCTTGCAAGTTTAGGGTAAATGGAATCACCGAGTGCAATACACCAGGAACAACGGAATTACAAGATCAAGAGTAAGTCGGCTTTTGTATCGATCCAGATCAATGTGATTCGACAAAATCCCCGAGAAATGGGCTGTTTGGTTTCGCATGTTCAACCGACTCGGACTTTTTCGGTCTACCGGGTGGGCTCTATGCCAAGCACCGAGAGACAATGCATGTTGTACTCCGTAGAGAATATTTGCCTTAGTCGCATGGTGATTATTGGAAAAGAATCAAATAAGGAAAAGGATGAAAGGGACTCAAATGGCGCCAAATTCCAAACGCTCATCCACCAAGATATTCAATCTACACTGGAGTGTCATTTACTAAAGAAATGGTCTACTTGTATAGAGATATAGCCCGACTTAGATAGTAGTTGACTCTAAATGTATCTTCTAATATTCATATATTCTCCTGCAACAACCGCGGTCGTCAATCATAGGTCGTTATTACTATGTATAAAGAGAACAATCCAGGCAAGCATTCCAAGTCCCGGATCACGCTGGCATCTGGCTCTGAAGGAAGTCAAACACTCCCGTAGGGAAATAATCCTCATCAAATCCCCAAAGATCCGCCATCATAGGGTCAACCGAGCCTTCCGATAGACCGGGCTCGTGCTTCCCTGGGGTCAGAGGGTGTTCAAACCCATTGCTGCGTTCAGCGGAAAGCGGTGCCACACCAAGCAATGGAGGCGGGTGATTCAGAATAGTGTCACGCTCACCCAGCATCTGCGCTCCGGGAATTACCACCGGCTTGAAAAGAGAATGAGATTCATGTGCAGCTAACCCCATGGAATGGGTACCAGCAGTGCGCTTCTCCCACTCCTCAAGCCCAGTCAGCATCTTGCGAAGACCCCGGGCGATGTGGTGACTCAGGTGGCGCTCGCTCGCGCGCTGGCTACAGGATACCATGAGCTCGACGACCCGTCCAACTAGAACACGCACGTAGCTCACGTCAACGTGTAGCCCTGCCGAGGCGATTGAGGTCCGTTTGCCCTGGCTCCCGGGAATGGTCCCATTCGAGCAAATCTTGGCTGTGATCTTTAGCAGAAAGACTGCGGCAAATGTGATCATGCTGTGGAGATATAGTGGGACGCCGACGAGCGCCAGCTGGATATCTCGCTCCTCCAGACAAACCTGGAGAGTCGCAATGGCTGATTCAACAGCGATGTTGGCCCGCTTCCTGCGTTCATAAGACATTTGGCCTGAGGAGGTTGATGAGTGGTATGTGCGAAGAGCAAGTGAGTTGAGCTGCAGCCGAGAGAAATGATAGTGCATATACACGGCCTTGTATGGATATGCACCGACGTAGCGACTCCCCGCTGTAGTAACATATTAGACGATGTAATTGTGCCTCGTGAAGTCAAGACTTACCGAGCCTAGGAAGCCATGCTGACTTCCATTCCCCTATATCAACATCGTATTGATCGATCTTGGGGAAATCGCTCTCGGGAACCTCTAGGTCGACATCTGGACCGAATGCAAAATACATCCGGGTGAGAATGATGAACAGGTCGACTTGGCTGTGAAGTCGAAGATCACCTTGTGAAATTGACGGATTTTGTGTAAAGACGTTGTGTTGAATTATACTGACATCTTCGTGTATCATCGGTGGTCGGCCGTATGCAATAGAAAAGTGGTGTTCCAAGGTCTGAAAAATATGAGCAAAAACAACAACACTCTGGGTCAGATATTACTTACGTAGAGGAGATACCATAGCCTCGCCTGTTCCATGTGTTCTGGCGACCCTTGTGTGGCTTTGCGAAAGAACTGGTGCAGGTTGCGCTCGGTTGCAATACGAACCGCATAGCCAGAGAGCTTCCAACTCACATCAGCAAGCCAGAATGCTCCGATGCATAGTGCGCGAATATCATCCAGGGTATGATGGTGGCCCAGCATAGACTCCGATGCCAATCTTGCAAACTCGGTGTAGCATGTATCAAACGTGCGTTCCTTGGTCGGCATGTGAAGTGCGGTGACGGCTAAGATGGCAGCAGACAGCATTGATGAAGATCTTCGGACAGAGGTCAAGTCTTTATGTGCTAGCAAGGCTCCATCCCATAGGTAGCGGTTGAGTACCTGGTCGAAGTGATAAAACAGCTCTTCCGCTTCTTGAATATCGACCACCCCGCGCGAGATTAGATCAGTGACCAATGCTTGATCTGGGGCAAGCTTTTGTCCGGGCGAGCTCTCGCGGTTTTCACTGAGCTGTGTCACCTCGTACAGACTGCCCATCGGTGCTGTGACCAGAGAGGCTGCGCCAGTTTCCTCGCGGTCTAAAGAATATCGTGGCTGTTGTTGGGAGAAGCCATAATTTGACCTTGCAGCCGTGCCGTTTTGTACTGTATTACCGACTGGCTCGGCCCTTTTATGTTGCGCAAGTCCAGTATCATCAGTCGAGACGGTGGAGTCTTTCCGGCCTCTCTTGTTCGAAGGTGTCTCTGTACCACCGCCTGCTTGGTAGTATGATAGTTCCGGTAGTTGAGATTTCCTGAGCAGGTCCGTCATTGCCGATTCGATCATTGATTTCCACCTATCAGAACCGGCGCAATCAGTATCTGTCACCGATGTAAACACCGAAGATAAGGCACTTACTCAGCTTCGTCCTCCAGCAATGTTTGAAGACTTTTGTTCACGATACACTCCAGTCCCATGCGCTGACAGCGCGAACATACGGAATCAGTCGCCTTCATATCACAGCGCACCTTGTGCCGTTTACACTCAGTGCATGCCCGTATCCGTCTAGAGATCTTCGGAACATGCTGAGGGCGGTCCTCCGGGGTGAAGACACCCTGAGGGGGAGAAGCAGACGAGGCCTCGCCATTGGCCTCGAATTGGATGCGATTCCGCTTCATATTGGTGTGGAGGTTGGACTCATCCTCCTCCTGGCGCATTCCGGGGAATACAGAAAGGCGGGGTCGGAGCAGCTGCACACCGGCCGGTTCTGGCCCGAATAATTACTCATTGCCGGTTGGTCGCCTGAGGCACACGTGCATATTCAGGCAAGATAAGATAGGAGTGGATCCGGGTTTGTCCGGTCACGTGCTGGTACATGGCACTATGCCTAATTGGGTTTAAATGGTGTCGCGCTTCCAGCCCAGCGCGTTCGCGTACTGCGACAGGTCAAGCTCAACTTTCTACAGACCCAAGATTCCAACTTGAGACAACCTAAGCTCACGTCAAGATGGGTATTAAACGTAAGTATTATATGCTCGATTATCCACACCTCTTGCTAAATAAATTCCAGACCTATACCAGGTAATCGCCGAGAATGCCCCCGATGCGATCAAAACGGGCGAGATCAAGAACCACTTCGGCCGCAAGGTCGCAATTGTATGAAATGTATAACCTGCGATATATTTTCAGATGCTGACATGAACTCTACGAATTAGGATGCGTACGTGATTGGATCATCGTCCCGGTAGCTCAAGAATCTAACCCAGAATAGGTCGATGAGCATCTACAGTTTCCTGATCGCCGTGCGCTCGGAGGGTCAACAACTCATGAGTGAGTCTGGCGAGACCACATCTCACCTGATGGGCATGTTCTACCGTACCCTGCGGATGGTGGACAACGGCATCAAACCTCTTTACGTTTTCGACGGAGCGCCGCCGAAGCTCAAGTCAGGTGAATTGGCGAAGCGTGTTGCACGCAAGGCCGAGGCAACTGAGGCCCATGAAGAGGCCAAGGAAACGGGAACTGCGGAAGATATCGAAAAGTTCTCACGGCGGACTGTCCGCGTCACTCGTGAACATAATGCGGAGTGCAAGAAGCTTCTTGGGCTGATGGGAATTCCGTTTATTAACGCGCCGACGGAGGCCGAAGCACAGTGTGCGGTCCTGGCTCGTGCGGGTAAGGTGTACGCCGCTGCGTCAGAGGATATGGATACATTGTGCTTTGAGTCGCCGATTCTCCTGCGACACTTGACGTTCAGTGAGCAGCGCAAGGAACCTATCCAAGAGATTCACCTGGATCGAGCGCTGGAGGGTCTTGATATGGACCGCTCACAGGTACGGTATCCTGGTCATGATACGCGCAATCACAATTGCTAACTACGTCTAGTTCATCGATCTCTGCATTCTTCTAGGCTGTGACTACTTAGAGCCTATTCCCAAAGTGGGAGCCACCACTGCCCTCAGCCTGATCAAGGAGCATAAGTCTCTAGAGAAGGTTCTAGAGTTCATGAAGAACGACCCGAAGAAGAAATTCGTAGTTCCTGAGGACTGGCCATACGAAGATGCGCGAGAACTTTTTATCAACCCTGACGTCCGGCCTGCCGATGACCCCGAATGCGACTTCAAGTGGGAAGCTCCCAACATCGAAGGCCTGGTTGAGTACCTGGTCGGGGACAAGGGCTTTAACGAGGACCGGGTGCGCAATGGCGCCGCCCGTCTGTCAAAGCATCTCAAGACAGCTCAGCAATCCCGACTGGAGGGATTCTTCAAACCTGTCGCTCGCACGGAGGATGAAAAGGCATCTCTCAAGCGCAAGCACGACGAGAAGCTGCAGCAGCAAAAGAAGAAAAAGAAGGAAGATGCCAAGGCTAAGAAGGATGCCAAGTCGAAGCCGCGTGGAGCGGCCTAGTCTCTCGATGACGGGAGATTTTTTTTTTTTCCGTACTTATGATACAAAAATTTGTTCCGATCTAACATGAGCTGGACTGGCGTGGGCGTTATATGTTTTATTGTTTCTAATGTTTTCTACGCATAAGGATTATTGTCATTGCGGAAAATAGCCGTTTCGCCTCGGGATCGGGTCAAGGCATGAAGTTCCTTGTATCATAGCAAAAGGTGTCTGATTTAGAATATGGCTCAAGGAATATGTACTCCGATGCTTCTCTATCGTTCCAATAACCGTTTTTGGTCCGTTTGACGTCAGGATCAGACAAGATCAAGTAGAGCAGAAATGGGAACTTCGTCTGATCCTGGGGGCTACGGTTGGGAGAAGAGTCCAAAAACTATATATTCATTATCTTCCGACTGTTCCCAATACTTCAGCATATCAAACTTCTTTTCAGGTGTTTTGTTGTAGCTATCTCAGGGGTGTCCATATTCAGTGTTCGCGTCCAGGATGTATAGATCGGGCCCGATTAGCGAGATTACTCGAGGCCTCACAACACCAACCGCGACTGATCTTCACGAAACGAGCAGCAGATATTTCGAATGCAGAAGATATGTACTCACACCAGGTACTATGAAGAATCTACGCCATCAAAAGAGGCAGAAAGACAGTATGTGGCGCAGGATCAGCGTTTACACCAGCTGAGCCCTTGATTCGACGCGCCGGTTGCGGATGCAGATACGATGATCCCCGTCACACAGCTACGCCGATGGACCAATAATTAGAGTCATGCGATAGGAAATTGGGGATTTAGTCCAATGAGATTATCTCCTCATTACTATCCGTCTGTGTTGGTTCGGCGTTGGGGCAAACGCGCTCGTCCGAACCCTCAGTATACATCCGTGGCGGGTCGATCCCAGGCCCCGGCCACCTTTCTTGTTTCTTCTCGGTAACTTTAGGGGCGCGTATCAGCGGGGAATGGTGGAATCGGGCTGTTCTGCGTCTTTGATTGGCTGGGTCTGCTGATCCCGATGTGATTAAGTAGTGGCGTTGCAGCTGTCCAGGTGAGAGCCTTTCCCCTCTCTTGGGTGATATATACAAAGTATCGTGTGCCACCCTGATTCTGAGCGAAGTTGGGCTTCATAAACTTTCTGGTTTGTTGTGGCTTATGGTATCTAGATACTATGATGAAATGTTAGAAAAAAATATATCCATTCGTCTTGTCAGTTTCGACAATATATAGTCATCTGTATTGCTCCCTGGATGTACATGCATATTTTGCTGGTATTGTTATTCCTATTATTGTCTACATAGTCAAGAAGATCTGAAATATCATCTCATATCCCCAAGCCACTACTTGATTCAAGATAAAAGGTTGTTCGTATAAAGTGAGTCTCGACATCATTAAGGGGCTGTACCATGGTCACAAGTCACAGGTCTTTGACCTACAACGTGACCTTTTGGCACGAGGCAATGCAGCTCCCCAGGTCCCCCTCCAAGCAAGGAGGCTGCGATGCATCAAGGACCGTTATAGATATATAAGGTCATACTATATCCCCGAACTATTGCGATCTTCGCGACTGGATCCTAGTCCCAAGAATGGGTTCTTAGATACGGCTCAACAAGACGGAAGGGTTACCCAGACGGCATTGGAATGTAGCATAAGAGATGATCTCCCTCTGCCCTGCTCTGCGAGATATGGGCTCGCCCTAAGCCTCCAAAATAGAGTATGCGCGATTTCCATCGAGGGAAAGGGGACGCGTAGAAGCACCAGTTTACCGGTTTATATGATTATTGTCGCGTTATAACATTGTAAAGTCTTGAGGTATTCCAATAGACATTGAAAGAAAGATAATAATGTATGATATTGCAAGTATCTGATACAAAAGAAAGAGATCGTGTAGACATCAGTCATTTCAAGGTTGGAACACACGAAGAGACAACTCGCAAAGGACACACAGGAGAGAAACACCACATGAATTAAAAAGAACAACCAGCTAGACGATAACTTTCAAGAAAGAAAGACCAAAAGAAAGTGCTTTTTCTAAATCTCTCTGATGATCTTGTCAACACCGGTCGCCTATAAATTGCGGATGCCCCGCGGCCTTCCCTTCCCTTCTGCTCTTTTTTTCTCTTCTGCTTTCACTCTCACCACCTTTTTTTTTCTAAAGTCTTCTCATCTTCTGATAACTCGACCTTCTTCATCCTATCCCTTCTCAAATCAATCACCAATCATGCCTCCCAAGAAGGTTACCAGCGCGTCCAAGAAGGCGGCGCCTGCCCTGCACACTTCCTACCGCGGTATGTCTCTACTAATCCTGAACGCCAACCACATCGCGTAAAATCGACATGAACATGAATCTAGTCGCGAGCATCTGCTGATTTGGGTGATACAGATATGATCAAGGATGCCATTATTAACGTGAGTTGATCACTGCCGGCGCGCGGGTTGTTGTGATTCGGGTCGCGCGCCCGACCGTGACACGTCTTTGCCTTTGGGCATGGCACAACCAAATCAAGTTCATAGTTTTTATTGGATCTCATTGCTGACTCGGACCCTTTGTGTGTACAGTTGAAAGAACGAAATGGTAGCAGGTATGTTTTCTGGTGTTTTCCTTCCGTCGCCGATGCCTCGGGGATCCGTTTGGATTATCGCGCCATTTACTCCAGAAACCAGCCACTGACTGAATCTCCCCTATTTTAGTCGTCAGGCTATTAAGAAGTACGTTCAGTCGAACAACAAGATCAACGTCACTTCTCAGAGTGTCTTTGACTCTCAGTTCAACAAGGCTATCAAGGCCGGTGTTGAGAAGAATGAGTTCACTCAGCCGAAGGGTAAGTTATTATTCACCCTGCGCTTTGATTCTATCCTACTCTGCGCGATTTGATCCAATTTCTGCATTTCGTTGCATATGTCTCGACCATTTAACTGACGCGTCGCACTCTAGGCCCATCTGGCCCCCTGAAGCTTGCGAAGAAGGATGTCCCCGTCAAGGCCGCTCCTAAGCCTGTCGCGAAGCCTGCCGCGAAGCCTGCCACTAAGGCCCCCGTTAAGCCCATTGTCAAGGTAAGATCTCACCGACGATGTTTTCTATGTTCCCTGCTTACTGTAAAAAGGCTGCGGCTGCCAAGGTTGCCCCCAAGAAGGCTACCGTCGCAAAGACTGCCGCTCCCAAGACTGTCGCTCCCAAGAAGGCTGCGGTCAAGAAGACCACCTCCACCAAGCCCAAGGCTAACTCTGGCAAGGCCCGCAAGACTACTGACAACGTAAGTTGGTTCCAGGTGTTTAGTCCATCTCCCCCTCTGTTACTGACACACATTCCAGGCTCCTGCTATTGTTGAGCAGCCCAAGATTCTTGGAAAGACCAAGTCTGGCCGTATCACCAAGACTACTGCCCCGCAGCCAACAACAACTCGGGCAGCTCCCAAGAAGCGGACCACCAAGAAGTAGAGGTTTTAATGCCTTTGATTTTCACTAGGTTGAGCTCTCCCTATATTTTCACGTGCGCATTTCCGGGGAGAGTCCCTAGTACTGATTTCTTTGTTCTTCTCTTGTAATTTCTTTCTTTGGACTCAGTGATCTCAGTGGCTCTGATGGTTTCCTTGGCCTTTTTGTTTCTCTTCGGTTTTTTTGGATATCTTTGTTATGGGCTGTGCTTCTTTCCAAAGTCCAGTGGATGGCGTCCTGCGGTGGGGTTTGCAACGGGGAACTGCGGTCTTCTTATTAACTTGGTATTGTGATTAATTCCATCGTCACTGTGGAATTTATATTGGTTTATATTGAAATTTGAGCTCAAATTGTAGAGGTATGATACGGTCTCCGTAGGTGACTGTACGTAGCATATTTCCTCTGTCGGGTAGGGCTTTCCTATCTTAGCTGCCGCCGCTTTTACGAGGGCGCTCAGAGTCAGGCTCACCGAGTAAATGTCAGTGCTCAGAGCTGCTCAAACACATCACGTGATACAGCCTACCACACTAATATACGATGACGCAAAATCTTGAGTCATCCCAAATTACTGCAATAAATTGGAACTATTTCCCTGCTCTTCAAATACAAGACAGCTTTCTCGGGTTTCTACCTCGTCCTCTCGGCTTTCTGCCCTTCTTTGCATTGTATGGGAATTCATCAGGCTACCAGGATGCAGGAAAAACCAGAGGGAAAGATGGTAGAGGATGCGGGGAAAACTGTGAGATTCGGATGATCGAATCTGTTTATCTGGAAAGGGAAACTAGGGAATACTGTCAGAATCCCATACCAACAAACATTGCCAACTGGGCCGCTGGGAGAGGCCGCTAGGTGTCGAATTCAACGGTCTACGAAACGGAGGCTCTGCGGGACTAGCCAGTATATAGATACTGCCAGCATCGCCACCAGTATCTAATTGTCGAAGCCTGCATATCGTTCGCGAAGTTGGTTCTAAACTCCACCCACTAGGAATTGATTTTTCTTGATCTAGTGGTCAAATCTACTCGCGAGGGGTCAGGGTAAATAAAATCATCAGTACATGAGTTGTGATTTTCTTGATCATATCGAACAATTTTGTCGACTCGGCAGAGACCCTTTCTCTGTCGGTCCCAATGGAAAGAAGCTCATCTAGCATGCCCGTTGTCTGACATATTGTTGCATCGAAGATGGTCTTGGAGATGCGCTCGTTGATCACGCTTGCAACAACCTTGCGTTGCTTCGCCCATCTCTCTCCGTTGGTTGTGAGAACATGATGTCGAAACTGACCTAGGAGTAGTCCAGTAAACGGTGGCATTTTGAATCATTTGTTCGTTGTACAGAGCTCTAGAGGCCCGCAACTGGCAACCAGAATGATATTCGATATCCTTGTGGGGCCGCATATTCGTCAAATGGCCGGCGCTTCTCGTAGAACTCCCAGCTATAGATCGTCAGCCTGAGACGTTCCCATATCTGCTTTGGGAGAATGCGCTTCAACCATGGCCGCAATGGGACGGACGTCAATAGCCAGATGATGTTGCTTGGATCTATTGGATACACCAAGAAAGGTAGGCCGATGGACTAGGCGGCGCCAATGTTGCGAAATAGCCGGTACGCGAAGTTCGTGAGGTATATTACCACCAGCGCGCCGACAATTCCAACGCCAATTGGCATTTTCTCGTTGGTTTGGGATGACAGATACTATATTAGCGTGCTAGCTTAGACGGTATAGGGTAATAACCAATTTGCGCCAACAGAAGGGCTTTGAGGCGAAAGGAAGAAATTGGGCCGATTGGTAAACATCGGCCAGATCCGAGTAGTCAGATTACCAGATCATATTACCGTTAAACGGAATCGTTTACGAGTCTGACGATATCCACAATTCTTGTGACAGGGCGCGTGTACGTATGTGAATACGCACTGGGTGGAAGAGATGATGTGTAATGAGTTGCGTTTCGGCTAATAAAGCTACTGTTATTGGGCAGGCTAGGCGACCTGGTGGAGAGGGTCAGTACTTTTCATTTGATTCTGATCTACGGATCTATATGCGGGTTCGAGATTGCGGCTCCATTCCTGTAATTACAGGGAGTGGAGCCGCATCTCCCCGATCCGCAAGGTAACATCGGGTATGGGCGGCGGATCGAACCGTTACGACCAAACCCGTGAACGGGGCCCACTCATTCATACGCTGTCCCGCAGCTGTAAGGAGTATATAACAATTTGCATTGTCTCTAATCACTCACTTTCTTACGGTCGTATTTAGTTCAAATGTGGAAAATATAATTTAAATATCCATTTCCAATTCTATGAATTTTAAACTAAATACAACTAGGAGAAGGCGACGAGCAAGTTGGAAGTAACCTTGGAGGCAAGTAAGCACCAGAGTAAACAAGTAAGCCCGGGAGTAAGTAGTCCACCCGTGACGGGTTAAAAGTTGCCGTCCCGATCTCGAAACCACCGGAGCCGCTAAGTTACATCTGTTGTGGATAGATGGCATAAGCAAGCTCCGAAATCAAAGGCCAGTTCATAAAAGAGAGAAGCGTTGGCCACTCTTCACGGTCGGCATACCAGCTAGATCACATACTTCAAACCTGTCAGCAATTTCCCATCATCTCCGATCACTATTTTGAAACTTACAGGTATGAACAAGTAGGGGACTTCTTTCTCATAGCGCTTCCAGGCCTCGCCATACTTTCTGCGGCACCGGTTGATATCTCTGTTGGTGCGGTGGATGATCATGACCATGAAGAAAATGAAATAAAACCACGGGAATGGGCTTCTATAAGCAGGTGGTTTGTTATTTCAATTCATGACTTTTGTAAACAGAAACAGAGTATCTTACCTGAAACCGGTAATCAGGCCCCATGACATAGAAAAGAACATGTCAGGCACATAGTTCGGCTTTCGAATGATTGCAAACCAGCCATCGACCATAATATGATCGCCTGTGTCTGTTTGAATTGTCTTGGGGTTCTCGATTGCTTGCCACGGCACTTGAGGGAACGTATTCCGCTTGATAAGCTGGCCCTTTTCCTTGTGGCGGAACGCGTTCTTCTGGCCATTCGCACTATCCCACATCCAGTAGAAAAAGAGATATAAGACAGAAAAAAGGGCGAGGGCGTATCGGTTCCAGTGATACTCGGATGGGTCATGGTTGGCCAAGTAAAGGGCACAATGGCAATAAGTAAAAGGCACACCCGCCATATTCCAGAAGGTGAGTAGAAATCCAAGTTTTTCAAAATACATGTCCCTTTTCCAGCGTTAGTCTAACTAGAATATTGACGTGACCATTTATCTAACTTACCAGCTTGTAATGATCATTTGTTCAGCTTTCGCACAAGCATTGGTGTAAAGGTAGTGCGCCCCAGCCAGGAAGACTACCTCAGCCGAGACAAAGCCATATGTTTCGTACTGGCGAGCCGCCACGGAGCAGGTAATAAGGAATAAAATAAACCATGGAATTCTAACCTCGTAGAACATTTTAAAGTCCAAAATTCCAATCCGCGGATTCAGTTCAGCACCCATAAAGAAATCATAGATAGGAGAACCCGATAGCCGATGGGTTCGTCCGCGTACTATAGCTTGGATATAGACAATGAAGCTATTCAGGAAGCCAGACAGAATAGAGACACTCATGATAGGTCCAAATTCGTCAATCAGTGTATATAAAGGAAATACACCAGTAAAGTGCAAGATAGCAGCAATGGCAAGCGTCGCGTAGAAGCTAGAATAGGCGGAGCAGTAGTAGGGAAGCCTCTTGCCGCCTTCGTGTCTCAGGGGCCGGCCAAAATTCGAGACTCCAGGCATATAGCAGTACATCAGGGCCTCCATGATGAAAAAAATCCAGTAGATTGCCCATGCTTTAGCGGTGGGGTAGGCTCCCTCGTAGACTATCTGGCAAAGGTGACGGCCAAAGTCGGCCCAGCTCTGGTTGGACTCAGGCAGAGGAAGCATGCCATCGTAATAAGTTGCACCAATCCACATGTACCACATCAAGAGGGGGAAGCCTGTCATCAACAGCGTAGCGCCGACTGAGCCTCCAAACTCGAACTCATCGGACGCGCCGTCTGTAAATTTGGGGATCCTCGATTCATTCCCTTTGGCACATTTGGCAGGTGGAGCTGCGGCCACGGGGATTCTCTGTGACAGGGCCATTGCTAGCAATTGAGATGAGGAAGAATTCTCAGCTTTGTTGGAAAGATTGTTTTCACGAGGGCCAGCTCTTTTCAGGTCAGGGGCATCATGTGACCTCGCGTGTAGACACTTGAATGCAGGGGTTGCTCAACTACAGCAACTTACGAGGGGGTTTTAGGTAATCTATCTTGGCTGTGAGAGTTATGAACCCTTTCGATAGCACCAAAACAAGTACCAGCCCCATTTTGAGGCTGTATTTTCGAAGATCGCCCAATTACAACATAGAACGGCAAGTACTAGCCCACCGCTGGGCCAGTGGAGGTTCATGGCCAGTACCAGAAATTTTACACTAGTCTCACCACTAGTTAATTAGTTATTTCACCGTTACAGTCAGTATTTGGCCCCAGCCCCACAGCTGCGACGGCGTAAATAAAGAAAGACTGGCCAATCGATTGCGAAACTTCGGAATCCTGCTTTTTCTTAGATGCGCGCGGAATTTTCTCGGTCTCAAAACGAGAGGGCGGATTGGAATGCTAACGACTATAATCAATGCGATATTTTCAGGCGGTATTTCAAACAACCCTACTCCGTACACGTTTTCAATTCGTTTTGAAATCCTTGTCATTGTATGAACAATAAAATATTTCGGGCAGTCGGGGGAAAATGTACTGTCTTATTTGATTGTAATCAGTACAGCCTTTCCACCATGTTTGTCGTCCCTACGTTTTCTAAGGACTCACTTTTGAACGGTTGGGTAGGAATTCGTCACCAGTTGCTTCATTTGCTGTCTTGCCATCACTGAATGACCTCACTGGGGGATCGTTCTTCTCGTTACCACCCTCAGATATGTTTTCTCTATGTTGAAACTCTGGCCTGTTTGCTACAGGAATGAAAGAGAGCTTTTACAGGATGATGATTTACTAGGACGGACGGATGATTATTGAGGTCTGCATGATCTCCAGGCTCGCTAGTTAACCTGCCAGGGAGGTGAGCGTTGTTTTGTCGCTCTCGTCTTGTCTGCTATGCCAGGCTGCCTATCGTGCATCCCCCACTTCAATATATATCTTTGTTGTATCCTGCATATCGCTTTCAAATTGCGAGAGGTCAAGGTAAACGAAACCAACCAACCAACCAATCCTATAGACACTCTTGGCTTTCCCCTAGATGTGTAAGTTTTCTTCGGAAAAGCTCTAGCACCGCAGAGCTTTTCATCGGTTTCACTTGATAAGGTCCTTATGATCGACTATTTTTAACGCAACCTCTTTGTTCCAACTCGTAAAAACAATAGATCCATTCTGGCTTTCAGGAACGTATCCTAATAAAGGTTTTGTTAAGGCATTAGTTAGTTGAGCCCTCCTCTAGATCTCCCCTGCCTGCCATTGGAAGCGAGCAAAGGAACCTATCGTCATGATATTGTCAAGAACAAAAACCAATCTTCCTAGCTTCTCATCCAGCGGCCGGTTTTCGACTAAAATGACGCTCCGCCCACCAAGAACAATTGTTCGCAACCACAATCAAAACCAACTATGCGTGTTCATGCTTGTCTGGTTGCTTAGACCCTCGCAACGAAACAAGGTAATGTACAATCTCTTCTGTCAAATATCCGGAGCGTGGTGAAATGTCACAGCCTTGTATACCGATGAAGGAGTCAAAACGGCAGCGGCAAGTATCAAGATCGATTTCAGCCTTATTGGGCATGGCGAGTCAAGGCTCCAAGTGACGCGGTTGAAAATATGTCTGTGGCATAGATGGCCAAGTTTGGTTGACAAATCGAGCCAAATTATCGGGTTGGAGGGCAGAGAGAAGACTAGCTCGACTGTCGAGTTGGCGAAACGGTGAGAATGACATTGTTGATATTAGTTGAATAATGGACCTTGAAGAGCTGAAGCTTGGGGAATGTGATGAGGACAAGATAATTCATTTTGGATTCCTCTGATATATGCTAAATTATCAAGTTTCCCTTCCTAAAAGATATTCTTCGAGCCGCCAGAACGACTTTAATTGCTTAATAAGTGTGGTTTCTAGGCTCGAAAGGCCTTGAGCGCGCAATTAAATAATAGTATAAGCTCGATAGTATGGATATATCCTTGATCTGCACCTGCTAGGATCTTCGAAAGTATTACTACTAGCCCTAGGGAAAACGCAGGGCTTTGGCTATAAATGGACTGCCGAGGAAATTTACCTACCGTATAGTAGGTGAACTCGCTATTTGTGATTCAGTTATACTTTCCTTTCTCGCGTAGTATTCTAACTCGAAATGCTACCTCTACCCCGGAATCCACTACTGATGCTCTTGGCCTTGAATGGTTCTCAACATGGACAGACCTCAACAGCCTGGCACTCTTCTCCAATTTTCCCTGACAGAGTTTTTTTATTATATGGGTTTAACGAGGCCAGGCAAGGAACCAACTGCCCCCTCCGCTCTCTGTGACACTCTTCTTACTGATTCTTCCTTGCTGCTCCCCCCGCGAGCCTAGTGATTACGTAATACTGAGGGACGTGCTCAGTTGTACTCAGTGAGCAAAAAGCGGCAAGGACTGAGCACTAAGACGGATATAAAAGTCCAAGAAGTGGCAGAGGAAATCAAGTAGGTAAAAAACGGTAAAAAACGGCAAAGGCAATGTATTTCTAGCACAAGATGCTCATCTGAAAGGGCTATTTCTGACTGAAGTGGCACTGAAAATCATTTACACACATCATCCAAGGACATATAGAAGAGTCTGAGAGACTACGCCATTTGCATAGAGAATATATACCGACAAACCAAAGGCCAGGGCATAAACAAGGCATTCAAATAGGAACATAACGAACCCGATGGTCTCCACCGGCCTGAACCAGGAGAGGTTGATATCTGTCTTAGTCTCTCTCTTAGTGAGTTTTCTCAGTTGTGGTTGATGAGTGAACTCGAATTTGTTCCCTTCTTTCAAGATTGACGCGCCAAACACGTTGACGAGCACGAATTCTTTCGATTTCTGTAAGATTTTAGTATTCTGGTAGTAGTTGAACCTATCATTCTTCTCCTAGCAACTCCGTCATTCTTTTTTTTTCGAAGCAACTCACCTTCATAAGTATTCGATCAAAGGTCGGGGACAGCCGCTGAAGGGCGTTTATAGCCACAAGAAGTTGGCACCATCCCCTGAAAGAGGCCCTGTAAAATATCCCAGGCCGCGAAAGTCGCATCTTATCGGCCAAATCATCGCCGCTTAGTACACGGCACCCAACCTCGATCATTGACTTGGATACATTGACGCCAGGATAATCCTGGATAGCGGCGATGAAATTCGCTCCAACGGCCTTAGCAGACTCCATCGGCTCAGGCTCGCATGCCATGAAACTCTCCATAGTGGCCTTTGATTGTTCAGTTCCGTTAAAGAAGCTGTCCGGAGTTGCCATAATATAGGCAATATATCGAAACAGCGCTAGGAAATCCTCCGTCTCCTGCGGGCGAGGTTGGATACCGATCTTGGGGAGTTGACGGAAAAGCGGCATACAGCAGAAGATAGCTGTCGCATGGATTGAGTCTCTCATATTAAGCGGCGCGCCATACTTCGCGTCATCAAAGTACGTCGAGTCTTGGTCCATAAGCTTCACCATTCGGTTCCGAACCGTAGCGTGCAATAGACGAACACGTACGGTCGAAGTGTGCCCTTCTCCGCCGGGTTTGATCGACTCCAAATCCATTGTCACTTGCAATAGCCATAGGAAAGTTTCGAGGAATCTTCTGGGCAGGGCTCGGATGGAAAAGCCTCCCGTCCTGATGACGACCTCCGTTCCACCTGCAATGGTCTTTTGAAGTCAGCATCCTGTAGGTCAATGTCACCGGAAGGATCTCTCACTGCAGTGCCACCTAGGAATCCCTGGATAGTAAGTCCGGTAATATTGGCGATCAAGTAGCGATAGAGAAACTCTTGTCCGCGTTCAATTTGCGTCCAGTCCACCCATTCAGGGACTGTGTTTACTTCTTCCCAGAGTTCTTGCAACACACTGTCTTCTTCATGATGTTCCTTCAAGACACTATACATGTCAAACCGACCGAAGCATTGCCCCGTGTTGCTATGTTCGTTCTTCACCTTCACGGCAATAGCCTGCAGTCGATTCACAGCTTCGACGGCAAGATCATCGGTCTGCTGTCTCAACGGTAGCAGCTCTTCGGGTGTGAAATGTTTATCCGTCCAGGTAAACTCATGATTCCACACCTTTCGGGTGTTGTCATTTGGAGATTTTTGTATAGTCATGATAGTGGGCAATAAACAGTGGATGAAAGTCTTGAAGGAAGTATGGGCATTTGTGGGACAATGTTGCTGGCAGGTCAATACAAGGACTAAATAGTCTCTCAAAGTTCTCTTCCCGGATTCTTGCATTTAGGGGCGTTGCCATGTTTGGATTATTATGACTTCGAAAGATACCTTTTCTTGCCTGATATGGCTGCTTGCACCAACTACCCCGGTAAAAATTACTTTAGCTCCTGCGCGATTGTGATGTGTCTTTCCCCTCTTTCTGAGAATGCTTTAGAAAGATCGACATCCAAATTCTGATAAATTTACTTCTTGCCCATCTATCTCTATGCTGAAAGGTTGAGTAGGTTCAGCATAGCGCAGGACTAGACAAAACCATGTCACGTCAAACGAGGAAGTCGACCCTTCCCGGATATACAACATTCTGTAATTAAAGTCACAATATTGAGCCAGGATCGTGAACTACAGGGATAGTGTTGTAGTGTTGTGGTGGCGCTGCTTTTTCTTTGTTCCTATAAATCCAACTAAGACGGAAATGGCCGAGGACACCACGTAGTTCATAGATTCGGCCTCCGCTAGCCCATCGTTGCCAAATAGGAAGTGCTAGCGAAGGGAAATCTAATTAACTCATTCTCATTGGATTCGATCTTATGCTATTTGGTATGATCTTGGGATTTTGTGGGTACACTCGGTGGGGGCTAACCAGATCACGGCCCGGGGCCTTATCGTGAATAGAATCATAAGAGGATTCCATTTAATTTATGCATTGGAACTAATTTGTACATCTACAGCTGATGATATAACTGGCAGACGGTCAAACCAGGCAACTGAAGTCATATACTTCTTGGGAACACTACAACATACCAATTCAGTGTTTTTGCGGGCTACGGAAGTCATGTGATGAGGTGGCAATTTAGGAGGTTCGATCCTACCTTGCCATTCGCATACAGGAACATCCAGTACATCAATGTAACATCCCGCAAGGTACATGATCGCAGTCTGAATGGTTATGTCGGTACCGGATAGTCCAAATCCGAGGTTAAGGAACATAGGTTGGGGCTATCGCAGAATATGCCAGGAGAAGTGAAAAATATGATAATTGTACTCCGTAGAGCTGAGAGAGAGGAGCACATGTCATCATACAACATACTCCGTAGATAGTTCAGTCTGATCCGCACGCGGATGCACCTATGATATCGCGCCTTACTACAGGATGACTCTTTCTCTCGGCTCGGATGTTCACATTTTATTCAGGTCGGGGCTCGGCGACGGGGATGCCGGTCAGAGAGGATCCTTACCACATTGTATCATTGTATCTTTGGACTTGAAGTGGAGAATTTCCCCTGTGGCGCAGATGCGGAAGATTTCATTATTGAGCCCTATTTTTGGAACTTGGCTGTTATTTCATACATATAAAGAGTATTTGCCATATGTAGTAGAAAGAGATGCAGATGAACAATGACATCGACCTAATCTCTGCCCTAAAACCAAGAAATTGCAAGGTCAGGGACAGGAGATAGGCTCATTGGCTGATAATGGGTCGCCACTCTGCATCTCCACGTGTATTGGGATGGAGTACTCCGTAGGGAGTATGGGTATTAGCCCAGGGCAATGGGTAGTAGACGTTATTATATCCTATTATATCTTATTATATCTTATTACAGGTGACTATAGGTAACGATATATCTTGATAAGTTACTTCCTAGAGACTCGATGTATTCGTACAGAGTCGTCACGACCTCCTTGCATATACATGGTAGAGGGAGTTCAAGATAGAATAAAACTGGTAGCAGTTATGAATGCGATACTAGTTAGTTAACTAATAGTAGTAATAGAAAGGAGAAAATGATACGCAAATGATGTGATCAGCTCCCTAGCGTTGGAGCTCATTAAACATCTGAGTTTTCATGCCTAATACCTATGGTATTTCCGTATACGATTTTAACTTATGTTGTCTACATTGTACATAAAGAATCAGAATAAACGCCGTGTCTCCTTCGTACTAGAATATAGTATCAATATCGAATATAAAGAAGCATTGAATGTAGAAACATGTGAAGTGGAGGTCCGCGTACATTTTGTACGTGTAATTCTTCGCTCCCAGACAACCATCTTCCACCTCCCCTTCCCACCCCCCCCATATTTCCCCCATTTCACAACGTTATTTTACCCTTTTGCTCCCCTTTCCCTTGCATTGGCTGAGTTATGTTGATCGGTTGAATACTCTCGCCCTGGGCACCTGGCTCTACACTTTCTTTGATTCCCCTTTCTCCGTCCGGTTCACAACTTTCCTGGATCTCCGCCAATAAGGGCGACTGCCGTCACTTCGGGTTGCCGGTCCACGCAGAACTCACGTCACCCTGTTCCCTCAAATTTCAATATGCCTGTCTTCTCCAACGAAATATCCTATCAGACTACCACGGTCACGGCCACAGCCACTCATCCGCGCTCGTTCGAATCAGTCCGAAAGTCGCACGATAAGACCCCCGTCGGAAATACTTTCCTGTGGACTAACTGGCCCAACGGCGACGACGCGAATAACGACCCTCATCAGAATGACAGGAATCTTCTGACCGACCTGAAGAACGGCAGTACATACTCCCTGAATGGCCCTCGCTCTAGTGTCGGCTCGTACACGCGCGACCCGCCCCTGTCCAAGGACGGCAGCATGCATTCGGTAGGCAATGGGCCCGTCAGGGATTCCCGCGAGAACGGCCGGCCGTCCGCCGTGCTGGACCGAAAACTGTCGGACACTGGACCGGGAAATATCTCCACAACTACATCCCCTTCTAGTCAACAACCCAATGGCACGGCAAATGGCCGACCTGTTCAGGGGAAACTCATGGTCAATGGAGATAGTTATCCGCCCTACGATGAGTCTTCGATCTCGCCGTCGGCCTCGCTCTTACAAATCCCGCAGCAGGATGAGACCGGTCGTTTCTCTCCAGACCCTGATCGCCTGACACCAAATTCGAAGCCCATCCAAGCGCGTCATGCCTCCCCGCCCGCCTCATCCACACTCGACGCTGCCTCCGTGCCAGAATCGCAGAACTTGCGACAGCGAAATTCATTGCAGGTTCCAAGAACGCCTAGTGTTCGACGAGAAAGCGCGGAACACAATGATGATGCTGCGTACACCAGTGGCCGAATGTCACCGACGACCGGCTTCCGACGCGCGTCGGTGGGTCTTATTCGACGGGCAACGAAAACCAGCACCCAGCAAGATATCACTTTGGATGAGACACCGCCGGATGAAGATGCAGCCCGATGGGCCGAAGCTATTAAACAAAAGCGAGCCTCGCGACGACGTCGCGAAGAGGAGGACGACGACCGTGTGATTGTGGGCACCAAGGTGGACCAGAACCACGTCAACTATGTAACGGCATACAACATGTTGACTGGTATCCGCTTTACGGTCTCGAGAATCAATGCGAAGATGGACCGGGAACTCACCCCGGCGGACTTTAACGCCAGGCACAAGTTCTCCTTTGACATGTGTGTGCCCCTTCTAACATTGAAAATTTGGACATGACTGACAGTAACAGAACCGGCAACGAACTGATTCCCTCCGCCAAATACGACTTCAAGTTCAAAGACTACGCGCCTTGGGTATTCCGACACCTTCGTGCCAAGTTCCGCCTCGATCCTGCCGACTACCTCATGTCTCTCACAAGCAAGTACATTTTGTCGGAATTGGGTTCCCCCGGCAAGAGTGGGAGTTTCTTTTATTTCTCACGGGACTACAAGTACATTATCAAGACCATTCACCATTCCGAGCACAAGCTCCTTCGGAAAATCCTTCCAGAGTACTACCGGCATGTGGAAAACAACCCAAGCACTCTCATCTCACAATTCTACGGATTGCACCGAGTCAAGATGGCATACGGCAGAAAGATCCACTTCGTCGTGATGAATAACCTGTTCCCGCCCCACCGGGATATCCACGAGACATTCGACCTGAAGGGCTCGACGGTTGGCCGTGATCTGCAAGAGTCAGATCTCGAGAGAAATCCTAGAGCAACTATGAAAGACCTCAACTGGGTTCGTCGCAACCGTCATATAGAATGTGGCCCGGCAAAACGAGAGTTCTTCCTTGAGCAATTGAAACGCGACGTTGTGTTGCTTCAAAGACTCAAGATCATGGACTATTCTCTTCTGGTAGGAATCCATGATGCAGGCAGGGGCAATGAAGAGAAATTGCGTGACAAGACTCTTCAGGTCTTCCAGCCAGGGGGTAATCGCGAAGAGGATACGGCTCCCACTCCCAACAACCTGATGCGCACTCCATCGAAATTGGAGAATGAACGCAAGGCCCGGGAGCTGCGCATGCTTATCAAACGCGAACGGCCCGTTCCATTGGACAAAGCAGCTGCGAAGATGCCAGAAGAAATTCTCGATGAACGGAAATATCATGTCTTCTACGCGGATGATGGAGGTTTCCGAGCCACTCATGAGAATGGCCAACCCGGTGACGAGATCTATTACCTCGGTATTATTGACTGTTTGACTCATTACGGGACCACCAAGAAATTCGAGAACTTTTTTAAAGGACTCTCGCATGACCGGGCACAGATTTCTCCAATCCCGCCAGAGAGCTACGGAGAGCGCTTCATTAATTTCGTCAAGGGAATCACCATGTCAAAGGAAGAAGCTGAACGACAACGCGGTGCCGCAGCTGATGCACCTCAGCAATCAACTGAAAAGCCAAGATCGAGATCCTCTTCTGTCGAGAGAACAATGCAGGCAGCGGAGAGGGAGGCATCGAAAGACGTGTCCGTCACACATCCTAGAACATTAGCCACTGTTTGGGACCCGGCAGACGCCGGGGGTCCCGGGCCGACTTCAACTCTTCCCATTGTGGATGAAGCCGGCGAGGCTAGCAGTGTCGGAGAGCGCAGCTCACACAGCCGACACGGCCCTCCAACAGCGGACAAGGCATTGCCTCCCATCCCTCGCGACCGTCCATCGGCAACACCCGGCAAAGGCAAGGAAGTTGACCGGCGCAATTTCCTAAATCCCAATCCGGTCCGACGTTAGCTCTTTCTAGCGACTGACATACTGACATCCCCATGATACCTTAATTCGTCACTTTGTCTTGTTTTTTTTTTGTATTCAGCGAGATATCCCCCTTGTTGCTCTTGATAGAACCACCTATTTTGTTTCCTCAGCATGGGTCTGCGCGAGGCATATTATCTTCCCATCCTCATACTTCCCCCAAACACCTTCCGCAAGAAACTGATGTTCACGAGTGACATGTGTATAATTTCTCTTGACTGTTGAGCGACTCATCTCCATCTCTTCGTGTGTTCCTGTTTATTTTTGCCTGCATTACTCGGAACATTTGGACAAAGCCCAAACTCAAAGCCCGAAGGCCCAACCTCACCGACTCTTTCCCCCTTTTCTTCGCCGTCTCGGACGCTTTAATTCTTTTTAACATTGCTTACCACGGCCCTGTACTGTCCGCAGGTCACGCATGAACTGTACAGGTCCCACCCTCATTGATCGAACATACCGTTGTCACACTCTCTATATCATAACCAGGCCTCATCTCCAGTCCAATGAGTGTTATTGTCATATCCTGCGCCAACGTCACATCGATGATCCAATCTTTTCACCAACCATTCTATTTCTTTTCTCATTTCCTTTTTGTTATCAAAGAACGCACTCACAGCCAAAGAATACCATCAGGCCTAGAATCCGGTCCTCACTCCGTTCATCGAGCGCTTTTTTTCCTTTTTGTATCTCTCTTGTGTATCCCACTTCTTCTTCTTCTTCTTCTTTTCTCTTTGATTTGTTTGTTCCTTGATCGAGTCTCTCTCCATACCCTGTACTAACCACTATACCACATGTTGTCTCCCGATATTCGTGCTTCTTAACTGCTGAAGATGATCAACTTAGCAGAATTCAGCGTGGGAACTTACTACCTCTTTTTCTGTTGGTTGTATCCATTCGTAAATGGTAAAGTAGATACATAGTAACACTGTACAGAGGTAACCCTTCAAATACAACGCGCAGGAGGGATATCATGATGATGCCCAGATGGGACCTGGTATTAGGGCTTGATTTGCTCAATATTCCTATATCTCTCTACATTGGAGTGGACAGACGTAGAGCCCAAAGCCAGCACCTACATACACAAGATTACCAGCAAACGGACCGAAACAAACCAAGACATGCCAGGATAGGAATTCATTATTCAAGCACAGCATAGACTGGGCGGCAAAAGCAAATATGGACCCAGCTAAGAGACCAAAAAGACCCCGTCCCAACCATGAAATGCGGTCAAATGAAATAAGCAAAGAAAGATATGTAAGACCTGCCCATTCACCACGTAGACGCCATGTTCTCAAGAGACTCAATAGAAAAGGCTAAAATAGTAAGATGGGAACAGAAAAAGGAAAAAAAACCCCCCCCATTTGACCTCCAGGAAAAGAAAAAAACGTAAAGCAAAGTGTTGTGTGCAAAATAACCTCAAAAAAAGACAGACCAGACCATCTGCATCTTACTCGTTCTTGCCCTGAGTAACTTTAGCAGCCTGGACAGCGGACATCTTCTGAGTCCAGCCCTGGGTAGGCTGGGGCTTCTTGACGGTGCGGAGGTCATCGGTCGAGAATCCGGAGATACGCATGTTGTAGTTGCGCTCGAGGACGAGCTGGATATCGCGCAGCTCGAGGGTCGAGGAAGGGCGCAGTTTGGCGAGACGGCAGGCCTGGGTGATGACTTCGTCGACGAAGTCGTCGGCCATTTGAAGGATGAACTGTGAAACTATTAACATTTCCGATCTCTTCTTTTATATTTGCCTCTCATTTTGAAAGAAAGAAAAGGGACAAACATACCTCTTCCGCATCTGGAGTCAGCATTTCTCCTTCGCCGCCACCGGTCACCTGTCGCACGAGGATGTCGAGCATCTTCTTGCTCAGCACACGCTGGCCTTCGCCTTCCAGGACGTAGCCGGGGTGCTTCTGGATCGCGGGCTGGCCCATCATACCCATGGCACCGTGGCTGGGACCGCCAGAAAGAGAGGGACGCGAGCCTGGCATCGAGACAGGCTCGGGAGTTGAGACATGCAGGTTCTTGGGGATTGCCATGTTGGTGTTGCGGGTGGAAGTTTCGCCTGGGCGGTTGGAAAGATAACCCTGGGGGTGAGCCTGCTGGTTAGCCTGGGCCTGTTGATTCATTGTTTGCTGTTGAGGGGTGGGGTTGGTGTAGGTTTGCGCTGCTTGTGAGATAGCAGCTTGGTGTGAGAGAGGACGAGGTGGGCCTTGGTTCACCTGTTGAGGGGGCCCTGGTGGTGTGGGGGCGGAACCGTCAGGATGAGGGTTCTGGCTGAAAGTGACTTGCCCTCCCGGAGTTCCTTGCTGGGATGGTTGCTGTGGACGTTGCACTTGAGGCAGTGGGGCACTGATTGGGACTGGAGTGTTTCCAGCAGATTGCGCAGAAGGTGCTTGTCCAGGTTGAGAAGTAGAAGGGGACATTGCAGTTTGGCGCGCTGCGTTGACCGCTGAGTTGATAGTGTGAGGAGCTGGGGCTTGAGTTTGTCCTGATTGCATAGAATTTGCTGCCGCTCCTGCCTGGGGATTTGGTACATTTTGAGTTGACATGGGAGGGGCGACTGGGGTTTGGTTCAAATTAGCAGGCGTATTCCCCTGTCCTGCCTGGTTCATCGCTTGGCTCTGTGGATTCTGCTGCGATTGAAGCTTAAAGCTTTCCTGCTGTTCCTTGAACTTGTTCAAGAACTCGCTACCCTCTCGGAACAGCTTTTCGGCTGCCAGCTGTCGGTTTTTGAATTCCTGCATTTCTTCTTGGCTCATATTGCCCTGAGCCTGCCGCTGAGCATATGACGAACGAAGATCAGCCATCCGAGCCCGTCCAACCTCCTGTTTCTGAAGAGCGATACCATATCGCAATCGGGCTTCGGGTATCCATGTCTGCACCTGCTCGGGGGTCACATTCGGAGGCAGGAAGAAATTGAGCGCGCTGACCCGGGCTTGGATTTGCGGAATGAGCTGGTTAATCGTCTGTGGATTGTTGGATTGCGTCCGCTGGACTGGTTGTCCCTGTGACCCCTGCGCTCCCTGAGCAGCTCCCTGAGCAGCTTGTTGTACCGGCTGTGTCCCTTGCTGTGACTGTTGTCCTGGCTGTCCCTGCACCGCTTGCTGGTGCTGGTGCTGCTGCATTGCCTGCTGTCGATTCTGCTGGAAAACCCGCATACCCTTCATCAAGTTCTGGGACAGCTGCGAGAGCTTCGTGTGTGCTTGTTGGTACTCGTGGGTCTGTGGATCGCGGGTGTTCAACATATCCCAGAGGCTGCGCACTAGTTGGGTATGCTGGGCCTTTTGCTGGTCACTGAGGTGCGGTAACTTCTGTACTTGATCGGTTCGAATGAGGTTTGAGTGCTGTGGCTGCTGCGGGGCACCCATTTGCTGGCCAACTTGGCCCTGAGACCCATCCATATCCGGGATGATGTACTGGTGCTCTGCTAGTGACTCAAGGGTAGGAGTTGAATGGTGGAGACAGGATTATCGACACGAAATGGTCTGTGTTAATAGATATAGCCGATCGCAGTTGCCTAGGAGTTAAGCGAGGCTGTACTCTATCGCACAAATGATGAAACAGGCAGGTTCGAATGCAATCACTCTCTGATTTGGCAGATTACAACTTCTGACGGCGGTGATGGAGGTCGGGCCCGGTCTTGGCATCCGTCCTTTATAACAGAGATGTTCACACTACAATCTCGCAGATTCATATATATTTGTTGTTTGATTTGGTAATTTGGGGATTTGGTTACTGCGTGTGATATTCATTGACTTTAGATCAACTAGTCTATGTGCTATTGCTGCATATCGCATGGTCAACTTCAGGAGTAAGCCCGAGCACGGACCACTATCACGTGCCTGGTCACTCACAGATCTATAGACATCACAGCAGCGAGTTGATATACTCGCATCACACCACATATCTGACGGGTGCTTTGTGAGATTATCAAAGTCTGCTCATTTAGAATATTATACACACATTCAATAATGCCATTTTGGAATCACCTGGCTCGATTCATTACCGTCGACGACAGCCAGGTTCATATTGGTGACTCGCAACTTTAGTCGAGACAGCGTTCATTTGTAAAGCTATAGATTGATTCATACGTAATAGCACTATATCTAGTGGCCATATGACGAATGAACTCATGGACGTCAAGCAGCTAAGTATTGCAACTAGATATATCGGCTGTCTAGGGCTAAACTACAAAGGAGGGAAGCCAGCGTGGCTCCACCCACGGCCTCGATTATTTTTACCTGGCGTCGATCAGGATACACGTGCAACAAGGATTGTTGGCAGCTTATGTAGCCTTGTATGTCTTCTAGCGGTCTTTATATATGTCTTTTTCTTCTTCTCCCAGAGCCTTGACTTTCTGTGGAATTCCAGGAAACTCCGGGGCGTAAAAGCCTCAAATATTGTCAGTAACAAAGCAATGACTTCGAAGATGTTATATATTTACTTTGAAAGATCACAAGCTGTCCAATGGGCGCAGGCGTCCAAGGACGCCACCCCCCGGATGATATCTAAGTAGATCGAGGGAAGATATATGGCAAGAGAACAAGAATAGTCGGCCGCTCATACAGCTTGGGGCAACGCAAAACTCAATGATCTGATCTATTTCGCCCAGTGAATGAGACTATTATAGCAGCATACACAGAACACTCCGATGTGGTTTGGAATGTTCTTTTTACATGTCTTGTTATATGTCTTTCTAGAGGTACACAAACCTCAAGGCCACCAAGGATTCGATCAATCCAGAGTGAAGATAATAAGCCTGGTCATATACCGCGACATGCTACCAGTTGTTATGCTGATAGCTGAGGGGAAGGATGATGATAATATGTAGCTGACAGCCGCCTAAGAGTAGACACATATCTATATACATGGTAACAGGTGCGGGCGTCGGTGGTTTCACGGTGGTAATATAAGCAACGTTTTCACTGTGCTCACAACCTCTCCAATACTACACCCGAAAGGGCTAATAGCGCTATTTGAACCCTGGGCTTAAGCCTGTGCCTTGCTTTTGTCCAGGTAGGCCGTTCTCTGAGTTGTTAGAGATATGGAAGGCTCGCAGCCATATTTCACATGTGAGATCACAGAGGAAATCTACTAGTATATAGTATGTGGTTTCTGCTATATACTGCGTTGTGACTTAGTTACCCTGCCGATGCTGAGTAATAACATCGTGAATAATGAATTGATCTTGATATTCATAGCCATCGTAAAGCATCAAAAGCTGTATGTATCATGAAAATATCTCGTAGGGAACCTGGCATGGATAGTATGGACACCAGAGGTTGTGGGTGGTGATGACCTTGACGCAGGCGTGGGGCACATTTTCGATGAGATTTGGAAGCGACCCAACAGTAAGTCTTACTCATAACACAGGCTCAGTATGAATAGCAGCATGCAAAACCGAGAAGGTTATTCTGGTTGAGTATAACAACTTCTCAGACCCTGTTGTCTCCAATAACCATTGGAGACATGACTAGGGCAGTGTAAACCAGGGACGAGTCATCAACCTAGAGAGCTCTTCTGAGGAAAAGTTGTGGTATCCGGCCGGAGGTGTCCAGAGAGCATGATGTCCTTGTTTGGTGGGTAGAGAGGCAGACAAGAGGTCAGTAGAAAGTCTTCCATAATGCAGGAATATAACCATCGCGAAAGAAAGGCTCAGCCTATCAAACCACCCAAATCTCGATCCATGCCTCTAACCCGTTCTTCTAGCCTTCGCTTCCTCTGCTCCAAGCCCCGTATTTCAGCCAACTCTCGCTCAATATCCTCATCAGTGACGTCTGGAATCTCTGGCTGTGCCTCCGGTGCAGGGGAAAAATCATCTTCATCATCTCCATAAGTTTGTCTCATGTGATCCAGTTCTGCAGTATTCGTTGCAACCCGGCCTTCCAACTGCGCTATGGACTCACTGATCATCTCATGCCGATAGCGGAGGTTGGCAATCTTTTCCTGTGCACCGGCAACGGGACTTTGAGCTAGTTAGATCAACCAATAGTTGCTATTAGATATGCAGCACTCACTAAACATTGCACAGGATCTCAGCGCCTCGAAGAAGCACTTCAATGTTGACCTCCCCGCGGGGTCCTTTAGTCGAGGTGCCCGCTGATCGCTTAATCTCCTCCATCATATCATGTCCCAGTACCCTTGCCACTGCAGACTGGTTACGCTTATCCCGCGCTGAATAAATGCGGCTTGCCATTGACTCCCTTTCGGTCTCAGCGGGGAACATAGTCCCGCGCCGTGTGGCGCGTCTTTGTGGTCCATGGGCCTTGGTAGCCGGGTCAACCTGGAAGAGTGCTCGTTCGTGGGCTTCGGTGTCACGAATCAAAGCTGTAATGTCATGAGAGCCCAGCAGGGCAGTGGTGAAAATACGCGGGGGAGGGAATCTGAATGCTTGCTTGCGTTAGTCAAAGCAACATGGTTGAAGGGTATCACAGGCACTAACGGCAAATCAGCAATAGCATTGGAAGAGAGCCTAATCTGTTCTAGGTGAGAATTGAGCAGTGACATGTTGTGGATGTTTTGAGAGCTAGACCGTGAAGGATGAGTGGTTGAACGCTCTACACTGCACCGCACTGTGTACCTCTAGGAAAGCTGCATATATGCCTGAGGCATCGAATTCAGAATGTGCCTGTGTATCAGTTACCACATCTAGCCACGCTAAAATTGACCAAGCACATGGCGCTGATTGAATTTAGATTTACAGACTGTCCTCATTCTATTTTTGCCAATTTTCTTTCAATATATTCTGGTTGTAAGAGCTTCGACAGCAAAAGCGCCGAGTTGAGGCTGCCGTAAGCTCTTACTGACTAAGCACTCATCTGGTCTCTCGCGCCCGTTCATCCCATCTCTTGACATCACATCACCCATCCACTTCATCCATCTGTCCACACAAGTTTTTCTTCATCCGTACTTGTGATATCAGCAGCTTGGCTCTTTTGGAATTGCTTTTCCACTTTCTGTCTTCACATCGTACTCACCCGCCCTTCCCCCTACTCCTTCCATAGCTTGGTGGCTGCCCAGCCGAGCTCAACAGCTTGAGAAAGATGCCGGCCGAAAGGCGTTCTTTGCGATCAAACAATAAATCAGACACCTCTTCATCCGCTAACGGTGAAAAGGCAAACTCGAACTCTCAGAGCTCGGGTGCGAAAGACAAGGCGCCCACCACTCGCGCCGCCGCCAACAAGGCCAAGTCAGCTCCGACCAAGAAAGACGCAAAAGGCGCATCAAACGGCAATATGGGAGACGATGATAAGTCGCATACGAACGGATCGAAGTCAACCGATAACGGTGTGAATGGATCCGAAGATGTTGAGATGGGAGATACGGCAGGTGCGCCTACATCCTCATCCAACACCAGCAAGGACCGCAAAAGTAACGAGAAGATGACTGTTGTAGTGCCCCCGACCAAGGGTTCCAAATCGTCTGGCAAGGATAAGGAGGACGATGTGACGATGGAAGGTGCGGAGAATGGTGATGTTGAGAACACCGAGCTAGAGGTCGACCCGACGACTAAGGCCATTCAAGGTTTGTCTAGTCTTACTTGTTGCCCGAAGAAGTCCAACTATCTAACGAGTATGTCTGTTTGTCCGTCATGATTTTAGACATCAAATCCAACTTTACCCTTCTCGAGCGAGCCGTTGCCCATTTCGACCCCAGATTTACCCTCCGTGTTCTGCGATCGATATCGTCGATGCGGAAACACCTCACCCCGGAGGTCCTCGCCGAAGTCATTGTGGAAACTTATCCCGCTTCTAGCTCGACCGCCTCGTTCCTGTTGGAAGCACTTGGTCAAACCAATGCTTTCGAAAATGCTCCAGCTAGTTCGGAGATGGAGGTTGACTCGGATAAGAATCCCGTCCCTCAGGAGACCCTTGCCGAGGTGGATGCATATCTTGCTATTCTCGTCCAGATATACCTATTCGACCAACGAGAGATTCAGAAGGGCGCCAATTTCTCGACAAGCTTGATCGAGCGCCTGCGAGCATTGAACCGTCGTACGCTGGATTCTCTCACCGCCCGCGCGTACTTTTACTACTCTCTCTTCTTCGAGCAAATCGCTCCGCTTCCTCCTTCTCCTGCAGCGGCTGTTACCACTATCCGCCAGCCATTGTTGGCGGCGCTTCGCACGGCTGTGCTTCGGAAAGATGTCGATACACAGGCTACTGTGATGACCTTGCTGCTTCGCAACTATCTGTCCACGTCTCATATCTCACAGGCAGATCTACTGATATCGCACAACCCATTCCCCGTGGCTGCGTCTAGCAATCAGATTGCTCGGTATATGTTCTACCTCGGCCGCATCCGTGCCATTCAGCTGCAATACACCGAGGCCCACAGTCATCTGATTGGGGCTACGCGTAAGTCGCCTGCTAGCCCGGTTGCTCGTGGGTTCTACCAGGCCTCCAACAAGTTGTTGGTCGTTGTCGAGCTGTTGATGGGTGATATTCCTGACCGCGCGGTTTTCCGCCAACCGGCTCTGGAACGGGCCTTGCATCCTTATCTGTTGCTTTCTCAGGCAGTGAGCGTTGCTGATCTTGATGGGTTCCTCAACATTGTCAACACCCACAGCGAGACTTTCCGGAAAGATGGCACATACACTTTGATCTTGCGTTTGCGGCAAAATGTCATCAAGACTGGTATTCGCATGATGTCACTGTCTTACTCCCGTATCTCTCTGCGGGACATTTGCCTTCGCCTTGGACTCGACAGCGAAGAATCTGCCGAGTACATTGTGGCCAAGGCTATTCGAGACGGTGTGATCGAGGCCACGCTTGATCATGAGCATGGATTCATGAAGAGTAAGGAAGTGGGTGACATCTACGCCACCAGAGAACCTGGCGAGGCGTTCCACGAGCGTATCCGCGCCTGTCTGGCCCTCCACGATGAGAGTGTTAAGGTATGTTATTCTGTCTCTCGCTGAACTTTTCTCTTTTTTTTGCTCTTACTGACATGGACTCGTCTGATCTAGGCTATGCGTTTCCCCATGAACCAGCACCGCCTGGAGCTCAAGAGTGCCCAAGAAGCTCGGGAACGGGAGCGCGAGCTTGCCAAAGAGATCCAGGAGGGAGGAGATATGGACGATGAAGATGCCGGAGGTGATTTCGATGCCATTTAAAGAGGAGTGTGGTTGGTTCATAATCGATACAGCATTTTTTCTTCCCCATCTACCGCACTGATCCCATGCATGGGTATCTACCTCGTAGCGGCCTTCTTCAACCCTTGTGTTAATTGTGCAATTTGTTTTCCTTGTTCGGGTTCTTCATTCGGATGTTTACGAAGGGGACCAAGATGGCCGGCGCAGTCTTCTGTGTCTATTATACTGGAATTATTTCTTGCATTGTGCCTTTATTAGAATCGTATGTCACAACTGAGTGAGCAATGACTTGTAGATTATACTGTCCTCTATGAATATCACCTTAATCATATTTTTTGAAGTAGAAAAGTGTCAATCACAGGTCACCGAGTCATACCTGGCTGCGTAGCACCGGGTCCGTGCCGACCCGAGAGAGCTCGAAATCTTCCCGCCCGCAAGATTGTTCGTCCTTGGACTCCGCAAACACCTCACATCAATATTGTTTCCTGGGATTGGATCCCTATGGTTTAATTTGGATTCTCTCGTTTATAATTGAACAGCCCTCGCATTGAGCATGGGAGCTCGAACTGCATCGGCCACCGGGCTGATCCTCTCATCACGAGCAACTGTCTGTTCCCAATGCCTCCGCGATGACCTCCGCTTCGTGCATATTGCTCTTCAATCTCGCAAATACCACCCGACACGCCGGCGGGATGCCTCACCATTTGGGGCTGCCGTGACAGCTGCCCAGGCCATTTTCAAGGGTATGCCGAAGGCGCCTCCAGGTATCTCCGTCGACCCGTTGAGAATGGTTGGAAAAGAGCTCAAATTCCTCACCAAGAACATCCGACAATTACTTGGATCGGGCCACCCAGCTCTGGACAAGGTCGCCAAGTACTACACTCATAGTGAGGGCAAGCACATGCGGCCCATGCTTGTTCTCCTCATGTCCCAGGCGACAGCTTTGGACCCTCGCAAGCACCATACCTACACGGATAAACCGAGCCCCGTCGATTCCTCCTTCAGTGCACCATCTATCCTCGAAGACGCCAACCCAGAAATGAACCCGCTCGTGGCTCCGAACGCCGAGAGCAAATATGATCTCGCGGGAGATGACAACATCCTACCTTCACAACGGCGGCTGGCCGAGATCACAGAGTTGATTCACACAGCGTCTCTCCTGCACGACGATGTTATCGACAATGCCGTCACACGCCGCGCCAATAGCTCCGCAAACCTAGCGTTCGGAAATAAGATGGCCGTGCTAGCCGGTGACTTCTTGCTTGGACGTGCTTCGGTAGCACTGGCTCGTCTGCGTGATCCTGAGGTCACCGAACTCATGGCCACTGTAATTGCTAATCTGGTGGAGGGCGAGTTCATGCAACTGAAGAACACCGCGCAAGACGAAGCGAAACCCGTCTACACTGACGAGACACTTGCCTACTACCTCCAGAAGACCTACCTGAAGACCGCCAGTTTGATCAGCAAGTCCTGCCGTTCCGCTGCGGTTCTGGGACGGAGTGCCCCGGAGGTTATCGAGGCTTCGTACGCCTATGGCCGCAACCTGGGTCTGGCTTTCCAGCTTGTTGACGATATGTTGGATTACACGGTCACCGAGGCGGAGATGGGCAAACCAGTCGGTGCAGACTTGGAGCTTGGATTAGCCACTGCGCCACTCTTGTTTGCATGGAAGAGCAACCCAGAGCTAGGTCCTCTGGTTGGACGGAAGTTCGGCAAGGAGGGTGATGTGCAGAAGGTGAGTGTTCAAGATGGCGGGTGATCTTGCCTGGTACAATGATACTAACGACTCGATTTTACTAGGCTCGTGAGCTCGTTTACCGCAGCAATGGTGTTGAGCAGACCCGTGCTCTAGCCCAGGAATACGCTGACAAGGCCGTTGCCGCCATCAGCGACTTCCCGGATAGTGATGCCAAGTCCGGTCTGATTGAGATGTGCCAGAAGACCATGAATCGCAGGAAGTAGAGGAGATTGCGCTCCCATGTACACATACTTTTCTTTCAGCTTGCCCATTTCTTGTTGTTTCTTCGGTTGTTTGGTTTTCTATATGCTATGTACACTTAGATGTCTTAGATGGTTGGATATATATATATTGATCTTCACCAATAGGAACGTTTTCTTCTCTTCTCACATTATCTATACGCTGGTTCTTCATATACCGATGAATACATACATATCTAGCTGAACTCGGAGTAAAACAACGGTCGAAATATGTTGACGTCTTGTAAATCTATAATTATAGAATGCAGGATTATCAGATCGGCGGGTCTTACAGTCACTGTCGCGCAGCATGAAGAGGAGGATTATCGACTATTCCGCTGATCTATGGTCTTCAATACCCATTTTAGGCTAAATCAGCCCTATACACCATTAGACTTGACGAAAACGGTAACAGATGAGGTTGTTGGTTTCTCAAGTTCTTGTCATGTTCCTGACAGCTGGTCCATTCAGGTGGGGTACAAGTGGAGCTACGAGTAATATGACAGGAAGTATTTGAAATACAATATAAATACAATTAAACATTCATCAAAGCAGGTAATCTACAGGTAATACAAATACAACACAGTAATTCACAGGTCTTGACACCAGTTTGACCTTCGTCATCCCGTCAGGACCGTGGAAGCTACCAACTCCATCCAACTCACTCACTCGTCCGTGATAATTCTTTGTCCCTCGTCTCGCTCGTTTTATTCCGGAGCCGGTCTCTTCCTCTTTGCCGTGTTTCTTCTAAGCTGTTGGAGGTCGCTCTCCCAAACTATGGAGCTTTCGATCCGCCCGCATTGATCGACTGGTTCCCGATGGGTTCGCTCGCTAGCTTCCTCTTCGTTTACGCCCTCGGTGGAATTACTTTCATTCCACTAGTCTTGTCCTCAATTCTCCTCTACGCCTACCTGACCCTCCCACCGGCGCCGCAACCGCCGCAACCATGCGAGAAAGCGCCCGATCCGGTCCGCCAACCTACCGATGACGACTTTAGTCTCAAGTCCGGCACAGACCAGCTGGCGGAGAAATTCCATCGCACGCACGAGTCCGATGTCGCTGCCGGATACTTTGCCGTCTGTCGTGAATATGTTCCTGGTGGTGTGAATGGGAAACCCCCGGAGAGAACGACACCCGCGGGGGAAGTCGTCGCGGCCGAAAGCCCCAGCGTGTATCAGACTATGTACCGGAGTCTGTTCGATCGAAAGCAGGTACCCAGTATTGATCCGGCGAAGACGAATGGAAAGACCATGAAACGGGCGCGAAATGTCTTTTACATTGTTCTCCGGTATGCATCTCTTGTCTGGATATAAAGGTTGCTATTCAAGCGCTAATTGCTGACGATGGATGATATGTGCTCAGACATGGCCACTTGATGCTTTATGATGACGTAAATCAGGTCGAGGTGCGGTATGTCATTTCGCTTGCTCACCACGATGTGACCATATATGGCGGAGAAGGGGACATACCAGAAGGAGAGCTGTGGCTCAAAAGAAACGCCATCTGCCTCTCACGGCGACTGGGCTCACTTGGGGATCTAGGAGGACCGACTCCGCCGTTTTACCTCTTCTCTGAAAACTTGTCTGAGAAGGAGGATTTCTATATCGCCATGCTGCAGAATCAAAACCGGCTGTGGGACTCGCCTGATCGCCCGCCCAAGCCCCAGGAGTTTGATACCAAACATATTGTCACGTTGGTCCAGCGTCTGCATTCATCCGAAGAGCAGTTGCAGACACGTTGGATCAATGCCTTCCTTGGAAGGTGGTTTTTAGCGATGTACCGGACACCTGAGTATGAGGCTTTCGTGCGGAGCAAGATCGTCAAGAAGATCTCTCGCGCCAACAAACCTAACTTTATCAGCAAGATCGGCTTACAGAGAATTGATATGGGCGAAGGGGCTCCATTTATCACCAACCCAAGACTCAAGGACCTGACGGTGGATGGCAATTGCTGTGTGGAAGCCGATATGCAATACACAGGAAACTTCCGGGTCGAGATCTCGGCAACGGTGCGCATTGACTTGGGCACTCGATTCAAGGCCAGGGAGGTCGACATTGTCCTTGCCGTTGTGTTGAAGAAACTTGAAGGCCATCTGTTGGTACGCTTCAAGCCCCCACCTAGCAATCGCATCTGGATGTCTTTCGAAACGATGCCGAAGATGGAAATGGACATTCAACCCATTGTCAGCTCCAAACAAATCACCTACAGCCTCATTCTGCGCACGATCGAGAGTAAGATCCGCGAAGCAGTGGCAGAGAGCATCGTTCTGCCTTTCTGGGACGACGTTCCCTTCCATAATACATTCGGCCAGGCTTTCCGCGGTGGTCTCTGGCAGCGAGACACTCCAGAGTCGAGTGCTCAGGTAGAGATACCAGAGATACCAGATGAATCTGGCGTAGCTCCCTCGACCCCGAAGAGCGTCGACAGTAATCCCATTGAAGCCCTCAAGGTCAAGGACGATCGCACGATGAGCATGCCTGTCCTTTCTGAGTCCGGAACGGTCAAGAAAAAGCTGCGCAAAGGCGTGAAATCTTCACTATCGGATCTACACTCGAACGATTCCACTGCAACTGCAACTTCAACTGGCGTTGAGAGACCGCCCAGCACACCGCTGCCTCGAGCTATTCGGTCACAGACATTCTCCCACGCTGCAGACCCCGTGGTCACAGCGGACAATGCCAAGGTTGACAAGCTTGTTTCGGAGAGCAACGGCGAAGAAAAGAGCCATGCAGCAAGCGCCATGATAGAGATATCAAGCCGGTCCCCACCTACATCCCCGAACCGAACTCCAGGAACCTCGCCACCTACAGGTGGCCTTATGATACCAGAAAATGCGGTCCATAGCCGCGGGTCGTCGATTGCAGATTCTATTGACAGCGCTCGTTTTCCACATGAGAGTTTTATCCAAAGACCTTCTTCTACTCGCATGGAGAGCGGGGGCTTCTCTAGCTTGAGAAACTCTCGGGGAAGTTCCACCACGTCCATTGTCAGCGATACGGCCCCAAGACGCAGCACAATTGAAATCATCACCAAAACCTTTACATCTTCCGACGATAGGCCTTCCGGTCCGATGACTCTCGGGCACGCTACCGCCGCTGCCAAGAAATGGAGTTGGAGCGTGTTTGGTAAAGGTGACCAACATCACGGTCAAGAATCACCGCGGACTCCTCCAGGCACCCTTAACCAACCGATTGGGCGTGGCCATCCTCATCCACCACTTGGCTCACCATTGCCGCGCCCAGACAAATATGCCTTGAAGAACTCAGGAAAATTGCCCAAGCGTAAACCTGTAGCAGCACACACAGTGCCTGAACGAGACCAACACTCCCCACCATCAACTTTACCACGCAGGAAACCAATGCCCCCTGACGTGCGTGTTAATCAAGGTACTGACGAACTTCTCGTGGTGGAAGCGCCTCTAGAGTCTGAGCCAAATAGCCCGGCCCCTGGGGACCCGGAGTCAGACTCCAGTCTAACAGCTTCGACTCCTGTCGAGAGTGAGACACCACTGAAGGCTGAACAGCTCGAGGTTAATCATGAAGAGCAAGGACAGTTGGAGGAGCAAGGTCAGTTGCCTGCTGTTGAATCGCTGTGCTCTGTTGATCAGGCGCCCTTTTCAACTCCAGGTAGCCATGGAAGCCCGGCGCCTATTGAAAGGATAGAAACACCCTCATCATAATGCTTGTTGCCTTTGCCCCGACACGAAAGAGGGGAAGGATCCAGGACCCTCGGTATAGATAGATCATGCGACCTTTGTACTTTTTTCGACTGCTTGGTCATATTCCTGTGTTCGACAGCAGTCTCCATATCAGGCTGGTTATCCCTGCGTGTGATCGCTCTCTCGCTCAGTGTATTCCAAATCCCTTACGTGACTTCTTTATGTATGTAGCTAATCCTCCGATATTCCATGTATCCATGCCGATCTTGAGTTGTTTCGAACGAAGTAGACCAAGCACACCGTAGAGATTGGCCATGATGAATAGCCCATTTATTCCTTCTGCCTGGCCCGGGGTGTATACATGAGGTGTAGACCGAGACAGCTTTCGTAGGGGATGAAGCCTTAAAACCCAAGCCGCGGCCCAAACCCGCATCGGCTTAGGCGTCGCCAAGACTCCCGACAGGCGCCAACTTTCCCGTTCCCCATCAACGTCATTGTCCGAACTCCCACGTGTGTCTTTTTCGCCTTTGCTTTGCGATTCGAAATATCCGCTTATTCCGGTCAGCGCAACCTATTCTTAGCGTCTGTGCGCTGTCCGGGCTCAAGATCTTGTCAACGCGACAAACCTTTCCGACCTTCATACACCCCTGAGCACACACCCCAACGGCCACAATGAGTCGGTAAGCAGGACCGACGTGGGACTTTGAGAGTGTTTTATCTGATAAAGGATTGCGCAGGACCGAGGCCGATTTGGCCATCAATATCCGCAAGGCCACCAGTATCGGTAAGTCGTCAATCGGGGATGAGACCGACACGGGAGACAGGACATGAAGACTGACACTTTGACAATCAACAGAGGAAACCGCTCCCAAACGTATGTCCTGATCATATTACCATCGCCCTCCATGGAAAGATTGATGTCGCCTCGGCTTTGCCCCGTCCGAATTGAACTGACCACCCCCGCGCCTGTAGGGAAACATGTGCGGAGCTGCATCGTCTATACGTGGGACCACAAGTCGTCGGCGGCTTTCTGGGCTGGCATGAAAGTGTAAGTTGTGGGACCTGAAAGATATGGTCAGGGGTATTGTTCTCGATATGGCTGACACGGCTTCGTTCAAAGGCAGCCCGTCCTCGCCGACGAGGTCCAAACGTTCAAGGCCCTGATCACAATACACAAGGTTCTCCAGGAGGGCCACCCAATGGTTATTCGTGAGGCGCAGCAACATACCAACTGGATTGATAGTTTGATGCGAGGAGTCGGAGGCGACGGTGTTCGAGGTATGGATTCCACGCAGGACTGATCAATTGCTCTCTGCTCGAGGAGTAGCGACGCACGAAACGGACAGTATAATAACAGTTGATAGGATATGCGCCGCTCATTCGAGAGTACGTCTTCTTCCTCGAGGCGAAACTGAACTTCCATCGCAATCACCCCGAATTCAACGGTATGTCGTCCATGGTAGACCAGTTCTGTGAAGGGCGGAAGTCTGACAGTCGCAGGCTTGTTCGAATATGAGGAATACATTAGTCTGAAGTTGATCAACGATCCAAACGAAGGGTACGTACAATCCTGGTTTTTGCGACAATGGAGAGACGTGTTGACAGTCACACAGCTACGAGACCATTACCGATTTGATGGGTTTGCAAGATCAAATTGATTCTTTCCAAAAGCTCATCTTCTCGAATTTCCAGTCCGGCACGAACAACGAATGTCGAATCTCGGCATTGGTGCCACTTGTGCAGGAGAGTTATGGCATCTACAAGTTCATCACCAGCATGTTGCGAGCCATGCACACAAGTATGTTGCCTTTGATCCTTGAATATGCGTTAAATAGCCACTGACTGATGTCTCCTGCAGCTACCGGAGATGACGAAGCTCTCGAGCCCCTCCGAGGTCGATATGATGCCCAGCATCACCGCCTTGTTCGGTTCTATTATGAGTGTTCCAACCTGCGCTACCTAACAGGCCTCATAACCATCCCGAAGTTGCCACAAGATCCACCAAATTTGCTTTCCGAGGACGACGATCGCCCAGCTCTTCCCAGACGACCGGCGAAAGAAGTGGAACACCAGCCTTCGCCCCCACCAAAGGTCGCGGCTGAGCCGGAGCCCATCAATGATTTCTGGACAAACGAAGCTAAACGCCAACAAGAAGAGTACGAGGCGGAACAACAACGCTTGCAGCAACAGTGGGAGGAACAGCAACGCCAGCAACTCCTCGCCCAACAGCAAGCCCAGAACGATTTCGAGGAGCAGCAGCGCCTGCAGGCTGAACAGCAGCGATTGGCACAGGAGCAGCTTCTCCGCGACCAGTACCAGACCCAAACACAAGGTCGGCTGGCAGAGCTGGAGCAGGAGAATCTTAATGCCCGTGCACAGTATGAGCGCGACCAGCTGATGCTGCAGCAGTATGACCGCCGTGTCAAAGAGGTTGAGGAGCAGATGAACCATCTGACCTCGAACCTGAACTTGCAGAATGCTTCTAAGGATGATCAGATTCGATCCCTGCAGGAGCAGGTGAACACCTGGAGATCCAAGTACGAGGCATTGGCCAAACTGTACTCACAGCTTCGACAAGAGCACCTCGATCTTCTGCAGACCACAAAGAGCCTCAAGCTCAAGGCAGCTTCCGCACAAGAAGCAATTGAGCGACGAGAGAAGCTGGAGCGCGAGTTGAAGACTAAGAACTTGGAGCTGGCTGACATGATTCGGGAACGTGATCGTGCTCTGCACGACCGTGACCGTCTGACGGGAACCAACAAGGATGAATTGGAGAAGGTCAAGCGCGAGCTTCGTATGGCTCTTGAGCGTGCCGAAAATGCAGAACGCTCAAAGGGCACCGAGATCTCGTCCTTGCTGTCCAAGTATAACCGGGAGATGGCTGATTTGGAAGAGTCCCTCCGAGTGAGTAGTTGTCCATCTTGGTGAGATGTGTGATTTATGCTGACCTTATAGATCAAAACGCGCGCACTGGACGAACATTCCAGTCGCAACAATGACCGCCAGCAAGATCTTGACCTGTCTCTTCGCGAGAAGGACGAGGAGATTGAGGTGTACAAATCTGGTATGGAACAGGCTCTTATGGAGCTGGAGGAGCTGAGACTGGTTAGTGATGATCTTGAAGATATTGGATGCCTGCATATTGACCACATTCAACTATAGAGCCAAGGCGATGTCGACCATGCGCTGGACAGCCAGATTGACACTGTGCTTCACGGTACTGTCGCGAAGATTAACGATATTATCGACTCCGTGCTGCAGACTGGTGTGCAGCGTGTTGACGATGCTCTGTATGAACTGGACTCGTCCATGCAGGCCGGTAACCAGAATGCCTCTCCTCCATATGTTCTTTCGCAGATTGAAAAGGCGTCAGCTTCCGCCACTGAGTTCTCGACAGCTTTCAATAACTTCGTTGCCGATGGCCCTAACAGCCCTCATGCTGAGATTATCCGCACGGTGTCCATCTTCTCCGGGTCTGTCTCGGATGTGTTGAGCAACACCAAGGGTCTCACCCGCTTCGCTAACGACGATAAGAGCTCCGATCACCTGATCAATGCTGCACGCAAGTCTGCTCAGGCAACCGTTCGGTTCTTCCGTAGCTTGCAGTCGTTCCGTCTCGAGGGTCTGGAACCACTGCAGAAGACTGACGTTGTTATCAACAACAACCTCGAAGTCCAACGTGACTTGCAGGCGCTGTCGAAGCTAGTTGAATCATTCGCTCCTAAGAATACCAAGATCAGCACCAGTGGTGATTTGGGTGATCTTGTCGACCAGGAGCTGCTCAAGGCTGCTGATGCCATTGACGCAGCTGCCCAGCGTCTGGCCAAGCTCAAGAATAAGCCCCGCGAGGGATTCTCGACTTACGAGCTGCGCATCAACGATGTCATCCTTGCCGCCGCTATTGCCGTCACCAACGCCATCTCGGAGCTGATCAAGGCCGCCACAGAGACCCAGCAAGAGATTGTTCGCGAAGGCCGTGGTAGCTCGTCTCGCACTGCCTTCTACAAGAAGAACAACCGTTGGACGGAGGGCTTGATCTCTGCCGCCAAAGCAGTGGCCTCTTCGACCAATACATTGATCGAGACCGCCGATGGTGTCATCTCGGGCCGTAACTCGCCAGAGCAACTCATTGTCGCCTCCAACGATGTTGCAGCCAGCACTGCCCAGCTTGTCGCAGCCAGTCGTGTCAAGGCAACCTTCATGAGCAAGACCCAGGACCGCCTGGAGACCGCCAGCAAAGCGGTTGGTGCTGCTTGCCGTGCCCTCGTGCGACAAGTGCAGGACATCATCAAGGAGAAGAATCGCGACGGCGACGACGGTGAGGATTATGGAAAGTTGAGCTCGCACGAGTTCAAGGTCCGCGAGATGGAGCAGCAGGTATGTGATGTCCCCTTCCCCTTTGTGTCCCATTCATGCAATGCTAATATGTCCTCTCCCAACAGGTCGAAATCCTCCAACTCGAGAACGGTCTCGCTCGCGCCCGCCAGCGTCTGGGAGAAATGCGCAAGATCTCATACCAGGAGGATTAGGAAAATCGTCGCATCCGTCTTTTGCTCTTGGCTGTCTGTGTATATTCCACATCCCAATTTCAAGGAGTTTTGCTTCGTCCGTGTCGCACTTTGCGGTTCTCGGTCTGGGCTCTTCTCCCTAATCCCGTAGTTAGTCTCTTGTTTTTATTGCCCATAGCGAATACAAGCAAATTACCTAGTTCATTGAACCATTGTAGTGCGTATACTATGTGTGTAGATCCACTCAAGTCCGTGTCCCAGCGCCAGTAGATACCCCTGTGAAACGCACGGTCGCACGGTCGCATGGTTGCATGGTCGCATGGTCGCATGGCCGTACATGGATGTCCCTTGCTTGACGCTGCATGCCAAGCGTTGTCTCCCGAGGTCCATACCCGACTGGTGGAACCATGGATGTAGTGCATGCCGATCCGCGGGTGGCGCCGACTTAGCGGCGGCTGTCAACAAAGAGTATCGAGACGTCACCTCATGCACGAAGACAAAGACTCGAGTCTGTGAACATCTGTGTGTAGTCGAGCTTCGAGATCACAGTGGTACAGGCCAAATGACAATCTGAGCGAGGAACTGGGGTGTCTGGTTCGTAATATTGGTAAACATAGGATCTGGGAATGGTTGGTTGTCGAATACACATGACGCCAAAAGGTTGCGACCGTGTCCTAGATGCGTTTCTACATCCTCATTTGAATCTACGTGTTACAAGAGAGAAAGAAGTTTTTGAAAATCACTAGTTGATTTTGATTTAAAGTACAGAAAAATGCTCACTTGGCAAGAGGAGAGCGACCAGGAAAACCCCATGGGAAGAAACCCAGTCTCACTCTCCTCCTGGAAACTTGTCATGAGCGGAACAGGAGAAAGAAATTGCCGTATCGTACATGCGATGGGCACTTTTTTTTGTCGTTTTGTTGTTTTTCAATTTTTTTTTTTCTTTTTTTGCTTTTCATTTGTTTTTTTGTTGTTTTTTTTTTCTTGAGTTGTAGAGAAATAGAGAAGAAAGTATGACGACTGAGAATCATCCGTGAAGTCTCAGAAGTCACTGTAAGATGACCGGAAAGTGAAAGTAGGAATTGTTGATCATGACTGTCAACAGTGCCGAACCGTGTCGAGGTGGTGCCATTTAGAACGGTGGGCATGCGCTGATACTTGACAGCTCTAGTTATTCCCAAAGAGGCGACCAAGGGTTGCCATGGTGTCAGGGTAACAGGGGTGCTTGTTCGGATCATAGATAACAGGAAGGCCGAGATCGCGCTCGGTATCGAGAGTTGAGTACATCTCGTCAACTTCAAATTCCTCGATTGGCCACTGAGGAACATCGTTGAAAATCCAGTTCTGAGGCTCAGGAATGGTGGCGGAAAACGAGGGATCCACAGCAAACACAGCTCCATTCTCGAGGATGTGCTTGTACCACTCTTCGTCACGTTTCTGAGCGTAGTTGTTGTCAGTGCAGTGCTTGACGACTTGGTCAACAGCAATAACGGGAGGGCTAAGAGTATCCAGGCGACAAGTGCCGATCTTGCGCAAACTGAGGCTGTTGCCATTGGGCTGGACATTCCAACCAGACAGGGTGAGATACTGCTGACGGGACAGGAAACCCATCAAAGGCAGGCACAGATCAACAAAGGTAGACAATGAGGGGGTGTCGACATCGAAATGATCACGAATGACCGTGTAGGCCTTGGCAAGGACAGCCCAGTGGGACTTCAAGGTGTCGTCTTGCCACATTTCACTGATGGCCATCGACTTGACTTTCTGTGGGATGCCAGGGAACATAGGAGCACAAAAGCCTAAAATAATGTTAGAAGCAAATCAATGATCACGAAGATGCGACTTACTTCTGAAAATCATGAAGCTGTTTAGGGGGCGAAGGCGTCGTTGCTCCAAGGGAGACGAGAGTACATTCTGAATCGCAGTGCCAACACATCCGGTAGTCGAATCGCGGTGGAGTTGGTGCATAGGTAGGGCTTGATCAATGCGTTTCAGTTCTAGCACGCCATTCGCATAGACAAAACGTGGCCCAGTGGGTAGAAGTCTTGGCTGCTGGAAGTAATTTGCAGGGAGTTCACGTAGAACTTTAGCTGCATACTGTCCCATAGGAGAATCCTCAGGCCAACGTTCCAACACCCTAAGGGCGTGTCGGAGAGACAAGGTCTCGATGTATCGAAACAAGAGCATTTCAAGATGAGCAGGTCCGTATCCCAGAGGGACCGAAACATCAGGAGTGGACATGTTAAACAATGTAGTAAGTATTGAGATTGATGAGGTAAGGTGTGGGGTGAAAGGAAAAAGAGAATGGGATGGAGAGAGGAGAGGGGAGAGAGAGAAGAAGAAAAGAGGTGCGAGGTAAACAAATATAGTCCACGAGGGGCTGGGATCGCAGGACAAGGCAAGTGACGCGTTGGGCGATTTCTTTGTTCAGCGGGGAGACATGTGTTTCTTTGTTTGCGCCGCGACACCAATCACAGGGCCTCACGTCCAGAGAAGACTTCCCCATTAGGCATAGTAGCAGTAGAACAAAGAAAGTCAATTCAGGAGGGATATGACTCTACAAGTGACGGCGACTTCAAGTACTATGTAGACAACAGGTCGCATACTATTTGTAAGTACTATTTTGTGTATCTGGATGCTTGGACTGTTCATTTGGATCATGACCACATGTTGCTTGTTTAATGTGCTTCTCTTCTAATAAGTATTATGAATCAAATATCCTAATAGTAGTTCATGAAGATATAGTTCGCTCTATACTAGCTCGGTGCTACGGTAGATGTGCATATGGCGCGTGCCACTGCAGATCCGGGGACTAGCTCCCGCTCCCACATGTAACTTTAAAACATATCAAAGTATACGCAACATAGCTTAACTACGAGGTCTGTTTCTAATTGCGTACATAATTCCAGTCTTTGTGAATTGATGATAGAAACTGTGAGTAATATGAGAGTGAGTCAAATTTGTCGAAGTACCTACTCAAAATGTATCTCTACTCGAAAATCCCCATGGCAACGGGCAAACGAAGAGAGCAAACGAGGGTGTGACTCAAAATTAAATGATAAAATAAAATAATAATTTATTAAATTAATAAATAATAATTAATAATTAATAATTAATAATTAATAATCAAACAAAGAAATTAAATAGAAAAAAGAAAAATACCCGATTAGAACATCAACTCAATCAATACAATAAAATAAATAAATCAAGCCCAAGTAAACAAAGAGGACAATAGGAACAAAGAAACTGGCAGCTACTAGTCCAAATATGGAACTAGGAGTAATGGCCTCGAGTTCAAGGCAGCCAAGGACCTGGGAGTCCTCAGTGAAGTTTGGGCTATGGCCTGCTACATGCTGTTATTTGAGTACATGAGATCCTGAATAGCATTGCAAAGTGCCTTACTCGTTGATGATTGCTAGGACAACAGGACATTAGAAGCAGTTTTCCTTGGTTATGTATGCGTACGGGATTATCCGGGGCTCTTAGTATCTAATAAAGCACGCTGAATTTACAACAAGCATATCAGCCATAAGAATTGGAAATCGATACTCGCGTTGGAATCTTCAGCAAGTCTGTTGGCTATCAGGGATATCTGCCTTTCTAGGACATGTATGCTATTGCTCTTGCGTCGCAGCCGGTGAGTTCCAGTCACTGGCCCAGATGAAAGTGGGACACCTCCATTGCGTACCCTTCTCCTTTTCTCCGCTGGGTCCTAATGGCCGAGGACAGATCCAAAAGGATCGGCCGCGGTTCATCCCGGGTTTCTTCGTGGTCAAGCTGATGCATGGCTCTTGGTGCCCATCGCACGGTGGCACGCGTTTCTTGGTGAAGAGTTTTGACCAATCCTCCTTGCTGACAATCGGGTCGATAACTGTGTCGTCAATGAACTTGCTGGCCGTTGGCGATTCGGTAGAAATATCAGCTTCCTCTCTTATGCTTCCTTCTCTGTACCCCGGAGACTGCGGGTTGATCCCTGGAGATTTCCCTTTCTCCTGTGACTGTTGTGATGATTCGGGTTGGAGTAATGGTGTCGAGGATCCCGATGAAGGAATAGGTGACTGAGTTGTTTCAGATGCATTGACAGCTTTTGGCTTGAAGAAGCCCGTTAACATCTTCTGGCCTGCCGCAGAGCCCCCGGAGGATGTCGATACGGCGGATTTGGACCGTTTTGTGGATGCGGTAGGTAGAGGCTGGGAGCGTTTGCGAGAAGCGGTTCGAGGGGTTTGGTTTCTCTCAGTGACAGGCACAGGAATATTTTTGGTTGAGTCGGTGGATCCGAAGGCTGTGTGCGTGTCTGTAGATTCTGTAACTTGAGTCGTGGGAATGTTAGCCGGTGTGTTGGCTAAGTCAGCCGACCTCGACGGAATGCTGGCTGGTTTCCGAGCGAACATGTCCTTGATGCTTCTGCGCTTATCAACGTCGAATTCGGGGAGTAAACGTCCCGAAGCGGGCAATGCGCACTCGTTTGAGTATGCCTGTTGACGCCTGCCGCACTTAAACATTCCCGGCGGATTGAGAATATCCCGAACGTTTACTTCGCCTTTGGGCTCGTTTACAGACTCCTTGATCACAGCATACACAGGACAGTGGTCTGATCCCTAAAAATCAGTCAATCAATGATTCATCCTACAAAGGCGAGAAATCAATACCATCAGTCCCTCTTGGATGTTTGAATCGGAGAACCAGCTCCGCATACCAAGGCTGCACAACACATAGTCAATCCTTGAGCCGTAATTCCCAGGTCGGGCATTGAGCTTCTGATCCCAGCATGTATACATGCCTGCACGATCTGGATGGAATGACCTGCAAACATCGAAGAGGACAGGATCTTCCCTGCCTTTGTCATGTTCGCCAATCACAACGCCATCCGATATCAAGTGGTTGAACAGGCGTCGAGGAGGCGCAGATATAAATTCCTCCTCCGTCATTGTACCTTTTCGTATGGCCTCAATCGCATGAGCAGCATCAATACCCTGCTTCGAAATATTGATATCCCCAGCCACGACCACGTTCTTCCCCATCGCAATCAGGTTTCGGACTCGAGAATCGAGGACATTGAGAAAGTCCATGCGAAAGGTATCCCGACTCTCATCCCGATAAGCAGGGCAGTAGACACCAATGAGGACAAATGCAGGAAACTCCAGAATGACGCAGCGCCCTTCGGAGTCGAGGGCCGATGCATCTATTGTGGTACTGGGCACCGAGCTAGCATAGTCTTGCTCCTCTTCCGAGTCAGGCCCTTCAGGATTCACCGCGGGCCTGATAAGCTGATCTGCTGTTGGATATCCGCCAATCCGCTGCTCTTCTGGAAGACTGCGGAAAGATGTTAAGGATTTTGGTGGACAGAGAACTCCAGTGATGCCCTCTTCTGCCCTTATTGGAGAACATGTGGCATTGCGCGTGTAGATCACAACACCCGAGTATCCTAAAAGCTGTCAATCTTCTACATTCTGCATAGAGAGTACTGGAGTATTAGCTTACCTTTTTTGACTCGAGGGAGACTGAAATAACAGTCCCATCCTGGAACCAAGACCATGTCATCGCGGAGGTCTTTGCGCTGAATCTTGGTTTCTTGGAGAACTACAATATCCGCCTCCAGTATATCAAACATGGACTTTGGACTAAATAAGCTCAGCTGCTCGGGAAATAGAAGTATATACACTTACCTCGAATGTGCGTGTTCCTCTCCATGGCTCGTAGGAGAACGGGTTTCTTTTGTTATATTAGTGTTGAACGGGTTCAACTAGCAGGTCTCTTTCATACCGTATACCATTGACTAAAAGTTTAAGCGCCGTTGGTATATATTCAACACTCCAAGCTCCCAACGATTCAGATAGGACGTACCATTCCACGTGGTGATGCGAAATCCCATGTTGGACGCGCTAGTGTATCAGGGGACAACGCGGCATTTCTTGCGATGCAAATAATCAAGCGACGTCGAGATACAATATAGAAAAATGAGTCAGCTAAGGATTGAAGCCGCCCTAGTTATTAAATCTAGTTCACTGGTTGCGGGACCTGCATCCTGACGTTCATACATGTTCAAAACAGTCACGTGACTATAATGGCCTGCTTTATGCCTTATATATCAGGCTTCATGACATCAGGTTACATAATCCGGGAGATCACGGGGATACGCTAAAGACGGCTTCAGACCTCATCGCACCACTTTTGATCCTCACCACTAAGAGAACTCCTTAGCACCACCCACCATGTTCCCTCAACGCAGTATCGGTCGTTTGTCCCAGCGTGTTTCGCAGCAGATGCGTTCCGCTCCGGTCCGCTCTACAATCCAGCGCCGTTTCAACAGCGCCGAGGCCCAGCCTTCTTGGATTGTCGACAACGAATTCAACCGCGAGAGAGCTGCCGTCAAGCACCATGCTGCCTCTACCAGCAGTATGTACCCACAATTAACTCAATTGATTGTGCAGCATGGTCATTGGCCGTAGACAATGTCTGTTACTGACCCGATTATTCTACAGGCCTCTGGCTCAAGCTGTCCGTCTTGTACGTTCCAACTGAGACCACTCCCTGATTTTACGCCCTCACCAAAACCTAATGACCTCATAGTGCCGTTATCCCCTGCCTGATTGGTGGTGGTCTCAACGCCTACAACCTCTGGAATGAGCACTGGGAGCACTGGTCGCACATGCCCCCTCTCGAGGAGCGCACCGAGTACCCTTACCAGAACATCCGCACTAAGAACTTCCCCTGGGGAGACGGTGATAAGGTATGTGAATCCAATTACGCTATGTACTGAAGACTTAAGCTAATCTATGTCCGGAATAGACCATCTTGTGAGTTCCGACTTTCCCGACCCCACCACATACTATACATTGTTCTGCGGAACAGCAGCTTCTGCAATCTTACATCTGATGATCTGCTGTTTAACCGGATCGCATGACATTCCACATCACTCCCTGAAACCCTAGGACTAACCCATCATCTACAGCTGGAACTCCTCGGTGAACTACCACAACAAGGACAAGACCACCTAAATTGTGTCACTCGCAATCTTTCCATATACTCGAGACTTCCCTTCGAATCCGCCAGGAAATCATTGAGTGTGTGTCAGGGTTGGCTCTTCCATGTACATATACCACACTGTCGTTCCAATGTGGAAACACAGTCAAATGCTTGGGGAGCCAAGGGTCCAGTTGACAGAATGAGGCGAAGCTTACTATGTACTAGTCAACATTCATTCTTGCTGCTATTTTCTTTTGTCTCTTTTTGGATCATACATATATTTTTCTCAAAGCCTATGCTTCCAAGGTCGCATCGGCTGGTCGTAATCGCCAGTCCCTTCAAGTAGAAACTGCGACTAGGCTCGTCTCTCGATAGGTCTACAACGATATGTCTTAATAAGAAACATTTCTTTCTATGCGCTTCATTTCATACAGAGATACTCCCTCAAAGCGCCTGAAGCTCCGATTGTTGGGTTTCGATACTACAGCCTGACTCATTGGAAGTCCTGGGTTATATATATAGCTTCAACGATGAGATTGACGCAAATAATATAATGAAATAGAACTCAGGCCATGAAGAAACTGTGGTGCGAAGCCTTGGAGGTGACAAAACGTCTTCACGCGCAGAAAAATATATTGTTCCTTTGTGCATAGACTACATTATTAGTCAATGATAGGCATTTAACTAACTCGATCATACGATATTTGCCAACCTTGGAGGGTCGATCTGCTTACTTTGCTAGGCTGTAGAGAGGTCCACAAAGCTCGACGGGATTTGAAATACGGGAGATCTGATTGAATAACTAAATTGACTGCCATGACGAACATAATATATATACATTTTTGAAAGCTACCTCAACTCCACCAAAGAATGTCCAGGTATATAAGTAGATAATAACACTACACAAACAAAGAGCTATTTGGAGCGAGGAGATCCAGCCCAGACTCGCCCTCGAGGAGAGGGAAGAGACGCCGAATCCGATCCTCTAGAATAGCATCTTCAGCCTCCCAACGTCGACGGTCAAGCTGCTTCGCCTCTACGCGGCGTTCGCCGCCAAACCAAGCACCCTTAGCCTGATCCCTGCTCTTCCGCTCCTCTTGTCGAGCACGGGTAACAAGGGTAGAGACCATGGTTTTCCAATTCTCCAGCCCAACCTTCAGACACTGTGCGCAGCGAGTTCGAGCAGTGCGGTCGGCTGAATTGCCGAGTTCGAGCATCGTGGACTCGGCCATGTCGACTGCATCGCGCGTCCAGGCAAGGCCGGATTCCTTCGACGAGGAGGCGTACAAGATCTCACCGATGTAGGTCATTAATCCTGCTTCTTCGCAAGCTGATGCCGTGGTGCGACGTGGGGGTTTGTCGCCTGATGGGAGGGGGTCTGGGTACTTCACGGGAATGAGGACATTTTTGAGGGATTTGAAGAGAGAAGAGAATGGGTCGTTGCTGGATTTAGGCAGAGTTTGAAAGGACGGGGATCTATCAAAGTCCGATGATAAAGGGAGGCTGCGTCGGGCTTTGAGAACAGATGTGAAAAGGGACAAAGCTGTGGGAAGATCGGCCTGACGAGCGCTGTGGACGGCGAGGGCCGTGGAGACACGGAGGATATTTTCCGAAGGTAGCTCTCCGCTGTTACTCTTCAACAGGCCGCTCTTCAAATCCACAATTTTGCTAGCATCTCCTTCCATCCCACCAGCAGCAATGTCCAAGGCCCACTTGTACATGTCACCCGCCGTAGAGCCCAAGCCTTTGAAATCAAGCCAATCAGCGTAGGCCAAGGCAGCGTCAAGTTTCTGCCCTGTCTCAAAGCCCTTTGTTGTCAAAATTTTCATGTAGAAGCGCTCCGGAGACGGAGACGCTTCCTCACAATCCTCTTCCCGTGGGACCATCTTCTGGCCAGCGGGCATAGGTTTTGGTCGAGGATTCGAGGGTCCAACAACATATTCCGCAGGCGCAGATATCTTCTGCTTGCGATCTGTCAACCAGCCATCCAGGTTCTCAGCAGCCTTGGCAGCACCCATCAGGGCCTGGAAATATCCACGACGCCAAGGCTCACTCTTTGCGGAGACATCGAACCCAGTGTGGCCGACGCCTTCGACCAGGAATCCACCATCACCCTGTTCTATGAGACCTTTGCCTTCACCCTCTAGGTTCTCCAGACGCTCCAGCAGCTCACGAAGATACCCAGCGACCATAGGCCAATTCGTCATCAGCTTGCCGATTTGCTCAGGATTCTGCAGTGCCTGCGCGGATCGCAGACACCAGCGGCTTTTCCAGGACCATTCTGGTGGAGTGGGCCATGAATGTTCAATGTCTTCTTGGTAGATGCCGAGCTGTATCGCAGAGAGCAAGACAAGGATGGCCGACACTGACAGGCCGATCTTGACACCTCGCGATATCCTTCGCTTGTAATGCTCGCGGCTCTCGGTAGATATCAAGCGACCAAAATGCTGGCGGAGATGGATTGATAGCGGTGGCAGTGGACGGGTCGGCGCAAGAGGTGATAGGAAGGGTAGTTGAGGGCGACCCGGCGCTGGAGAAAGAAGAAGTAGGTGTGTGCGGTGGGTGAATGGTCGGAGATGTACGTTAGGACCGGAGATCCGAGGCAGATGAGTCGGCCGGATATGACTCGGTATTCGACCGATGGCGTTTCGAGGGGGCAACATGATGGCGTTACCGAAAAGATTGGAGATTGATGAAGCCTTGTACGTACTTGGTGATCGATGAATGTTTGTCTTGTTTGATCCACACGTGACCTTTGTGCACGCTTACAGTACGATTTGAACGCAATGCTCGGATAGGTCGATTTGAATCAGACATAATGATAGCATTGAAGTTCTACAGTTTCTTGACAGATACGTATCAGTTTGGAATGTTAGGATTTGCATTGTCTTCGACCTCGGATGTCAAGTCCACTGTGGCATTGTATTATTGTATTATTGTGCCAGAAGTCATACTTCGCCTGCTGATTTGTCACATATTCATGGATAGAATTATTCAAGCACCAGAGCCAAGAAACGAGTCTAAGAGAGCTCTTGCTGTATATCTTGCCATGAGTATGAGGGAAGCACCTAGGCCATCTCACGACCTAGAATTCAAAATCCGCTTTCTGGATGATATTCGGAAAGGCCTCCTCAAAGCGAACATTTAGGTTTCTCCTTCGCACCTCTATTATTTTCCCATAGACTTTGCAAAGACTATCTAGATCTGTGAGGTTTGCATGTATGAGTTGTATGCGTGAAGTATAGAAGTCCGGAGTGGACCTGCCAAGATTAGATCACAATTAAGATAGTGGGGCTGTCATCCCAAGTCATGTGACTTGATGCTCCATCTGGTGCGCCGAGCTCTGGTTTGATCGATGAGCCGAACTGCAGTCACCTATTCCTAATTGGGGCCTGAGGCTGCCTGCCCAGTCGCCCAAATGGTTTATCTCGTTCCTCTTTGTTTTCTCTCTCCTCTGCTCGTCATTCATATCTCATCTTGTCTTTCTTTTGCTTTATTTACTTCTTTGATGTACTTGAAATACTTCTAGGCTTGTTCCCTTGACCGACTCTTGACACTGACTTTCGAGTCTCATTATTACTTCTTTTCCACCTTCTTTTCAAAATATTAACGCAGTAAAACCGCACTATGCCACGCAAAGAATTCCTACGAGATCTCGCAGATGCAGCGGTCCCTGGCCGATTCCCTTGTACCTCCGATATAAGAACAGGGGAGTATGATGGATCAATTTCCTTCACATTCGCAGCACCCGAGGCAAGCCTCACCTTTGATCTCCAAGCCATAGTTTCCGGTAAAGAACATTACTAGCTCATAGTATCATTCAAGGACCTAATCTCTTATTGACGCACAAACAGACTCTCACGATTATCCCAGAGACCATGGCTTTTTGGTCTTCCCATCGTCCGAGAACTGTCCAAAGGCAGTCAGCTCCTCCCTCGAAAATGCAGTGCCTTCATTCACAGGCTTAACTATCCATGACTTGTTGCGCAACATTGAGAACATTATCAACAACTCTATAGTTGATCCTGATTCAGCATCCAATTACCCAGAGGACCTAGGCTCTCGTGACTCCGACTCTGACGACTCGGCTGCCAGTGATACTGAGCCTGACTGGGAGTCTGATGATGAAACCAGAATATTTACATCTACTCCAAGTGAGACGGAGTTACGAGAGAAAATTCGCCGTGACCTTCGCGTGGTCAAGGACGCGGGATTCAAAGTGGGATACCTGGGGCCGAAACATGGCGACATTATTGTGTCAGTGTCTTGCCGCATTTCCAAGCTTGGCATTTCCGAGGATGCTATGGATGCTTGGAGCGTCGAACCGTCGGAGTATTTGGTTTTGCTGATCCGTTACCGGCCGACTTACCATGAACTTCAAACGATTATCGAGACAGCAATTGATTCGAGTAACCTACCAGTTCAGATGAATGTTGGCCTTTGCCGTTCGTACAAGCCGTCCTTAGAGCACGCTATGGAAGTGATAGGGCCACGGGATCAACCGACGAAAGACGAGAGTATGAATTCGGACAAAACAACATATGGGCATCTTTTCAGGCCGCTGTTCATTGGAAAATCGCTCAATTTACTTATCAGAGAGCGCCTGCTTGTGATCATCAGTCTTCGACTAAGACATGGGTTTTCATGGACAGGGGCAGAACTTTTCTTCCAAACCAACCAAGGCAGGGGTCACGACAGCTCTGAGATCTCTTCCGAGGAGTACTCTCAGTCGGACAGCTGGGCCACTTCGACGCCAGAAATCCTTTTGGCTGATCATATGACCGAACCGAACCGCAATATCTCTAATATGTCTTTTCCTCTTCTTGCCATGCAGTTTGCCCTGCGGCATTTTGTCAAGTGCGCAGAATTTTGCCTGGTTTGTCACTGCAAAACTGGTGATGCCTTCGAATCATTGAAGCCATATGTTTGCTCCAACGACTTATGCCTCTACCAATACATGGCGCTGGGCCTGGGCGCAAGCCTTGAGTACGAGATCCAGTCTCAGCCCTTGGTCGTTGACTTGCTGACCAGCCTGGCATACGCGAGGGCTTCAGCGGGGCTTCTTGAAGACTTCCCAACCGGTCTTCGGCTGCGCGTACCCAAAAAACTGCTTCCCAAAAAAAGTGCACATTGTGATACATATACCGGACAATTTGATGCAACCAATCTTGAAATTCGCCCAAATCAGCCGACTCCGGTCAAAGTCGGCGATTGGATTGTCCTCATTGTGAAGACTCCAGAGGCTGCAGAATGGCACTGTCGCGTTGAACACATTGGCGAGACGTCGAACCATATTCGCATCTCATGTCCAATTAGTAGAGGCCATCGAGTGCAGCCAGAAGAGGTGCTAGGGGTGGAGCTCCAGCAAATGAGGTTTGTTGTTTATGACACCAACCTAGACGATTTGGAACCCTCACAGAAACAGCAGATGATTACTTGCCTATTGGCCATACTACCTAGTGTTGAGGAAATGAAGATATACATTGGGAGCAATCAAAGGGGCAAGCTTCTTTCAACCTGGAGAGACGTCATATCCCCCGCTGGATTGGACCTTTTACGCTGGGTTATCGCCTCAAATCGATCTCTCATCAAGCAAGATGCCGATGAGCCTCGGCATCAGATAGTTGGAATGGGCGATTACGTGCAATTCAGACTCGTTCAAGGTGCCGCTGACAAAGAGCAGCGCTTTCTCCAAGCGGTCAACTCCACTTCTTTGGCCCAGAATCCAAAGCATCCTACAATATTCGCTTGGCATGGCAGCTCTTTGAATAATTGGCACAGTATTCTACGTGAGGGTTTGCATTTCAAGAGAGTTGTCAATGGCCGCGCCTGTGGTCATGGTGTTTACATGTCGAACAACTTCTCCACGTCATTGGGATACAGTAATGGGTATCTTGTTCCTATAATTTCGCAGAGCTTATCCGATAGTCGACTGGAGCTCGCGACGGTGATTTCTCTTAATGAGGTCGTCAATGCTCCCGATGAGTTTGTGTGCCGTAAACCACACTACGTCGTGCAACATTTGGATTGGATCCAACCAAGGTACCTTTTCGTCAAGCTCCGTGACTCAAACGTACCTGGTATGGCGAAGAAAACCGATGAATCTGCGCATGGGAGCAAGTCAAAGAGCTCGAAGTCCCAGACGTCATCGTATGAACATGATGAAAGCCTTATGTACCAACAAGATAAACGATATCTGGCTTTGGGCCCCAATGGAAAACATATCAAAATTCCCATCTCGGTATTTAGCGGTCAACGGGCTAAATTCCTGCATGCTGCTAGTGAAACCGGGCTTGCAGAAGTTGTGCCGCCACCCAAGAGACGCAAATATTCAGTTGAAGATACCGAACAACACAACGATGACAACGATGACAATATCAGCATTGAAACAAGCACAGACGATCTCAGCATTCTTCTATCTGACGATGAGATGTGTGAAAGTCCCCCAGGTCCCAGCATGCAAGAAGGAGCTGTCCCAGCAACAGACCCCAGAACTGATTTCCGACCCGGAACCCTACAGGATACTTCTTTGCCTACACTTTCTCCACCCCGATTTGCGACTACCTCAGCCACAAAAATTCTGCAGCAGCATCTTCAGGCTACCATAAAAACCCAGGAGCGAGTGCCACTCCACGAGCTCGGATGGTACGTCGACCCTAGCTTGATCACAACAGTCTATCAATGGATCGCGGAGCTGCATACGTTCGATCCATCCCTTCCACTAGCAAAAGACCTCAAAGCGATCAAACAAAAAAGCATCGTCTTGGAGCTCCGCTTTCCCAAGCAATTCCCTATGGATCCACCCCTTGTACGGGTCATTCGCCCTCGTTTCCTTACGTTCGCTGCTGGAGGCGGCGGGCACGTTACCTCCGGTGGATCTATGTGCATGGAACTACTGACACACTCGGGCTGGCTACCGACGGCTTCAATTGAGAGCTTGTTGTTGCAGGTTCGCATGGCTATTACCAACACCGATCCAAGACCCGCGCGCCTGGATCTCCATAGCGCAGAAATGGACTATTCGGTAGGCGAAGCAGTCGATGCCTACAGAAGAGTTGCATCGGCGCATGGATGGCAGATCTCGAAGGATATTCAGCAACTTGCCTGGTAATATTTTGAAGAGACTTTTGTACAGAGTTGCTTTGAACTAACGAATTCTCCTTTGCTGAGTTTGCCATATGGAGGAATAATGAGAGAAATAACAAGACTTGCTACTTTCTTCTCGTCTCTATAACTATGTATGCTGTAGTTCGGACTTTCATACCCGATATCCCTAAGATAAACGACGAGTATACGCGATATCTTCGAACAAAAGGTTGCGATTGAAGAATAAACTATGTGGCCCTACAATATGATGCACAATGATCCCATACGCCTATTCACAACATAAATAATCCCACCAAAAGGCAATAAACAAAACCAATGCCATTCATTGTGCATTAGTTGGCTGGAAATAAAAATGAAAGGTCACAAGTGGTTCATGTAGACTCAGACGAACCAGCCTGTGGGATCGTAGGTGGTTTCTCAGGATCGTCATTGGCTTCCTTAGCTTCGCTAGATTGAGAATCCTCCTGCGGTTCTGCTTTGGTGGCAAGAGTGTGATCAGGAACATTTGCTTCGGTTGCTGTTTCTGACCCTTCGTCTACGGTAGGCGTTGGTTTCTCTAATAGACTGAAGTCTGCGGTAGTGGCTGCAGTGGGCTCCGCTGCAGTGGGCTTGGGCTGTGGACCTTCTTCGCTTTTTGGTGCTTCAGGTACTTCTGGGTTCGCGAGAGACTGGGCATTGAGCCCTTGGCTTTGTTCCGGTGGCGGGGCATCTCCCATCGCGATGTCTTTTGTTTCCTCTGAGTGTACACTGGGCCCGGAAGCGTTGAAAGGGTTCGGTTGTTCGCGATCGGTAGCTATCGAGAGCGTTTCTTGTGCACCGGTATTGGAAATGGACTCGTCTGGGATCTGTTGAGGTTCCTGAGCCTTATCCAAGGCATTGGCCGATACTGCCGTCTGCTCGGGTTCTGTATGCTCAAGTGTCTGCGATTGGGTTGAAGGCCGTGCTACTGGGGGTTCTGAGGAAGTTTCGGGGCCAACAGGTGGCAGGGCAGTCGCGATTTCCTGTTGGTTTGGGAGAGCAGGTTCCTCCTTTGGTGCAAGGTCAGCCGTCGGCTCTGTGGCTTCCTCTTGTCCTTCCACCTTGATATCTGAGCTTTGAGCTTCGGCAGCTGCAGCTGGGAGCACGGTAGATTCACTTGTTGCTGCGGTAGTTACGGCGGGAGAAATGGGAGTCTTGTCATGCTCCGAAATGACAGGCTTCTCATTCAAATCGTTGACCTCCACCTTCTCAGAGGGAACGGTGGAAGTCAGGGCACCGAAATCCACCTCTGAGGTCTTTTCGGGCTGGTTTTGCTGGTCCTTTTCGGATAATGAAGGAATTTCAGGGGCAGAAGGCTGGTTCTCGGGAACGGCATCTGACATGTCGACATCAACCGATTGCTTGGCAGGAGTCTCGAATGAAGGCTGATTCACAAACTCAGTGCCAGACAGAGGCTGGGGGGTATCAGGAGTCTTCGCGTCCATCATGGAATCATCACCCTCATCGCTGTCATCTACCTCGTCGCCGTCTTCATCGTCTTCATCCTGACCCGCCTGGTCAAGGGACATGCTTGAGGCATCCTGCTGGCCTTCTCTCTTGTAGCCACCCTCCCCATTGCCATTAGAGGGGCCAACACCATGTACTGTCGCGGCATCAGTCCCTTCGCCAGGCGCAAACATGACCTTCTTCTTCCGGCCCCTTCCGATGCCCTTGCCCTTTCGCTTAGGTGGAGGTGGACGTCGCTTTGGAGGAGTCATTACAGCTGCTGATCCAGCCTCCGCGACAACAACACCCTCGGCATTGACAATACCGACCCCCTCGACGATTGTTCCAGGCGCAGGCGCCTCGGGCTTCACAGGCACGTCGCTCTGCTCGGCAAATGTCTGTAAGTCGCCAGTAATCTCTCCTTCAATGCGATGGCCCTCAGGCACCCACGCCTCGTAAATAGAGATGTTGCCTGTTTGTGGATCAACTTTCTTGAATTTCGTCCTCCTCATGGGCCCGGAGCTTCCATCTATACTAGTAACGGTACCGTAAAGAGATGAAAGACCAGGTCGCCTCTTTGCCAGAAACTCCACCTCCGCAGGCTCGAGGTGCTTGGGAAGCGCCATCCATTTGCGAGTTGTGAAGCTCCGATCGGCCACATGAGATGCCGAGGCCGAATCTTCCGCATCTTCTCCGCTTTTATCCTCATCATCAGCTGTTCGACTGCCTTGGAGGATATGGATACATCCAGCACGGGCTGCTCGAAGGAGTGCGCGGCTGATTGGCGGTAGGAGCTGGCTGTCTCTTGGCATGGGGAGCTCTGGTAGCGTTGGTCCTCCGCCTGGACCTTGAACGGCGAATTCCGACTCAACAGGCTTAGGCGCTTGAGAGAAGGTATGCTGCTGTCGGGACCAGCGACGTACTGGCAATCCCTCGAAGACATCGTGATCGATTTGGCCGGTTCGGGTGCGGTTTGGGGCACCGTCGAGGTGTCGCCCTGAGCGCGAGGCTCTGAACTGTGGTGGAGTTTAGCTAGCTAATTCGGGAATTTTGAGATCTAGTATCTGGAATGGCCATGGGTCTAGGGCAACCAGGTCGGCGCCAGATCACCACGGGGGCAAGTTGAAACGTACCGTGGAAGGCATGGCAGATGCCCCTATGCTAGTTCAAAGACACGTGCGCCCAATCAAGAGGATTGTAATGTACTTATGGCGACCTCTTGAGCAGGATTATCTAGCGCGATGTGATGGGGTGTGTGGTGGTGCAGTGCAACCCCGTCGCGTTGCGATGCTACAGAACCGTAAAGAGATATCACGTGATGCATACATATTGAACACCGATGCAATATCTTGCCATGGTAGCTATCTATATTGTGACAGTATCCCTCAATTGAAAGAAAACAAAACGTTCAGATAAAAGCAACTTATATGTGATTCAGGAGTGGAATGGGTGTTTCTGGTGCTTGATAAAAAGAATAGCTACAGCTGCAGCTGCATCGCTGGGTGTATAAATACAAAAAAGAGCAGGTGTTTAATTAGTCCACCATGGGCAAGTTATCAAAAAAACACAATGGAATAGTAACAAGTGTCCATCCAACGTCTAAGAATCAATCCCAACTACTACAAGTCAGTACATGCAGAAGGTGGATTGGAGCTTCATTTGAATGACTTACCCAGTATCCTTCTGGCGGACAATACCTCCATGGTTCCCGGTTTCCTTTCCCTTCAAAGATAATGTAAGTTTGAGTACTGGAGGAAGGCCCTAAGCCAAGGTAGGACTTACTGTCTTCTGGCCCTCCACCACCAACTTATCCAACTGGTAGAACTGGCTGATGATCGTTTGTCTCTGTGGCTCTGTCAGTATGATTATTCCCAATATTTGGATCCGATGGTTTGTAGGGCAGTGTTGTAGGGTGCGACTCGTCGACTCTCAATATGCGGGGCTGAGGATGGATCCCCGATATCTGCCACCGATCGAGATTCACCCGAAAAAGCCCATGTACACCACTGACCTTCAACATGCGCAAGCTCTTAAGTCCCTCCTGGATCAGTTCCTGTATCTCGCGTTCCTCGGTGGCGTTTTGGTGCTCGCGGAACGAATCCCTTGTCTTCCGGCGAGCGTATTCACGGAAGTTGTAGTTGGAAAACTGTCCGGAATAGCGCAGAAGGGAGCGGAACTAGTAAAAAAAGAAATTCGCCCGTTAGTTTGATGTATTGAGCATAAACACACGAGGTTGAAGCGCATAGAGTCAAGAGGACATACCAAAGACCGTGCCTGGAAGGCAGTCTCACGGTGCAGGGACGTGACAGACATAGTAGCGGAAGTTATGATAAGATTTCGAAGAGGATTTAGACGGTGATCAGTGCCAAAAAGCCGAAGGTGAGTGGTGCGAGACGCCTGCTTGGTCAACCCCAGGTTATCACTGATGCCTTGGTCGCGTGGTCGACACGGCGCTGCGACAGCAAGAAGTTGTCCTGAGAGCTGCTGGGTTAGGGCGACCGTTCGTATTGCAATAGTCGAGATACTAGAGTGTAGTTCACGTACGTTGGGCGCAAGGACTCGTATCAAAAACGCAATCGGAGGGTGGCGGTTCGATCTTGCAAGAACAAAGGATTCGGGAGAAATTCAATCGCACAGGAATCGATGAGTTTGATCTCTTGTAGCACAGTCTCTTACAACAGAAGAGAGACAGTGGGTTTGAAGTATGCAAGAGAGAAGAAGAAGCGCAGAACTGGGAAATTCTTTTGGGTTCGGAGACGAATGACGGAGTTACCGGGGCCGAGCTCCTTTGCTCCACGTTTCTTCTGTATCTCAAGCTTTTGGGATTTATTGGACTTGTTGTTCAAGTCACTCGAGTTTGTGAATATTTGCATTGCACATCTGCTTCATTGACCTTTGGTCTTTTCTTCATGACTCAAATACCCACGCCACCAGCGTCGCGACCGGGCTCAGAGGCACCCGAAGTGAAGGCGAAGCCTGTAGCTTTGGAGGATTCGGTCCAAAGCTTGGATACACTTCTTGAGAAATACTTGCGCCTGCTTGATCGGCAGCAGAAACTACAGTCAAGCCTGGCAGGGCATCTATCGTCGGTATGACGCTGTCAATCATGGTTCATGAAATATGCTGAGACAGAGTAGGGGTTCTTTGCTCTCGCCCAGGCCAATTTTTCTAGCCCACCTGGCCGTCGCTATGGTCCTGATTATTACGATGGGCGCATGAAAGCAACGAGAAAGATGTAACTTCACCTGCTGTCATTGATTCCTGGCGCTTGTTAACTGGGCCAAATTGACAGATCAATCCAATCCGAACAAGACACGGAGAAATCCACGAACGATCCACAAGAGAAAGAGGATATCACAGAGGCCCCTGACTCTGAATACACATTCTTCATCCAAACTTCACCTAATGATCCACTAGAGGAGGCTGATGGGGATACCGAAACCAAAGCTTCTTCTCCGGCCCAGAGTGGACATGAGGAAACCAGCCCGGCTGAGACGGCTAGCTCGGAACACTCTGACACTGCAGAAACCGAAACCACCCCTGTCGAGAATCCAAAGCCCAAGAAGTTTCGTTCTGCCGATCCGATTCATTGGTATGGAATATTGGTCCCCCAGTCGTTGCGCAGAGCACGGGACTCTTTCGCAAATGCGATAGACAATCAGGTGCCGGATTTGGCTAGTACAACGGTCGCAATGCGAGCACTGGAACAGCAGATAGGCGAATTACGGGCTCGGCTGGAAACTGAATCCTCCGATGCGACTATGTTGTAGTTATCCGTGACTTTGTCCGACATTGCACGGTTGATCAGTCGTCGCAAGGTCACGCGGCAAGGCCAGTTGGCGTCGACAAGTCGCACAAAGCATTCTATTGTTGAGGTTCCAGGAGATCACCCTGTATGACGAGATGTGTTTAAAACTGGGAGTCAAATGCCTCATATCTAAAGATTGGACTTAGAAACAATGTACAACACAATATATCCTCATGACGAACTGTCCATGCGGAAGGGTCCAGACCAGGGCCACTGTGGATGCATAGAGACTCGAGAGCGGAGAAATATCTATCGTACAATAAGTCATGAACATTTAAAGGGGTCGTCAATGGCTAATGCCAAATAGGGTTAAAGATGTTTCAGTGCAACGCCCAGTCTATCAAAGTACGGAGTTTATAGCCGCCCTGCACCTTTAATTTTCCATTCAACGTCTTTTATTTCCAGGTACTATAGAGCCTATAAGTCTATTGAGTACCAATATGCAATGCATGAATTTCATTGCGCTAGGACATATTCCACAACTAATTGAAGAAGTTTCAAATTACTTAGGGGAGCCTTTATGTGAGACGTTAGCGTTCGGGACTAACACCAACCCCACTGATACAGTCGAGATGTGATTCGTCTACGGAGTAATTTGGCCGTCTCATGTTGAGGGGGTTGGCCTTTCGTTCCATTTTTCCCTTCTTTCGGTCACAAAAGCACAATGCTGAAAAGCGACATGTATACTATGCAGATCAGAAGGGGGCTGGAAGTATGGATCGAGTAGTCTTTGGATATATGCAGCTTAGTACTCTCATATGACAGGAAAGTGCACGGAATCAAGGATTGAGTAGATTAAGCCATGGTGTCTAGCCTTAATATACTTCCCGTTTGAGGTGTGGACTAGCTTCCACCGCGTTAGTCCTGGTCGTGCCAGATTCAATGCCTCTTTTCTCTCCTTTTTCCCACCTTTAGAAGAGCTTGAGGCTCTCCCCCTTCGAATTGGTAGTCTATCCAGGCCAAAGACCGGGGTTAACCTATCCTTGAACGCCAGTTTGATACTAGCGGTTCCTCTCGTTTTCCCAGTCCCCTTTTTCAACGGTAAGTCTCCCGAAATGCAACTCCGTGATGACTTGAAGCTGGTTCTGACTATTTTATACAGCGGCATTGAATGCCCTTCCATTCCTTTGCGATCTTGATCCTGTGGATCTTGCCTTGCTAGATCGTTTTCATTGCTTTATCCACTTTCTACAATTTTGTAGACACTTGCTCAGTGACCAGACCCCGGTTCTCTGGTTTCAATCCCTTTGATATCTTTTCATTCGTTTTTTTTCAACTCGATCAGGGCATCGAGTAATCATTCATTATCACCCTCAATATTCGAGAGACGAGTCTCTCTTTTGGACCGCAGTAACACGCCACACTTGATACACTGCGAGCCCTAACTTCTCGCGAGAGGTTAGCCATACTTCTCAATGAACACTGACTTACCGAATCCAGGGCCCTCTGGGGAGCCTACTAGGAAAGGATCCGTTAAGCGGGCCAGGCAAATGCTAGATGCCGGCGTGCGTCCAGAACCCCAGATGAGACAACCTCCTGTCATCAGGAATCTCTCCCATCAGGCACAATGGCCTCTTCCTGATTCGGGTCTCCCACCGCACCTGGGCAATCAACATCCTAGGTATTTGGTTCCGCGTGGTCCTCCGCCTCAGAGGCCACCTCATCCGGGTGAAATGCCTTCGCCATCCATTTACTCAGAACGAGATAGCCGAACTTCAGAAATGGGATTACCTCCCCGGTCCTCCTCACAACTTAAGCCATCTCCGCTAGCGCCGTCTCACCGGCCCATAAATGATACCCCTGCCAGTCCCACCAGCACAATCGACATGACTCCTCGGATATCGATTGCAACGGAAGATTTGTTCAGACAATCTGTAGCTTCGTCCGATGTGCCACCCACTTCTCTGCCGGCTGAGTCCGATCTTCCCCAGGATGAGCCTAGACAACGGACGGCAGGTCTTGTCGCACCGCTGAATTCGCGACGGCCTCCCCGGGCTCGTCGATCATCTGTTTCGCCCATCCCAGAAGAATTCGCCCATCCTCGCTTTACAAAATGCTCCGTCGCGTCGAGTCGAGCCATCCCAAGTTGGGGTTCCGGTCCCGCTGAATCGGAGATTCTGGGAGCATACGACATAGATTCAGACGATGGCCAGCGCTCACCTGGTTTCCAAGAGGACGATACGAGGCTTGTTCGAAATGCCAGCATTGGAAAGCGAGGAAAGCCGACGATGCGCACAATCCTCAAGTCTAACCCTGCTTCCGTTGTAGACATGCCAGCACCTACCCAGGAGGAATCCGGCACAGGCACAGCAGTGCGGTCTGTCGGGCTGGGAGCTGCTGCCAGCCAGGCGCCCCATATACCAAGCCAATTACGAAAGTCGTCTACTACATCGAGTGAATCACCAAAGGGCGTGGACTTAGAAAAGCCACCCTTGTCCACGAAGCATGAATCGCTCTCCTCCAATGCACAACTCGAAAAAGAGCTCGAGGCCTTCGGAGAACTGCCTCACGCTGCACCAACAATGAGTGACAAGAGGCCTGGCGGCCGCAAGCCTCCTGCTCTGAATATGCATGCGGTCCGGGATGCAGAGGCTCGTGGGAGTCTTTCTAGCTTATCTGATTTGATTCGGAGGGCGACAAAGCTCGCATCGAACCTGGATCATGGGAGAACCGCCAGCCGAGCCAATCTGGCTGGTGATGAGGCTGGGTTTAGAGGGATGGGTGAGTCTTTCGGATGCAGATTACCAGGTGGAAACCGAAATAATGCTAACTACTGTGTGTTTAGGACACCGACCACATAACTCTGGCTCTTTATCGGACATACTTGCCTCCTTCCCCCCGCCGGGTTTGGCGACACCCGAAGCTCGCGGATCAGGCGCATCATGGCCCGTGTTCTTTGGACGCTCTAACTTGCGAAATGTCGAGCAGATTAACTCGAGTGACGACGACCCAAATGCTCCCCGACGCAAGAAGACATGCTGTGGAATTCCTCGGAAGATCTTCGTGCTCATCTGCGTCGTAATCTTCATCATCGTCATTCTGGCAGTTCTCCTCCCCGTGTTCCTTGTCGCCGTGCCCCGCGAGAATGCGAGCACGCCCTGTGCTGAAAAGAACCCTTGTGAGAATGGAGGTGTGAGCGTCTCAGCCGGCACCCAATGCTCGTGCATTTGTACGAACGGTTATATCGGCTCACAGTGCACCATTTTGGGTGATGGCAGCTGCACCACCGCCCAGATAAGTAACGGATCGAACGCGACCATGGGCAGTGCACTTCCTGGTCTGTTCGAGGAATCCAAGGAGAAATTCAACATCACCCTCGACCCAGTCACAATCATGGCTCTGTTCAGCATGAACGACGTCACCTGCACGACCGAAAACGCGCTCGTAGCTTTCAGCGCTGTCAACACCGACACAAGCAAGACGCGACGATCTATGCAGCTGGTCGCCGACTCGATGCCATCCGTCTCGAAAACCGACCCAACACCAGTCTTGGCTGTCCGTTCCGAAGCCACCATGAACGGTATCCTATACGATGACTCGGGATCGAGCAAGACAGCTACGACCACGACGTCACCCACCCAAACCGAGTCCGCGACAAGCGCCTCCGCTACCAAGGCCAGCTCTCAAACCACTGCCGCTGCCTCCACATCCACCGCGATCAGCGTTCCCGACAAGGTTGTTGGGTTTTCTCGGATTGCAGTGTTGTATATTCTGCAGAAGACAGGCTCGCTTGACACCGCCCTGTCCTCGGAGGAGGACATTGAAGAATACCTGACCGATTCCTATGCGAACGCGACTCAGCCGGCTATGAGGGTAGGGGCGTTTGCTGTGGATTTTGAGAAATTGACCATTTCGCTTCCTAATAGCACGGTGAAGGCGGAGTGAAAATATGTAGGGAAAGATGTATACAGGGTGTCCATAGTTTTAATATATCGGGTATTATTGGCGTATTCAATGTTGTATATTCATGGAATTCTAGCCGGATTTAGGGTTTTCAGATCACCCGGCCGATCTATTCCTAATTTGGGCATAGAATGTCGTGATTCCGCGCGGAGGTGACGTGCTTGGTCACATGACCTCAGCCTCTGCAGATGTGGCGTCGAGCTAAGCCGGTCTGGGACTTCCGGATAGCGTTAGGTATATCGGTTGTATACTAAGTGTACGTATACTCCTACGTACACTTAGTATATAAGATCTTTCTTTAGAATCAGAGCCTCTATGATGTCAATCAGGGGTTCGAGGGGTGTATCTGCCCCTGACAATCTGAAAATCCGAAACTGCAGTACGTACAATAGTTCTACAACGTTGTAGATCTCCTCGGAGAGATCAGAATATCAAAAGTAGGCTCTCATACTACCAGAATAGCAAGACATACATGTTGTATAGTACTAACGACTTCATAAAGCATTAGAAACAAGACCAAATAGCCCTGATAGCCCTAAGATCCATATAAAATCCATACCAACACAAATCACTTCCTGTACCCCGAAGCCAAGACTTCCACCCGGTCTCCACTTGACTTCTGTTGGATGTGGATGGTGCAATCCACACCCCTCCATACTCGAAATTTCTTGATAACCAAAGCCTTTCCCTCTTTTCTTTCTTGTACATTACTTTCTTTCCTTATTCTATCTTCGTCCTCTTATTATTCATTATGGCCAACGCCCCCCACGGTGGTGTCCTCAAGGACCTTCTCGCCCGCGATGCTCCCCGTCACGCCGAGCTCGCCGCCGAGGCCGAGACTCTCCCCGCTGTGACGCTCACTGAGCGCCAGCTGTGTGATCTCGAGCTGATCATGAACGGAGGTTTCTCCCCTCTGGAAGGTAAGTGCAATTGTTTATTCTCAGATTCAAAGGACCTTTCTCTTTGAACATGCGCATAGAGGGCAATTACTAACTTCATGCAGGTTTCATGAACCAGGCAGACTACGACCGGTATGTTTGATACAGATGATCCATTGGAATGAGAAGCCCTCATTCTGCACAAAAATATACAATATACAACGGCAGCAGCAGCTGACAATATGCATAGTGTCTGTGAGGACAACCGCCTGGCCGATGGCAATGTGTTCTCTATGCCCATTACCCTCGACGCTAGCAAAGAGGTTATCGAGAAGAACAAGCTCCAAGCCGGTTCTCGCATCACTCTGCGTGACTTCCGTGACGACCGTAACTTGGCTATTCTCACCATCGATGATATCTACCGCCCCGACAAGTGAGTTTTCCCTTTCTCTTTCACAATTTGCCGGAACAGGTCGCACTGTCGATCGTTATTTCTCCTCGGATAGCCTGTTCTATCTTTGTCATGGGCGTTTGATGTCACAAAACTCGAATCCTTACCCAATGAGTCGATGTGGTTCGTGCTATAGTGGGGCTCGCTGACGCGGTTCTCCAATTTAGGACTAGAGAGGCTAAGCTTGTCTTCGGCGGTGACCCAGAGCACCCGGCTATCGTGTACTTGAACAACTCCGTCGAGGAGTTCTACATTGGTGGAAAGATCGAGGCTGTCAACAAGCTGAACCACTACGACTATGTCGCCCTCCGCTGTATGTTCAATTCCCCATCTCGCTCTTGAAACTGGCTAATAACTCCTCCACAGACACCCCCGCAGAGTTGCGCGTCCACTTCGACAAACTGGGCTGGTCCCGCGTCGTCGCCTTCCAGACTCGTAACCCCATGCACCGTGCTCACCGTGAGCTGACTGTCCGCGCGGCTCGTTCCCGCCAGGCCAATGTCCTGATTCACCCCGTTGTCGGTCTGACCAAGCCCGGTGACATTGACCACTTCACCCGTGTCCGCGCATACCAGGCGCTCCTTCCCCGTTACCCCAACGGCATGGCCGTCTTGGGTCTCCTCGGTCTGGCCATGCGTATGGGTGGTCCCCGTGAGGCCATCTGGCACGCCATCATCCGCAAGAACCATGGTGCCACCCACTTCATTGTTGGTCGTGACCACGCCGGTCCTGGTTCCAACTCCAAGGGCGAGGATTTCTACGGTCCCTACGATGCTCAGCACGCCGTCGAGAAGTACAAGGACGAGCTCGGCATCGAGGTTGTCGAATTCCAGATGGTTACCTACCTCCCCGACACCGATGAGTACCGCCCCGTTGACCAGGTCCCCGCTGGCGTCAAGACCCTCAACATCTCCGGTACCGAGCTCCGCCGTCGTCTGCGCTCCGGTGCCCACATCCCCGAGTGGTTCTCTTACCCAGAGGTTGTCAAAATCCTGCGCGAGTCTAACCCCCCTCGCGCCACCCAGGGTTTCACCATCTTCCTGACTGGCTACATGAACTCCGGCAAGGACGCGATCGCCCGTGCCTTGCAGGTTACTCTGAACCAGCAGGGTGGTCGCTCCGTCTCCCTGTTGCTGGGTGACACCGTCCGCCACGAGCTCTCTTCCGAGCTGGGCTTCACCCGCGAGGACCGCCACACCAACATCCAGCGCATTGCCTTCGTGGCCACCGAGCTGACCCGTGCCGGTGCCGCTGTCATTGCCTCCCCGATTGCTCCCTACGAGGAGTCCCGCAAGTTCGCCCGCGACGCCGTCTCCCAGGCTGGCTCCTTCTTCTTGGTGCACGTCGCCACTCCCCTCGAGTACTGCGAGAAGTCCGACAAACGCGGCATCTATGAGGCTGCTCGTCGCGGTGAGATCAAGGGCTTCACTGGTGTCGATGACCCTTACGAGACTCCTGAGAAGGCTGATCTCGTCGTCGACTTCTCCAAGCAGAGTGTGCGCAGCATTGTGCACGAGATCATCCTCATCTTGGAGAGCCAGGGCTTCTTGGATCGTCTGTAAAATTTCTCAGGTTGCGTGAGGCTTGTTGGGGTCGATTCAATGTTTTGTCGCACATGGAACAATGTGCTGGCTTTTAAATCGTGGCTTTTTTTTCTTCTATGGATTCCCCTGGTTTAGATAGTTTCAATTTACCAATAGATTTGGTTTTATGGTCTACCTTTTACACTATAACCGATGTACTACACAGGATATATGAATAGGGCCATGGCGTAGTGTGATCAGAAGCTCGACGGTTGTAGATGTTTTGAATAGTTATTGACTTCCACGATCTATAAGAGTACAGGTGAAACCAGATTGGATTCAGAGGCATCTATCTACCCTAACTATATCAGAGCTAGTATCTGGGCAATCTCTTACTTTCATAACCGTGGTGCATAAATCAATACCGAAGGAATCATTCAGCCAGAGTGAACAAAACGCAAAGGGAAATAGAAAGAGTGACAGGATTTACCAACCCGAATCTTAGCCATAGAAGAATAAATTACCGGAGAAATTATCAAATAGAATAGAACGAATGGACCACTGGCAAGTATTAAGGTCAACAAAGAATACAGACCTAGGAATCCAGACAGCAAAGATGTGTTGCGCAAATAATGTTCTTTCAAGCAAGTCCGTAACAGCAGATAACGACCGTAGTCTGACCAGAGATCAATCATTTCCTTGCTCCCTTCACAGACTTCATAACACGGCGAGCCGCAGTTTTAACTCCCCTGCCAAGTTTCCCTTTGGTAATGCTCTTAGCCTTGGGAGCAGGCTTCTTAACCTTGACGGGGCTCTTGGTAGAGGCCTTTTTCGCAGACTTGCGAGGAGAAGCCCCAGAGCCTTTGGAAGCAGCAGCTAGAATTTGCTTCTTGGTCTCGGCAGAAGGCCGCCTGAGCCGGGATGTTGTCTTCTTAGGAGAAGCCGGGGGTTCCTTGACTGCCTTGTTAGACCGGGAAGAGCGAACAGTGGCCTTCGTCCGGCCTGTAGCTTTCACGGTTGGTAGCTTGACTTTGGTCTTCGACTTCACAGCAGTTGTAGCTTTGGTCTTTGCCGTTGTCTTGGTCGTTTTCTTCCCACGAACGGTAGCCACGGCCTTTTTCACGCTGGCCTTGATAGCCTTTGACTTGGTCGTCTTGCGCTTTTTATCTTGATGGGAGTCGTCGCTTTCGTCTTCTTCTGATACCTTTCGCTTTTTGTCCATACCCTTTTTTGTATTTGCCTGCTGAATTCCCTCGGCCTTTCGTTTCTCGAGTTCTTTGGCACGTTGCTGCTTATCCTTGAGTCGGGGACCAAGGAAGCCTCGACAGTTCGCTGATCCACAGCGGCATTCTTGAACATTCTTGCTAGAGTAAGGACTGGTAAAGTGTTAGCGCATGGTCAAGTGGCTTGATATGCATGTAATGCGCACTCAAAGTTGTAGTCATAGCTCAATTCCTCCCCTGTAGAGACTCCTCGATCTCCGGCGAAGAGTGCCATGCGTGGCTTGCCACCGACAGTCCACTTCTCCATACGGCAGTTTGGCTCACAGGCATGGTTAACAAAGCGAGCAATAGACCCGCGAGTAGCATCGATGATCATATTTTGATCAAAATACATGAGATAGTAACACTGGTCGACGATGTCAGTAAGTAGTAAAGCACAAAAGAAAGGGCACGTACCTCATTGTTTTTGTACACTGTTCTCATCCTCCTCTCACACTCAAGCTGTGTAAGAATCTCGCCGGTGTACTCCACGATAATCTGGTTGGGCTCAAAGGAACGATTGCTGCGAACGCCATACCCGCGATCTGCTGTCTTGATAACTTCGACTCCAATGTTATACTTGCCCCCGGCCTTGGTCCGGTGCTTTAGGCCCTCGAAATTTCGGTTACCGCACTCGGGACCCAGCCGGCAGTTACCATTGTCACACTCGTAGAACATATAGCGGTTCTGGCAGTTCTCATCACAGCCAGTGTCTTCAGTACACGTACAAGTAGACAGCTCGAGTTTTTTGTTCGCTTTCCAGAAGCTTCCGGCATCCCCAACAAAAACATCTAGACTGTCTGTTAGCCCTCACTTCATGATGTGGGATACTCGTCACTCACTCTTGTTAGTCTTGCGCCACTCATCAGGCTTCGGTTGGCCAGGTGGTAGTGGCGAAAAGATATCAAACGGCAGCAGGTAGTCCCGTCCAGTTTTCAAAAGACGAGCACCTTTGAACATCGGCATAGGAAGGATGGTGCGATGCATGGGACCGGTTCCAGTCTTCTTCGAATTCTTACTCCGACGCTGCTTAGGAGGCGAGTCTGAGGGTTCCTGTCCTGTATAGAGGCCGTGTGATAGCCATATCTTGCGCCTAGATCGCAACGAAGCAGGGACAACCGGTTCCTCTGGTTCAGAACTATCCCGATCGTGGAGTTTGGACAAATCGCTTTCAGATACCCGACGCTTCTTCGATGTTGGCTCGTTGGTTGTCGAAAGAGCCGTCTCGTCTTTCGACGGGGCAATATTGCGAGGACGAAGACTGCTACGCCGACCGAGATCCTTGTCTGCCTGGCTCCTCGTGCGCTTTCCCAGTATGCTGCTGGCCCGGTCGACCAAATCTGAAGCCTTATTCATTAGGTCGAAGCGACCTGACCGTCGTAGAGATCTGCGCGGAGAGATTCGGGATGGGACTAGCTCAGCCGTGGCCGTTCCTTCTTCTTCGACCAATTCCTTCCGCATACGGTTCCGTAGCGTCCGCTGCTGAAGCGCAGTATTCATATCCTCAGATTGCAAGCCCTGGGAAGACCTCGAGACAGGTGTATCTGGGGCCATAGCGTCGTCGGCCGCAGTATCGCCGTTGACTGGGGTTCCGCTCCACAAGGAAGATTCCATCACTGCAATACTGTGGCGTAGAGAAGAGTGCGATCGTTTCGCCTTGGCAAGGCTGTCGACGTAGGCCTCGCTAGATGAGGGTGCAGGTTCCTCGTTCTCATGTGTGTCCTCCAGTGGCTCACTCCGCCGCGACGACGCGCGAGAAACCCGGGTTGACCTTCGCCGTCCTGCGGATGTTTCGTCGGTCAGCGCGTTCTCGTTGTTGCTTGAAGTTTCCGAGCGGCTGTTTTCAGGTGTCAATAGTTGTTCTGGCACGTCGAGGCTCATGTTGTCTTCGGTAGGCTCGTGAGCCTGGGCATCGGGAGCCGCGGACGCGGTTGATCGGGACGTTCGTGGCGCCATTCTCGAGAGGATGGGATAACAAGAAGGACAATTCCACCTGGAACCGCCCTTTCTCTATGGATGTAGAACAACTGGCGCTTGTGGTCAATCTAGTTGGGGTAATACCAGGGGAAGATGGTGGATCGAAGAGGATCAGCTTCCCGCGCCGCGCTTCTTATCAATTTAGGGCGAGAGTCTGACGCGTGCAACACCACTTTCGAACACTCCAATCGTAGAATGTCCCGACGTACATGAATATTACCGCAATAAAAAGAATTAGAGACGCAAGGGAGAAGGGAGACCGGAAAAGTAAGCCATCTTCCAAGGCATACAATGCTAGATCTTGTGCCGAATGCCGAAATCTCTCACTCTCGCCCCCACATGAACATTAGAGATTCTATGTCTGTGATGATATGGATGTTTGGATTATTCTTCTAGCTGTGATATACAGGATAATATCAAATGTCCGAACAAAGGTGAAGATATAGTCCTAATAGGGCACGGAAAGTAAAGGCTAGTTCTGGATAGGGTTACCGATTCCCAGGTATGTGGTCACAACAAGTAACGGCATATAACAGGATAAGAAATAGATCGTCATAGATCAGTAGAATGAGAGAATTATGTCTGCGCTAAGTATAGCAAATCGAACAGAGAGGAATGGCGACAAGAAGGGTATGTGTAATGTAGTGATTAGAAAGTGATAGATGTGCTGGTATGAGTAAGAACAAGAATAGATGGGAAGCGAAAGAGAAAATCATGAATATCATCTTCACAGATCGTAGCCGTCGAAACAAAGCCGGCAGGCAAAGAAACGACTTGTTTTTAATCCTGTTGGGGACCAACAGGATCCATCTCAATGCCTTGGGACTCGACATCCGGGACGCGATACTTGCTCTTTTGAGAGTCCAAGCGCTGGTCACCGTATTCATACCGCTGTTTGAATTGCATGTAGGTAGGAGGGCGAGGACGCCCAAGAACAGCAATCCAATTCCTAAGGATACTTCCTTGGGTGAATGGTCGGTGTCGGTCAGTCTTGGCAAACTTGTGCGAGTTGAGATATTCTCTGGTAGTTTCGCCACGGCCAACTAGGAAGAGATGGTATGCCCAAAGCGATGTAGGGTATGGAACTGCAACCACCCCATATATCACCATGGCCCATGGGACTCTCCATTTGGAAATTGCAGCCCCGAATGATATGCTTTCCCGAGACCTGTAGACCAATATATGTGCCAGACTAGCACCGATCAAAAAGAGAGCCAAGAGGGTTGAAGAGCTGACGAAAGTGAAGAAATAACGATAGTTTCGACGACCAACACAATTGTTCAGCCACACGCAGTGGTGATCGAGGGTTTCCACACAGTTGTTGCAGACACGGCAGTGATAGCAGCGAGGAGGCCGCCAAATATTACATGTCTTGCAGTATTTCACAGGCACGTCCATGGCAGCTACATCGGAAGTAGCAAGCTTGACCATGACCCAGTCATTTGTCGGCGGGCCAGGCGCCAGAGGATCGTCCGAAGAAGGCATAGGATGTACATTCCGAGGCATAATCTAGGAGTATCATGTTAGCAATCACCAAACCCAACCAAGAACGAGTCACTTACTCCAGGGTCGACAACGGACGCATGAACAAATGACGAGAAACACACGTAGAAAATGTAAGCAAACACTATGGGAATGGCAGGAGAGATATTATGCCACAGCCAGGGAGCCCTGATTCCAGATGTCAGCTATTGGGTTGGTGGTCACATCAAGCAAATTCACTTACGAGAAGCCAAAGAACAACGCCGAGGGTACAACGATTAAAAGCCCTGTTGCAATATTGACTGGCTTGTCTCTCGAGTTCTGGAACCGCCCCCCGCCGCAGAAGAACGTGTTGCCGAGGAAGTACTGGTAATTCTTGCCCAAATTTGTTTTTGGTAGAGGGGGCTTTTTCAGGTCAATGGAGCCGGGAGGGGAGCCAGCGGAAGAGAGATGTTCGTGGCCTTGATGGCCCCGAGAATCACGGCCGTGTCCGGCACCCCTATTTTGCAATGATAGGAATGACAGGGGTGATTTTGGCGGTGCGTCCTGCACGGCACGCCCTGTGTAGTTAGCACCCAGGTTGAGATGCTGGGGCTTCTCCTTTTGATCTCGGTCCCGCAGCAGTCGGACGCTTTCACCCAGACTACGGATGGTTGTGTTACCGGCGGGGCTAGCGTTGACGGTGTTGCGGTCTGGAATGATAGAATCTGTGAACTCTGTTCCTCGAGACGGAGGAGCTTCCATATCAGCCGGAAGCTGAGAGACTTGCGGGGCTGTGCTATTAGAGATTAAGCTCGTTCTGTTCTGACTTCCATGTTCTGTCCAGTCGTCGGTGGATGAAATTGTCCCTTTGGTCACAGGGCGTGTTCCTCGATGCGCCTGCAATCGTTGCGAGCTCATGGGCCGAAAAAACCCCTGTGCCGTCAGGGACGGAATATGTGTTCTACTCAGTCGACTGCCAGAGCTACCAGGCCTGCTGGTCACCTGGCTGGGTGTATTGATAGAGTTCCGCACTGGCGGAGGAGCACGCCTGGAGGTAACAGATGGCCGCGACTGGAGGGTAGGCGATGTGTAAGACGGTGTTCGCTCTCCATCTTCATCTGTCACTCGGGACGAAATTCCGCCCACAGAGGGAGGGCGAGGAATCCCTAGCACATGTTGCGGTATCGATCCTTGGTTTGTGTCGCCGGTCTCCGAACGATCTGCGGAGTTTTCCATGACCGTGGAAGGATATGAATATTAACGATTGCTAGATGTAAATGCACGCTACCATATTGTGTTCCTAGTTGGTAATGGCGAAGGGGTGGGAGCGAATTGCGGTGTAACGTAGGCAGCCAGGATACGGTGAGCAGCGCGCGGAGCTGAAAAAGGAGTGACGATAGAGCCGAGACAATGTCTAACTAATGAGCGAAGTGAATAGACAGATTAATCAAGGTCCTAGAATCCCATTAGTCTCAAACTAACAAACGCGCCGCAAAGCCGGGGCCAAGACAGAGCCCCTGATGGAAAAAACCGGAAGAACATACTTCAGGCATACACAGTGATCGAGAGGCCAAACAAATTGTCGAGGCCAATTACATCACAGAATCAACACCGAATGATCGTATATGCGTCAGCAAGTCCGTTAAATCGAACCATAGAATATCAACCAACAGGAAGCTCGAAAGTCGTGACCCATATTGCTTGAACCGGTGCTGACTCAGCGTCACCTGATATGCCGGCAACATCATTCGACGTTCATGATTCTCTCCCACTATCCCGTCTCCAGTTCTCTGCCCACGAATTATACTTCCAACGCACGCTCGAATTGCTGCAACCATGTCCTCAATTGCTGCTCTGGCTACCCGCCGGGCTCTGACCCGCCAGTCCCTCCTCCGCGCTCCCCCGCGCCGCTTCAGCTCCGCCAAGGTCGAGGAGGCCAACCTCGAAAAGGCCGGCAAGCGTGACCCCGAGCTTTACGTACGGATCCCACGGAGCCATTGAACCACGCTTGATCTTTCGTCCTAACTGCTGTGCCTCTAGGTCCTTCTCGGTGTCATGTCTGGTGCTTTCCTGATTGCCGGCTGGTAAGCATCCCTCCCGAAATTGCCCTACAATGCCTCGTGCCTTGATGGGTCGCCCCATTTCCGCCACTGTGACGTCGGCACTTCTTTGGGGGATTACCCAACCTACCTATCACTCTCAATGGCGCATGCACATACAATTGAAAGCAAGCATCACGATCGCTAATCAGTTCGGTATTCGCGAATACAGGTACTTCGGCCGCAAGCCCACCTCTGTGACCTCTGAGAGCAACGTTCGCATTGGTGAGAGTGCCATGCCCTGGCAGGGCCAGTCCGAGGATGGCAAGGTCTACAAGTACCAGTACCACCCTCACGGCGACAAGAACCAGCCCCTCCGTGCTGCTCCCAGCGCCATGAACACTGTCATTGTTCCCAATGTCACCCTGCCCGAGGTATGATTCCCCTGATCCTTCTTATTTATCTCATACGTTCGATCACTCAAGAACTTGTTCGAAGTTTCATGTGTGATCGCGTTCCTGTTTTGGTAGTAAATGCTGACATTAGCTTCTTTCTAATAGGACCTCCACGAGAGGTTCAACAAGTACGGCAAGGAGGAGTGGGACTACTAAACGGCTATTGATTAGCCTCAAGAAGTGCCTTAAGAAGTCGAATGAAGCGAACCGCTGCTTCCCGCGGCCGGCTGCTGTACACTAAGACCGGGGAGAGGAGAGGGCTGCGTGAACTTGCCATTTGGATAGCAAGAGATTTGTGCATAGTATCCGTATTCAGATAAAGAGTCAAATTGGGAATAGGTCTCTTTCTTTCGTTACATCCGTATCCTGTTGGCTTGGTTACAAGGTTGAATTAGCAATCTAGAACCATACCTGACACCAGCGCTGAGAGTGGCCAGCTAACTGACTACCTTTAATAAAGCACAAAATCTGCGGATATTATTGTCAATTTTGGCAACACTGAAAAAGCTAACATTGACTAGAAAAATGGACAAGTACTCTATGGAGTCTCATGATACATGGTAGAATCCGCTCTCTTACATTTTATCTTCCGGCCACTAGCTAGTCGCTTCATTGCCCTCGCTGGCAGGCTTAGCTTCCATGGAGCTTGGCTGCTCGACAGAGCGCTCGTTACCCTCGGCCACAGACGCGGGGCTTTCAGGGGGCACGGAGTCTTCGGGCGCGCTGCCAGTCTCGGGATTCTGACCCTGCACATCCGGGTGCGGGGGCGCGAGTTGGCCATCGACGATGGGAACCTCATGGGCATTCTCCAGAGGAATACCAGGCTCATAGCGAGTCTCGAACTTGACTTTACCTTCTGCTCGGAGCGAGGCTACAAGGTTCTCGTCAAGGACTTTGCCGTTCTGGTCGCGGTACTCAACACGCGCCACGGAGCCCTTAAGCTTGGGCGCGGTAACGGCCGCTGGGTCTGATTCTTGAACAGCCTCGCCTGCAGGCGCAGGCTCAGGCTCTTGAGCCTGGACTGGTGGCGGTGGGGGTGGTGCTTGAACTGCGGTTGTAGGGGCAGCCACGGGAGTAACGCTCGGCACGTATTGTGTGATGTACTGGCTCAACTAGTGGCGTTTAAAAAGCCTATGTCAGCCGTGATCTCGTCGATTCGTTCAAAAACCTCGTCGGGGAGGTTTCCATTCCGGAACACTTACGTCGCTGTGGAATGTGTTACAGTCGAAATCCCAAGATCCGAGCAGCTTCACCTGGTTGCAGGCATCCCTAGTCCAGGGGTTGCCATACACGAGTGGAGCGTAGAGCGTGAACACAACAACGCTAAGACCCAGGAAGATTGACATTAGCGCCTTGCCGATCACGGGCCTCGACGCAAGCCCCAGGCTCTTAATGCGGTTGGTGAGGAAGTCAAATTCTTGGCAGAAGACCATAATGGCAAAGTAAAGGGCAGGAAGGTAGTGATGCAAGAAGAGCTGACGGGCCATGAGGTAGAATGGGAAATAGTGGAAGAACCAGCCCAAAACGCTGGTGCCAACCTCGTAGTCAAAGCGCTTGAACGAAGTATGCTTGTAGTCATCACAGCTTCGCTGCCACCGAACAATGGAGAGAGCCTTGAAGACGAAATAGATTCCAATAGCCAGAGTGGTCGACCACCAAATAAGCGGGTTTCCGAGGAGGTAGATTTGGCGGTTGTCTTTGCCCCAGAAGTTAATGCCACGAAGGAGGGTAGGCCAGGAGGGCGGACGAGAATCCCAAGCATGGGACTCAACCAAGCCTGCATTCGTGGTCCACATGACCTTCTGCAATTCCCAGAACTTGCCCAAGAAGCCGGGATTCCGGTAGTTGACTCGCTCGGCGTCTGGGGTCATAGCGGGATGCTGGTTGGACTCGATATACCAAATGCTATTGGGGAGAGTACCACCCTTTGCGCATGTCACTTCCTGCTGCTCGTATCCCCAGTCCGGAAGCTTGACCTTGTGGGAGAACAGGACACAACCAGTCATGACGTGCACCAACTTGAACTTGGACTGGATAGTCCGCAGGCGCTTCTTAGACTCCGGGGTCTCGGACATGGACTTCACAATCTCAATCCTCCATAAGTCGTTGGCATCACCAGGGAAGCCTTCGTATCCGTAGGCAGAGACCTCATACTGCCAGTCGGCCTCGGTCACCGGAGGGCGCTCATCATGCGAGTGAATTCGTCGGTGAGTGATCAAATGGTAAAGTCTGATAATCGAACCGTCCTCGATGAAACCAGGAGCAGTCAAGTTATCCCAGGCGAACGGGCCCTCGACCTCTCCATAGGGTCCTAGAGGCTGAGTCGAGTTCTCGAGGAGGAACTCGTTGTTCTCATCCTTGTGGGGGTAGAGCGTGATCTGCTGCTGCTTGCTACCTGTTGGGTACATGTGAGGGTGGGAATGCAGGTAGCCGCCCTGCGTGTTCAGGTGGCGGATGCTGACTCGGGATCCGAATGAGACATCTGCGGGAACATCCTGCATAGACTTTGAGTTCAGAGTTGCCTGGAATTCCGATGACATGAAGCCGTCACCTTCTCCGGGGTTTACCAAGCATGTAAAGTGGATGGCAAACATAGCAAGGTAAAAGCCCAGAGGAATGACAATGAGGCAGAATACCCGAGAGAAGAAATGCTTGAACCAAAGACGCTGTAAGAATCCTACAGTTAGCATAGAACACGGCTTGATCTGAATCTGGAAACCCATACCGGTGTGACATTTTTAGAATCGCCTAACAGCACCCACAACTGGAGAACCGTGAGAGATCCAACCCAAGCCATAGTGAAGAGGCCAACCCACTTCACGCTCAGGGTTGCGCCAAGAGAAAGACCGGTACACACGAGCCAGAACCACCACGGGCCACGGAAGGCATAGGCCGGTCCCAGCTCTTGTTGGTTGGTGAAGCAGCTGAAGGCCAAGGCTGTCAGAGCGGTAAAGAAGATCAATGGGGAGTCGAGCAGAATCAGACGGGACTGGGTGACCAGAGCGTTGTCAAAGATAACAAGACCGGCACCTAGGACGGCAGTCGAAGTTCGGCAGCCGGTAACTTTGAGGGTGAGGAACATCAATGGGACAGTCAGAACACCCAGGATAGCTGGAAGCATGCGCATTGCCACATAAGGAACACCAGGCTCCAAATAATCCTTGCCAATATCCTTGAAGTCGAAGTTTCCGTCGAAGCCAGCCAGCCAACCAGCCAGCGTAAGCAGCAGTTTAGCTAGCGGGGGGTGCACGTCCATGAAGAATTTTCCCTTGATATATTTGGAAGCAAATCCACCGAAGCTATTCAAGTGCAAATCATTAGTCTCTGTTGTTTTTATTCCGGTTTATAACACAAGCTTGGGCGGAACGTACTGGACTTCATCGAAGACTACGCTGGTAGGCTGATAGATTCTGAATAGGCGAACAGCTGAGGCGATCAGAGTTACCAGTACGATAAGTCTATAGTCCGAGCCGGGGAGTTTGAAGATGTCATTGTTCTTCACTCCCTCCGAGGCATACGTCTGAGGCACGGTCAAAGGCTTGCGGTTCTTGGGTTTGGGCGACCGACTGGGCGAGCGCCTACCACGGCTCTGTGGCCGCACGGCCAGCGTTTCTTGCGCTTTCTGGCCCATATTGTTTGGATAAAGGTATAAAACGACGTCAGCGGTTCAGGAGAACGGCGCGGGGGTCGGAATCGAAGTCGGAATGTCGAGGGGAAATGATATGAGGATTGCGTGTAGTTGAGTGATAGTTTGGATTGTCAAGGAGAGCTTTCTCAGGGTTCGATGGACAAGTGGAAGCTGTCGAGAGCTGTGTTCGACCTCGAGCTGTCAACCGTTCAATAGTTTCAAACAGCACACCAATTAATGATCGTGTAACAATGAGGAAAAAGGCCCCATGACAGGGAAGAAATAAAAGACTAAAGAAAATTGGCTGTTGAAGAGAGAGTAAGAAAGAAAAAAAAAAGTTGAGAATCAAGAACTGGAGTGAACGCGGATGGACGAAAGCGTGCAGTGTGCAGTTCCGCCTTGAGGCCAGATCAACGGCGGCTGTGGAGGACAACATGTGAGCCCCTTAGTTTTCAGCCCCTAGTATTCTAACGGTCTCTACGGAGTACGCCAGTGGAATATAGATTTGAAATGTTATACTGTTGAATATCTAGATGTAAATCGGTGATCTAGAAATCAATTGACTGTCTATAAAAAAGAATAAGTAAACATTCCCTATTGACTGCATTTCAGGAACATGGCCGCGTGCACGGGAGGCACCGCCACAATCCCACAATCCCCGCCACAGTTCAACCCTCGCCACAACCCACACCGCCAAAATTCACACCGCCGTCAAAATGCCACTCTTTGCGGCGGTGAAATGGTGGATCCATCATTTGCTTTCCTACTGGCAAGACCTCTATCTCTTCATATCCTTGCCATTCACCATGGAGTCATCCAATGGAACTACACCTCGTTCAGAGGGGTCTGAGGGGGTTATCAAGCCTCCAGAGGGCATGGTTCTTCCTCCCAAGGATATTCGCAAAGCCATCGAGACCACAGCAAGCTATGTCGTTCGCCATAAAGGTGTCTTCGAAGATCGTATCCGCGAGAGGGAAAGGAACAACTACAAATTCTCTTTCCTGAATGCTGGAGATGCCTACGAGCCATACTACAAATGGTATATCGCCGAGTACAGAGCAGGCCGAGTAGGACCAGCACGAGCTGGCGAGGCTGCCGCCGCTGCGGAACCCGAAAAGCCCAAGGGACCACCTGAACCAGCCCCGTTCCACTTCTCTGCGCGCATGCCTATTATCAATGCGCAGGATTTGGAGGTTCTGAAGCTCACGGCGATGTTTGTCGCGAAGCGGGGGAAATCATTCATGACCGCGCTGGCGCAGCGCGAGGCCAGAAATTCTCAATTCGACTTCTTGCGCCCACAGCATAGTCTCTACCAATTCTTCACGCGTTTGGTCGATCAATACACTATCTTGCTTCGCGACGAGGGAATCGACGATGTGAGTTCGGCCACGAAGAGAATCGCAGACCTGGAACAAAGTGCAAAGAACAAATTCCACGTCATGGAGCGCGCTAAGCAGCGCGCAGAATGGGTGAAATACCAACGTCAACAGAAGCAAGAGAAGGAAGAGCAAAGTGAACAGGAACGCATTGAGTACGCCCAGATCGACTGGCACGACTTCGTCGTGGTCGAGACCATCGAATTCACCGAGCACGACGACCACGCGGACTTGCCACCCCCGACCTCCGCCAATGACCTGCAGTCCGCCTCCCTTGAGCAGAGAGCATCCTTCTCCCTCAACGCACTCCGTATCGATGAAGCGATGCCCAACGGCCTCGACGAACCCGTCTACTACAACGCCTACCCAGTCCAACCAGCACCCATGCCCGCCCCTCAGCCCGCCCCCCAGCCCGCAGCCGCGCCCTACCCAGCAGGCCCCTACCCCGCAGCAGGCCAGTTCACCAACCCTGCCGAAGATCAGCGCATCCGCGAGCGGACCCAGGCGCGCGACCAAGCAGCCGCCGCCCAGGCAGCAGCCCAAGCGCCCCCAGGCCAACAGCCAATGCGCATCCGCTCAGACTACGTCCCCCGCGCTCAGGCTCGCCGTCAACAAGCCCAGATGGGGATCTGCCCTTACTGCAACCAGAAAGTGCCCTCCAACGAGCTGGACGAGCACATCCGTATCGAGCTGCTCGACCCGCGCTGGAAAGAGCAGCGTGCCAAGGCCGAAGCCCGCAGTGCCACCACCAATCTCTCCACCGTCGACGTGGTCAACAACCTCAAGCGTCTTGCCAGCCAGCGCAGCGACGTCTTCGACTCTGCTCCCCTCGACCCCGAGGAGGAAGCTCGCCGCAAGCGACAGTCTACGGGTCTCGATGCCTCGGCTGGCCCACAGAACCCGAACGCTACTCCCAACCCCCAGAGCATGAACATCGAAGACCAGATCAAACACATTCACCAGCTTGCCAAGAAATGATATCCTCCCCGGCTACGTACAGTTCAGACGGGATGTTCTCGTTCGCATTGAGGTTTTCGCGGGTTTTCTATTTCGAGGGCTATCTTTTCTGCCATTTGCGGAGTTTGGGAGGGATGGAATCTGGATGATGAGCTTCTTTTTTCCTATTTGTGTACAATAGCGCTTTTTTATTCTTAGCCTCATGAAATAACTTGTCTAGTCCATGCTTCTCTCCATCATATTTAGTACTTGAATTTGTCTATATTCCATATGAAGTAGTGATTCTCAGGGCACTGGTGACTGGCACTGGCATGCGTTACTCATCTTCTACGTGTATTATTCCAAGAGAATATATGACTTTGTATGCAATTTATTTCAAATTCGTCTATCATTTATCACCGAAGTTCCACCAATGGGTCCCGAAACCAGCATTACCGCGAGTCAAAAGTGGGCACAAAAAAAAGGAGAAAAAGGAGAAAAAAACAGAAAAAAAAAAACAGAAACAGTGAAGGTCCACAATGCCGCACTTGGTCCAAATATCCGCAAGAAAGAAGAAAAAAGAAAGAGAAAGGGGGAAAACAAAACGCATTATTATGTATACATGGTTGGAAGCGAAAAGTTGATAATAATACAGTAGGCCACGCTGCCGAAAATGAAGAGAAGGATGCCCAAAAAGCCAAAACCAATGATGAACATCATCAAAGTGCAAGCCAAGAGGTTATTAAAGGTAGAGGTAGAGGTAAAAGCAGAAGCAGAAGTAGAAGCAAAAGAAGCAGAAGCAGCATTTCCAGAGGGCAGGTCTGTATCAACGGCCTGGAGGAAATAGAAGAAAATTAAGTGACTGAAGAACGCAATGCCAAGGGGTGTAGTGAAGGGTGAAGACATTAAGCGGATCATAAAACGCTGGGTAAAACGTATAGTCGTCTCACTCGTGTTGATCGGTTGTGATCAACCGAGGTAAAGAGTCGCTCAAACCATCGGGTTTGGCGATGTCTGTGTCTGTATCTGTCTCTCGACTCTGTATGATCGAGGGTTCGTTGGGGGCAGGTGCCGTGGTATTGACATCCACGTCAGCGCTAGCTTCTTCATAAACGCTTGCTGTTGAATCAATAGAGACTCGCTTGCGTTGCGCGTCATCCAAAGAAGCAGCATCATCCCTGTCATACAAGGAACTTTGAGGTCGAGCAAGATCAGGGTGGGTTAAATGATCAGTAGCGGATGCTCTAACTGGTGTTTCCGGCGCGATTTGATCAGCAACGGGTACTTTTTCTGTCTTGGGCTCGAGATAAGTAACGTCCACAGGATAGAGATACTGGTCGTCATCGTCTTCAACGCCAGTATTAGACTGTGTGCTGGCTGGCACCTCCAGTTCGCTTGGGCGATTGCCCAACGGAATGATGCCTCCTCCGACGCGGGACCAGAACATCCTCTCTCTGAGGCGAATAGTCTCATCCCAGATTTCTTTTTCTTCTTCAGTATCCCCAGCACGAAGATGTCCATCAAGGATGAGACGCAAGTAGCCAGTGAACTCGCAACATGAGCGCACTCTTTCTAAGCAGAGAGTACAAAGTGAGTACCTTTGAGCAGTCTCGCTGTCTGACGTTCGGAAACGATGGGTTCTCGCGTTAGACGTACCGGGTCTGCGTTCACCACAGACAGAGCAGGGGAATTCGAATTTCTGAGCTGATGGGGGCATTGGCTCGACGACGAGACTGCCTTCGCAGATGCCACTGAGAACGGTACGCCGCGTCAACCAAGAAATCCCCGGCGCTAGATCTAGTCTCAGTGTAGGTTCGATATCCTCCATAAGCACCCGCTTATAGAAGCGAGTTTCCTTCAAGGAAAATCCCGATCCCGTTGTAGAAGATATGCTCCCATTAGGGGAATTGCTGAACCCTTTAGTTGGTGATGAGGTCGACGATGGAGATCCTCCACTCGCAAAGCTTGCCAGGCCCATCACATTGAGGCCTCCATATGACCCACTAGCAGCACGGCTGGGAGGTTTTGAGCTCCGAGAGAGTACCAGCAAATCGCGGAAATCCTCATAAGCCTGCAAATCCGCGCGGCATACCATGCGGAGGAGATGAGGGAAGCTGGAGGAAGAACCTGGAGTGAGCTCCTCCGGGTTGCCAATCGGTAGAGGAACGGGTTCAAATTCAGTGTCTTGGTTAGAACCTTGCGCTGGTGACTCATCCGGGGATAATGGACTGTTAGTGGAACGGCCTTCCATATCATCTTTGTGAAGATTCATCGTTTGCATAACAGACTTGAGCTCGGCAAGCTGGTCTTGATGGGATGCCAGGAGCAACTCGGTATCTTTGACTTGTGAACGCAATTGCTCATTCTTCTTTTCCACCGCCTCTCGGTCAATCTTAGCTGCAGCTACCATCTAAAGGAGCGTTAGAATTGAGTATAAAATGCATATGTTGAAGGAGATTACCGACCTTATTTGCTTCTTCAAAAAGAGCCGCAGTGAGAGTTTCCACCTCTTGCTCAATATTTTTTCTGCCCTTTTCAGCGGCGAGACGCAGGTTCGTTTCTTCTGCTAATGCATCCCGTAATTGCGAGATTTCGCGATCAGAGTCGACCTTTTTTATATAGACTTGGTTATCAATATCTCGCCGATATTTCTCATTCTGGTACTCCAGAGCTTGGATTTTGCCCTGAGCTAGCTCTAGCTCTTGACGAGTAGCGACCAGGTTATCGTCCAGGTTTGTTTGGTTGTTGATGGCCTGGATCAATTTCACAGACAATGCCGCTACTTCGTTGCTCAAATCGGGGTGGTGAGACGATGACGTTGAATGCGAGACCTCCGACCCAATCAGCAATCGCGGGTCTTGCAATGTGCTGAAACTACTTTCGTAATATCCGGAATTTTGCGATGCATTGGCAGCAGCGATCTCGGAAAGATTGGTAGTGGACTTCGCTTTCGTGACGGTTCGGTCAGGAGATAAGGACCGGTGCTCGGAAGAGAGCGACCTCTTATGGGTGTTGCGCGAGATCATTTTGGATGGGGAGAAGAAGCTATGGTGCGAGGTTTGCAAGGCAATTAAACTGCCCCACCTAAAGCGTCAATAATTGAAGTCTCAGAAATCTTGATGGATACTTACTCGGCCATGGTGAGTGACGTAGAAGGCGTTCGGGATGTAAGGGAAGAAATGGATCGCTCGTCGGCAGATCAAGATCGAAAATCGAGATCACGTCGAGAAAAGCTTCAATATAAAAGATGCTATCCACGCCATCCACACCGAAAAGACAGGGTTTAGAATCGAAAGTTCGCGCGTGCGAGTAGGTCCACGGGGTACGTGATAGGGTAAAAGATAGCGGAATCCGGACTTTGGAGTGAGGAGAGTCGGACGGCTGGAGACACAACAGAAAGGAATGTGCTGAAAGTGAAGAGAAGGATTGAATCGCCACAAACAGGGCTGATCGGAAATATCAGCCTGTTGAGGATGTCGAGGACGTCAGGGTTGCAGCGCGAGGACGAATCGAAGCTTAGTCACCCGGATATGAACCCGTGGACCGGGCACGGGTGGGCTATTGAAAGATTGAAAGATCGACTGGCTACGTTGTATGTACGTCGTATGCACGTGTAAGGAAAGTGAAGACTTGAGGATGAATAGGAAATACAACATGGGCTTGAGGGGAAAGGCCACAGGGTAATTTCAGCATTGCCACCGGAGACGGAACCACGGACACCCCGGGCGCGTCTGATAGCCCCGGGGGATTAATTTGGAGCTAACCCTGAAGCCATTTGCTTTTTTTCCTGAGATTTGCCCCTCAAGGCGCAGTAGAATGGATCCTATTTACCGTGCTGTTAGTGGCTGGGGGCTGGGTGTTACGCGCCTACAAAAGTACTGCCGGTCTTATCACGCAGAACATGCCGGATAGCGTTGACCACGCGAATCTAGTCAGATATTAGGCCATTATGCCAGCCAATGAAACAAGGAGACCAATCAATAATCAGTTAGTTGTACGGAGGAATTTACAACATTCAAGTCCCACGTGTAATTCCCCGCAGGTACGGAGGACGATGCGAGACTAACTCCGAACCTCCAAGGGAACATTCGGATACTACCTAATATGGTGTTATATGGTTCTGATATCAGTTGTTTACTATTGTTTCCGTCCATCTGTGTGGTATTATTCTCTTTGGTGGTTTTTGAATCTATAACTATCTACCGTAGAGGGAGGACAACTATACAAAATATATAGATAGTGGTTGAACCTATATAAGTAGTAAAATTACAACTACCATGGATTAAATATTCAATTACTCTTTCTACCAGTAACTATATACTCCTCTACGCAAATTGTTGTATATTCACCCAAACTACCCCAGAATGAACATTGAAGTATGGTCGTCCCACCCCTCCGTACTCAGGCGAGCCCAAGTGGGGTACACCGAATTAATCCTTGATTCTTCAACACTTGATCACTCCAAGCCCCTCACTTTATTTGAATATCCAAAATGGGAGACGCAGAGCTAGAAGAGGTCAGTCTCACAGCCATAGCACGAGAGAGGGCTACATCCTTCGACTCCGGTACTAAGAGCGAAACAGATCCGCCGAGCTCGTCTCGCGCAACTCCAGCAACAAGGACGTGGAGGTGGTCCAGCCGGTCAGGATGGTGGCGAGCAGGCACAGCAAAGGAGGTAAGTGTTGGAATAAGCCGCGAGAATACGCTGTATGCTAATGAACCCAACCAGACAAGCAGAGGGTAGGTCCCTAGCGTTTCAGTCCACCGATTCGCATTCGCATTCGATGACGTCCTTGTATTTTCGCAGTCTAACCTATGATTCATTCCAGCCGAGCAACGCGCTTCGATCCTGTCACAAATCCTCGACCCCGAGGCTGCCGATCGCCTGGGCCGTATCCGCCTCGTTAAGGAATCGCGCGCAACCGATATCGAGAACCGCCTTATCATGCTGGCCCAGTCCGGACAGTTACGGGCGAAGGTAACAGAGGCACAGCTCAAGGAGTTGCTAGGGGCTGTTGCGGAGAACCAGCGCAAAGAGGAGGAAGAGCAGAAGATCGTCATTTCTCGCCGCAAAGGGGGGTGGGATGACGATGATGATCTCTTGGACCTGTAAGGGTCGCATAAAATGTGATCGTTGATCACTTGTGCCTATGGCCCTTCTGTTTATTGCATTTGGATACCTCTGTCGCTATCCGCTCGTGGCCACTGGGAAAATCTACTCCAGGCGTTATGGTCCTTTCTTCTACATTTGCAGCTGGGTTGAATTCAGGGCGATCAGCCTCGCATTTGCGCATATGCGCATCGGTGATATGGTTTACACCGATCCAATAATCATACATCTGTCTCTATATTCGAGATCATCGCTCCGACAGGACGCAATCCAGCTCAGTTCGAAGCCTGCTGCTGTCTCTCTTTTTCCCGCTTCTGCTGCTGCCGGATCATCTTCCGAATCTCTCTTAGATCCGGCGGGCGCTCAATATTCAGCTCAGCTCTAAGCTCATCCACATCCTTCTCCAATACCTCCTCCCAATAAACATTGATAAGCTCCTTACTACCCAGCCCACTGCGAATAGCCCACGGGAGATGTAACGAGAGGAACCGCTCTTTCTCGGCGGGCTTCATCCGCACAAAGGCAAATAGACTCAACCCCGTCATCGGCAGAAGTGTATTCAAGAACTCCAGCGCCTTGAGGGCGAGCTCGCCCTCCACAAAAATCGGTAGACCCGTCACTGCGTGGTAGAAGTCATGGCACTCGCGATATCGCTGCATGACGTATGCACATTCTTCATTGTCGATATACTGGACGTTATCTCGGGTGTCGGGGGATACGCCTTCACGATCCAGCCATTTGGCGTATGTCCGGCCGACGGAATTCTCGGGGAGGGTGCGGAGATAGGTCATTTTGAGGGTTTCGGAGGTAATGCGGGGACGATCGCGGAGAATGCGGCGCCCTGTTGGATTTGAGAGCATAGCATCGCGTAGTCGGTATATGAAAAATGGTGTCGCGGTGGCTTCGCCCAAGGCCGCAATGAGATCTATAGGGTACCATGTTAGATCGTGATCCGAGATTCTATTGTGATTATGTAGGAAATTATATCCACGCACCCGCTCTTCTAGGGTTAATGAGAGATCCAATTGCCGAGCCTATAGCAAGAGCCCCGCGTTCAATAGTGGTCAATGGGACATGGCCGGGATAGTTTGGTGGTGGGCGGTTCAGCACGGAAAAGGGCCGTAGAGTGCTTGCAGCTGATAGACTTGGGCTGGTAGCCAAGGCTCGAAGCTCAATTGCTCCACGCCTCCCAAGTACTGACATTATGAATCGCAAAGCTGGAGGAACTTGTGCATCGTCTGGGACGAAAGCTGAAGTGAAAGCCGAAGTGGTATGATTATCAGATCGGCAGGGACAGCACGAGTGGCCGTCGTGCCCTGCCGTAGTTCGCGATAACGCCTTTATCGATAACCTTCAGCTCCACAGTGTAGAGTGAATTTCAGACACACATCGACGCCCATTGAGATTACTGAATATTTTTTTTTAGGCTATTGGATTGAGAGAACGGGAGATAATAAAACAGACTACTCTGAAGGTGTGTTCTAACAAATGTATATCTCTCCTAACTCAATCCCTATCTTGTAGTATACGCTGACTGGAGCAAGCATCTCAAAATCTGCCAAGAAGCCAATATGAAGCCAGAATGGTGGCCCGGAGAAGAGCATGAGGCCTTCACTGAATGGGCGATCTCCAATGGCATAGACCTCAACTCGGTGACCCCAGCCCGGTTTCAAGGACGTGGTTTGGGAATGATGGCCACTCGGAACATCAAAGTATGAAGCCTAAATCTATATATATTTCTCATTTGTATATTTTGCTCACCAAAGGTTTATCTAGAAAGGAGAACTTGTCCTCCAAGTGCCGACACAGTTGATGCTAAGGGCCGAAGATATCCCTTCCACCTTCATCGACAAACTCCCAGAAGGCATTGCCGTACAAGCACTCCTAGCAGCATATCTCACGTACGGTGCAGCAGATGAACTGTCAAAATACGATCAATGGCGCAAGTCATGGCCCAGCCGAAAAGACTTCGAAGATAGCATGCCGATACTCTGGCCAACCGCCCTGGGAGGACCGCAGTTGCCCGGCGAAGACGACGCCTCGACAGACTCGAAGCAGCCTAGTCTTCTCCCACCATCAATCTCAGGGCTCTGGAATAGTCTACGGCCAGGCCCCAAAACGAGGAAATACAGCTCAGATCACCAGAACATTCTTTCGCAGCAGGCCCAGCGCCTGCGCAAAGCATGGACGGACGTTATTTCAGCCTTCCCGGAGACCAACTGGGAGACATTCTCGTACCACTGGCTGATTGTCAATACGAGGAGCTTCTATTGGACTGGAGAGGGTCAGGAACCGCCCGAAGACCCTAATGATGCGATGGGGTTGGTGCCTTTTGCTGATTACTTCAATCATGCGGATGTTGCTGTATGTACTTCGTTTGAATTCCATACTGATCGAGCTAACACATGGATAAAAACAGCGGGATGTCAGATTTGATGAGAGTGTATATGAATTTCGCGCTACGAAAGATTATGAGGAGGGCGACGAGGTGTTCATGAACTATGGCAGTCATCCGAATGATACTCTACTAGCAGAATGTGAGAAAGTGTTGTTGTTCTCTTCCTTTCAGCGTGCTGACTTCGTCTCTTCCCTTTCTATAGATGGCTTCTTCCTCGATGTGAATGAAGCAGATTCGATCTATCTTGACGATATCGTTTTCCGGGACATTCAAACTGCCGAGCAGCAAGAGGAGTTGTGGCTGAATCAGTATTATGGGTATGTGGTTTGATTGATATTTTACATGACAATGCGCATTCACCACGCTATATATATACAGTTCTCCACTGACAGAGCGCTAGTAACTACCAAGTCACTCCACACGGACCCTGTTACCGCACAGAGGTCGCTGCGTGTCTGAGTTATATGAAGGAGGAGGATTGGCGGAACCATGTCCTTGAAGGCCAATCGCAGGGTTTGGACGAGAGTCGATCCGAGGTCACAATCAAGAGGTGGATTCAGACATATGCGGCAGAGGCAGATGCAACTACAACCGCGCTGCAGAAGGCCATGGAACTTGATACCACAGTGCAAGCACATCGTTCAAAAGCAGAAACGCTGCTGAGACGGTGGAAGCAGATCCAGGATCTCTGCGATCATGCGATCAAAAGTGTGTCTGTATAGAGTCCCCCCCAAAATTTAGATTATTGTTGAATCTTTTGAACTGCTCGCACAGCAATATGACAAGGAGCCAAGGTAGAGTAAGGACTCGACAGAGGGTAGTCAGGAGCATTTAAATGGGAGGTTCGTTGGTAGAGATGACATTGTCGAGATCAAGGGGAATCGCGCCGGCTTCTCGGCTCCGATGGGTAGCCGCTTTGGCAGCGACTAAATGCTTAATCATGTAGTTGAGTGCGCACTTGATACCCAGTTCTTCACCGCGACGCACAATCCATCCGTTGAAGTATTCAATCTCTGTCAATCTCCTTTGGTTGATATCTTGCTGCATAGAACTATGATTCTTCGCCGTGTTGCTCGCAATGTTCACGACCAAACGACGCAGGCGCTCTGGGGAGAAACGATCTTCGATGCCCGGAATACCTTGCAATTCAGGAAGAGCACAGATCACGGCGGATATCTCAAAGAGTAGCAGCCGCATGACACGGGTAAAGCTGAACGAGTACAGGATTTCGCCATTGGTACAGTCGCTCAGTGCAGTCAGGGGATTGATGACGCAGTTCACTGCCAATTTTTCAAGTTGATATTGTAATAGACCCGCCGGTGTATCAGCCACAGCGACCAAGGGCGGAGTGAGAGTCAAGAGGCGCAGAAGATATTTTGTGGACGGCGCCCACGTCTGGTCAGCTTCCGGGCTTGTGGGAGGGATGCTGGGATCTCCAACCGGGCTAAGGATCGTGGTCCCAACTCCCAAATGCGAAATCTTGAACGGGTCGTTCCTACCCAGACCATGGCTGAAGACTGCCTGGATATAATGCGGTCGATTGTTGGGATCGGGGAAAACATTTTGATTGATTGAATCGAGTACACCCATGCCATTGTGAACAAAACAAATGGTCGAATCTTTGGTCAAGCGGTGACTGATATCTTTAATGGCAAGCTCCGTGTGATGCGCCTTGGTGCAAATAATTAGACACTCGATGGGACCACTATCTGGCGGAGACTGTGACTCGGATTTGAATGGCGAGGGCCGTTTGTCAGCAGGCGGCATTGAATACCATCTGCCTTCTTCGTCCACTGTTTCAACATCAAATCCCGTTCTGACATCGTCAAGGCCATGGGTGCTGACAGAAATTTGTCCCCTCTTCCGAACAAAGGCCTGGTAGAGATAGTCATTGTGCAAGCATATTGTGATGGGCGGCGGTGACCGTCTTGTGGCTAAAGAATGAGCAAAGAAGCAACCTAGATTACCCATTCCGAGGATATGAACTCGTCCTGACAGAGGGGCTTTGGCATCCTGGTTGACTTCATGCAACTCTTCCTTCCATGTTGAGATAAATCGTGTGTTTGGCACACCATAGGCGTGGAACCGGGACCGAACACATGTACCAAGAATGCCAATTCGCCATAAAGATCGGGGCCGAAATGTCGACTGCATTATGAGAGTGTTGAGGAAAAACTCCCCGGGATATCCGATTGAGTTGCAAGTATGTGTTTGTCGCCGGGGAGGAGGTCAGAACGATGGGTTTGGTGAGGTATCGATATTTATGTCATGGATATTGTCAAATAGGCAGAAGCCCAGCCACTGGTATGTCCACCAAGGCCTATTCTTGAACAATCAACCAATTGTTGGATATACACGAGTTCTCGGCGATCTCAGTTGCGCAGATGATGATCGGTCCAGAATTCACACCGCTCCTCTCACCGCCTAGTTGAACCCGTCCTATTTTTTAGATCAAGCAATTTAATTTCTCATCTACATCACATCTCACTGCCATGGACCCAACAGACCTACTACCGCTGCTTGAGCAGCTGGATGATAATGTCGATGACTTGGAGAGTGTGCTTCAGCCTCTTTTGACCAGCACACTTCTCAAAAACTCAAACAAACTGCCTGTTATGGACAAGGCAAAACTTCACGTGTTGATCACCTACACACTAGAATCACTAATCTTTTGTACGTCACACTACAACTTTTACAAATCTTACTCCCACTAATGAAATTGGACAGCTTATCTGCGGCTTCATGGCGTGGATGCGAAGCAGCACCCAGTGTTCCGGGAACTGACCCGTGTGAAGCAGTACTTTGAAAAGATCAAGGCACTGGAGACCGAGCCCGAGGAACGCCCCATGACCCTTGATAAGGGAGCTGCGGGCAGATTTATCAAACATGGCCTTGTAAGTATTAATCTATTATATTGTATAGAATGGCGATTGACCAAGTTTTCACAGGCTGGCAATGATAAGTATGACTTAGAACGGGCAGAAAAGCAGGCTAAAGAGCGAGCCCGTGCCCAGCTCAAAGCAGCCATGTTTGCCCTCAAGAGCACTAATGCGGCGAACGGGCAACCGGACTCTGACGATGACGATTCTGAAGGGGGTGTCGACGTTGCAACATCAGCAGAGCCCCAGGTTGACACAAACCACACCGGAAAGACCGAGAAGGATAGCAAAAAGAAATCCAAGGGAGAACACAAATCTGAAGACAGCAAGGCAAAGAAGGAGAGAAAAATCAGCAAGGCAACAATGAAAGAACAGAAGAAGGAGCGACGGCTGAAGAAGGAGGAGGCTCGGAAGGCCCGAAATGCACAATGAGTGCATTGCGCACCGGTCTCAGTGAGAATTCAGTACGGACCGGCTTGCGCCTCGAACCCCAAGGACGGACTGCCGGGCGTTCCCAAAACATACCATTGGCTATGCCTCATCACCACCGGAATTCTGTCGACACCTTATGCATTGTCGAATCTAGCAACCGATTTGCCAAGCCTGTCCGGCTATGAGCTTCCTTCAGATGGATGTCTCGGCCATCTCGAGACCACAATGAGTGGCTCCTATGTACTACGTACGAGACTTGGATGTCTCCATGAATCAAGATACCCTTCCGGAATGGGAGCTACAACAAGCTCCGCGGCACACTCTATGCACCAGCACAACTAGCAGATGAAACTAAATGGTCTTTCCTATGACATAATTTGCTCTTTTAATAGCACATGCTAGTAATTCCCGTAGTATCCCCGTTGCTGGCTCCGCCCCGGGCAATCGGCACTGTAATGTCCGATCCACGTGACGCAGGTCCACCAATCAGCATCCCGAAAACTCCACGGTTTGCATCGGAGTTTGCCTCAATGGCCCGAACTTACTCATCTTCTAGCTTCTTCTTTCTCCACTAGTCCGTATACTTATCTCAACTTTCATATATCCTAACCTCTCTTTCCAATTCCTCCAAACAAACCCACACACAACAAAATGGCTCGTCAACGTCGTTCCGCTCCCGCCCCTGCTCGCAGCGCTCCCCGTCGCCCTACCGCCGCTCCTGCTCGGCCCGCGGCTCCTTCGCAGCAACAGTCGCAGCCTCACTCGACCGCCGCTCAGCCTCCTCAGGCCCAGGCTCCTCCCATGCAGCAGCAGAGCGCCGGCCCTGGACTGTTCGGCCAGATGGCCTCGACCGCAGCGTAAGTTCCAAATTCGGCTTTGCGATTCATTTCCCGATAAGACCCGGGTTGGGATTCGACTTTCCAGAATATGTGCTAACATTTTATTCCGATGCAGTGGTGTTGCCGTCGGCTCCTCCATCGGCCATGCTATCGGTGGCTTCTTCGGCGGTGGCTCCAGCGCCCCCGCTGAGGCCCAGCAGGCTCCTGCAACTTCTGAGTTCCAAGGTATGGACAGCGGCCTCTACCAGAGCAACGCTGCCCAGACCTCTTACGAGAACCCTGCTTGTGAGGTTGATGTCCGCAACTTCCGCAACTGCATGGATGAGAACCAGGGCAACTTGAGCATCTGCGGTTGGTACCTTGACCAGCTGGTATGTCTACACTTTTTTTCCCCCTGCATTTTTAATACATATTAATTGTACTACAGAAAGCTTGCCAGGCTGCCGCCAAGCCTTACTAAAGGATTGATATCAATTTGACCCTTGTTTATTAGAAAGACAAGATACCATTCTTCTTAAAGAGTGATGGGGTTCACGGAGTCATGGGCTTGTTCCATAGCCGAGCCAATCTTTCTTTTGCATAGCCATTTCCATATCCCCTCTTTGTACTTTATACCACCTCTCCTCGATAAAAGGATAAATCTATACCTGACTACTGAATCAAGAATTCGAATGCATCACTTAACAAACTCCTATATTTGTAGTTCACTAATGATTGTTTGGATCAATACCTCTACTAAGACCAAATGCGATGGAAAAGTGGAGTAAAAACTTCTAGACAAGATCACTTATTATGACTGTCAACTTTGCAGTAACCAAAATATGAAGAATAGCCAGAGTGTCATAGTTAATACAGAGGCTGGTGAGCTAATCGGATCCATCAACGCCATAGATAAATAATACAAGAACACCAAAGCAACCTTTACCGCTGGCACTTATTTATCCTTCTCATCCTGGTTATTCCGTGGCTCGAAATTCAACTGAGAAAGATGTTAGCCACTCCCGGACAAGATATTCTCACTTAGCATAACCACATACCTGGTTCCCATTGTAGAGTTGGTTATTCCCACGTCCATCTTGCTGGTCTCTCAGCGTCCGAATATTGGATCCCGTAGTCCTAGGACGATGAGAGTTACCGGTAGCCGGAGAGGAAGAGGTGGCTGCACCGCTTGCCGGTTCCGTTGGGCCATATCCAAGGAATGAACCCACAAAACCCGTTGCAGTGCTGGCAGCAGAAGAGGCCAGGTTGTAGATGGCAGAGACACTACGAACGGGCAAGCTACCCGCTGCCGAATAGGCTTCCGTGTATGTTGATACAGGAATCATGACGAGGTTCGCAGTGGAACCGAGACCTAAGTCGCGGAGAGTTTGCGATTCTTGGGCGACGGAAAGAGTTTCGCTAGGGAAGGGGGTTAAGATGTGTTTGAGGTTGTATGGTCGGTTTTCGCCTTCCATCTTCTCATCAAGCCAAGCTCGTACATCATTTCGGATGCTCTGGGTGGGTGCAAAGCTAGACCGCACGGAGCTTCCATCGAACAGGCGCACTTGGAGCCGGTACTCGGTTGGAGGTCCTCGAGAAACTATAGTTTCTGGCTCTTGATGTTCACTCTTTACGACACCTTTGTCAGTGGGCTTCTTAGACCCCATCGGCGCTTTGCCTTTGTAGTCTTTATTGCTGGCTTCTTTGGATGATAAGTGCGTTTGAGACGTAGAGCCTGTTGACTTTGCAGGTCCCGCAGCTTTCTTTGGGACTTGTTTAATCGGTGATCGTTTCTTTATTGCAATTTCACTTGCTTTCTTTGCAGATTGCGTGAAATTGCTGGCATTGGATGACGCCTCAGGCTGGGGCTGTGGCACAACTGACACCGGCGTATTATTTGTTGAAGCAGTAGAACTGGCATTGCCTTGTACTTGCTGTGTAGGACTACTTGTCTGCTCGTCTTTTAAAGCTGCAAGCAATCGAGTGCGAAAGTCATCTCTCGAGATATCTGGCCCGATGTATTCCTTTAGAGTGCCATTCCTAAAACGCAGTCAGCAAACTAACACCGACTTGCCACAAGGCGTCGAACGGTTGAACGCACTTGATAACTACAACAGTCGGGAATCTCGAGATCGGACAGAAAGAGGCCAGGAATCCAGCTTCCTGTGACCCCGCTGTCAAGCGCAATACAACCGCGTTGGCATTGAGTGCGCGCGCAACCTGCAGAGAATCAGATACCGTCAGACATTCAATTTAGTGAGTGTACATACTTCATCATCATCAAAATAGTCTTCCTCCCATTCAGCGCTCAACTCCTCATCATCTGTATGCTCAAGTCCCAAGATCAGCAACATGTCATTCGATGCGGGGAGAACATTCAGCGACCTCTAACAAAGCAAGTAACCGCTTTGGCATCTCTCACTGCAGCAGCAATGCCTCCCTGAAGGGATCCGTTGTAGAAAATCGTCATAATCGCATTCCTCAAGACTAAGTGCCAGTGCGGAGAGACAAGTATACAATGTGGTCGATTGGAGAAGCCTGGGCGGTCACGGTAAACCCGATCCCGAAATTCCCAACTGCCGTCGCATTTGCAACTCCAACCCCATCCGAACCTCAATTAAGAGTGCATTCTTCGCGTTTTCTGAAGTGTCAACATGCGGCCAATCTTCTCTGCTTTGCAGAAGACATCCGCGAGGGCCTGGACGCCGCCGACTCGGGCTGTTCGAACCCCTCGTGTACCATCCAAGATCGATTCCCTCTGCGCCAAATACCGCCTACAACAATTCCGCCATATCTCGCAATCACGCCAGCTGGCCGATGGTCTGAATGTTGTAGACCACCCGGCGCGGCTTGTGCGTGTTAATAAGAAACATGGACCTGGTTTGATCATCTTGGGTATGTTAATATTCAATGCTACATATTTCTCGAAAATGCTATATTTAGAGATAATTACTAACGTATTGTTCTACTATAGCTCTAATCCCTATTATCTCATTCATACTGGGAACATGGCAGGTACAGCGCCTTGAATGGAAAACCAAACTGATGGCCAAATTCGAGGACCGTCTCGTGAAACCTCCTCTGCCACTGCCGCCGCGAGTCGACCCGGATGCCATTTCAGAGTTCGACTACCGCCGCGTGTACGCTACCGGCCGTTTCCGTCATGACAAAGAAATGCTGATTGGTCCCCGCATGAACGAAGGAGAGGACGGGTTCATCGTAGTTACTCCCCTCGAGCGAAAGGGACAGAGCACCGTACTTGTGAACCGGGGTTGGATCTCGAGGAAATTGAAGGACCAAAAAGATCGGCCTTTGAGTGTACTGGACGAAGAGGTGACCGTGGAAGGTTTGCTACGAGAGCCATGGAAGAAAAACATGTTTACGCCGGATAACAAGCCGGACGAGGGGAAGTTCTACTTCCCGGATATCAATCAGATGGCAGAGAAGGGCGGGAGCCAGCCTGTTTGGATTGAGCAGACAATGGGTAATGAGCCTAGACTGAATTATCTTGCTGATTCATGGCTAACATTGATTTACGTTTGTAGTTCCTGACTTCCTCGAGTCTTGTGATCGCGAGGCTAAGGGTATCCCCATTGGCCGCGCCGCAGAGGTGAATTTGAGAAACAACCATTCTCAATATATCTTCACCTGGTAAGTTGGATCTGTTGTGATTTTCCTTCCTACTCGAGATTATCGCTCATACTTTGCAGGTATGGCCTGTCTTTGGCCACGACCATCATGCTGTGGATGGTTGTACGGAAGAACCCCAAAGAGGCACTGCGCCGAGTTCGCCAGAACCGAAACTGGTAGTGGGGTTCTGGCTTTACCTTAGCATATTTCATTGGCGTCGAAAGCGTTGCTTTTCATGGGGGATTTTGTTGTTCATGGAGGCATGGACAATCTCATGTCTTGCTGAAGTTCTTTGGGTAAATGCTTCTGGGCGAGGGAAAACACTGTGGTCGTTTTGTTGATATGACGTTGCCTAGAACAAGTCAGTAATCTTCCATGCGCTGGTTGGCTTCCAATAAAACTGACCTTCTCAGCAATGTGGTGACATCGCTCTCATCAATGGTCTTCCGTCCCGCATGCTTTGAATACGCAGCTAAATCTTGACTTGCTTGCTCAAAGTACCAAGAGGATGCTTGCTCGATGGCGGCCAGCGTGGCCTTGTTGATTTTTGCTTTTGATCCAGCCCCTGAACGCGCGAAGCGAGTCGCTAGCTTTTTTACCACACCTGCAGGCAAGTTTGGGACAGGAATTCCATGTCGCGAAATCTTCTTTTGTTTCCCCTGGGCTGGGATACCTTCGTCTCGCAATCCACCTCCAACGATCCCGGGGCTCTCGCTGGGGGATGCTGCAGGTGGGAACTCGAGCCCAAACCCAAAATCACCTCCAACATCGTCATCATCATCGTCTGATGGAGCTTGGGGTTGCTCCACGGTGGACAGTTCGAAATCCTCCATATCGTTCATATCTCCGTCAGCGGGATATTCAAGCGGAGCAGCTGCAGGAGATGGAAAGTTGAGATCAAAGTGGAAGCGACCCAGGTCTTCCGTCTCTCCCCTATTTGTCATATTAGCCATTATTTGTAACATAGAAAATCCAACTCTTGTATACTTACCCTCGATCAAACTCGCCCCCACTCATCATTGTATCCTCTGCCTCATCATCCTCGCCCACAATACCAGTTTCGTCTGCATCATCGCTCTCTAATCTCGTCTCGTCGAAATCTCCACTGATTCTTCCGGTAGCTCGGCTCATCATAGATAACCGGTCCCGGTCCCTGACGCTAGCGTCGCGAGGGTATTCGACAGACCGATAGGTCATATCCATATCCTCCTCTGCGAAGGCGAGAGACATCCTCGGGGGATTCATTTCCGGACTGACTCCATCGCCTTCTTCCTCAGACTCTTGAATAGGCAATGACAACCGTGGTCGCTCGATTTCCGGCTCATTAACAAGCTGTTCAAATTCATCGATTGGCTCTTCGACAGGCTCTGGCTTCTCCTGCGGCGAGGAGCGGATAGGTTGAGATACAGGAGCGAGCGCTAAGACAACCCAAGTATTTAAGTTTGATTCTCATGTTATATTGTACATGGCGAAGCTCTTACCTTTGCCCAGGTTTCTGAGAATATCGAATGTAGTCTCCCGCTGCACTCTGCCGCTTCGTCGGCGATCCCGACCAGGGGTATTCGCCGCTCGTTGTTGCCGGGCACGAAGTCCATATGGTGTTGCTGGTGCACCCACGCCTCGAGGGCGTGGTGTATATCGAGAGGCGGACCGTTGGGTGCCTGGGGTGGTTACGGTAACAAGTCGACTTGGTGTAAGAGGGTATCGGGTATGGATAGGAAGGCGTTGAAGCTATAAGGAGATAATACGGTCATCAATTTCCAGTCTCTCAAACGGTTATGGGTAGCACTGACTCCGGTCAATGTTGTATCCCCAGATGGGGTAGTGGTCCCAAATGGTGACCGACGGCCACGCGCGTTTGGTGTAGAAGTTGACATGGCTTGTGTTTTTCTGCGAGATAAGTGCAACTATATCATGCACAATATACTAGACCACATAAGTGATCACCACCACAATAAAATCCCAGATCAGCTGGGCAAACAGTGAATTACAAGATGATGTTTGTCTGTCGCGTCTTGAAACAACAATTGCGGGCCAGTGCATGATTGGCCCTTTCTTATCGATAAGATTGGCTGAATCAGCCAGCTTTTTTTTTTGCGCAATGAAGTCTTCGAGACTTGCATTTACTAATTGAAGCTTAAAGTACTCGGAAAATTTTGTCGCTGAGTTCAGACTGGCTATTCTTACAATGGCTGACACAAACGCCCCCCAAGGACTTTCCAATAAGCTCCAAAACAAGCGCAAGAGACAAGCCGACGACGCTGCTCTCAAGCAAGAAAAGCCCGAGGCAGGCACACCCGCAGAGGGATCAAGCAAGAAGAAGCAGAAGAAGAACAAAAACAAAAAGAAGCAAGCGGAACACGATGAGCATCAGTCAACGCGCAAAGACGGCATTGACGAGTCAATTGGCAAGATGGACGGCCGGTTGTTGGGCGATCACTTTGCGCAGAAAGCCAAAAGACACGAGAAGGAGCTCTCTGCTGTTGAGCTGAGTGATCTTTCGATTCCAGGTATGTATACTTCCTCTTGCTCTGTCGGCGAAGGTCGAGGTGTTCTAGACATTAACCAATCTATAGATTCCGCATTCCTCGATACCTCTTCCTTCACATCCAGCCGAAAGCTCGAGCAACTCCCCGAATTCCTCAAATCGTTCAGTAAGGGTTCCGACCTGTCAAAGTCGTCCGAGAAGAACGGTGCCCCTCATACTCTAGTCATTTCGGGTGCTGCTATGCGAGCCGCTGATGTTGTACGGTAAGTGGGCAACTTTCAACCTTTCTTTCTGGAATGAAACGAAGTCGGGAACTGATAATTTTGGTAAATAGGGCACTGCGCTCTTTCCAAACCAAGGAGAGCATTGTAGGAAAGCTGTTCGCGAAACACATCAAGCTGGAGGAAGCGAAGCAGTTCCTTCAACGTGCTCGGTCTGGTATTGGGGCTGGAACCCCAACCAGAATCTCAGATTTGATCGAGTCTGGTGAGTTTGTTTGCTTGCTATCTATATATAGCTCTACTTCGTTATGTATCATGTACACAGATGCTGATGATCTCTTCTAGGTACTCTCAACCTGGAGGAACTGGAGCGCATTGTCATTGATGGATCGCACATTGACCAGAAGCAAAGAGGCATCTTTGACATGAAGGACACACATATGCCACTGTTGAAACTGCTTACTCGGCCGGAACTGCGTGAGCGCTATGGGGCGAAGAAGGGTGTGAAGATCTTGGTGTTCTGATCTAACAGAGCACTGGTCACGAACTTTATACTAGTATATGATCGAGTAAATGCACACTTGAATGAATGTATTCAAACAATTGCTTGTAGTAAGTACTATGTAGATAAATTGCGTACTATAAAAATCGAGGGCTTATCGGCAAGCGTCTTGACCGCCTCCCGAGAGACGGCAAAATTAAATTTCACTTTTCTCTCCGCCCGACTTTTTTTTGGAGCTTGAGTCTCGTTGCGCTGCACAGTTCTCCACTGCTTTTTTTGTTTTCCCAAACTACCCAGAACTTCCATTCGTCCCGATTTGTTTCGCTTTCTATCATTGTCTCTTTTCATCTCAACATATACCCCAAACCAACACAATGGGTGATAAGCGCAAGCTCGTGCAGGATGAGGTGGTCGAGCCCGAGGGCAAGAAGATGAAGAAGGAGAAGAAGGAGAAGAAGGAGAAGAAAGAAAAGAAGGAAAAGCGCAAATTGCAAGAGGAGTCCGAGGTCGTCGCTCCCGCTGAAACTGCTGCCCCGGCACAGGAAGAGGTGAAGGAGAAGAAGGAAAAGAAGGACAAGAAGGACAAATCGGAGAAGAAGGACAAGTCCGAGAAGAAGGAGAAGTCTGACAAGAAGGAGAAGTCCGAGAAGAAGGAAAAGTCTGAAAAGAAGGAAAAGCGCAAGGCCGAGGAGGCCGACGCCGAGCCTGCTGCTCCCTCCGAGGACGCTATGGATGTTGACGTGATCCCTGCCGAGAAGGTGGATGCCGATAAGAAGGAGAAGAAGGACAAGAAGAAAGACAAGAAGGAGAAAAAGCAGAAGAAGGAGAAGACCGAGCCCGTGGTTGAGACTGCAGAAGACCCTACCGCTGAATCTGCAGAGGTCGAGCAACCCCAGAAGAGTTCCCGCTTCATCTGCTTTGTCGGTAAGTGATTCCAATTCAGATAAACTGCCCGAGCCAAAGACGCAGGATTAATCAAAGGATATTCCTATATGCAGGCAACCTTCCCTACTCCGCCAACCATGAGTCCTTGAGCAAGCACTTTGAAAAGAACCCCCCGGCCACAATCCGCGTCGCAACCAAGAAAGAAGACCCCAAGAAGTGCCGCGGCTTTGCATTCATTGAGTTTGACAACTACGACCGCATGAAGACCTGTCTCAAGTTGTACCACCACTCCACCTTCGACGACGGAAAGTACCCACCCCGACGCATGAACGTCGAGCTGACGTAAGTTACCCCCAATCCGAGAATCGAATCGCTCTCCAAGCAATTGCAGCCATTGACTGTATACTAACTATCAATTCCAGTGCTGGCGGCGGCGGCGCCAAGTCCGAACATCGCAATGCCAAGATCCAGGCCAAGAACGAGAAGCTCAATGAGGAGCGCCAGCGCCAGGCTAAGGATATCCAGAAGGACAAGAGGAAGCACGAGAAGAAGGCTGCCCCGGCTGGCGGCTCTGGTGCCAACGCTGCTAGCTTGGACGGCGCAGCTGACAACGCTGGCAGCGCTGCCAACGATCAGTGGGCTGGTCTGCACCCTAGCCGCAGAGGTCGGATGTAAATCAAAAATGTCGCTGGTTCACTATCATGGCTTATTTGGAACGGTCTCACTCGTTGAGGGATTGGAACAGTGTACAGCAAGGTGTCCGGAGCATCTGCAGGCAGCTGGACATTTTGATAGCTATGCATACCCGGGAGCATCAGGTTTGGCTGGTTTTTTTCTTATGTATTCCAAAAAGTACTTACTTCATGTCTCTATTGTTTGATTTTGAAGATACCAATTCATATGTTCTTTTCTGTGCTTGCTTCCCAAACATTGCCCGAGTGGACATCTATGACATGAAGTAATAACTTAAAACGAGCAGGGTACAATCTCCGAATCAGAAACATCGCGATAGAATTGGGACAGACTATGAACAAGGGGCCGAGAGGGGCAAAGACAGAAAAATATCGCCAAGAAAGACGGTCAATGGATTTCATCACAAAACAGCACTGAGAGGCGGCCGGCGGAATTAAAAAAAAGGCCTCTAACTACCCAGACGCCGTATTAACACTATATTACTCATTGTAGCATACGAGAACATGGGGAGACGAGTCAAGCCAGACGAACGTGCTTTACAAGAGATTGCATTTGACTGCCTTCCTCCCGGATTTCGTAGTCGGACGGGGATTGAGAACGGCCCTGTAATAGATAGTTAGAAAATGGGTATACACAACTGGTCCGGGAAAAGATATGAAAACTCACCGGATGGCTTCGTCGAACACGCTCTTCAGGTTGCGTTGTGTCAGCGCCGAACATTCAAGGTACTTATGTGCGCGAATCTCCTTGGCGACGGCCAGGGCCTGTTCGTAGGAGACGGTCTCCATCTTGCGTGCGCGGAGGGCTTCAATAGTGGCGCGGTCGTCTCTCAGATCGAGCTTGGTACCGACGAGGATGATGGGGACATTGGGGGCGTGGTGTTCGATCTCAGGGAACCACTAGAAGCGGGGGAACGGTCAGTCGCATGAAAATAAAGTCTAGTATGTCTCTGTGGTTCGTACCTTCGCTTTGACGTTATCGAATGATGGCGGGCTGACGATGGAGAAGCAGATCAAAAAGACGTCGGTTTGCGGGTAAGATAACGGTCTCAGGCGATCGTAATCCTCTTGTCCAGCAGTATCCCACAATCCCAGGCTGATCGGCCGGCCGTCAACCATAACACTGGCCGTGTAGTTGTCAAAGCTGTTATGGAATCAATATCGGCTCGGATTCAAGGTTTCTCATTGAGGGGCAGTTGGTACGAACACAGTAGGGATGTATTCACCGGGGAATGCATTCGTTGTGTAGGAGATCAAAAGACATGTCTAAGGGAATGGATGTCAGCATCTGCAATATCTCAAGTAGGGATAGAGTGTCGGGGGATTATACTAACTTTGCCAACCGCACCATCACCGGTCACCACACACTAGATGGATGGTCAATTCACGCCGCGCATCGCTGATCCGATTCGATGCTCACCTTCAATGACTGAGTAGCCGGACCCGTCGCCATGTCGCAAAAAAAAGTATGAATCTAGCCAGATCAAGGCAAATTGCAACAGGGGCTGAGGGGCGATAAGGGGATGGCAACGATAAGGTCAAAGGACACAATGTCAACAAGGCAAGGGTATCTTCAGAATATCAGCTTTAGCTTCAGGGGGGAACAGCTTGAAGGGAAGAAGCTAGGAGGCTGGAGCTTGGGAAAAGAGGGGGTGGGAGAGATGTGGAGACAGGAAGATTTGGGAACTCACCAAAAGAACAAGACAAAACATATATAAAGAAGAAAGAAGAGAGAGAAAAGGCAGAAAGGGGAAGAAAAAAGGGAAAAGTGATTGGACTAGTTCCCCTAGCCAAGGTCAACAGTCTTTTCTCTGAAGAAAAAGAGTCCGTTCTCCACTTAATTTCTAAATATTGACACTGAGGATGTCTAAATAGAATATCAGAATCGAGAAAATACAAAGTACGGAGGATATATCAGTCGTGAATACCCTGCTAGATGCCCCCGTCGTCGGTTCCTCGTCTGATAGGGTCGAATTGCTCCTAAATATCTCACAGACCTCCCGATATCTGCTGGTCCGCCACCACTAATGCACCAATCGCATGACAAGTCGATCACGAGTGACGGGACATGGGCGACTCAAGATCGAATCATTATGGGAGTGTTGGTGCATCCTATTTATATCGACCCAACCACCCCCAGACATCAGATACAACCAACTACAGTCGCGATACGCCCCTAGAACCACTCAGGAATCCACCGGCCCTGATCTCCGCCGGCTTTGTCAATAAAGTGGATAATTTCCCTGCGAAGGTTCGGAAATAGGGCGACTTGACGTGGGTCTGGATCGCCACTTGATCTTTATATCTATATCGCAGGATCAGAATATTGTTCTTGTTGAACTGCAAAGTACTTGGACCGAGGCTCATCTGCTTTCTCCATAAGGGGGCCATCAAGAGACGGCCGACCTACACCCACGGCATACTCGATGGTTGACTTACCTCTCAACGATTACAATCTCATTCTTGTCCTTGATTGGGAATGCGTAGTAAAGCAGTGTGTCTGGTTCGTGTTCTTCCACCTGTTTGATGACTTCGGCTACAAGAGTAGCTACCTAGATAACACAACATGTTAGATTTGGAATATCACGGAATAGCAGGGAATTTGAGGCTGTGCTAACTTCTTCGAATTTCTCAGGCTTTGGAACGAGAATTGCGGTGGCGTTGATTTCAGCCATGATTGATAGCTGGGGTTAGTTGTTAGTCCTGGTTAATAAGTAACAGGAGGACTAGTAGAACAACGCACCCTTATAGAGTAGTATCTTAGATCAGATGTTGGAATGATAACTCTTGCAGAATCAAGGATCAAGGAGTTAAATATGTAAATGTATTGAATGCAGATCATATAATCAAATAATCCACATCGACCTCGGTCCATGGCAAGCGGGGCATCAAGTCCACATACATATAAGGCTTGGTATATGGGAGTATCGGCTATGACTTTAGAAACCTAGATACTTCTCCCATTCGGTGATTTCCACTTGAATATAAGCTAAAATTTGTTTATTTACGTTTTTTTGTTTATATACTTCTGGTGAGGCAATATCCATGGATGCTATGAACTCTCCAATGCTATATGGCAATTGGCTAGCCAATGAAGTATAATCCCTATATGGAGTATCCTACCCTATATCTGACTCTATACATACATGTATATAACAACAGGTTCAGCCGCTCAAACCTGCCCTAGGTTACCTAACTAGGGAATCATGGGGAGCTTACGTCATTCATGCCTCAGGCACCAGCTGATTCAGCAACCGCCGACATTCGTCTCGGCGTCAACTCTCCCGCAAATCATCGTCCTCAATCGGCACACAGGCTCCCCACATCCTCCTTCAGCGGGCCGATTTCTCCGATTTACGGCAGATGGACTCCGCGAGCACTCGTTCACGTTTCGTGGGGTTTTATACCGGCTGAACGCAGGCTGATCTCCATGGATTTGGGGTATCGGAACATACTGGCACCGGATGGGCCGCACTACTCAATCCCGCCGACCGACTTTCGGTCCCCCACTCTACCCCGGCCACCCCCGGTTATCGATTTCATGCAGACAAGCTCGGAATCTTGCGAGATGGAGAAGGCTCCGCCTGTCACGGGCAAACGCCGAGGTGGCAGCCGAAAAGCCTGTAATGAATGTAAGCAGCAAAAGGTGAGTCAGGTGCATATAATTACTATGCAATTTTACCCAAAACCAACCCCGACCGCATCCGGTCTCCGACAATCGCGCTGATGTCTCTAAACCTTGAAAGCTGCGGTGTGATATTGTTCAAACGCCAGCGGCAGCCTGTTCGCGATGTCGCAGGCTTGGGATAGACTGCAAAGTTGAACAGTCGTTCAAGCGCATCTCTAAGAGAAGGTAATATTTTTGGTCCGTTTTTTACTTCTTCTTATTGACTCTATTCAACAGGCGCAATGCTGAAATGGAAAAGGAGATTGCTGATCTCCGTCGCCGTCTGGGACCTAATTCAGATCAAGAGCAAGGCGTAGAGTCTCATGAGCCTGGAGGTGATGAAATGTCCCATTGCTCAGAGGATGTCTTTGCTCGCCGTGACTCGGCCGCGATTGACCAATCTCGACCTGTTTCGGTGCCGATTGAATCCCATTCAACTATAGCAACCCCTTTGACTATGAAAAGGGACGGTTCTATTGTATCACAGGATGAGGGCCAATGGAGGCTGGAAGATGTTACTCTCTCTAGAGCCCGAGTTCTTCGATTATTCGAACAGTATGCACTACCCATTTACTTGGCCCGTTTCTACGATTGACATCTGTATAGATACTTTACTTATTATCACCCCTTTCTTCCTCTTTTGAATCCACCCAAGCCCCCAGAGGTGTATCTCAACCGATGCCCTCTTTTGGCGTGGACTATGATTTGTGTTGCGAGTCGACGGTCTCAATATGAGCCTGGGCTCTTGAGCGCACTGTCCGGACCATTCAGCAGACTGCTTTGGGCAACCATTACCAGTGTCCCGCAAGACTACCGAGTGGTCAAGGCCCTTTGCGTTCTGTGTACATGGCCCCTTCCGACTACAAGCCAGCGCACCGATGCAACCTTCATGCTCAGTGGCTTGATGATGCAGATTGCTATGCAGCTTGGGCTACACCGTCCGGTCCAAGCGGAAGAGTTCACAACTTTCCGCATGGAAGTTCAAGGTGAAGCCCTAAAGGATCGATTACATACGTGGGTTATTTGCAACATCGTGGCTCAAAAGTGAGTATTTCCTTTTGATATATAGCCGTTTGTCATTGACTGACTGAGGATTCGGCAGTGTTGCGACTGGTTACGGCCAGCCACCGAGTACAATATACGACTGGGCTCTTGAGCCTGCCTCTTTGAGGGACGCCGACTACCGGCTTCCTGAAGACTTGGTCATTCGGTTGCGTATCGAGAAGTTCTGCGACCGAGTGACAAAGGCGCTATACAGTAGTAAACCCGAGCCTGGGGAGTTCATAAGTGCCGACAAGCTCTTGGTTGTGCAGGTTTTGGAATGCGAACTCAGAGACATGGATGTCGAGTTTGAAGGAAAGATCTCTGGTAAGTCAATGTCGTATCGTTCCAATTTGGCACGCTGACACTAGTATCAAGCAATCAATACAATACATCTCCGAGCTGCAGAACTACACTTCCGATATTTCATGTTTTTGGGTTCCACTGCACGAAGCGACGATCTGATCAAGCTTTTCCTTGCGACAACCTCCTTCCTTAGTCGAGTATTAGATCTCGAAACATCGCCAGGTGAATTGATCGGCCACTCTACCAACTATATTCTTCAAATGATTGTGTCGGCCGCTTTTGCTCTCATGAAGTTGTTGAAGAGCAGCTTCAGTCGACACCTCGATTTCAACCATGGAAAGCTACTGTTCAACGGCGCGATCTCAGCTATTCGCCGAATAAGTGTCATGGATCACGACCGTCCCATTCGTCTTGCAGACATTCTCGCTCAGATGTGGAATGCCACGAGTCTAGAGCCCGCCGAAGAAGATGCCTTACAGCTCAAAGTCCGCTGCCGGATGAGCATGAGTCATGTCTACGACACAGTTTGGCGTTGGCGACAGCGGTTCCGACCGGTGAGAAGCATGGAAGAGATGCAAGGTAAGTTTTTCTTTGCTTCCTCCCCTGTGTTTGTTTCATCCCAGTTCTTAACAATCTCTTTATACAGCTGCTGCCATAGCGGCAAACCAAGATATACTAGGTCCGGCAGGACACATGACGCGGCAACAAGATAGCTCCCTGGAGGATCAATCCCTGATGATGCCAGCTCAGTTTGACGAAGGCGGAGCATTTTTCAGCGAATCTGGATTCTCAGAAGTCTTTGATTCTCTCAATTGGGTTTTTGACGGTATCCCCGACTCTTTCGTCGCACCTCCGGTTTTGTAGATGCGAGTTACTGGCTTGGGTGTTTTTGTATATATGTCGATATTTGATTTCTAGCGACGATACCAGAATAAAAGTGATTTTTCCTGTGTATTTTAGAATATAAATACGTAGAGCTAACTAATTAGCTATACTACGTACACTGAGGTCACTACATACGTACGATGAAGCCCAAGATCCACTTGGCTGAACCCGCAATTACGTCTTAACCCCAAGAATACCAAGACATTCCTCTAGGTTCACAACGTTTCAGCCCAATTGAGACGACAGAAGGCTGCAGCATTCCCTGTTCCTGCGCCTGGGTCTCATTTTGATCTACCAACCGCTCCATAATAGTAGTGGCCCGTGAGGCTTTCCGTCCCACCCCCTCTATTTAACTCTCTCTCTTGACATTCACACGAGTCAAGACCTTTTCCATGTCGGATCAAGCCCTACACGAATCGACGTTACCGACGCATGATGCGCCTCCGTCGAGCGCCGGTCGCTCATCCCCTACTCACGGGGGCGAGCAGACCCAACCGACTCACGAAGCCATCTCAGACGAGCTGAAAGCCCGCCTAGACAAAGTCATCTACTCTGATGTGAGCGGACACAAACCACCTTTAGGTGCATACTAAACAAAGACGCAATTGTATTAATCATGGGTAGATCGGGATAACCACACTCCTGACACGGCTGAAGCAAAGCGTGGCCTCCGCCAGGGTTAGTAGTCGCGAAAGGACTCCCGCGATGATCGCAAACGCTAACACGGTATCTACTAGGATTTCTCAACCTTTCTGAAAAAGCGAGGCTCCCTCGAAGAAGAGCACGCTCAGGGGCTACGAAAACTGTCCCGTGTGATCAGCGATGCGGCGCAACGAACCGACAACCGACAAGGAACATACAGTTCCAGCTACAAAGACATCCACCGAATCCAGGAGCGAATGGTCGACCATGGCCTCCAATTCGCCGTCTCCCTCCACCAGATGGCCGACGATCTGCACGAGCTTGCTGGCAACATCGAGCGCGGCCGTAAGCAATGGAAACAGACGGGGTTAGCTGCAGAGAAGAAGGTCCTTGATGCGGAATCGTTAGCGGAGAAGGCAAAGGCCAAGTACGAGTCGTTGGCGGAGCAGTATGACCGTGTGCGCACGGGAGACAAGCAGGGTGGGAAGTTCGGTCTTAAGGGCCACAAGTCTGCGGCTCAGCACGAGGAGGAGTTGCTGCGCAAGGTCCAGCACGCGGATAGCGATTATGGGTCTAAGGTTCAGGCGGCGCAGACGGCGCGCCAGGAGCTGGTGTCTACCCATCGACCTCAAGCTGTACACAATCTTCAGCAGTTGATTGCTGAGTGTGACTCGGGCTTGACCCTGCAGCAGCAGAAGTTCGGTATGTGCGCTTCCTTCTTACGTAGGTGGTTTTCTTGTCCAGTTCATCGGCTGATTCTTTGCAGCTACTTTCAGCGAGAAACTGCTTCTGGGCCAAGGTCTTTGCGTCAGCCCATTGAAGAACGATGCGAGCGGGGCATTAGGACTTAAGAGCCTTGCCGATGTTGTTCGCCAAGTCGATAACCAGAAAGATCTACACGAGTTTATTTTAAGCCATGAAAGCAACCCGGGAGCTGTGGCTTCCGAACCTGTCAAATATGAGCGCCACCCTGTAAGTCCTGCATTGTTTCTCGATTGCTTCACTATACTAACACATTGATTAGACACTCGGTGGTGCTGGGGCTGTTTCTTCTGCTTCTGCGTCTGCGGCAGCTTCGCAGCCAACCACTCAGAATAAGCAGGTGTCAACCATGCCGCCGGCATTCACCTCGAATAATGTCTCCTCGCCAGTGGTTCAGCCACCACAGAGCGGTGATCGATTGCCACAGACACCTTATGCTCCTCCACCGGAGAAGACCTTCATTCCGCCCCCAGCCGGCACAGCTCCCTACCCAGTCTCGGGACCGTCTGCTCCGGAACCTGCACCCATGATCCAGGTGCCAATGGCCGGACCTCCTCCAATGGACCGGAGTCTCCAATCGAATCTTCCTCCGTTGAAGCCAGTATTCGGTGTTTCGCTGAACGATCTGTACGCCCGGGATGGAACGGCAGTTCCGTTAATTGTGTACCAGTGCTTCCAAGCAATTGAGCTGTTCGGTCTGGATGTGGAGGGCATCTATCGACTTTCGGGTAGTGCCAATCATATCAATCACATGAAAGCCATCTTTGACAATGGTAAGCTTGATCAGACAGTTGATGACTTATGGGCTGCTTGCTAATCGTGCTCTCACATGAACAGACTCGTCGCAAGTCGACTTCACAAACCCGGAGAACTTTTACCATGATGTCAACAGTGTTGCAGGACTTGTGAAACAATTCTTCAGGGACCTACCCGAACCTCTGTTCACTACTCAGTTCTACCAGCAGTTTGTTGATGCCGCCCGTAAGTAGTATTCATGTCATGAAGAGAGTAGAAGTCCCGGAGAAACTGACAATGAAACCGCAGGCATTGACGATGACATCCAACGCCGAGACTCGATGCACGCCCTTATTAACAGTCTGCCCGATGCTCACTATGCTACTCTTCGGGCTATAATTCTGGTACGATCTCCAACAAAAACACAGTCTTTGTTTCCATCCAGATACTGATCCAGTCCATTACAGCATCTCAACAAGATCCAAGAACACTATACCCAGAACCGCATGAACGCAGGCAATCTAGCCATTTGCTTCGGGTATGTCCTTGCACACTCCACATGCTATTCAAACAAGGATGTTATCAAATTCAGACTCGCTAATTTTCGCTACAGACCCACCCTCATGGGCGCTAATTCCGGCGGCAGCATCGCCGACGCTGCATGGCAGGTCCGTGTCGTCGAGACGATCCTGAATAACACATTCCAGATCTTCGACGATGATTAGATCAATTTGCCCCCGGCCCGTTCCTAGTTTCTTTATTGTTTGTTTATTGGGATATGAGCGTTGGTTCGCGGACCCACGTATAATGTTTTGATGATGCGTCGCTTCACGGTGCTCTCTTGTACCTCTTTTTATTATCCATTCGTACGTCTTCTTGTGTGTTCTTGGAGTGATACCTGTGCTACACATTAAAAAAATGCTTTTGTGCCTTCCGATTGTATATATACATCCTGGCTAGTCCGTTTTAGCAAGGTATAATTGTGTTACTGATGATGTCAGGTTGGGATGCATATATTGGCCTATTTGGTATCACATTGGTAGAAAGTACGCGATATACTGCCAGACACTAGTAATTCGCTAGGTAGCATGGCTGCGTAACCTATTGTGCTTTTCTCGCATATTCTGGGTGATATTGTTCTAGGCAGGGCAATCGTACTCAAGAAGTTTAAAACCAGACACATGGTAGGGAAAGGGATAGTATATTGTAGGAAGAAGACTGAGACATTGATATTCATTTATACAAGTAACGGCTCAAAAGAAAGGTAGAATTTATAAAAACAGGTGGCTATGGTACATAGGGAGGTGCAAATGCTTCTATATCAAAGTTTTTCCGTGGCGAGGAAGAGAACGGACCAGAAAAGAAGCTGGCCTGAGCCTCTATCCAGTGTTAGGCCCAAAACGAGGAGTTGCCAGACAAGAAGGTGAAAGAAAGGATATTATGTCAAACCCATTCGATGTTGATCGAATAAGATGGTAGGTCAAAAAGCCTTTGGCAAGTCGTAGTCTCGTCTGTGCGGATCTTGTAGTCGCAGTCTTCCAAATGCGCAGATATCATTCTGACGGGGAAAGAAATACAAATCACAGTCTGAGATGCGACTCAAATTTATTTCTTGTTCATCGAGTCCTTGATCATGTCCAGACGCTCGAGGGCCGACAACCCAGGCATGAAGTAGGGATTGTTCCAAGCGTCATGCAACGAGGTGGGAGTGACGTTGCCCCAGACTCTCCAGCCCTTATCCTGGTCATTCCAGCGGAGATGCTGAATGACAACGTGCTCGATACAGTCTTGCTCATTGTCGGAAACGGTGACATCTTCCGTAGGTTCCTTTCCGGCGGATTTCCGGATCCGAGTCTCATGCTGTCGGCTCGTGATGCGCACGACAATTTGACGAATACCGGATTTCGGGATATCGGGGATGGATGTTGCGCGATCTGAGATGACGCGGAGACCCGTGAAATTTGTGCTTGGCTTACGCAGGTATTTCACCAGTTTCCAGGTGACATGCTCATTCTTCGGGCGGCGTTCGATAGCTGTGCTGAGGTTCTTGGCGAGACTGTCGCAGCAGATCTGGCGGATTTTAGGAATGTTGCCTCTATCACAAGTCATAGCGGTTAGTCCCGCTCGAAAGTAAACGGGAGAAAAGACGCATGCTTACTCGGCAAATGCTGAATACACATCCCGATGGAGCTTTGCCGCGAAATGGCGCCGCTTGCCTAGGAGAAGAGGAAGGGTGTTTTCGCGCTTGCAGTATTGGAGCAGACTGGAATATAGTTAGAACAGATAATCCTTGTAACTATCCGTGATAACCAGCTCTTGCTCAACGTAACCGCCAGAGCGTACCGAACATTCCGAGGATTCGAGGATAACTAACCTGGCATGGTTGCTCAGCCAGGCCTTGAGCCATGTCCATTCCATATGCCACCTATCACGCGGTGCCTTGAAAACCGAAGGCATGTCCCTCCACAACGGTCGGATAAAGGTACCTGGTAATATGCCAATATCATTTGGCAGATCGGCTATTCTCATGCCCTGGGTTCTGGTTTTGAAGGAGGGCTGCACTTGGCTTGGAGGACGAAAGTTCATTTGTCTCCCACGCCATTGTTGCGAGGTCTCGGAGAAGGCCCGACATTGTACGAAGGAACCAGATGGGACAATCCGAGCGGATGTGCCTGCGGGCAATCGTAGGGTAGACGCCATTGTGAATCAGGTTGAGTAAGAGAAGTGGTTCCTCGCCGAAGAATGAAATCCGCGGAACTGTCAGTCACGTGAATAACTCCGGTCGACAGCAACAAGTAGCTCTCCGGGGTTTCTTGTGAACGAAGCGCCCTCTTATCGAGGCTACAGCTTATTCTTCCTCGCAGTTTCTTCAATATCACTGTCATGTAAAATGAAGTCGATCATATAAAATTAAACTGCCTCCGACAAAGACACCGCCCTCCACACACTGGGGTCTGATATCTGCCAATTAGGCGACTCGCAAACAGCTTGACAACAACCCAACTTTTAATCTTTTGTCGAGAGCTCACGACTCGATTGTAACACTCATCCTATACCCCTTCCCTTCCTTGCGTGGCGGCCGCATATGCCGCGATTCAGAATAAAGGCTGGCTCCTCCTCGACGTAATGCCTCTCCTCCACCATACACTCCCCGAGACTATCCACAACATCCACACCGTGCTCCAGACCTGAATCTTGCGCGACCGGCTCGTCCGCCCGGCTACCTCAGCAATTCTCCTGAAATACCACAAAGCCGATTGCCTAAAGAGGTGGCTTCTCTATCGACTTCGACTGTCCCGCCTTCCCCGACTTCCTCCACGTCCCATACTCCACCCAGCAGCGATGGCCCCAAGTCAGCACTGCACCCGCGGGTTGCTGTCATCCTCGGAGTAGACCGCAGGTGGTATATTCCTTTGCTGGTATGTCGGGCTCTGAGCACGCTTCCTGCTGCCTGGTGGGGTTTGCGATGCGCTTTTACTTTCCTCGCCGAATTGCTGCATATAAGGCCAGGTATGGGACGAGAGGGGTGGGCGGCGGCGATTGTTGGCAGCGTTGGACAGGAATGGGATGTTGAGAGGAGGTTTCGTGTGACAGAGGTGGCGTTGGCTATTATGTGGGTATGTGATATTCCTGCCTTGATATATGGGTATATATCTTTTGATATACTACTTCCCGTTGGCTAACTGCGTACTTTATACTGACTACTTCACAGTGCTGTGCATCTGCATATCTATCCTACTTCTTTGCTGATTGCATGATGTCTCGTTGGTTAGTTTTCTCTACCCTTGACTTCCCACTATATCCATAATGCTGATCCGTGATATACCCAGGCTCTTAAACTACACTCCACCAGCCGTTGTGATTCGTCTCCTAACAACTAACGGTTTGATTGCATATATCACTTCTTGGGTCCTTTACCTATCTGGTGCATCCTCTGACCCTAGACTTCTTTTACCAGCCTGGATCTCCATAACAACCGTACGTTACATCGACCCGCAATTGTTAATCGACCTTGCAATAGCCACTTACCCTTCACCTAGTCTTTAACATTTGTTTACCATGCAACGCAAAACCATGCAACCATCAAACGCGAAACAGCAGCATCGCTACTAGTCGTTTCCGTCGCAAGCTTCCTAAGCATGTCCTCGCTCCTCATGCAGCTGCATCTGACCCGTGAAAACGAACCAGAAGTGCCTGTCTTCGTCATTACCCGCAAACTTTGGGACTGGGCTGTGGCCATCTTCCTGCGCATGCGAGTTGCGGATGACCGTATTCCTACTGGAGAGCTGTAGCTCGATTACGTGCCTGTTGGTTGTTGGACTTTACTTTTTCTGTTTCCGGATATTATGTAGAGTTGATTTCCACAGTCTGCACAAGCTGGATAAGCGTTATTGGCTTGACAGACTGGATGATTTGTACATTTTTGGGATCTGATTGTGATTTCGATTTAGCAAAAGTACTGGAAGAGTACTTTGTTGCGCTTGATACCCCTGGCCTAGGGAAGTTTTTCTTTTCAGATATGGCGATCTTTGATAGATCTAATCTATTATTTTTGTTTATTGATTGATTCATAATGTGCACCCTCTTGAACTAACATAGATTGGGATAAGTTCCTATCTCGAATTTACTCTATGTTGCTGCATCAGCTGGAGGATGTTACTCGACAACAGTTCAATTTCCTTGTCGCCAAGTAATGAACTGCATGTCCAAGAGAGGAACCACAAAGAGCGAGAACAGCATAAAGATTAAATATAGACGGTAGAGACCGAGAAAACGGTTCAGCAATAGCACGCCATTAGTTCAACCTGGATCTCCTCGATCAGCCAGACTGACAAAATTGACCATGGGAATGCAATGGCAATTAGCAATACAAGCAAAGGCAACCCTTTCTCCAGGGATAAAAGAATGGAAAACACGCAAGCTGATGAAAAAAACTGTTGTCTGTCTATGCAGATATTGGGTATCTACCAACTCCTCGTTCCGTCATAATCCCGTCCTAGAATAGCAAGTCGATCAACCCCGCTCCCTGCTAATCATGTGATAACGATAGGCAGGGGGCGCACTGGTGTAGCGGGTCATGTCGACGAAGGGCCCAGGTCTAACACGCCAGGCACAAAGTGGTGGGGGGAGAAAGCAAGACATTCGATCGATGTGAAGGCCAGTATCGTATATTGTATACGGCCGGCGGATGAGGGATGCTTCCTATCCCACCGCTCACAGGGCAACATAAACCGGGAAGAGGGGACTGGAACAAGGCATGATGTTGGTGATGGGATTAGAACCCGTGAACCTAAAATATGACAGATTAGACCTGGTAATGGTGACGGAGGACAGCAGCGACATACCTTGATGGTCTTGGCATCAAGCTCGAGTCCCTCCTTGTCAGTCAAGAACTCCTGGACATCCTTTCTCTGATCTCCCTGCAGCTGAATCACCTCGCCCATCTCGGTGTCAGAGACGATGGTGCCATTGCAAGCTAGAATATGGTTAGCATCTGGCCTGGATATACGTATGTACAGGTCACGAGACATACCGAACTTCTTCTTGATGACCTTGAGAATCTTCTTCTGGTCGAACTTCTTGGGAAGACCCTGAACAGTGGTCAGAGTCTTGCGACCATTGCGTTCTGTTGTGGAATAAGGGGTTAGCATGTGCCCCCCTTTAAGCGCCGGCGCAAGAGTGGCCATGGGCGGTGAGGATAGGAGGTGGGGACAAGAGAGTGAACGTACGCTGAATCCGTATGTGAATATAGTTCTGAGACTGCTTAGTCTCGCCGGTATCTTCGTCGGCTTCGGCGAAGGGGTCTGTAAGATGCACATGTCAGCCTCAGCCCAGTACCAAATTTCTACCCCGCCGCCGTGAGACTCGGTGAAACACAGGTGGGGAGAGCTGAAATATACAGCGGAAACTACACATGACGAATGGCATATGTCGCCATCCGCATACATAGTCATCACAGCTGTGTATATGCGTGCGGGTGGGGGGTGAAGCCCGATACGCGCTCAGGAGGGGAAAGGTGGCGAACTTACCGAAGGTCTTGAGGTTTTCGATGGACATAAACTCGGCCTTTTCGTAGTAAACGACGTTTAAAATGGGTATTGATGGAGTGAGCGAAGGACGAGATTCAATATCTCTGTAAAAGATCGGAGCGCGTATGGTTAAGAGAGAGGTGCTGTGGTTGAAGAATGAGAGAAGAAGTGGCAGAGCCTTTTGAGGCAAGGGTCACGTTGTGGGGTAGGCGGTGTATGACTAAGCGATTCTCGCGCATCAAGACCCTCTAAAGGAGCGTGAACATTGATACAATGCGCAAGAACTATTAGGTGGAGATCAATATCTATTTTAAACTAGCAAATAATTGGTGAGAAATATAGTGGTAAGCAGACTTGCTCATCAGCAGAACTCGTTGAATATTGCTACATCGTGACAACAATAACGATGGAGATCTCTCAAATCCGGACTCAGAATCTGATGACCCGCGAACAGTTAATTCTTGTATTTCACATGATAAGATTGCGTGAAGATTATGATAGGTATGTGGGAGGATATCAAGGAGGTTCAGGTGTTCAAGAGGCCAGCGGAGTCGGTGCGGCGGCGCCGGTGGTACCCCCTGGAGCCTGCGGAGGCAAGAAGAGAGGGAAATAGGTCTAAAAGGGGTTGTCAGGCTGAGCGCGTCGCAATTTCGTAGCTTCGGAATACATACGACAACCAATGCCATCACTATAACATGCGGAAAGATTAGTCCTGCAAACACGAGGGGCCACGGGGAGAAACGAACAGGACATAAGAACCGACATATAGGCCGGTGTAGAAGCAGTCTTCTTCTGCTCTGCGGATTCACCCAGCCAGGACTGAAGTGAGAAGACGAAGGATACCCTGTTTCTGAGTCAGATAACCTGGCCAAATGGCTGACTGCTCGCCTTGCTCTTACCATCCGATCATGCTGTGTCGCGACATTCGTCAATAATGTCTATAGCTCGTGCAAGATGTGCGACTCACCGGTTCCGAGTGAACATCTAAAAGATTAAGGTCAGGGTCAAGTTATCGCAAGGTCAGATGTTGGGCCACAACTTACAGCCGCCATGGGCATAGTGCTCGACATTGTGCCTGATGCAAGCTCAATTAGTCTTCATAATCATGGTACTAAAGTGTGCTATTGCTGAAGCGCCGAAGGTGTTCGCGTACTGGAGATATCGGCATCGCTGCTCTTGGGTGGATCGACGTAGGGGATCACTTTTCAACGTTAGGTTTGATGAGCCAAGACTTGACGCAATTGCTCTTCCACTCACCAAGATCAGCTCTGCGCATATCTTTCTTTGACGACATTGTGTTGGGATATGATATCAAGGTGATGGGTTGAGTTGACCAGAAGGATCGAACCGGCCCCCGGCGTCGTCCACGGGTGCCAAGGCGATGCCAGTCTGGGCTAGACTTTCCGGGAACAACCCCGGACTGAATATCTCCGAGCTGGAGGTGCATGAACAACCTCTTTGCTTTTTTTCTCTTTGTACGGAGTACTTTATTTTTTATACATCTGTACCTTCTATATCGTCTCTCTTGAACAAATAAGTGCATAGGGATCGCAATACTTCAAGATAAAGACTTGTTGACATTCATCGCTATAAAATGTGCAATGTGCGACATACATTTTGATTTGTATGAAATTGAGTCATTCGGATGACTTTAAATAAAATAGTCCGAAGACAATACGAATAAAAATCCACCGACATCATATATGGTTTGTGTAATGGCCCGGATATGTATGCTGCATGGGATTGTGATGGCGGTGCATTAATCACTTCCCACATAACGAGGTACAGCGGACTCCGTGGCCTGCAACTTACAGCGAATCCCTTGCCGTTAGCATATTCCAAACCTCGCTGTTGTTTCATAGAATCTTGGACATGGGTAGACATCGGCACATGCATTTGCCTTTAAGCCCCGAGTCACACATGCCACGGGTTCAGAGTCAAATTGGAAATTGGAGATGCAAAGACCCGATAGACCCGATACGCGCCCTGCGGAACGTCCACGGGTGGACTCATGAACTCCGGCGATAAGCCATTTGGAAAGCTTCGGGGATTATGCCGAGAGAGAATGGGAACGGCCCGTTGCGTTGAATTTACTGTGTAACAGGTCATGGGTAGTTTGGCATTGGATTGTGCATTCCAACAGTTCGTACTCAATAGCCCATATTGGGAATAAAGAGGAATCCCGCGCGGCTAAGACATCTTGCCGGCGAGGCATATCACCAGATAGGGCGATTTCCGGGAGCGGACGGACTGACAGAAGGCAAACTGATATAGGCAATGAGAAGCCCTGAAAATGTCAGCGCTGTACGTAAATGGCTCCGAAATTTACCACGTCAAGACTAAAGAAAAGAGCAAATAAACCCGAGATATTGCGATTGTCAGGAAAAGGGCAAATGAGAGAGAGAGTGCAGGTCCACGTTGGTATTGTCAGCCCATTACCCGTCCAGTCATATGATAAACATTTGAACTCTCGAACTCTCGAACTTCGCTTGACTTAGAGTACATACTATATTCTCCAGAGGCTGTACTGTACTCCGTACAACCCTAATGATCCTTTCCTTCATTTGGCATTTGTGTGTTTTCCCCGATCAACCCCAGATACCCAGATATCCAGATACCCAGATACCCGAGTGGCCATTCCCCGATTCCACATCAGCTCACCCTAACCCGACTTCCACCTAATTCCGCGCGTTTACACCCATTTTCCAAGATTGACTCGAATTCTTCGAAACTGTACATCGCCTGGATGACCCGAATAATCCTCCCTTTGGATACATCATGAACCTAAGATGATCCCCCATTCCTCTGCCGGCGGCCAACCGTGGGGCCACCCTCTGCGAACCTTCAATGGCGGTCTCGGACGTGTTGATAATGCGCAGATGTTGGGAGAATATGACCAGTCCAATAGGTCAGCCTCACTACCCCAACCGCCAATTCGACAACCCGCCGTCGTTGACCTGACCGCAGGTGGTCCCGCGTCGCAAGATAGAGAACCGCCCATGAAAAGACCGAGATTGGAAGTCCCGAGCAGATCGAATACGTCGGATACTGGCCCAGCGGTGGGAGAAACGAGGAATACTCCCGGAGGTGCAATCTCGCGACCTGCAGTCTCGTGGCGCGGCCGTCCCGTCTGGTCCTTCCAGGCTCTCGTGTCGGAAATCCCGAGCAATGAGAATCGGGGCGATGGCGCTGCCGCACCCAAACCCCCGTCCCCGCCTCCGTTACCGGCTCAGCCATGGATGAACAATTTTATACCTGAACCTGAGGGAAGCGCCACTGTGAGGTCTAGGGAAAGCTCACCCGTCGGGGCTGTGCAAACGACTCCGTATCGCATTGAGATCCCTTCCGTCGCACCGTTATACAAAGATCATAGTAATTCAACCCCGGATCCCTGATCTCTCACTATGGAGACTAATCGTCCATTTTAGAACCCGCCGACTTCGCCCCGTGGACCGGCAACCATCCAGAAGACGTCCTGAGCGAGCAAACCACGAAACAAGGGTATTATGACCGTACACAAGTGTCGCAGAATGAATCGAATACAGCGCGTCCCGCGTTATATGCGCAGCTCAAGAATCGCACGGGGTTACAAATGCTTTCGTCCGTCTTCGCTGCGGCGTTAGAGAAACGACAAAGTCACAACACTATTCACGCACCGTCAACTTTTAAACCGCCACCTCGAGTCACGCTCACCGATAACAAGCGCGAGGCGTGGCTTCGAGATCTCGCCAACCCATCTGTTCCACTGCGAAGGTTGAGCCGAACCATCCCCCATGGTATCCGTGGCAAGATTCTCCTGGACCAGTGCCTCGGTAAATGTATTCCAGTTGCACGTGCTGTTTGGTTGGCAAAGTGTGTGGGTGCGAATGAAATTCGTGCCTTTAAACGAAAAGGCACCAGTGGTGCTTTGGCTGTTGGGTTAGAGGCGAAATGGGTTCGAGACTGGACGACGAATGTCCAGCAATTTGTTGAAGGAGTATTTACTGCGACCAAGTCTCCGGATTGGAAGGCAAAGATGACATATGCGTACGTGCTCGTGGATTTGCGTCGACTGTGAGCAGCATGCTAACCTTATCTCCAGAGTCGGGTTGACTGCTCGTTTATTTTCGGAAAACTTACTGGACCATGACCATTTCCTTGAATGGTTCCTGTCGTCTTTTGAGGCTGCTTCTATCGTCACGATTCCAATCTGGCTTTCAATGCTCGGCATATATTGGAAAAACATCATGCGATATCGGCGAAGGGGACGACGATTAGCTGAACTGCTGCTTCACAAAGCGCGACAGGTGTGTTCAACTTGCAACTACTTTGTACCCGCCAATACTGACATCTAGCAATAGGCAACTGAAGCTAAGTTAACTCAGCTTCAACCTCTTATTGAGCGTCTTTTTCGCTTTATCAAAAAGCTTGTTCTTGACCATACATCCTCGATGATACTCCCAAATTCTTGGGATAAATATGAACAACAGGTGTTATCTGCCCTTGATTTGGGTAACGAAGCAGAGAAGGCTCTTTTCCAGAGCCTGGCAGAGCGCAACGCGCGAGTGCAACGACCCAGACACTCGAAACAGACAACCCAGCGCTCACCCCATCAACACATCGTCCGACTACTCGACTCCATACGCTTCTCTCATGACCTGCCTTCTATATTTGACTATCTCAACGCTTTTGATGACAAGGCTGTTTTGGTCTTCAAGTTATTGGAGTGGCTTTCTACGCCCTTCCGCTACGGTCTCTGCCGGGTCTACATTGGTGTTCGCCTGCTCCGTAAATGGAAACTGGCCGGCGTCGATATAGACAGTCATATACTGTCCTTTCTATCGCGCGGACCGAATAATCAAAAGTTCAATGTGGATCAAATCTACCATGTCGTCTCTGAACTTGTCAGGTCACAGACATTCTCTGTTGGCCGCTATCTTCAATGGCTCATGGCACGAGGCGTTACCAATGCATCTTCAGCCGAGGATCCCAATGTAAGATCGATTTTACATATCAAACCGTTTTGGTCACTAACAGATTTACAGGCGAACGACTTGCCTGTAGATATCGGACTGATAGCGCAACTCCCTGTTGCTCGTCTTCCGGAACATGTTGGGAATTTGCGGAGTACTCTGCTGAATCGTACTGGGCTCTCTGCTTCGGGAGAGAATGCAGCTATCGATAGCGTGAAAGATATCATCAGCCAACGTCTACCCGGAATTTTCGGTGTGCAGGAATCTACGTCAATGGCATTCGAATCATTACCAGCAAACTTGCCTTGGGCTGTAAAAGCCGATGTTGGTCAGTGGTTACGGAGAGCAGTTGCGGAACACAACCGGAGCACAGAGTGAGCATTTGCATTTTTCTCTAATCTCGTAAATTATCTTTCTAACTCTAATAGGTCAAGTAACAGAGGGGCGTTTCCCATTGGCAATGCCTCTGTGGTGTCTGCGCTGACTCCCACCGAGTTTTACACCGTCCGCGATGCTCTCGAAACATTTGGCGACATTTCAATGTTAGCAGATGTGTTGAAGTTTGCATCTAGTTGTGGTGATAGCACTGTTCTCGCCTCGGTTGCAGATACCACAAACTGTCACTTCGACTCTCTTTGCATAATTGGTGCCACAACTGATCTATTCCGGAGACTCATTGATGCCTACGCTGGAATGAAGAGGTTTGGCATGCCAAGTCTTGATCTGATATTCTCTCTGATTGAGCTTGGTTTGCGCATCCCGAGTGAACTCAATACTGTGTCCATTCTTCGCCAGGATCTTTCTCGGATGGAGAACAGGTCAATGGTGACCGCTTCTTCTCCAATGTCGGACCACATTCCAGATGGCTTTGATGGCGTCGATCCCTTCTTCCGAGAGAAGCTAGATCAGCTTTTGCATTCGGGAAATGTCATGGATGAGCCCACTCTGGACACCATTTTCAACACACTCATAAAACATCTGGAGTCCGATAATGGCCATACGGACCTGTCGGCAAATGACGCTTGCCGTTACCTCGCGCAGCTCAGGTCTTTCCATCCAAAGCATTTTGATGGCATGCTCGCCCGTTGGGTCTGTGGTCATTTGCGATCTCCGGAACGTACCGTATTGCTGCGAATTCTCCCGCCGCTAATTGGTGTCGGATGCGTTACGATCAGAGCTTTCTTGGCCCTTGCAAAGAGACTCGCACTCTCTAAGCCAGCAATAATTCCTAATGTAGCCCAACTGCCTGCTGAACTTGTCCAACTTCTTGTCTCCGGTGAAGACATCAAGTCGTTTGATCTGGTGTCTTATCGGTTCCAGTTAGCACAGCAGGAATTTCTCAATAAGGACTCCGAGGAAGTGCTCAAGATTGTTTGTGACGCCGCATCATCCAATGCCGGTGGTTCTTTCACTGGGCACACTGAGCTGGAGCACTCTATGGTCATGCTGTTACGGGATCTTCTTGTGCGACACCCCGAATGTGCGGCACAAAATTGCATGCAAAAGCTCATCGACCAATACCCAGCCGCTTTGGGTGTTGTCCAGAAAGCGCTTGACCTTTTACTTGGCATCGAGTCGCAGTCTGGCAAATCAGTCCTCTCGAAGGTTGAAAAGCTTGCCCGTATGACCGATGACTTCTCGCTTCCATTTTGCCAGTTGAAGCTCCAAGTTCTATTTCATGCGGACTCAGGGTCTGAGGACCGAACCAATATTGTTGATGCCATGTTCAAAACTGCCGTGTCAGACTGTCGTGCTCACAGACTTCATTGGATTGACCTGGTTGCACTGATGAGCCCGGACGCCGTCCGCCAAATCCGGGAACGTGCCGAGAAGGCCTTTTTCTCCATCCCACTGCTTGAAGAGCCAATAGGTGATATTCCTGATTTGCCTGACAAACTGGGATCCTTGGAGACTGCCAAAATGTATCTTACCATTATTGAAGAGCTTGCGAGTAGCATCCCGGATTCTGGAGCTCCATCTGTCGCTCCAGTGCTCGTGGAAAAGATGGACGCCCTTCTCCACAAGATCATCACCCTGCACAACAATACCCTCAAGGGTGTGGCCAACACAGCTCGTGCAAATTTTGAGCGAGCTCTTGCATTCTGGTTCTCTGCGTTGCTGAGGATGATCGTCCTCCACCGGTCTGCATTCGGCCAATCGCCAGCAGCTCTCAAGATCAATCCTCTACACGAACAGCTCCGTCTTCTGGCATCAATATTCTGCATTGCACTCTCGCGCCTCCCTGGAGATGTCCTTCGTCTATTCCCTGCAGCAGATTACTTCCCGCATCCGACACCGGCCGAAGGCTTCCGTCCCTGTCCAGGAATCCTCCTACAGACCCACGCCCTCGACGTGGCCGCCTCGCTAATCGACATCTTCCCAGACGAAGTCCGCCACCAGTGTGCACGGTTCCTGAAAGAAAAATGCCCATTTTTCGCTCCATTTCAGAACGACTCTCGCTTCCTTTATCTCCTGGGTCCAATTTCAGAACAATACCCTGCAAATTCCCAGCAAGTTCCAGCTCCCTCTCCGGCAGCACTGGGGTCAACCTCCACACCTGCTCTTTCGCAGCAGTCCGTCGCAGCAGCATTGGCCGACTCGAACTACATGGCCAGTCGACTTCGTCTTCAACGCCGCGGTCGTGTTGCCGGTCCCTACCCAGTCCGTCCTTGGGAACTACTTGAGGATGCGGCGCCTTTCCTGGGCGTCAATGACACAGCCGTCAATCTTGGGTTTTTCGACGCGAGGCGTGTGAGAACTTGATGCACTAATTCCCCTCCTATACATCCTTAATTTCTCCTCTCTTATTCCCAGCGTTATCTTCTTCATATCCGATCGCGTCTCCTCTCCTCTCCTCCACCTCATACCCCCATCGCAGCATACATATCATCTCTATCCTCACGACCCACATCTAATTAAACCATGAGCATTTCCATAAGGGAATTTGCCATTTTGTTTTCTTCTGCGTTCTTTCTTTCTGTTCGGCGTGCATCATTATCCCCCATTGGCATTCGGTTTCGGTATCTATGGCATGCAATCTGGCATCGAGAAGCATTTTGTGTATATAAACCGGCTTTCGGTCTCGGCGTTTACATGGGCGGGAATCAAGTTGCCATTTCGGCCATTTCGGCCCTGTCAATCATATCAATCAACTCGGATATTATTATCGATGAGCTACTTCATTCTTTGACTTGTATATTTATACTCTCGACCAATAGGGCCCTGTCTACAACCCATACGACTGCATTGGATTACTGTAGGAATGAGCAAGCTTGCAGAAGGAAGTTTGAAATTTGGTAATTGATAATTGATACTTAGACTCGAGCATGTCCATGCTCCTCTTTTTTTTGTGGTTTCTCCTTTTCCTTGAAACGCAGACACACAGATTGATTAAAGAAAGAACAAACCATAACCAGCATGGAACAAAGAGTAAAAAAGAGATAAGAATAAAACGCCCCATCATAGTAAGAAAATCGAATTGGATAACTTCCACCCATGTCACTGCAATACCTACTTCTTCGAAGTACCACTGTCCACGCTGCTTTTATCACTAGGTCCGAGACCGAGGCTCTTCCGAATTTTGTCTCTGCGCTCATTCTCTAGCTCTTGGATCACCTCTTGCAGAATATGTTCAGGAACACGCGAGTCAGGGTCAACCAAGGCGCGCTGCGCATTTACCTCACGAGTGTACTGCTCGACTGTCTTGCCGGTGTCGGTCTTGGGTTGGTACTTTTTCTTGAGGGGTTTGCGATGCTGGAAAGCATGGCGAGCCAGTAAGTGCTTACTGTCTGGCACTGCGGGCTCGAGTCTTTTGCTGCCACTCTTGGTTGGAGTGGGCGTGGCCACTTCCGGAGATTTGCCTTTGTCTGAAGTGCCCTTGTCGACTGGCTTGAGAGTCTCAGCGGTATCAGGGGTCTTAGTACCGGTAGATGTCACTGAGTCAGCTTTGGTTGGAGTCTGAAGTTTAGCGCTTTCCCGAGACTCATCCGTGTCTGGTGTCTTGGGGCCGGCCTCGGAGGAGGACCCTGCGCTTTCTTCATTGGTGTCAATCCTCAACGGTGGCTTGGTTTCATCCATCGGCTTTTCTTTCTTGTCGTCATGACTTGGACCACAGGTGGATTCAGACTCAGGCGGGTTTAGCTCAGTCTCAGGTTCGGTGGCTTTGTTCTCAGACTTGATAGGCTTTCTGATAGGTAAAGCGGGCTCAACCTGAGCATCAGTGGACTTGCTAGCTCTTCCCGAGGACCCATCTAGAGGTTCAATAGAGGCGTAGTCACTCTGGGTCTTAGCAGGAGCACACACTGGAGCCATGTCAAAGCCTCCATCGGTGTTGGGATGGCGCGGCCGAACTAGTTGGCGACCTCTCTCAACCTCAGGAGTATGAACTTTAGTCTGGGTCAAGGTTGACTCGGATTCATTGACCCTGGGCGGCGAATTGGTGTTCTGCTGACTTCCCAAGCTAGATTGGCGACTGTGAGGATATGCGTCGGGCGGGTAGGGCTGGTTGTAGTCAGGCTGCACGAAACAAGTGTGACCGGACCAGCCTGGCTGCAAATTCGGGACTGGTTCGTCAGTGGGATAGGGCTCGTAGTAGAGTTGCAGGTGCTCTTCGGTGTCAAACTGAGGCTGACTGGAGACAATCAAGGGACAGTCTGGACGAGGGGGCAATCGCCGGCGAGGAGGAACAGGGCCAGGAACGGGACCTGGAACAGGCTGAACCGGAGTCATCATTGGAGGAAGAGTATTGGGAGGCTGGTAAGATTGATTGCCCAAGAACACGGGATACCCTGGGTTTGGCATAGCAGTGAACTCAGAATGATATGGCGGGGGTGGGCCTTCAGGCATTTGCATTTGATTGAACATAACAGGCGCATTGGGGAAGGCACCCGCAGCTACGAAGTTTTGATTAGGGTAGTTTGGCAGGAAGTTGCCCTGATAGTTTGGGTGGAAGTTGTTGCCAGGGAAGTTTTGATTGTAGTTGGGGTTGGGATAGCCCTGGTTGAAGTTGTTCTGAGGGAAGCCGTTGCCTGAGTAGTTCTGAGAGAAAGAGCCGTGAGGCGAATGACCCTGGCCATTAAAGCTTTGACTGTGACCATGATTTGAAAAGGGTGTGTTTTGGTGTCTGGGGGCAGGACCAGGACCAGGAGCATTTCGAAATCCGCCTCTGTTGTTGTTGTTGCCGGCGCCGCCGCTATACCATGGACGATGGAAGGGTCTGCGACCATTGTTGTTGTATCGCTGCTGGTTGCCACGGTTTGGGGGAGGCTGGTTAGATGACCTGTGTCCTGCAGCAGAGTAATCCTGGGAAAACTGATCGTTGGGATCCATGGTGGATCTGGTCATATAGTAATCAGGATTGTTTTGGAAATGCTACAATGGTCAAGTGGTTAGTGGAGTCAAAGCAAAACTGGACAGTCGACTTACCTGAAGGGCATCTGCGTAATCGTCAGGGTATGCGAAAGTCACAACACCAAAGGTAGAGTCGACTCCGTCTTGATTGACAAAGTGCTCGATAGCTATGCTCTCGAGACTACCACGTCCCCTCAGGGCAGCAACGACTTCAGCTTTTTCGATGGGAGCATCAGAGAGACGACCGAAGTTGGCAGTTCCTAAGTAAAAGCAAAGTTAAGAAGGTGTGAAGATAGAAGGTGAGAAAGTGTGAAGGAGCGAAGGTGGAAAGGTGCAAGGTGCAAGGTGCAAAAGGTGTTGAGGCAGATGAAGTTCAACAAAAAGAAAAGAACACTCACGTCTAGCTTTAGATGATTCCAGTCTCAACACCCGATTATGAAGCATCAGGTTTCCATTTTGTTTCAATGCAGAATGTGCTGCTTTGGTGTCCTATTGCGCATGTCAATATGCCATATGAGATATATATCTCATATGTATCAAACAGTTGTACTCACTTCAAACTGTACAAATCCAACAGGCAGTTTCTTCACGCCCTGGGATAGTTTGATTTTAACATGACACCGGCCAAATGTAGAGATCATTTCTGTAAGATCTTCTTCCAACTTTTCAGGAGAAACCTTGATGGAGAGGCTATTCAAAGTCAGTATACAGTACCAGATAGAACCGAGGAGTACCTACTTTCCCACAAATACACAACAAGCGGGAAGAAAGAGGCCCTGTGCATTTCCCTTGGTCGGCGTTTGATTCAGCCGGTCTTCACGCGGCATGTATACCGGCTTGCCTCCCTCGTCAGGCGTCTTCTTGTCGCCTGGCTTGGTTTCCTTGGGTGTGGCTAGCTCAACTGACTCAACCGGTTCAACTGGCTCAACTGGCTGGAGTGGCTCGAATAGGTCGGATGGCTCGTCGGGCTTGACTGGCTCGGTTGGCCTGGCAGCAGGATGTTCTGGGGTACTAGGCTCCGAGCTACTAGATCCGAAGGCACTAGATTCCGAAGCTGTATGCTCATCGAGATCTTGCCATATGATAGGAGGCTCCGGGGCACTATACCAAGAGACAGGTGCAGAGGGATTCTGTTCAACGCAATGAGTAGCCATCGGGGCGGTATATAATCAACGAGAGTAAATATATGTTTGTACTGCAATAGAACAATGGTTCAATCGCGGTAAACGAGCGTGGTATAGATGCATAGAAAAGAAAAGAAAGGAAAACGAGATTTCGAGATAACTACGTGGGATATCCTCTATGAACACCATCTCCGTCGCCATATTGGGACAAATATCGAAATATCCGATTTCCAGAACTAGGCTCCCCCAGCACCGGAAAGTAGATATGAACTAACCACGGTATATTTCCGGGGAGTCCTCACGGGACTGCCTATAGGCTAGGTGGTACCTATGGAGCGACTTTGACTCAGAATCAAGCATTACCAGGGCTAGGCAGTCCAACCACTGGTTCAAAGCCGGACGCCGAGGAGAAAGACAGAGCTGGGCCCTCATGAAGAGGTTTATCGCGCATATGATCCATGACTCTTCAGATAGAGTTGATCATGAACTTTGGATGTCCTTCCCAAAAAAGGAATACGCGTCATAACCGATTCAGGTGTCGGCCTAGCAAAATGCTTCTGGAGATCATAATGTCGTCAGATATCGACACTTACATCGCATTCAATAACAAGAGCACTAAGCTCAACAGGGACAAAAGATCAAGTCTTCAAGATATTGGGTTGTGCACTTAGCGTGACTCTTGAATCCCAAATCCCAAATCCCTGGAAAGTGAAGTTGCAACATAATGACGTTTATATGATCGAGAGAATGTAGAGTTCGCGAGGTCCCAGGTGTATTTAGGAACAATGGAAATGAAGTATAAAGGACGTTTAGGGCAAAGACAAACATTACAAACAAGCCAAACGCTATCTTATCGCCCGTTCACGCCACCTCGGAAGCCGACATCATTGAGCAACTCCAGGCACATCGGAGCTTCTTCCTATCCTCACAATTACTCCAATATGTTTCCAACTCGACGTTTAGCCCAAGCCGGATTCTTCAAGCGCAGCGCCGATGAATTCGGCCGCCTGTCAAGGATCGGTAAGTTGTGTGTCGTTAGTCTTGCAGCTCAACTAATTTGTCGCAGCTTGGAACACAGAAGCCCTCCACACCCCGACTAAACCTTATGTCCTTCTGGATTTCGAAAACGAGGACACTGTTAAAGGATGCAAGACCATGGCCGACCGCGCAGTAGGAGGCTTTAGCACAGCCAGCCTAGATTACGAACCTGCTGAACCTTCCACAAATACTCCTGCGCATGCCCGCTTCCATGGTAGCATCTCAACCAAGCTTCCAGATAACTGGCGCGTCGAAAGGACTGGTATGCTCTCTACCCGCTGCCTAACTAGCGACACATCCAAGTGATCTAGAACACGGAAATAAAGATTTAAATATAAAAATAAACTAATATCCGCAACCAGGCTACGCCGCGTTCCGCAACCAAGATCGCGGCTTTTGGCTCTTCGGCCGACTTTACTGGGACGTTGATCCCTACGCATACCTTGCGCTGCGCATCAAGTCCGACGGCCGCCGATATACCGTCAATGTGCAGACAGACGCGGTCGTCGAGACAGATATCCATCAGCACAGACTATACACGCGACACCACCTCCTACGCGACACACCAAAATCGCAGGAGGACTATGACTTCCAAGCAGACTCACCCGACGCCGTCGAGGACCTATATCCGACCGGCTTGCCCGCTGCGCTTTCAGACGTTCCACCTGAATCGACGATCATTTCTACCTCTACCAGTACAACTACTTCTGGCTCAAATGGATGGGAAACCGTTCTTTTGCCTTTCAACGCGTTTGTGCGTACGAATTACGGCTTTGTCATTGAGCCCCAGACTTCTTTGACTCAGCAGCGTGTTAAGAGTATTGGTATTGGTCTCACGGACCGTGTTGAGGGTCCCTTTGATCTACGCATTCATAAGATTTGGGCCACGAATGGTATCAGTGAGGCCGAAATTGAAGAGGAGCGACGTATCTGTGGTGACTATGCGCTGCCTCTTGATGAGGGTGTTAGCTCTGGTTGGACTAATGAGCCCGAGGAGAAGTCCAAGGCGAAGTCCATCAAGGAAGAGACCAAGAAGCAGGATCGGGATTTGAATAAGAAGGGTCTCAAGGGATTGAAGTCTGAGTGGGAGGAGTAAATATAGGACAAGACCAGACTGTATATGTGTATAATAATTCCCACTCCACCGGCACGGTGGCCACAATCTTTGGACATGACACTTAAGTTCATTCTCATCTCGAATCAATCATAACCAAATACTAAAGTTTACACTAAAATCATATATACCCCTCCATAACCGGTTTAACCATATACTTCTCTAGATTTTATCACCCGTGAGCTTCTCCCAAGCCTCGTGGTACTTCTCCGCCGTCTTAAGCGCAATATCATCAGGTATGCGCACACCCTCCTTACCCTTAAGACCCTCACTGACCAACCAGTCACGCAGGAACTGCTTATCGAAGCTGGCCTGGCCGCGACCGACAGCATAAGATTCCTTAGGCCAGAAACGGGAGGAGTCGGGCGTCAGGACTTCATCAGCCAGCACGACCTCACCAGTTTCCTCGTCGACTCCAAACTCAAACTTGGTATCGGCGATGATCACACCGCGCGCGAGAGCGTACTCGTGCGCTGTCTTGTAGAGCTCAACGGCCAGCTTGGCAACAGTCGAGGCGTAGGGTTCACCCAGGATGGCGACAGCTGTGAGCGATGTTAGGTGGGTCTTGTCTCGTTGTATACTATACATCTAGTATAGATATCTCAAGCCAACAGATTCGATGAAAGGAACATACCCTGATCCGGATGGATATTCTCATCATGCTCGCCCTGCTCTGCCTTCGTGCTAGGAGTGTAGATGGGGCCGTCGGGGAAAGCCTGGCTCTCCTGCAGACCGGCGGGGACCTGGATTCCATGCACGGTTCCAGACTTCTTGTATTCATTCCATGCCGAGCCGGTGATGTATCCGCGGACGATTGCCTCAATGGGTAGAATGCGCAACTTGCGCACTTGCATACTCCGATTCTGCAGGGTAGGGCGGAGGGATTCCGGGATCTGAGGTGGGAGGTCGAGGGTGATGAAGTGGGTGCGGAGGGAGGGGATTGCCTCTGTCAGGGCCTTGAACCACGTCTGCGTGCAGAGGGTGAGAAGAACACCCTTGTTAGGAATGCCCTATTTTGTAGATGGTATCAGCAAGTAGTCTGGTATCCAATTGTGGTGTTGTATACATTCTCCATGATCACATCGTAGGCGGAGATGCGATCGCTTGCGACGAAGAGGAGGGTCTTATCGTCAATTTTATAGAGGTCGCGGACCTTACCTCTGGCGACAAGAGGCAAGGCACCCTGCAAATCTATGCTTGTAAGAGCTTGAGCCATTGTAAAGTCGTTCAATTGGTGAGTTGAGGAAAGTAGTTATGCGTCATCTTTTTTTTCCCAAGACTGTCCCGCATTGCGGCCTTGCAGCCTCAGGTGTCGATCAATTATCCAACACGCGCGCCCTTGGAACAATACCGTTGATAGAACACAGCAAGATGTGGCTGCCATAGAAAAGACAAAATGACGCGTTATTTGACTCCATGGAGAGTCTCTTTGCTGTGTCTGGTCACCCTCTACACTGAAGGCGTCGTGCCCAATTCTTCTGCTATTGACGTCCTCTCGTTCCTCACAGCGGGTCTGTTCCCACTAGATGACACCGATAAGCAATGGGAGGAGCATTACTTGCCGTCAATTTCAGAGCTTGAAGAATGCCTGTCTCGCCATGAGTCCTCTGTTCCTGGACGTACACTCTGGGACTTGTTCCTGAAGAACCTCTGGTCCATCGACTCGCTAGATGCGCTGGAAACCTTCTTCGGCGAGGTCATCCCGTCGCTCCTGGCTAAATCACGCGACGAATTAATCCATGACAGGGATAATGGAATTGAACCAGTGGAGGATGATCACATGCGCTTGTCTAGGAGCTCGCCGCTTGGCGCGTTCGTACGCAGGGCTTATCTTGAATATACGCGGCTACAGTTTCACGATTCTGTGAAGCTCTGGGCGGGATTTGTCAAATACCGTCTACCCACATACAGCTACTGGAGCCGCAGGCATTCCGAGGCTGGGGAAATCGCGGTTGATGTTAATCTACGCGACCTGGGGCTAGATTCAACCAGCTACCTTTCACAGGTGGTGTATGGTGACATCGATGATGAGGATGGAGAGGGAGAGGTCAGCGTCAAGGATGCAGAGCGACTGATTGAATTCCAGGTTGATGAGCTGCAAAGTATGTAATTTTCTCCGGCTGTCATGACCATTTGTTGACAGACACAGGAATGGGAGGTAGAGTTCCGGATGAAATGAGGGCTCAGCTGAAACGCATCATGACCTCAGAGTCTTCAGTCCCAGTAATGATGTATTACCTGGAGTACGTTCTTGCATATATCATTATCGTGGTACATTGTAATTGACAAAGTACAGATACCTTGACGCCTGGAGGGCTGGAGACTATACCTCGGCCTTTGACAATCTCCATCGTTACTTCGACTACACCATGCACGCAAATCTCGACCGCAGTGCATATCAATTTGCCCTTCTGAACTTGGCTATCATGCAAGCAGACTTCGAGTGTTTCAGTGAAGCTATCTCAGCCGTGCAAGAGGCTGTAGCGATTGCTCGCGAGTCTCATGACATGAACTGCCTGAACTTCTGCATGAGCTGGATGTATCACTTTGGAAAAGCTTTTCCCGAGCAGATGCGGGAAGTTCAGAACAGTGGCATGCTGGGTAATGAGAAAGAGGGCCTCACTTTCCTCAAGGCAAAGTCCAAGGAGACTGACATGTGGTCTCTCATGAGCACCACATTACTTAGCGAGGCTAAGTTAGAGATGCAGCAAGTAAGGATACCTGTTCTCTTTGACTAAGTTGATGCTAATGTTGAGCAGGGAGAGAGCCTTGCGTCAATTGTTGAAACCTTCGTGCGGGCGTCCCACGTCAATGTGACAAAGGGCTCTTCGACCCCCACAGGGACATACATGCTGTTACAAGGCTCCATGTACGCCAGAATAGGTATGAGACTAAGTGTATAGTAATTATGGTGACGCTAATCAGCCGACAGGAGCTACGCACCTTGCTTGGCTGAACACTGAGATATTCCGTGAGTGCTATTCGGAGGGCCAACCTCATGATGACTTTGTCAAGATCACATTCCGAAATTGCCAAGTAGTATGTCAGCTGCCTTTCTCTGGAAATGACAGAAATGCTGACATCGCCTACAGTTAGCACAGAAAGGCAATTACAAGGAAGCATTTACACGGATGAACAAAATCGACCCAGAGAAGCTCCGAGCTTTCAGATACAACAACGCCTGGACTTTCTTTTCAGGGCTACTGCAATTGCGACGACAAATCTGTCGGTAAGTACAAACCATATGACTTCTTACGGATCTATTTCTAATAGCCTACAGCGACGACAAGGTGGCCGTCGAACACATTATATCCCAACTCCAGGCAGTGCAACTCCGTGACTTTGACATGCGCCTACTTCTAGCCTTCGATTCAATAGAATTCACCATGCGCCAAGGCGACTACGGTCGCGCGCTGAGAATGGTCGAGCAAGCCGCGCACTCCATGCAGCCAGAGAACTTCGACGTCCACTCCCAGATCAAGCTCCTCTGTCTAAAAGCACAAATCCTCGGAAAATCCGGCCAACCGCAACGCGGCTTCTCCCTCGCGATGCGCGCAGCCAACATCGCACATCGCTCGAAAGTCCTCGCCGACCTCTGGGAATCCATCTGCACACTAGCGACAGTATTGCTGAGTCTTCGTGAATTCGAAGCCACCGGCGAACTAGTCGAGAGCATCATGCCCCAGGTCCTGGAGTCGGAAAATTTCAGTCTGATCGCGCAGGCGTATTCACTTCTCGTGGATGCAAATATGGGCATGGCGGGTGAGTTGTGGAGCTTGCAAGGTCGGGATTCGACCTCTGCGAGAAAAGAGTACATCAACCGTGCGCTTGGATACATTGACTCGGCGTATGATCATTTCGAGGAAATTGAGGATATCAAGGGCCAGACGGAGATGATGGCTAAGAAGGCTACTGTTATGCACCTTACGGGCGATCCGGTGTTGGCTAATGACTATGCTGCCAAGTATCTGGATCTGCGGAGACGACGAACTGAAACATGATACCTCACAGAAGCAATAATATACCTTTAAGAATTGTCTGATTATTGTTCAGAGAGAGGCAGATATATATATCAACACTTCATACTTTCTTCCTCAGGTTTCTCACTCAAAAGTACTAGCTGGTATCACAAGTCCAGGCCTTTGTCATCTCTCTTTTCGCTATTGCATTGCAATATAGACTGCCCCCAAGCCTTTGTACCTGGTTACACCCCTAACCAGGATTATCAGTCCCTAATACTACCCAGTCCACCCGTCGGAAACCACCTTTTTTATATTTTCGCCCGAGCACTACATGAAGTTCTAACACTTAAGCTCTGCCATATCACTATTGAGATCGAAAGTATGATATGCTTGTTCCAGCCCCTCTTCATTCTTCTCTCAGGCCTCCTCTCGACCGTGAAAGGCGAAAAGACAAATTACATGATCAACCCTGTCTACATCAACGGAAAAAGTCCCGTTTGGACAATCGGCGACCAGAAAGTGGTTGCATGGAAAACAGACCTACCCGTGTTCAACGTATCCATATGGCAGCAGAGTCCATTAGGGGGAGGCGCCTACACTCGAGGCAACGTATACGGTATGCCCAATGAAGAACCGACAACAAGAAACCGCACTGACAAGAGCCAGCCCAAGTTAACGAAAAGGACCATGTATCGAACTTCACCTGGACTGTCCAACTCTACGGCTTCGATCTGGATTATTCACCCACATTTTTCTTCTGGATCAACCCCGGACCAGGCGGTTTCCCCTCGGCCTATTTCAACATAACTAGAAGATCATCGACCGGAACGACCACTGCTTCAATCCCAACCAATTCAACTTTGGCATCTTCGTCGCCTTCCTCTAATACTACCGTCAGTCTGACCGATCAATCACCAGCACTCACGACAGCAAAGCTTGCACTCGGACTCGGAGTTGGGATAGGCGTCCCTATGCTAGTTGCAATGTCTGCACTGGTTTGGTTGAGAGCTAGACAGTTAATAGCAACACAACAGGCTGCGGCTAGCATGGCCGCTTCTCATGGGACGGAAATGCAACAACAGCGACACCCACACATGCATGTAAGAGAGATACATGGTACCGACCCGACTGAGTTCTGTCAGGAGTTGCCCCAGGATGCTGCCGGAAAGCCACTTCGTCCTGAATTACCGGATCAACGTTATGATTGAAAGATATATAGAACGGGTTTCATATTCATCGTCGCGAGGCAGAGACCGATAGTGCATAAGTGGAGCGATCGAGGTCTGAAAAGCTTTGAAAAGAAGGTTACAATGTACGGGGCATTGTTGAAAGGCACTTGTGACCAGACTCGTCGCGTGGTCAGCCGGCTATCGTGCCGGTGTACAAGTCATTTCCCGCGCGGGCTACCGACGGTTTGGGCCGGTCAAACCCTCGGGACGGTATCACCCCTAGGGGCTTATCATAGCCGAAGGTCCTAGATCGGAGGACGCGCTTCGGCTACGCTAGCATAATGGTAAATGACTTGGAAGCAGGGACCGGGGGTCTAACGTCTGTGCGAGTGTTCGGGTATTGCGGGGATTCAAGTGACAGTGAACGGAAGGAGTTCTTACAGGTGCACTGACCGATCCTGAACTGTTCGGATGGATTTGAGTATGAGCATAGTTGCGTGGATCCTAAAGATGGTGAACTATATCTGAATAGGGCGAAGTTAGTTGATCATACTCGACTAGATTGGAGGATTGATGCGGAAGATTGACATGAAGAGGGTGAAGATCGACAAAGAGGAAGCTTTCCTAGAAGCTTATATTCAGCCTTTAAATGAGTGAGATGAAGATATATAGGGCTACAACGATGTCTGTTCAATTCTTGCCATAACTACATTCGTCCAACGTCAGTCATTATTCTTCTATTCAGATATACAGTCTTCTACGGAAGAATGCCAAAAGGCTTACCGTAAGGTATAACCGAGATATGCGAGATCGGTTCTACTTCTTCCGTCGCTCTCGAGATATAAGGATTGCGGGGACAAGCAGTGGTCCATGCATCCAATGGCGTTGCTTTCCGTCTTAAGCCGAGACCATACCCGGTCTCTCTCACCCGAATTCCGAATGGGGAAGTTTTGGAGTTAAGCGTGGGGGTTGATATCGGCTGCTCCACCGTCTATCCACATTCAAGTAACGTGGCATTCGGCCGAGTCGGGTCTATTTGCTTGAATATTGAGGTTTGTGATGTAGAAGATAGCGGGAAATGAGGTATGTGTAGATATATAGAGGCTCTATAGCCACCTCATTACATCTGTATACATATCCCCTTTCGAACAAAACCCGAGCCCCCACTCGGAGTTATGACCTCCGCGATGGAGTACCCGGGGAGAACTGAGCTCCGGTGTGTTAACCGGATTCCGAACTCTATCAGAAATACTAGCCCTATTCTCGGAGTACATAGCTACCGAGTAAGGAGTATACTAATCTTACTGAAAGGATTTTTACCATGTAGCCCTTAAAATCCTCATTTCATACCCCTGGAAGCTCAATTCCACTTATAAAACTATACACAATGCTGAAACTCCCATCCCCAACCTCCACCTCCCTAGAAACCAAACGAACCAGTCCACACTCCAATCCCAAAAGCACAGTGAAAACAACCCGCAGAAACCCTCCAACCTCCCCACCACTCACATCAGACCAAAACCAAAACCAAACCCCCAACCCAACCTCAAAACCCACCCCAAACGAAACCGAACCCCCAGCGCCTCCCTTCCGCAGCGTCTCCGCCTGCAACAGATGTCGCATCCGCAAACACCGCTGTGACCAGCGCCTGCCACGCTGCGAGTCCTGCGAAAAAGCCCAAGTGCGCTGCGTGGGCTACGACCCCCTCACAAAACAAGAAGTGCCACGCAGCTACGTAGCCTTCCTCGAAAGCCGCGTGAACTACCTCAACCAAGTACTGATCGAGAATGGCATCGGCTTCAAGCCGGCAATCGCCTACGACGAGGAAGAGGCGCTGAAAATGGAAGCCGGGCAGTCGCCGCGGTTTGAGTCGCGCGGGCTGCGGGAGAGTCGAGAACGAGAACGCGAGCGCGAACGGGACCGGGAACGGGACCGGGAACGGGAAAGAGAATCCGAGAGGTCGCTCGACATGGGCATTGGAATCGGCGCGCGCGCCCGTAAGAGGAAACAGTATCCCGAGGACTCTATCCCGACTAGACAGGTCAAGCGCTTGGCGCAGTTAAATGTCCTGCTTACGGAGTTGTTGACTGATGGGTGTGAGCATCGGTGTTGTTCGCGCGACCCGGGTGGTTATGGGCGTGCTGGTGCGCGTAGGCAGCGTGGGTCGGAGGATAAGGATGCGCTTGAGCAGAGGTTGCCGTGGTCGCCGCGGAGTTTTGATTCCGTTGATCATAGTGATAGCTGTGCGAGGTCTGTGTCGCCGGTGTCTTCGGAGCCGTATTATCCTAGGAGGACGGCTGGGCGTGGTTCGTCGCTGCTCGGTGTCAATGCTGTGGGAGCCGATGGACGTGAAGTACATGAGACCGAGAGGCAGACTGGGGCTGAGGTTGATTTGGTAGATTTTGAGTCTGGGATACCCAGTACTAAGCCTGTTGAAGGGAACACTGATGTCGTTCGACATATGGATGTTCCCAGTCGGGTTTCGTCACCGAAGGAGGGCTCTAGACCTGAGCCCAAGTTTGATATTGCTGCTGATCTTCTTCGGGGACGGAGGGAGAGGGAGAGGACTAGTTATGATTTGTTGGATGAATTCCTTGTTGATTGGGTTGAGTGATTGGTTTCTTGGGAGAATGTATATGTATAAATGGCTGTCATATTAGCGGGATATATTTGATTTAGAATAGTTCATGGGATATAATCTCCTCTCATACGCTTGCTACAGTCCAAGCTGATAATTATCAGGCTTGGAGTATCCATACTTTGAAGGCCAAAGATAGGCAAAGAAAACATAAGAAGTATCCATTCTGTAAGGCTAAATTCCACAAGAAAACCATATTTACAATCATTATCATCAACACAATGCAACGCAATATAAACTATATACCAAATGAAAATCTCGATTCGACCACCAGCTCTATACAGCAATTGCCGTTACCGTAGAGAGACCAGAACCCATAGAGTCCTTGAAAGTATCGACCTTGTTGTAGTCGGACACACCAGTATGGAGAGCAATATCCTGATCCTGGCTGACAGGAAGATCATGCTTCGCAGGCCAGATCTGATGACCAGCAGCCTCCTCCTTAGCAAAGTGTTCGGTAACAACATCACGCACAGTCTTCTGGAAATGAAGCGGACCCTTCTCCATCTCAGGATGAAGCTGGCCGTTGACAAAGACACCGGTGTTGAGGTTCTTCTGCGTGTGTACGCACAGATACTTGTCCTCCGACATGATGCGCTTGTAGATGTCGCTGATGAGGTTGAAGTTCTCGTCGGTGGCGTCCTTGTGACGGTAGACCTCGTAGCGCATTACACATTGCGTCGGGCTGGTCGGGGTGAATCGCTGCATGAAGAAGAAATTGGGACTGGGGGGTTCAATGTTAGTGTTGATTATAGCAGAGGGATATCATCCTATACTCACGAGATATTGAAGGAGGCATTCGGCCAGAAGTAGGTAACTGCGATGTTGAAGCCCTTTGCAACCTGGTCAGGTCGCTGGGCGCCGAAGTGCTGGATGTGGCCGTCCTTGGTCTTGACATAGTAGGAGTTGAGGTCGGCGATGGTAGGGATGTCGGGGTGCGCGACCTGGCAGTGGTAGCACTCGTTGTAGTTGTCTGCCAGGATCTTCCAGTTGAAGTCGCCCGCCATATCCCAAGTGTGATCGAAGGAGTAGTCCTCGAAGTTGTATTGCTTGAACCGGGGCTGCTCGTCGACGCCCTCGAAGTCGTCTTTCCAGGCGACCTCGGGAGTTTCGCTGGCGTCGAGGTTCACCCAGATGAATCCGTTTCGGTCGATGTGCACATGTGCAGGGAAGAGGTCGTTGCTGTGGTATGCAATGATGTTTCCGTTGTTGTCTTTGGCGACGACGAACTCGTAGCCTGCGGCGTCATACTTGATACTATCACCAGCGTTGGGGACTCGGTGCTTGTGTGTGGTGAGAAGCCACTTTCGGGAGAAGATGGAGCGTCGTTCGAGCTCGTACATCTCTGGCGATGTGTACCAGGAGGCGGGCAGGGCCCGGATGGGCTTCTTCTCTTCCTTCGCCGGGACAGCGGAGGTACCGAAGTAGTTCCTTAGGAAGGACATTGTGAATACAATTCGAAGAGATGGTAGTTGGATAGAAAGAAGTGTGTGATTGCGTTGCTATACTAAATCCGAACACGGCGACGTCTGCTCTTCTATATAGCCATCCCAATCACAACTATCTCATGAAATCCGGAGCGTCGACCAATCCAATCCGACGTAACCGGATCTCGACCTTCGAATCCGAGTCCGGTGACATGGTTGGAGGCTGATTGAATTCAGATAGCCATTTCTTGCGGGAGATATACCTAAACACCGATCAGGTGACCGGGCTGGAAACCGGACCGAGTGGCTGAAGCCTATCAAAGACGCCTCTCATCTCCAGAGTCCTGGACTGCTGGCAAGACGGGCAGCTGATAAAGTCCCGACCCGCCAGCGGTTCGGGGTGAATCCGATCAACGCCGGCGGTTTACATATACCTTAAATGGAAGTGTTTGTCCACGATGGATTTCGGAATCTGGGGTACGAGAGTCACAAGACAAGACTGTGGACATTGGCCAATGAGAATGGCCACATTTGAACGTATGATTCATTTCCGGCGTTGCCGCCAGACGAGTCACGACAACTTGAATCAGGAGAGCAGGTCGCGATCCTTCAAGGTTGGCTTTTGCGAGGCTTTCTAAAGCGAACCAAGTTCAAGCAACAGCATTCATCATTTATTGGGGGATCAAACAAAGGTCCTCGATTGAACTTGGTAATTGACAAAAATTCAGAAAGAGAAAGAATCATGAGCATCCATTTGCCAAGATGTTTCAGGGCGAGAGAGCAAGTGGCCAATAACGACCAAGCCTCGGGGCTACCGTCTGAGCTAGTAACAAAGCCCTGTATCTTTCGATATTAACATTAAGTGAAAGGCCAAGCAAGTCTTTTAATTATCGCCTGAATTTCGAGTCACTTCAAGCTTTCATCGTTATGTCCCTCTCTGCATAAGCTCCGCAGCAAAATAGCGGTGACGTAGACTATAAACAGAACATGTCCAATAAAAGTAGACGCGTGGCGATCAATGGCACTAGATAAGAAATAAAGCAGGGGAGAGAGTTAAACCCGTCGACACGGCAAATGGGTTATCAGGCCTCAACGCAGAATTAATTAATATCGCGGATTGGAGCATGTGGCTGAATGCAAGTCAAGGTCTCAGATAGCCAACCCGCGTTGGTCCGAAATTAAACCAGCGCTTAGACCAGTCGGGAGATGATTGGTCGAAAGGGGCATGTAGAAGATTGTACGCATCGACTATTTATGCATGGAGTACTACACAGCCCCGGCGATAAGTCACTTTGGAGTTGATCAACATATGTATTTCATGTATAACGAAGATCAATATGCAGTACAGTGGTATATTGTATACCTGAAAGTCACAAAGCTTGAACGCCATTCCCCAGGTGTAGATAGATACATATAACGAGGTAAAAAATGATCGGGATTGAAGCATGTGACACGTTAGCTATGCAGACAGATTTCCAGACAGGAAATCGTAAAATTAGAACATAAACGAGTAGATGAAGACCAAGATCGTGACCACGGTGGCAACCGTGTATTCGAGCTCGAACCAAGCGGCCTGGCCACCGAAGGCGATCTTTTTACTCTTCTTCGTCGGGTGCGCCACACCAGTCTTAGGGTCACGCACGAGGAGTTCTTCACGTTCAGGCATGCGTGGCGGGTCGATCGCATACGAGACCGGAGTCCACAACGAAGTGCAGATGAAGAGGAAGGTCAATGGGGGCCAGAAAGCGTGCGTGATGAGGCAGAGGATGATATCTCGGAAGCCACTGTTCTGGGCGAAACAGCGGTAAGAGGAGATGACGACTCCGATGAGAGTGACGTAGACAAAGGCAAGGTGGAAGCTTGCCATGTAGTTGAGCAAGATCACGCGCAGGCGGACGAACATGTTCTTGGACTTGTTAGGGTCGCGCTCATTCAGAGCTGAGCCTAGAGAACCCGTGGGCTTGAAGGCTTGGGTTTGACCGCCCAGCCAGGTGGGGAGGACGAAGGAGCGCACAATACAGAGAGCGATATATGGTGACATCCAGAGTTGATAGCGGGAGCCTCGCTGGCCAGTGTTATAGCCCGCCGGGATGAACAGGGCCAGTTCACACAGACGGTTGGAGATAGTGGCGGCGAAGCAGGACCAGATCAGCCAGCGGAGTTGCTCTTCTGTCGCAAAGGCGACGAGGCGCTTGCCCCACAAGAGGATGATCGGGATAGCAAAGAGGGAAGCGGTAAGCAGGAGGGTATAGACACTGAGAGTTGCATAGAGGAAGCCGGAGAATCGTTGAGCAGCGGTCATCTGTCGAACGGCATCACCCCAAAGACAGAACTTCAGCTTGACAGCCGTGTCGACGGTTCCAATTGCCCATCGCGTACGCTGCTTGAGATGTCCACCAAAGTCTTCCGGTACGGTACCAAATTGAAGCGGCTCGTGGATGTATGCGGTTCGCCATCCTTTGCCAAGCATGAGTGTGGAGGTCGCGACATCTTCAGCCAAGGAACCAAGCGGGAAGTTGCCAATCTCTTCGAGCGCCTCGCGTCGAACGACGTAACCAGATCCAGTGCACCAAGCCACACCGAGGGCATCCTTGATCGGCTCAATAACATGCACGAAGAAATCCAAACTCTGGGCAAGCGGGTCAGATGCAGGGGTATTGTAGAAAAGCTGCGGCGGGCATGCAAGGGCCATCTTGGGATCCACTAGCAAGTGGGGAAGAATCGCACGAAGCCACTCTTGTTCAGGAATCTGCAGATTGTCAGTCAGTACAGGAATTTCAATTTCGATGTAGGCCGAGATCTGTAATTTACCATATCAGCGTCCAGGGCGGCCATGAACTGGCCGGCGCCTCCAGGCAAAAGGTTGACTTGCTCCAGACCGTAGTTCAGATTACCTGCTTTAAAGTGATGGGGTTTTCCGGGAATCTTTTCACGAGCCATGTAAATGATGTTGGGATGATTCACAGCGAGTTGGTTGCAGCCAGCCTCGAGAGTGGCAGACTTGGCGTCGTCCAAGATGATAACCCTCATCCGGTCGGGAGGGTAGTCCTGGTCACACGCACCACGGACAGTATCGAGAACCACTTCGTCATCCTCTCCACAGCAAGTAATAAACACGTCCACTGTCGGACAGTCATTACCGGTCAATCTCAGCTTGGCACGGCCTCTCTTCTTCAACGCCATCATAGTCCAGCAGTTGTGCATGAGGGAGGGGATTGCAACCGTAATCTCGATAGCCACGAAAACCCAAGCGCCAGCATATGAGACTCCAGCGATATTTTGAGCCATGATAATGCAGGCAATTCTCAGCCCGAGGTAGAACAAGTAGATTCCGGTGTTGGCAAATGTGAGAAATGGAACCAGGGCAAATACCCATCTCTTCCACCCTTTCCATGTATCTGCATCATCACGGTCGTGAATCCGAGCAATCGATCCAGACTTGACCCAATCCTTGGCAAATCCCGGGGGAGCCGGGGAGCTCACGAGGGGAGCTAGACTCTGGTGACTTTCTTGCACTCCATTGTTTTGGTACTGTATCGGAAAACATGGTCAGACTGATCTATACCGACAATTTAGAGACCAGAACAAAGACAGACTGTACTAACTAGAGTTGGTGAAGCCGACCGGGAATCATACGGCGTTCGTAGGTCCCAGGACGAGTTCTGAAAGGAATCGGAGTTGCCCGACATTCGAGCGGTGGGTTGAAGCCAAACGGGTTGCCCGTATTCATCGGTAGGGAAATGACCCGGTCTGACTGGAGTCAGAGGCCTAGGAGTTATTGGTGAGGGTGAAAAAGGCTGAGAATCGAAGCTGTGGTTTGAATGGTTGGCGGGATAGGCATTCAGTTCTACCTTTTCGTCCTCGTCATGACCACCACGCCTGTCCATTTCGACAGCAAGGGTATAGATTATGTAAAGTCAAAAAGTTGAAGAATGTATATTGAAAGCGTTGGAAACGGTCTCGACGTCGAAAACGAGTGTGATCAGCCCCAAGAGCTGGAATGGAAGGATGGAAGAGAAAAGGTCTCACATTCCTAGTAAAGCGAAATACGAAACCAGCGATCTCTAAGGGACCAGCTGGTTAAGCCCTGGGACTAGCGTATGCCAAGGACCGAGGTGCATGGCCGCTTTAGGCCCGAGCCGCAAAAATAGAATCAGGTGAAATTTTCAACGTAAGTTTCACTGTGAGCAGTGGTTTCTTACCGTCTTTGAGTTTAGGGTAATTTTGGTTGCATCAAAGTGGGGCCGAGAAATCATCTATTTTCTCTTTTGGGCAATTTTAGCAATTCCAACCATGGTTCCATGTTTTCATCTCTAATTTGCCACTGAATTGAACCAATCGAAAATACAAATCAAGTGCAAGTTCCATCGGGTAAATGATGTGGTTCTGTACCTGCTGTACCAGATTGTACCTGCTGTACGGAGTACCTGAAGTACCTCATTTGCCTGCTTGTACCTGAATCCCCCCGTAAAATACAGTCATGAGCACACCATTACCACGCTAAACTGAATCACCCCACTCAGGGCCCTCTCCTTATCAACAAGATTTGTGTGGTTAACGCTTAGTTCTCGATCGCCCTCGACAGACTAACCCGATGCATCTCCATCCACCCGTTCACATCTTCCGATGTGAGACCGAGACTTTCAGCCTTTGCTAATTCGCTGTACTCCGTCCTTGCTGCTCGCTGTTTCTCTTTATCATCCTCACTCTCGCTTAGTTCGTGCTTTATACTTCTCTCGCTTTTGGTCATGGTCGTCGCACTAGGACTACTGGTCAATGCGATCCTGGTGGGCATCCCAGTTGGGGGATGCGTTGGAGCTCTGATGGGTATTGATGCCCACCGAGCAGCGACGGGTCAGAAACCTCTTTTCACCGGTGGGGACAATGACGACGGCATCAGCACTGGCGGCGGCACCTCTGGCGGCACCTCTGGCGGCAACTCTGGCAGCGACAGCACTGGCGGCGGCGGTAGCGGTCATCACACTATCACGGACAATGGCGTGTGGAACAGCCGGTACTGCAATAAATCAATCGGAATCACTCCACCATCGAAATCAGAACAATTCACCCGTTAGTGCCCTTGGATTACCGCTGTTGACTTGAACGACGACTGACTGAGATTACAGTGAACCCAAATCAATGGGGTGTGACATCAACATCAACAGGAACCGGACTCTGCATGAATGTACGCATCGAACACCTATCTGCGCTTCTACAGAGGACATTCTAATAAATCATCTGATCTAGGTCACGACATGGGTCAACGAAACTTATCCAGCCCAGACCGCTCCCGAGTTCTCCATCACCTGGCAATTCGACCCTGGCCCAGAGACTGCGCCTGTCCACGGATACCCCAATATTCGCGTCGATGATGTGTTGCCAAAGACGATGGACACGATCTCCGAATTGTATCTTGACCTGCATTGGACATATGGAGTGGGTGACAAGGTCGCCCAGTCAACAGATGTACAAGCGTTGAAGGCTGAAAACCTTGCAACAAACGTCGCCATTGATATGTTCTTGGATACCGATTCCGACAAAGCCAAGAACGAAACCAATGCGAAATTCGAGGTCATGGTTTGGTTCTGGATGTCAAATGAGGTGGCTCAACCCCATGGTTGGGGGAGCCCGATAATCAACAGGACCTTGGAAGGAACGGAATTGTGAGTTCAAAGTTGAACTTACACCTGACATATCATACGCTAACATGTATTTCAGCACGCTTTATACCGGCACAAATGACAATGGACAGCTAGTCTTGTCCTGGGTCGCGGACACCATCCTCGAGAGGTTCACCGGAGACATTTATCCTCTTATCACCGATCTGTACAACTTGGAAGGAAGCAACTACCCGGCTAAAGACGACTACCTTGGCAGTCTCAGTTTCGGAACCGAAGCCTACTCCGTGGACAGCAATGTCACATTCTGGGCCGAGGAGTACAAGATCGACATTAGGAGTTAGGGAAGGGGTGTACATTGTATGATTATGAGCATTTATTTTCTAGGGGTTTTCACTTCACGTCGATACACATCAAGCGTTACACATCATGTCAGTTCTGATCAGTTTCGGAATTCATCATTTTTATATTCGATACTTAGGGCTCCGGGCCTTGCCGAGGATCAACCTCTGGAACACAGCAATCTTCCAAAGTTCCTTTTCATGATGAATTTGATCATTCAAGATAAGCTAGTGTGAATTTCCTAAGTCACTAACAATAACGTATGTCAGACTCGGCCATTCTCCGCGATTCGCAATTTCTCCGCAATATGAAGCAGCGGAGATGACAGATGACACCATCAGGCGTGATAATCGTCGCATCTTCCATTATCGAGGCTAGCACAGCCAGATTGACCACAGAGGGTCAACTTGGATAATTTCTTCCAGCTGTACATCCCGTACGAGGTTCAAACGACTCAAATATACTCAAAATATGGAGAATGTACGCGCAATTGATACGAAGTCGATCCATGAGGTATCCGACCATGAATTGCAACCCAATACAGAGCTACAGGATGGCATATGGCTCCGGTTCCTTACGTATACCAAGTGGTATCCAAAGGACATGCCACACCCGGAGAAAAAGCTAGTGCTCAAACTGGACATCATGATTCTAATCTTTGGCTGTCTGTCATTCTTCACCAAATACCTTGACCAGCAAGCGATCACCAATGCCTATGTATCGTATGTTATATATTCGGTCTGGCAGCCCGGTTACTAACACGTAACAGAGGCATGAGAGAAGACCTCAATCTGCACGGCAACGAATTGAACTACATAACCGCGGTATTCTGGGCCTCGTATTGCACCTCCATGATACCGGCCTGCTACTACCTAACGCGCACGCGGATCAACATTGCCTTGCCAACTCTGGAAATCGGATGGGGACTATTCACATTCGGCTGTGCGTGGGCACAGAATCTAAATACGATATACGCAATGCGCTTCTTCATCGGGATCTGCGAGTCTTGCTCATTCACCGGCGTCATCTATGTCATCGGCTCGTGGTATAAGCCCGGGGAGGTGACGCGGCGGGTTGCGCTTTTCTTTATCGCTTCTCCACTCGGGACTATGTTCGCGGGATATTTACAGGCTGCTGCCTATACGAATTTGGAGGGGAGGCATGGATTGCCTGGGTGGAGGTTTGACTCTAATTATATGATGTCTTCTTGATACTGACCCATTGCAGATGGTTGTTCATTATTTGCACTATTATTACCATCCCTATTTGCATTCTGTAAGTACCCTATTACGAGGTCGTTCACCTGTTCACTAACACAGACTAGTGGATATATCGTTTTCCCAGATGTTCCTCACCGCGCAAAGCCACGCTTCCTGACTGCGACCGAGCACGATATTGCCAACATTCGTCTGAAAGGTCTAACAGCGCCAAGCGAACTGAAAGTCTCCCGGGCCATCTTCAAGCGAGTCTTCGGACGATGGCATTGGTATGTCTTTGTCCTGCATTGGACCTTAATGGACCAGAACTTCACGCCATACTCAACACCCTTTAGCCTATATCTCAAAGCCAAACCAGACATCTACTCCGTCTCACGGGTGAACACCTTGCCGACGATCGCAACGGCGCTGTCTGTCGTAGCCGCACTAGTAGCAGGCGTTACCGCTGATCGCCTCCGAAACTTTTGGATTCCTTCCGTGGCGACTAGTATTCCCGTCCTGGTCGGTGTGATTCTGCTCGTTGTTTATAATGTCGGCGAAACGGGGCGAGTGGCGGGATTTATCCTCACAGGATTCGAGGGCGGTATGTAGATTCCGATAATGTTCTTTCGCACGTCAGAAACACAATACTAACTCTTTCACAGCAATTAGTCCGCTCAGCATGAGTTGGGCGACTATCACCATGGCCAAGGATGCCGAAGAACGCGCTATCGTCACGGCAAGCATGAATGCAATCGGCCAGGCCATGGCAGCATGGACGCAGATATTTCAGTATCCGGCTGTTTCTGCCCCAAATTTTCGAGCGGGATTCATTTCGAATCTGGTCACCACTGTCGCACAATTCTTGAGTGTGGGCCTGATCGCCTTTCTGGTGAATCGCGACGCGCGAAAAGAGCGATGGTCGTCTAATGTGTGAGAATTGAACTGCCTCATATACAATATGAAAAAATGCCCGTTGAGCTGAAAATTGCACAACCTGTCACGCCACTCCACAGGGTTGCCGTCCAAATGCCGAAGCTAGTCAAAACCTGGTGGTCAAGACGTTGCGATGTGTCAAAGATTCTGCATTCTGTGTTTGGAATATCTTGGCATCAAGCACGACATATAGCGGATCCACCTCAATTTTTTTATATATAAGTTCCTCGCCAGATCGTCGTTCTTTCTTCGTCATTGTTTTCATCGTATACAAGAAAAGGACTTTTGAGAGGGCATACATTTACCATGGCGCCTCCCGTCGCGTCAGAAGTCGTTTCTGAGCAAGTCCAAGATGACTCTCAAATTGTCACCAGGTCTCGGACGTCTTGGTACCGCTCTATTCCCTTCCAGATCGCCGTGGCTAGTGGTGTCTCATTCACTGCTCCTGGAATGTGGGATGCGCTGAACAACCTTGGAGCAGGTGGTGCAGCTGAGCCCTACGCTGTTTCCGCGGCGAACGCTTTGGTCTACGGATTATTTGCGATTGTTTGTATCGCCGCTGGTGCAATCAACAACCGTATTGGTCTTCGGTACGGTCTAGTTCTCGGTGCGATCGGTTACCCGATCTACGGTGCTGGTCTGTACACCAACACCTACCACACCACGACATGGTTCATGCTCTTCGGCTCGGCACTGTGCGGTATCTCAGCTGGATTTTTCTGGGCTGCCGAGGCTGCTATTATCATTGGTTATCCTAGTCCCAAGGAGCGCGCTTTCTACATCGCTGTCTGGCAGACCGCGAAATCTTCTGGCCCGATCGTCGGCGGTGCAATCAGTCTGGGACTGAACGCACAGACGTCCGGAAAGGGAACGATCAGCGCTTCGACTTATATCGTCTTCATTGTCATTATGTGCCTCGGTCTGCCCATTTCCCTCCTACTCAGTCCTGCTGAGAAGGTGCAGCGCAAGGACCACTCTCTTGTGGTTGTGGACATGAAAGAAAGTTGGGCCAAGGAATTCAAGGCTGCCTTTTCTCTGATCTTCACTCGCCGTGTCCTCCTCCTCCTACCAGCCTTCTTCATCAGCTACTTCTACAACGGCTTCCAGAGCACATGGCTGACCACCTACTTCACCGTCCGGTCTCGCGCATTCTCATCTTTCCTCACCAATTTCGCCGGAATTGCATCTTCGTTCATCATGGCGTTGCTGCTTGACCGCCAGGCCATCTTCATCAAGACCCGCGCCAGAATTGCCTTCTGCTCCGTTGTTGCCCTAATCATCGGCACCTGGATTTGGGCTACTGTCCTGCAGAAGCAATTCTACGACATGCCCGAGTCCCCGGTGTTCGACTGGTTCACACCCGGCTTCAACAAGGCGTACGCGCTGATCTTCTTCTGGACCTTCAGCGGCCAAGCTTTCCAACAGTTCCTCTACTGGCTGGTCGGCCAGTACAGCACCGACATCTCATCGTTATCCTACCACTGCGGTATCCTGCGTGGATTCGAGGCTCTGGGACAGACCGTCGCCTGGGCCATGCAGACCGAAGGCGGTGCCAACCACTTCGTCAGCATCGGACTGAACTTTGGAATCACGATTATCGCCTTCGTCCCCACGTGGATTGTCCTGTCGGAATTGGAGCACAGCCACGAGGTGCAGGTCACCGCGGAGGACGTCCCGTCCAAGATAGCCGGCGAGGCAACTGCTTAAGCTCGTCACCCGAATTGAGTCATTTGATTCTTCGATTTGCATGGTTCGCCGGATTCAACCCGGGAACCCACGTTTTTATTTAATAGATAGACAAGATACCCCAACATGCTCCTACTCAACGCCGAGCATATGCATTATGTATAAAAATATATGAACCTTTCTCCAGACAAACTGGGAAGGCCTAGCCGACCGGCTTTTATTGAACTTTCTCCTGATTTTCATAACGCATTTAGAAATTATAGAGCGATTGAGATCTAGAATATGTTTTGAACATATCCTACTTGAGAATCGACCCAACTGGCGGTATTATTCTCTTCAACGTTAGACCATTCAATACGAAGTTCAAATTAACTTCTAAGTCCAAAGCCACCAATATCAGTCTGCATTAAGGTGTGACCAGGGTATGCGTCCGTAATACGAGCCTGATATTGTACAAGGGTATGCATCAGGCAAGTATGGAATTTAACCTATATAACAGATTAGGAGCTGTAAGCCCTAGTGCGAAGAAAAAAGAGCGGACTACGAGACTATCGCCTCTCATGTGAGTAATGTCCTATCATCCTCGCCAGGCATGACTACCTATATTGTACATATACTTTGCACATATTGTGGCGCGCGTATTCCCCACATAGTCATCGCGCGAGGGAGGTCGATGCACTCCCCCTTTAGCCCTACATTGCCCACCCTACCTACCCTTGTCCTAAAATTCGGGTTTGGTTCTTTTGTTCGTTACGGAAAATTGAAAGCAGCTCTCGTATTCAAGAAAAGCAAATATGGTTCCTACATATGTGAATAAAGACTCAACAGCCGGGGTCAACAGTCGGGGTCCCCAGACGGGCCAGTTGCAGCCAAAGGATCCACTCAGCGCGAAGCCCTAGAGACTAGCTCACGATAAGCCCTGCAAGCGTCTCGATGTCGGCGAATACTCCGTACTTTGATTCGGAGAATGGGTAATATATGCCTTGACTGTGCTAGTTCCCCTTGGATTTGAGATCTTACCCTGTTTCTATTTCTCCCCGCTCAATCGCTGGTTATCCATCATGACTGCCAAAGAACCTGGGCTAGAAATGCAGGACCAGGAGGTGCAAGCCGTAGAACGGGATGGTTTTTCAGGACATGATTTAAAGGCTGGCGCAGCCGTGGATGATATTGACATGCAACGGATGGGAAAAACCCAGGAGTTCAAAGTATGTGTGCGTTTCACGGTGTTGATATCCGTCTGACATTATCAAGAGAAACCTACGACCCGTGGCAGCATTGAGTTTTGCATCGGTTTTGCAAGCGACATGGGAGTTTATTCTCATGTGAGTATGAATGTCATACTACAAATTATATCTATTTAACATCGCTGATTCGTGTCGTTTTCAGCTCTAATTACGAAGGCTTGTATAACGGAGGCTTGCCAGGCCTCTTCTACTCCTATCTATGGACATTCATTGGATTTGGATTCATCATCGCCTCGATCTCTGAAATGGCATCTATGGCTCCGACTTCTGGCGGGCAGTATCATTGGGTTTCAGAGTGGTCTTCGCCTCGATACCAGAAGTTCCTGAGTTATATTACGGGTCTGTTTGGTTGCCTAATTGGGATGTTGTTTGTCTGACTCGTGAATAGGCTGGATGTCGGTATTGGCATGGCAAGCTGGCGCAGCCTCCGGCTCATTCCTCACTGGAACTATCATCCAGGGACTGATCAGCGTGCGGAACCCGGATTACGATCCGCAGGGCTGGCAGGGCACGCTCTTCGTCTTTGCTATGGTATTGGTGATCTATATCGTCAATGTGTACGGATCTGACGTGATGCCCGTACTGAACAACCTGTTGATGATTCTCCACGTTGTGGCGTGGGCGGTGATTCTGATCGTCCTATGGGTGATGGCTCCGCACCAATCCGCCGAAGCGGTGTTCGTTACGCAGTGGAAGAATTACGGCGGTTGGTCTACGATGGGGCTGAGCGTGATGGTGGGACAGATCTCCGCTATCTACGGCTCTCTTAGTATGTCTTGCAAGCCTATGGTCCAACCTGATACTCCGTACTAAGAGTCAAAATAGGCTCCGATGCCACGGCCCACATGTCCGAAGAGGTCAAAGACGCAGCTCGATACGTGCCGATCGCCATGGCCTGGGGCTACTTCAGCAACGGCCTCATGGCGATCGTCATGATCATCACCTATCTCTTCGCCACGCCGTCGGTCGAAGACTCCCTAAACGACGCTACTGGTTTCCCGTTCCTCTATGTCTTCCAAAAAGCCACGTCTATCGCTGGAACGAATGGACTCACGGCGATTATCATCCTCCCCGTGATCTTTAGCAACATCCTCTTCAACGCCTCCACCTCCCGACAGACCTTCGCCTTTGCCCGCGACCAGGGCCTGCCATTCGCGAAATGGATCGGCAAAGTGGATGCCCAGCGCCAGATCCCCGTGAATGCCATCGCGCTCTCCTGCGTCATCAGCTGTGCGCTGTCGCTTATCAATATCGGCTCCGAGACGGCGTTTAACGCTATTATCTCGCTCAACGTGGCGGCGCTGATGTACACGTATATTACATCGATTAGCTGCGTGATCTACCGCAAGATCTGGTATCCTGATACCCTCCCGCCTCGTCGGTGGGATATGGGGCGGTGGGGATTGGCGGTTAATATTATTGGGCTGCTCTATTGCTGTTTCGCATTCTTCTGGTCGTTGTGGCCCGGGGATGCCGACGTCACTCTGGAGAACTTTAATTGGAGTGTGGTTATCTTTGTTGGGGTTTTTATCGTCAGCCTGGGGATGTATGTTGTCAAGGGACGGAAGGAATATGTTGGTCCTTCTGTTATTGTCCAGAATGAGTGGTGATTTCATTGCGGAGCGCAGCGAAGCAATAAATCATAACCCCGTATGGATGCCTAGGTAGATGGTGGATGCATTAATGCCGCGCCGATATTTATGCCGTGGCCGTGCATAATATAGTGACCGTGACCCTACCCCAGCCTCATATTGAAACCCTTGACTTATCAACCGTAGCTTTTTATTTATCACTTCCGAGTCTATCATTTCAGAATGTGAACAATCTCATCCTGAAGTCACTGGGATCGTCTTGCGCGTCGAGTAAGAAACCACGGACCGTTGGCCCGTGTGGGTTTCCTAAAAATAGGCCTCCGATCTAGAAATTCAGACCCGAGGTTGGTGGCCATGTGCGGTTTCAGGTTTTATACTCGGCGGACATTGTACAATAGAAGCCATTTTCATTCGCTCGCTATAACTGTAAGGTTTGCACAACGTAGGGCGTTCATAAGGAATGCATATAAGGACAGCAGATGATACTACATGCTCAGAGCAGACCAATTGGAATAGCCCGGATGTACCACGCGGTATGAGTTTCTAGAAAGGCTGGAGAAAGGGAGAAGGAAATAAAGGGAAATCAAAGCGCAGGGAAAAGTCAAATACGAAAAGTGAGACTTTATGAAGGTCTTTCTTGGTATGGAGGAAGCCTGAGTATGTGATATGGCGTCTGGGGATTATATCAGGCTGGAGTGTCTCACAGGCATATCATGTCTTGAATCATATCGAATAAGAGCATCTAGTAAGGATTTGGAAATAATAGCCAAGTGCTCACTATTTAATAGGCGATGTTGCCACTGACTACACTACAAACAGGATACGTAGGAAAAGTAATGCCTTCCCAATATTCTACCTATCCAATCCGCTGAACAGCCTAAAATACAAGTGCCTGAATTACCTGATTATGCATAAAAAAAGAAAACCCACAGCGTACGTAGAAAGTACCAGCCTTAACCTTGGGATTGCGTGGTCCACCGATAAAAACCGTCCATTTCCCTTTCGCCTCTTTGCAAAACTTTGGAAATATCTTCGTTTTTTTCTCTCTCTACAATTCTGCAATTTTACTCTGGCTGGCTGCTTTACTGTCATCTCCTGTACTCTTGATCTCTTGTAATTCATTTGCTCCACTCTTTTGACAGTTCACATCCCAAACCACTTGGGCAACCTAGAATCACTAAAACACCGAGATCATCGCAAACACCGCACCGCAATCACAATCACTGTCACATACAATCCCTCCCAGTCACCACCGCACCACTCATCCCATCGTGTCGATCGCTTCAACTAGTGACCAGCCTCACCGTCATTCAGATACAAGCTGAATAGTGATATTCTTGGCAGTTCCCACGCTCCACTATCAGTGGTAGATCACAACCGTTTCAGAACTTCCTTGAATCGCGGACGCTAAGAAAGACCGAACTGCCCCTAATAAAATGGACTCCCCCCAGTCTCCCCCTCCCCAGAGGAGTCGTGGGTTCAGTGTGAAATCCGAGAAGTCAGACAAGTCCGGATCAACAAGCCATAAACGTGGTCCGTCGGAGTCTTCCGAAGAGAAAGCTCGTCGCAATCTACATACCAAAGCCGATCCACTTATCGCCATGAACGAGCTTCAGCCTAGTACGTCCAGCCTTGCACCAGCCTCGTTGGCCCGGTCGCATTTCCTCGCATTTCCCATTTCACTGCAACTGACACGACAATAGTGGCCGTGGCCTTGCAAAAGTCCAATTTGGGCTCCCTGCGCGAGCTTCAATTCAAGGATCAATATGGCAATGTTATCAGTTCGTGTCACTGGCATTCTTCCCTCCCTCGGACTTTTTCCTAACTCCTTACTTCTCCAGCCGATCCCGACCTGTCAAATCCCACGCGACCGCGTTTGGAACGCCCCTTGGAAACTATTCGATCGTTTGAGGCTGCTATCTACGGCACAAGTATCAGTAACCGTGCGTCATATGCTAGAACAGGTATTGGCACTGTGGAATGTCATGTGAATATAGGCTGATCATTTGATAGAGGATGCCACGTCACAAATGGGCGACTTCAGTCGCCGGACCAGCTACTACGGAAGTATGTTTACTCTCCCATCTTCATCGATCTCTTCTAATCTTCCCCAGGTCAAAATGGCCCATCCAACAGCTACTACGGGCAATCGCGACCAGACAGCATTGTGAACGCGTACCAAAATGCGCCTCTCTCACCTGAGGGTTCTGTCCCCTATACCCAGAACGGATACCAGAACGGATACCAGAACGGATATAATCAGAACGGATACAGCCAAAACGGCAGAAGACGTCCTTCCCACCATCCACGCGGGTCAGCCTCGTCACCCATCACCCCCTCCGAGGGTTACCCAAACATCGCCGGCTCGCAATATGGCTACCAACGGTCGCGCGACAACATAGCTGCCATGTCGAACAATTCCGGCACCACAGACTACGGCCAGTCCACCGACCCCAGCTCGATCAACAGCTCCAACGACCAATTGCAGCAGCAGGCTCTGCAGCAACAAGCTGGGTTCAACGGGTTCAGCTCCAAGGCTCCCCCTGTCAAGCTCAATGACCCGACCATGGGCGGACCCGTTGGCGGTGTTCCGATCTCCACCACACAATCAGCTGTGAGCAAGAAGGGCGAGAAAGCGGATAAGAGGAAGAGCTGGTTCAAACGCCGGTTCAGCAAGGATAAATAAAGCGAAATGTCGTGAGATTTATATATCTGGACACTTCATTTCTTCCTTTGGGAATCTGCAGACTGGCGTTGCTATTTGTTTATGGATATGTGGGTGTGTTTATTACTTGTTTTTTTTTGCTTCTTCACTTCTTTCATCGCATGCTCTAATGAGGTTATGATGCATGGACACATGGGACACGTCATGGATTTGGGACTTATTTTGTTTCTTTGATTATTGGCTTTCTGTTTTTTTTTTTTTTTTTCTAATTCATATTGATCTGTATCTACTCATATAGCTATCTCCCATGATATCCATCAATCTGTTAGAGATTAGACATACACTTGCAGGTATCCGTACCCTATATAAGATCTTGAATAAGAAATCCACAAGAATCTGGAATGAACCCGAATATTATATTGATACCATTACCGCGAGAAATGGGAATCACAAAAGAAGCACAAGATGAAAAGGCCCTATTTTCCCTCCTTCCGTCCTAGCAGCTTATGCTTCAACTTATCCGCCAACCCCTCGTTGGCAACCTTCTTCTTCCCCTTTGTAGCATTATCAAGATGAACATTACCCTGTCCACCACGCTACCAAAAGTCAGCCCGTGATCGGATCAAAAGCAGGAAGGGGAAAAACGAAGTAAAAAGAACCGCATCCATCCGGAACGGGAAACGAAAACGAAATCATAAGAAAAACCCCGAGATCAATCATAATCAGAAAAAAATCAAACGCAAACAAGCAAAACAGCTCTCTACTTACCCCGATATGGAACGTTTCGTCTGTGGAGTGGCGGACCGCAAGCTCGGGGATCATCTCGGTGTCGTGGGGAACCTTGGACGTGGGGCGCATCATCGGGGAGCCGATATTTCCTGCGCCGCCTCGCTGTGGAGTTTATCAGCATCAGTATTGGTATCGCGAAGACTTGGGTTTGGGGTTTGAAAGTATAGGATATGTATAGGTAGGTAGGTAAGGTATGTAGGTAGGTACTCACGCCTGCAGAGTAAGCGCCATCACCTTGGTCACCGAAGTTGCCTTCGCGGACGATCTCGCCATCGACGTATCTATTTAATCTTTAGTATTTATCGCGTGTCGCGCTGCGACTGCGACTGCGATGGGACATACTCGGTGTTATCCTTGCCGATGTTGCCTTGACCTAATGTTCGAGCTTGTTAGTTGGTCGGCGCGATGACGTCTAGACTGGGGGACTTGCCTCCTCGACCGTGAGAGACGATCGGTGCCTCGGACTCTGTCTTCTCTGCCTTCTCTGTCTTATCGGGCATCTTGACTGGTTTCTGTCAGATAGATGTTCGAATCAGTGTTGTTTGCAGTTTGCAAGGTGGGATGGTAGATGCGAAAGGAGAATGGTGGGGCAGGGAAGAATATTTATCGATGGGGCGATACATGCAGGTACAGATGCGATGGCGGGGAAATCCACGTGAGCTTACGGAGTACTGTTTCTTCAGTCGTACGGGGATGTAGCGAAGTGGATGTCGGGGGATCTAGATTTAAGTATAATCCACCTTGATTGTAACTATCGGGAGCTAGATAATACAGGGATGCCCAGCCAATAGAGGTCGATGGTGGTGAAATGAGCCAGGAGGTTCCCGAGGTCCCCTATTTCGCTTGTCTATCGGTGTTAGAAGATGTCATGCCGATGTTATTCAACGACATTGACATTTATATTCGACGAACTGCATGGGCGATAAGATACCGGCCTCCGATTGGTAGAGGCGGCAGGCGACAAACTGTAATTGGCCGATAGCGAGCTTGGCGGTTACTTTATATTACGATGATAGAGAGAGGAGAGTATGTATTACTTGATAGAATAGCCCCGACGTGAATATCACACCAACCGCCGAGATGGGAAATAAAATGGAGCTGTACCTACCCGAATCAAACCACACCTCACTTCTTCTTCTTGTCTTCACCTGAGCCACCGGTGGTAGGAAGCCCCATGAAGATCTTGAATGAATCATAGCTGTAGCATCAGGGTCAGTATATATCCACACAAACCAGAAGAAAGCGAGTCCATACATCATCCATTGGAGTCCGGTCTATACGAATCTTGTTAGCCTAGCTCAAACCACACTGAACATAAGCAACTCACCAAAGTACCAATCATCACAATACGAACAGGCAGTCCGTTCCACAATCCCCGGAAGCCAATGTCACCGTAAATGCGGCTCATAGCAGCGCCGAATGCCTCACCCGCCTGTCGATTCGCGTTCAACTTGCTGACCATGACATCCGCAGGGTGCGATACCGCAGCACACAGAATACCAGCGAGGTAACCGCCGGTAAATGCAACGGCAGTCTGGGCGCCCTTGTTGTAATCGGATTTGTGGCCTGGCAGATTGTGGTAGATCATCTCAACGATAGTCTCAAAGGAAGCGAACTTCATCATCGTGTAGGGGACTTGACGGCCCCACAGCGGGTAAAGACCCTTGTACAGACTGGTAGGGTCAGCATATAGATTCGATTCGGAACAGAAGGATATACGTCAACTCACCCAGCAACGCCCTCCTTGTCAACAACGCTCGAGATACCACTGAAAGTACCTGTGATGTCAGGGGGAATGGTAGTCTGACCACGAACCTTGACAGACTCGAACGGACACAGCGCTAGATCTGCGATGAACTCGGCCGAGGCACTGGCTGTCAGGTAGATGGCAGTCTTGAACCGGTTCGCATTTTCCTGGCCGACCAGGTTGCTGTAGAAGACCTTAAAGTACTCGTATCCTCCATACTTGAAGGCTCCTTGGGCCTGTATACCGTAATCAGTATGGATAGTTAGGGATGTAAATCCACAGGTCACCCAGGCTTACACTGTAGCCGAAGAAGGTAGGGCTCCAGCCCGTGAAGACACCGCGAATACCTTCAGCTGCACGTATAGTGTGGAAGGCTTGGATGTTGCTCTTGTAGAGCTTGGGATCGACTTGGCGGCGACATTTAATCAGGTCGAGGGGTGTCACGGCAGTGTGGGTAATGCCCTGATATACGTGAGTATCTGGCTCATAGTTCAGGCAAAGAAGCTACTGACACACGCCAGCATTCCACCGAACGTGCACGCCATATAGTACTTCAGAGAGCCAGGCTGGATCTTGCCGGTCTTCGCCTGGGCCCTCTGGCTTGCGACATTGAATTCCCGGCTCGCCTCGTTGGCAATGTCGTCGGCCTTGGTCTTCACATTGTCGAGTGCACTCCAAGCTGTGAACGGTCTGGGTTTCATGGACTTCGCCTCGCTCACAGCACCCAGAGGATGCTGGGCGGCGAAAGCGTTAATCCAGTCGGGACTCATGGTGTACTTCGGGTAGTTTGGGTAGTGGGTATAAGTGGAGTCGGCTTGATATCCGGTGATCTCCACCAAAGGGTGGGTTTTGAGTGCTGTTGATGTTTTTACTACTGTTGAATCTGTATGACAGATTGAATCGGAATTAAATAGGCTGGGAATGAAGATCTCAGGTCAATGACGTGTGGAGGTTGTAAGTGGCGGGGTACAAGGATACGGGGTACTCCGGACTTTTGAAGAGAATGATATTCCATTCAATGCGTACTCTGGGAAAGTTAATTCTTACGCTCTGAATCACAGCCGTCGGATATTGGACGGTCTTATAGCTATTTCCCTGTAGGCCTGTGCCTCTTATCATGCTACAAAAGTTGTATACATGCCGTGCCCTGGCCAGGATTACAATCTCATGCCCAGACCAAGAGAGAACCCGGTTTGTATATATACTCGGGGCAATGTGTTTCGCGAAGTAGATTTTGTGAATCTAGATTACTCTATATCATCTCCTAATGATATCTCTTACCTATGGTCTGGAAATATTGCTTACTTACTCTAGATATAGGGTGATGTTATACCGATCAAAGGCCATCTGAAGTACGTACTTTCCTACTTTTCTTTATGCCCTCTTAATTATTAGAGTATACCAGGGCTAAATTCGCAATCAAAAGCAAGCAGAGAGAAAATGCAGAATATAGATCTGATCGCCTCCGTGGCCGCAAGCGTCTTCCGTAGTGGAGTTAATGCCAAGCTTAGCATCAAAAAGTCATCCACCAAGGTTGAAAGCTCTTGACCTGCACGACTTACCTACTGAGAACCCGTACCCGATTTGTCAATATTCACACCCGGACAATTACTCTCCACCTTACAACTACCTGTACTTCTTCTCGATAACCCTCCAGTCCTCCCATCTACTGCCCCTCACCAACCCCTCATTCCGATCAAACCCAAAATGGCTTCATACCTGACCGCCAGCGAGGCCTTCGCGCGCGAGAAGCAAACCCCCTCCGACACAAATACATCTACAGCAGCCTGGGCCGACAAGTACCGCGGTGTCCGTCTCTCCCAATCCAACCATCAGGACCAAACTAACACAAAACAGGCAACAATCGAAGACCTCGACCCTCCCTCGGCGCTCTCAATCTCCTCCGAAGACCCAATTTCCACAGCCCTAATGGCCGCCTACGAGCGCGACTACACCCACCTCACCGTTATCTCCCCGACAAAGCGCTCCCTGCTAGGCTACCTCAGCATCCCACGGCTACGGGAGCTGCTGCAAAATGGCACTGTGAAAGAAAGCGACCCCGTCTCTGCGGCGATGCAGCGGTTTAACCGCAAACGCGGTCTCTACCAGGTCATCACGATGAACACGCCGCTCGAGGAGCTCGAGAACTTCTTCGAGAGCGAGACGGGGCCGAATGGCGAGAAGCGCGAGAAGCAGCAGTTCGCTGTGGTCACTGATGAGGCGCGCAAGTTTGTGCTGGGTGTTGCTACCAAGGCGGATTTGGAGGAGTTTGTCAAGCGCAGACCTACCTAAGCGGATGCGGGGCTGGTGGTAAGCTGAGAATGGGAATATATGAGTGTGATTTCTGTTTGGCAATGCATATCGGCGTATCTGTCTATACTGGGGCATGGGTCGAGGTCTTTTTTGTCTCTCCATGCGGTTCCTTCAACATGAACAGCACTTTTGAATGGCTGACATCGAAGTATGGGGCTTGATATCTTGGGATATCCGGGAAATCTAACAGTGAAATGAATACCTCAGTCAATGTATAGTTTTACAATTGAGTCCTTGGATGGTCGAAGTCGTTCCATCCCAATTATACATAACAGAAACCCCAACCACCCGAACAATGCCATAACGCCGAAAAGTAATCATCTTGCTAGTTCCGGTTTATCCAACCTACTGGGCTTTCTTTGACTCTGGCTTGCTGGCTGCTTGTCTATCCTCCTGATCTTCCGTCCAGGCGACATAGATATATGCAAACAGGACCGCGTTGGCAGTAACGGCGGCGGTGATTCCAGCGAGTGTCGAGCTCCCTGAATAACATCAATTCAATTAGTATCCGTCATTGCAAGTGGGAAACACGGAAATACTCACCATTGAAGATTGTATTCACAGTCAAGAAATACATGCCAATAGGGCCAACGATCATGGCAGCTGTGAAGCCGAGGAGCTTGTAGATCACATCTCTAAATACAGAGCTAATAAGAATATGTCGTCGAGAATCAATTTAAGCTTCTAAGGTCATTATCTTACGCAGGAACAGCTGGGGCCACGTCGGAAGTGCCTTGCGGTGCAGGCTTCGCCGCCACATCGGCGTAGGACTGGTTGTGGGGGCGTCGGGAAGACATCCTGGATTTCTTTAGAGCAACAATATCCAAGTAAGTCAAAAGCAAAGAATGAAAAAGGGAAGGTCTGGGAGACGAAGGAGCTGAAGCTATCGCAAGTGCGGAGAGAAGGTTAGTGCCCGCCGTCACATGGCACTTGATTGGTGGGTTGAGGTATATGCCCATGTGACTCTCTTATTGTCTCATTCCGATTTCTGTTCGGTGCCGTTCATTGTTCATCATTGTTCATTCATGAAGTATAGAACTAAGCCAGATTCAGTCGTCTCTATGAGGCTTAACTTGATCAATATGTCTTACCCCTTTGTTCTCATTCACACCTTAATTGACGGCTCTCACACGTGATTGGGCGCGTCCGGTGGCGCGTGTCCGCTTTGGCAGAAAAAACATTCTGAATAGCGCTGAACAATTAAATGATTCAAGATTCAATGACATTGTTGTATTGAGAGCGATGGATGAAGCTATCAATACTACTCCCCCTCGAGATATAAAAACCATTCCGAGTACCCCTCCCGGCGAAGACTACGAAACTATCGCAACTCTCCCAGCGATAACCCCATCGCAAAGATTGACCCAACCAACACAACTACTTGAACATCCCTACCCAAGACATAGTAATACTGTCATTCAAGTTGCTGCTTCTTCACCGTTAGGCCCTGCCTTTTCTCCTCCCCGCCGAGCCCAAGGCGGTCTACTCTCATCCTTAATCGCTCCTTCTGGGACGCAATTTCGCCCTCCTGCCTCTGGCCCTACCAAACGAACACCGCGGTTTGATCTCGACGACGGCCCGACATATCGAGGTGGATCTTCAGACGACGAGTGTCATCTACAAAGTACCGACATAAAACCGTCCACATTTGCGAAACCCTTTCGGGATTCTGAAAAAGAAAAGATCATGGAGTCGCCCGTGCGCCCTGACACTGGGTCAATGGATCGATTCCGAGAAATTACAGCCTCTGCCATGTACGATCCGAAGAACGCTGGAACCGCAAACAAGCGGACTGCAGATCAGATGAGTCCGCCGGCACCCAAGGGAGTCGCCATGAAGAAAGCCCGCCAAGATGCGCCCTCTCGCGCGCAACCTCTAGGAGTTCCAGACATTGCCCTTCATGAGATCAACGACTTCAGACTCCGCGTTAAAGTTGAGCGTATCTCCAAAGTTATGCCGCATATGACTGTTCTAGCCTGTATGGATGCGATGTTGAAAGCAAAGGGAAACTACGACGACGCGCTCCAGATCCTTGCCAAGATCCAAGAAAATCGTCCCGTGGTGATTCAATCCTCCGATGATGAATTGAGCGCCTCCCCCGCTACAGGCCCAATTCCCATGGCCAAGCAGAACATCAAAGCCCGTGGCACCATTCAGGACAAGTGGGCAGCAATGAAGCAGCCCAAGGGCCAGGAATCCGATGACGAAGGAAAGCCTCGTCGCCGACTCATTCGTGGACCCAAGTCTGATGGTTTCCGTGCTATTTCTCCTTCCCGTACTATCACAATCAACGATGACAGTCCCCCGAAAAAGAAGTTGGGACGCCTCCAGAAGGGTCGGAAAGCTCCTTCGCCCGACCGATCCGAGTCCCCCGAGGCTATGATGAGTGATTCGGACGATTCAAACGCTCAGGTCCAAGAATCCACCGCTGGCGGTTTGGATTCTAAGGTCCTGAAATTCTTCAACACATGTCGTGTTCAGGATCTCGCTGATATCGCCTCTATCCCCGAAGAAACCGCACAAATCATCATTTCAAACCGTCCATACGAGACTCTCGATGAAGTTCGTGTTGTCTCTGCTCCAGTCGCACCAACTGTGAAGCCCAAGGGCAAGAGAGGAGGCAAGGCCCCTAAGCCCATTGGAGACAAGATTGTCGACAAGTGTATTGATATGTGGACTGGATATCTGGCCATTGACGCTCTTGTTGCCGAGGTTGAGGAACTCGGCAAGCCAGTTGCTGAAGAGATGAAGAAATGGGGTGTCGACACCTTCGGGAAAAAGGGCGACTTGGAAATTACCAACCTTGCTCCTGCCAAATCAGAACACGACTCTGGTATTGCCACTCCCGCAACTGAAGGTCAATCTTCCGAAAGTGACGAAGAAAGTGAGAAACTGGTCGTCTCGAAGCGCAAATCTCGTTTTATCTCACAGCCTTCTATCATGGCTGACGACCTGGTGATGAAGGATTACCAAGTGGTGGGCGTCAACTGGCTGGCATTGTTGTTTGAAAAGAACCTCAGCTGCATCCTGGCTGATGACATGGGCCTGGGCAAGACCTGTCAGGTCATTGGATTCCTCGCGCATCTGTTTGAGAAGGGCATCAAGGGCCCTCACCTGATTGTTGTCCCATCTTCCACCATTGAGAACTGGCTTCGTGAGTTCCAGAAATTCTGTCCGGTCTTAAACGTCATGCCTTACTACGCTGGTCTCAATGAGCGTGCTCTCATCCGCGAGGAGATCGAGGAACGGCGCGACGAGATCAACGTTGTGATTACTACTTACACCATTGCCAAGGCGAAGCTCGATGCTAAGTTCTTGCGTGACATGGATTTCACTGTCTGTGTGTACGATGAAGGTCACATGCTAAAGAACCATCAATCTCAGCTGTACGAAAAGTTGATTCGAATTCGGGCACGTTTCCGTCTGCTTCTCACCGGAACTCCTCTTCAGAATAACTTGCAGGAGCTGGCCTCTCTTCTCGGCTTCATTCTTCCCTCGGTCTTCCGGGAGCACAAGGATGACCTACATGCAGTGTTTTCCAACAAGGCAAAGACCAGCGACGAGTCCCATGCTACTCTCCTATCTCAGCAGCGCATTGAGCGCGCAAAGTCTATGATGAAACCCTTTATCCTCCGACGAAAGAAGCACCAGGTCATTGATCTTCCAGCGAAGCACTCCCATATTGGTTGGTGCCAAATGAAACCTTCTCAGGTCAAGATTTACAATCATGAAAAAGAAGAAGTGCGCCAGCTCGTGGCAGACCGTCTTGCTGGAAAGAAGACTGGGTCGAAGTCCGCCAACATTCTCATGAAGCTGCGCCAGGCCGCTATTCACCCCCTCCTTGCGCGTCGTCACTACACCGATGAGATTCTAAAGAAGATGGCTAAGGCCTGCCTGAAGGAAGACAAGTGGTCGCTATCCGACCCTAATGTCATCTACGAGGAGCTCATGCCATACAACGACTTCGAGTGCCACCACATGTGTGTGGAAAACCCCAATTCCCTCGGCAAGTTCAAGCTTAAGAACGACGAATGGATGGACTCGGGTAAGGTGGAGCAACTCAAAGAGCTTCTCACCCGTTTCATCGCCAATGGCGATCGCACCCTCATTTTCTCTCAATTCACGATGGTGATGGACATTCTTGAGCACGTCCTGGAAACCCTGAAAATCGAGTTCGTCCGCCTAGATGGCCGCACCAACGTTGAAGACCGCCAGTCCATCCTCGACGCCTTCCACGAGCGCACCGAGATCCCCGTCTTCCTCCTGTCCACCAAGGCTGGTGGTGCCGGTATCAACTTGGCCTGTGCCAACCGCGTGGTCATCTTCGACTCTTCCTTCAACCCACAGGAAGATGTCCAGGCTGAGAACCGTGCCCACCGCGTGGGTCAGACCCGCGAGGTTGAGATCTATCGTCTGGTGACCAAGAACACCATTGAGGAGCAGATCCACGGACTGGGCCAGACCAAGCTGGCACTTGACCAGGCCGTGGCTGGAGATGACGAGGCCGGGGCTAAGAAGAGTGAGGAGGTCGGCATGAAGGTCGTCGAGGAAATGATGATTGCCGAGCTGGAGGCGGAGGCAGCGGCGGAGGCAGCAGCAGCGACAGAGGCAGAGAAGTGAGCGAGCGCAAGAGAAGAGGAAACAAACAAACAAAAAAAAAAAACACAAAAAAAGAATACACTGGATTTTCCATTGTGAGTATCTGCATGGCGATGCAGTGAATGCATAATACTGGTGTTTGGGGGAGTGATATCATTTGTTAGATTAGAGGGTCAAATCCAACTACGATTGATTTAGTACACGATGTTTGTAAGCTTTATTAAGCGTAGAGTGATATGTATTGTCATAAGGGCCAGGTCATCAAAGATGAGCATGGTGTATGTAAGTGGGAATAATCTATAAAGAGAACAGATGAAAACAATCACAAACACCTCAGAATGCAGATGGAAGCAAGATAAAAGGAAGAATGAACTGAGAGGAAACCGAGGGCTATGCATGGGACTGAAGACAGAGCGTGAAGAGATGTAACAATGGACAGAAAACACAGGCCACATTTATGCCGTCACCTGAGACGGAGCCTGAGTCTGTGCAGCGGGAATAGCAGCCTCAACAGCTGGCTGCTCAGCATCAACCTGCACACCCTTAGCCGGCTGAGGAGCAGAAGTACGCCGAATAGGACCACCCGCATGAACAGCCGGCGAGGGCGTCTTAGTCCGCACAGCACCACCACCAGCTGCACGAGCAGCCTCTGACTCCTTTGCATTTTGCACAGCCTTAGACTTGGGCTCAGACTGGGATTCTGTATCAGTCACACCGGGGGCAGCCTCCCACTTCTCATCCAGACCGAGTAGTTCATCAACACGCATAGCAGCAGGAAGCAAATCGTCAAACTTCAACACGCGGCAGATATCAAGGTACGTCTTTGACAGCTTCGCACCCTTGAACTCCTTGTCTTTTCCGGGGATCAGAATGTTGAGCAGGTACTTGGTATTCCCCAGCCGATTCTCCGCCTCAATACAGAAGCGCATGTACTCATAGACAACGTCCCGCCACGGCGCGACGCCACCCTCCTCGTTAGTCCGGAAACAAGACGCATTGGTCTCCGCAGAGGTCGCGATCATCGCCCCGTCAACGCCGTACTCGGCCATCAGCGCAAGGCCGTGGTCGCGCGATGTCACATCGCCGTTCATCACGCACGCCACGCCGGCGTCGTGGCAGATCCTCGCTACCATGGGAAGCTGGTCTCGGATTGCGCGTTCGCGCGGCCGCATGGGAGTCGTGCGACAGTGCACCGTCAAGCCTGTGATGCCTGTTTTCACGAGGCGGGAGACGAGAGCTTCTGTTTCTTCGGGCTGGGAGAGGATGCGGATCTTGACCGAGATGCCGATTTGGAAGGGTGTCCCGACTTCCTTGACGAGCGCCTCCAGGATTGAGACGAGGAGGTCTGGGGTCCGGAGGAGGGCCGCGCCCATGCCGCCGCTTGTGGAGAAGGGTTTCGGGCAGCCGGAGTTGACGTCGATGCCTGAGACGTCGGCGGCCACGACACGCGCCGCTTGCACTGCTAGCTCCGGGCTGGCCGTGCCGATTTGGTAGACTAGTCGTCCCTTCTCGCGCGCCGGGTCGATGCGGTAGATGACTGATTCTTTGAGTGGTTTGTTGGGGCGGCCGCCGTTGCTGGGCATGCGGGTGAATTCGATGGTGCCGTTTCGTGGGTTCACGCGTCGCTCGGCGCCGATCATTGCGCGGTCGATTGTTTCCGGACCCCAGACGAGGTCGGCGCCGTACTTCAGTGCTAGAAGGCGCGAGGGGAGTTCGCCTGAGCGGACCATTGGAGCGAGGACGATTTTGTTGCGGTAGTCGACGCCGTTGGTAGGGATGGGCACGCGCGGCACAACGGCCGGCGCGGGGGCGGTTGTAGCTGCAGTTGCGAGGGTTGCCATTGTTTTGCGGAGAATTCTGATCATAGCATTCCCATATGCTGTGTGCGGGGAGAGCGGAGCACAGAGCGGTCCTTTTTTTTCCTGGGGTTTCGCGATGGAAAATGACAGTCACGTGAAGATAGTGGCGATAACTGGGTTTTAAATTAGGGTTGTAATTGGATTTCATGTATTGATGTAATTTACTTTCTTATGGTATTTTTCAAGCTAAGACAAAGCAGCCAATCGTTGGGCTCCGTTTCCGGCCAAGGATCACGACATGACGTCCGAGGTTGGTGATTCCAAGATGCCTCTGTATAATGTTGGCATTCTACAATTGGAGGAACACAATTGGACTGAACACACGCAATGATCTAGACAACATAGGCGTACGTATACTGCCGATATCGGCGTCATAGTATGGGGTCGGGTATGTACATGCGGTGTACAACATACATCCTATCCTGTCAAAGAGCTAAAAGATATAGCGTACCTGTATGCTATGTACGTCTCACCGCATAGAGTCAATTGTATGCAATGTACATCCACATTGGCCTGATCCAGTCGGGATATCAACCTGAGTCGGGGTGATATAACAAGTGATATAACAAGCCGACTTTCGGAATTACCATGTTTCTTAATTTTTCCCCATACAAACCTCCGACCAGGGGTAACACCACCACGAATCGCAGCTTATACCTGAAGTTATAACATTGAAATTCAAGTTCTGTACCTGAAATACTAAATCGAACAAACACGGCATCCAAAGCTTTCCAACACAGCCAATGACTTGTCCTCCCTTGGCCCGACTGGGAAGTGCCACCTCCACCGCCTCCCGCCGTGTTTGGCGCACATCAGCAGCGCTGGCTCCCCCCACTTCTGCTGCCCCTCTCTCTTCCTCTTCCTTTTCTTCTCCCTTATCCCGTGTGACACAAGTATCTCGACACTTTTCGTCTACCTCGCCCAACATGACTTACTCCATCCGCAAGATCGGTACCCCATTCACTCTCGAGCACCGCGTGTTCGTTGAGAAGGATGGCGTCCCCATTTCTCCCTTCCATGACATTCCTCTCTACGCCAACGAGCAGCAAACCATCCTGAACATGGTCGTTGAGATCCCCCGCTGGACCAACGCCAAGCAGGAGGTACGACCACGCAATTCCTCAATTGACCCCGCCATATACTGATTGCATCACCAACAGATCTCCAAGGATGAATTCCTCAACCCCATCAAGCAGGACACCAAGAAGGGCAAGCTCCGCTTCGTCCGTAACTGCTTCCCCCACAAGGGCTACCTCTGGAACTACGGTGCCTTCCCTCGCGTAAGCTTCGAACCTTCCCCCCACACCCGTGGGTAAGAAGAGGGGTAAAAAACTGACGTTATGGACCAGACTTGGGAGGACCCCAACTCCATCCACCCCGAGACCAAGGCCAAGGGTGACAACGATCCCCTCGACGTTTGCGAGATTGGTGAGCTTGTCGGCTACACCGGCCAGGTCAAGCAGGTCAAGGTTCTCGGCGTCATGGCCCTGATTGACGAGGAGGAGACCGACTGGAAGATCATTGTCATCGACGTCAACGATCCTCTTGCTCCCAAGCTCAACGACATTGAGGATGTCGAGCGCCAGCTTCCTGGTCTCATGCGCGCCACCAACGAGTGGTTCCGCATCTACAAGATCCCCGACGGAAAGCCCGAGAACCAGTTCGCCTTCTCCGGCGAGTGCAAGAACAAGAAGTACGCCGAGGATGTCATCCGCGAGTGCTCCGACGCCTGGGAGAAGCTTGTCACTGGCAAGACCCCCCGTGGCGATATCAACCTGTGAGTTTTAGATGCATACGTCCTTGCTTATGAGAATGTTGAAGCTAACCTGCACCAGTGCCAACACCTCCGTTGAGAACTCTCCCGACCGTGTTGACCAGGCCCAGCTCGCTGCCATCCCCCGCAACGAGAACCTGCCCCCGGCTCCTATTGATGGAAGCATTGACAAGTGGTTCTTCATCTCAGGTGCCGCAGTATAAATGATATTCTCTACGAGAGAAATGTAAAACTAACCCAAAACTTTCAAGCCTATGATCTTACGCCTGATGGGAAGTGCATTCTTCGATTTCCTGGGGAAAAGAGCCATTTCTGAATTTTCAATGAATCGCTCCCAACATTTCAATGTTACCACGGTGTAGAGAAGAGTAATCTCTGGGCAAATGCAAATCCAACTGGATAGCAATGAAACAATCACTTTTAGCATCAGCTTGTGCAAGATCTCTAAATTACTCCAGTAATCTTAGTAGGTAGAAGCATGAACATCCTATGTTCATTACCAAGAATAATTCAAGTAGTCCAATGTGCCCAACAGCGCCAAAATCGTTAGATGAAAATGATAGGTAATATAATACACGAATGCAAAGCTCAAACAACCAAAATCCCCTAGTTCTTCAAGCTGGCCTCACGCTGCAGAGCTCGGCCAACACGGGACACCTCCTCAACAACATCGCCAATCTTCAGCCCACGCTTTCCGACATCCAGCGTAAGTTCCTTGCCGCCCTTGAACCCGATAGTCATGGTCGGTGACTCGGTGGAGTTGCGCGGCAATTGCTTGATCTTGATATCAATGTGAGTCGGGCTGCTGGTTGGGATAGTGTCTGGTGTGCGCAGCATGCCCAGGAAGAGACGGCATGGCCGGGAAGCGCGGGAGAAGGGATTGTAGGCGGTCCGGAAGGAGGTTATCGTGGCGATGGGGATGCCCATTGTTGCGGTTTGGTGGTGGGCGGGAATAGGCAGGTTTTGCGAACTGGTGAATTGATCAGTTTTGATCTTTCAAGAACGAATCATATCCTGTAGCTCCGTCTTGGTTCCGTTGTTGCGTACCTGAGTGGATGAGGGCTGGCGGGAAGTTTTTTTAAGGTGGTGTTTTCTGGGGTTGATCCTGCAGCGGTTGGACAATTGACCCTCGGTGGAAGATTGGTCCAAGGAGAAAATTACTTGTATCTTAGTCGTCTGCGACAAGTCTGATAGGTAATGGCGCAAGGTCAATTGGAAGTTCTCATCACATCGGAGGCCGTTGCGAATTGCGGTTGGAGGAAATGGGGCATGTTTGACTCGGATGCAAACACAACGCCTAATGACGCTGGCAACTCTTGAGTTGGACAACTCGACACTTATGAAGCAACTTATTGTTTCGAATCTCTCGGTTTATTCTACATTAGTATCTGTTTCCAGAAATATTCCTTCTATTCCCCGGACAAACAGCACTTGAATGCGTCTATAACACGATGTCCTCCACGATAGCTCTCCAGTGCCGCGTGAAAGAGCTATCGGCTTCCCTAGGACAAATCAAGCCCCTCGTGGATCGACTGCGCGATTTTACTGCCTCTATTGGACAGGGCGATGAAGCCCGTTTGGAGCTTGGGAGTGAGATACATTCCCGGCTGAAGGAAGCCGAACAAGAGTTGGAGCTGCTGCGTGTGGATGTCGAAGCGCTGGAAACTGGCTCGGATAGCAGGCGCAAGTCATCTGCTGTGCATGGACAGAAAGAGGTCGAAAAAGAGCGGGTTATTTCTATGGCAGGGCGATTGGCTGAGGATCTCAAGAGGTAAGATACCTTTAGACTACTTGCGCATGCCGGCGAGAATCCTTGTCATAGTCCACTGGCTAGTCTTGAAATATGTGGTATATACTAATTGGCCCTTCAGGACACGAGGAGATTTCAGAACCGCTCAATTACAAGCGAAGCGGAATGCCGAACTCGCTAGGCGGAAGGAGAGGGAGTTGCTGCTGTCGAGATCGCACTCTTCCGAAAAGAAGAAGCCGTCAGAGAAGTTCACCCAGGATGATCTTGTTTTGAATGCCTCGAACGACGTGACATCTGCGCTACGCAGAACCCATCAACTCATGCAGGCGGAGCTCTCCCGCAGCCATTTTGCCCAATCAACTCTTGGTGAATACATGTATCCATTCCCTAATGCTACTAGACGCTAATATTCTTAATCAGAACAATCCACAGCCGCGATATCATCTCTGTCCGAGTCCTATAGCAGCCTTGATACACTTCTCTCTTCATCTCGCAGTCTAGCCAACTCTCTTCTCCGCTCCCAAAAGTCCGACACATGGTACCTTGAAACTGCTTTCTATATCCTTCTTGCGACAATTGGCTGGCTCCTATTCCGACGTGTCTTCTATGGACCTCTTTGGTGGCTCGTATGGCAGCCTTTGAAGCTCGTCACTCGTGTTGCTTTTGCAGCAGGTGCAACCGGGCTGTCCACTACAGCTGTGCAATCTGCTTCTCAGTCCCTCTCAAGGGAAGTCTCAACGGCTATTCATCAAATGGCCACAGCGGCTGTAACAGGATCCGTGACAGCCAGTACCACTGCCTGGGAGCAAGAGCCGACCGCACCCATCGACAGCGATCGCGTAATTGATAAAATTGGTGACATGGTCGAGCAAGAGAGACAAAAAAGCGTGGACATTGACGACGTCACCCCGGAGGAGAGGGTAAGACAAGCAAAGCTTCCCCGGAATACAAAAAAGAGGATGTTCGAAGCTGGGATGGAGGAGCCTGTGCGAGACGAGCTATAAATATTGATACAAGCATTAATGAAATATCATGCAATCATGACCCTTGCAATGTTGATCCCTGTAATCTACAAGACCAGCATTCACGCTGGTAATGGGTTGAAGTATACCCAGGTAAGGCGCTGCTCTCATTGGCCAGTGTGTTTAAGTGCTGCGCGTGTCACGTGGAGACGCGTCTTGATTGTGGAGGGCGTCAGAAAGACTTCAACACATCGCAGAGCAGCTCTCAAGATAACCTGACTTGCTGATTTCGGCTATCCAACAACAATGGCCGCCTCTTTCTTCAATAATAAGGCTCGTGCTGCCGCCGCCGCAGCATCCAGCAGCTCTAAGCTCAAGGCTGGCGACAACAAGGAAGACTCAACTAAACTCCAGCCGTGGGTTGAGAAATAGTAAGTCAATGCTCTATTCCAGCTTACCCAGCATTGGCTAACATCAATCAGTCGCCCCAAGACCCTGGATGATGTTGCTGCGCAAGACCACACAACCAAAGTCTTGCGGCGCACTCTGCAAGCTTCAAACGTAAACCACCCAGCCCCGAGCAATTGAACAATGAAATAACCCCAACCAGCTTCCCCACATGCTCTTCTACGGACCCCCCGGTACAGGAAAAACATCCACAATCCTCGCCCTCGCCAAATCCCTCTTCGGGCCCGCCCTTTACCGCTCTCGAATCCTCGAACTAAACGCCTCCGACGAGCGCGGTATCGGCATCGTCCGCGACAAAGTGAAGAATTTCGCGCGAGCCCAGCTCTCCCAACCAACAGGCCTAGACGCCGCCTACCGCGCGCAGTACCCATGTCCACCATTCAAGATCATCATCCTCGACGAGGCAGACAGCATGACGCAAGACGCACAGTCCGCTCTGCGCCGCACGATGGAGACATACAGTCGGATCACACGTTTCTGTCTTGTTTGCAACTATGTCACGCGCATCATCGAGCCGCTCGCCAGTCGCTGCAGCAAGTTCCGGTTCAAGATGCTGGATAATAGCGCTGCTGGTGAGCGGATCTCGAATATTGCACAGCAGGAGGGCTTGCAGCTTGAGGATGGGGTAATCGATACGCTTATCCGGTGTGGTGAGGGTGATTTGCGTCGTGCTATCACGTATCTGCAGAGCGCGGCGCGCTTGGTCGGTGCTACGAAGCGACCTGATGTGAAGGATGCTGATGATGATGCTGAGATGACGGATGTGGGTAGTAATTCTAGTGTTATTACGATTAGAAGCATTGAGGAGATCGCCGGTGTGCTGCCGGAGGATATTTTAGATTCTCTTGTCGAGGCTATGCAGCCTAAGGGTGGTGCGTCGGCCTACGAGGCCGTCTCGGGGGTGATTACGGATATTGTGGCTGATGGCTGGAGTGCTACGCAGCTGGTTGTACAGGTTTGTCTTGTTCTCGGGGTGTTCTCAATACCTTTGCTGACTTTTCTAGCTATACCGTCGTGTGGTGTTCAGCGAGGCAATCCCCGATATTCAGAAAAACAAGATTGTCATGCTCTTCTCCGAGATAGACAAGCGGCTGGTTGACGGATCCGATGAGCATCTCTCCATGTTGGATCTGGCATTACGCATTGCTGGAGTTCTGCGTGGAAACTAGAGGCGTTTTCACCAAACCTCGGTTCGACTCTTGACCCTCCTGGTCAGCAGTGAAACTCCGTATACTTGATCAAAAAAGGATGGCGTTCAGGATAAGGACGGCCTACATGTTCGAGGCGTTATATTGTTTTTTTAGCACTCAGATCTTGTTCGAATGGAATGATCATGATACCCTTTTATCGTGCTTTTCTGTGAACTTCTAAGTACCGAGTGAGTCTGAACTACCCGACGAGTAATTCATGCACACGCATAGCTAGTATTATGGATATGACTGCATCTAGTGCTTTGTTGGTTGAATAGCCGGCAGACACGCTGATTTGATGATTTTGGCTGAGCTGACACCTATAAATAAAAATATAGACTTGGAAACGGCGTGAAGTAAATTCCTCAGTTCAAACAACGATTATGCCTTGTGTCCCTGACCTTTCTTTCATTTTCCCAGCAATAAAGCAAGATTCAAATACAGGCGTCAAACAAAAAGTCTAGGTAGGAGAAGCCTAGGAGAAGCCTAGGAGAAGCCTAGGAGAAGCCTACATTCAACATAGGAGGAGGTTAGAGGAGAGGAGCTCATCTCTCTCTTACTCTGTTTAACCAACCATGAAGGAGCTTGCCGTATTAATTCGTATGTCCTATCAACTCTCATCTTGAAGAATCTGAAATTTCCAAGTCTTGATCCTCAACATATTCTGCGGATTCAAGACTCATATTCTCGCTCATCTTGATATGGACTCTACACGCCCTATCAGACAACGCCAGGGAGCTGGTCGTGAACCCAATCGTGCTGGTAGAGCTACCCAAGTAGCTGGTCGTGATGATAGAGAACAGCATCACCGCAACCAACAACAACAGCACCAGCACCAAAGCCAACACCAGCACCAGGTAAGCCATACTCCACTAAATATGCCACTCTCATATCTATAAAAAGTCTGAGAACAAACCCTCTTGGACCAATGACTGACAAGGAAACGGTAGTCACAGAGCAGCATCACCCCGGCTTGTTACCTCTGCCACGACCCCAGACACCTTCAGCGTCGTTGTCCACTATTCGCCCTTTGGAAATCCGCCGTCGAGACACTTTGCCGCGTACAGGGTACCTCTAGCTGATTTCTTTTGATCCATCACTGACATGATATCTTAAGGACCGCACCATCGACCCAATGAGTCTCCTTGAACAGATCGACGTCGTGAGTATTGATCCTAGGAGAATGTCTTGCACCACAACTAACCTACCAATACAGGGGATACTTGTTGCCGCTCTAGCTAGCGCTCTTCCCGATAGGGATGGTGACATCTCTATGCAGTAGGTCATTCTATAGGGTTATTTTCCGGTCACCGAAGGCTCGAGATATAGGATACGAGAAAGAAGCAACAAATACGCCCAGAAAGGCGCATGAACAGATACCTCGACTCTATTGAGTCGTAGAATAACTTAAACCCAATTGCATGATCTTGGGATTTAGCTTCCTATCCTGTTTAATACGCTGGTATATCACCTTTGGAAGCTCTTAGTTAACTAATTAGGGCTTCCAATGCCTAAATCCTCTACATAACGGATATAATCCCGAGGTTCATCGGCCCCGGGGCTGTGGAACTGGACGTCATCAAGTGGGGAGAATATTGCCGAGGGTGAATTGATATTTTCGATCTACGAGAGGACTTGGTTGGTATTACTTGCAGTACACATACCTATATGAAAGGCCTCCTGTCATGGAAGAGCCGAATGCGCCGAAATGTCGTCCTGGCGTGCCTGTGAAGTGTGTCATGGGAAGAAAGCAAGGATATTTCTGCCGTGTAACTTGCTGATTAGCTTTATATTTACTGCACTCTTGTTAAGGTTTTGACTTGTGACTTCCAGAAGAAGCGAAAATCGATAGGCTAATGGCCTTGGCCATAGCTATTCCACGGATGAATCATTGGTGTATATGTCTATCTCTAAATACAACATCGGTCACATTTAATACACATCTTCAGGCCTACTCCGAGGCCAGTAGATCGGAAAGCGTATCCATGTAAGCATGAGGCCTGACATCCCCAGAAACAAACTCCTCCTTGGAACTGACACCAGTCAAGACAGCCAGCGTACCACCAAGTTTGCCCTCAATTCCAAAGCGAATATCCGTATTCACACGATCACCAACCATGCAGGTCCGGCTACGATCAAACTTGAACTTACCCTCAATGGAATCCATCATAGCCTGACTGGGTTTGCCGAGCGCAACCGGCTCCTGGTTCAGCATCATTATCAGCGGCGCGCTCATGGAGCCAGCGCCAGGGAAGAAAGACCCCGAGTGCGGAAGGGTGGAGTCGACGTTCGTGGCGAGGAAGATCGCTCCGCGCTTGATGTAGTGGTATGCCAGCGCGGTCTTGAGGTAGTTCACGTGGAAATCGAGACCGACGAGCACGACGCCAACTTCCGGGTCTAGGACGGACTCATCGCCCGCCGCGATCTTGTTGTAGTCCTCTGGCGTGATGTCGCGGCGGTATGCGGGGTCTGTGCCGCCGATGAATGGGACGTTCTCGGAGCGGAGCTCTTGCTCGATGCCTGTCTCGCCGATCACGTAGACTTTGCGCTTGTTCTCGGGGAGCTGGAGGATGCGCGAAATGTATATAGAGGCGCTGTATGAGGAGGAGAAGATCTCTTCCTATTTGGATGTGAGTCACACTGGGTGAGGTAATTAATGGTGGTATCACTGACCACTGTACTGGGAATCCCCAAGCCTTCGAGTTTCTTGCGGTAGTCTGCGCGCGACTTGGTGCTGTTATTCGTCACGAAGACCACTTGCTTTCCTGGGAATTATCAACCTCTGTTTGCGCACTTGATATTTAATACGCACCATTCTTTCGGAGAAGCTCCAGTGTCTCTACTGTTCCGGGGAAGAGGTGGTCGCCGGACCATAAAACGCCTAGATTATCATTGTCTCAGCGTTGTTGCGACGCGTTGAGCTGCGGGGAGGTTCGGAGGGATAGCCGAGATAGAGGGGACAGACCATCACAGTCGAAGAGGAATACCTGTACCGATCTGGTTAGTTATAGAACTCTCTAGTATATCGATAGACCAACAACGTGTGCTCACATCGAATCTGGCTAGGAATTCCTTGAGGGCGGCCTTATCGCCGGTCAGGTAGCGGGGCACGACTTGCGAGGATTCTTGCGTCATGGTACCGAGGGGAGTAGGATTGTACAGGTAGAGCAGTAAACGAAGGGCACGGAGGTAACGAGAGAAGTCAGACTTGAAGCAGATCGGAGCAATGACAAGAGTCCGTACCCCCAAGGTGAATCTTCGGTGAATCGCGGGGCTCTTTATATTTTCTTGGCATTCGATCGTCCACTATAAAACCCGGAGTACAGCATATCTACTTCCATTTTCATCTCAGGTCCCCAGAATAGAAAGAAGAAATGAGCAAAGACTTCAAAGTAGGCTTGAACAGTGGAGTTCGGCCTATACTTTGCATTTGGCCAATTGGCTTAGTACAGCTATTCAATGTGCTTCGATATCAAGATGCTTTTCCCGAGGGAACTCGACTTTCTCTGAGATTATGAGATGGGAGACACACCTCCCCCTCTCGACACTTTCCCAATGGACAGAGCACTCCATATCATCATCCAGGTACACAAGCAGTAGGCTCATGGCCTGTGCTAGGAAAAGGAAGCACCAGGCCACCGACATAGGCCAGTTCTCAGTAGGTGATTGAAACAAGAAACATAGCTCAACATGACCATTTCCAAAGATCCTCCTCTTGCCAGGGTCGTGGGCGAGGCGAGGCGATGGAAGACCTCAGCAGCTACCTCGGCCGCTTCGACCGCCTCGACCGCCACGACCCCGACCATATCAACGCCCTTCGCTCTTCTCCCATCTTGCCTTTGCCTTTGGTTTTGGAGGCATTCCAAATCCAAGATAGGACATCATCTTTATGTCAGGAGAGCAAGCGGAGGCCTTGCGGAAGTTTGACAGATTCCAAGAATCGACCGGGACCTTCTTGAGCGTCCCTTGGGGAAGAGGAGGCGAGAAGCTCGCATTGCGGACTAGACAGAGATACTTGGTTAGTATAGGCATCTTACACGGCCGGACAGGTGTATCTCGAGTCACTCACGCTCATCGACCCACATGCTCCACCACGATAAGAAGCCTCGTATTCTTCTTCTTTTGGGTCCATGAATGGTCAATTTGCTCGACGTAATCGAACCAGTCTGTCATAGGTTCTCTTTTGTATCCGAGTGCACGGATTTGATGAGAGCTCTAGACAGTCTCTCGGTCATTGAGTTGGTGCTTGAGCCTGTTTCGGCACAGGCTCTTCGTCTGCCCCATCATGGCAAAACGCTCGTCGATATCGCCTTTTGGACGAGCTTCTAGAAACTCTTCTCAGGAACGACCTACCCGTATACCTATTAGCGACTGACACAACAAGAAAACACAAAGCATGGTTCACATACCGGGAAAGGCAGATCAAAAAGAACAAACCCAAGTCCAGGACAATGCCAGAGATTTCTCATGAGCAGACCTTAGTACAGGTCATTCCCACGGGTCAGGGCACTCTTCATCTGCCCCATCATGGCAAAGTGCTCGTCTAAGTCCCCCTTTGGACGAGCATCTCAACATTTATCAGAAGCAGCCTACACGTATACCTATTAGCGACTGACAAAGCAAGAGAGAACAAAGTATAGTTCACATACCGGGAAAGGCATATGAAAAGAACTCACCCAAGTCCAGGGCAATGCCAGAGATTGCTCATGAATAGACCTTTTCACAGGTCATCTCCACGGTCAGGACATGTCGCGATATCCGACATCGATTGCAGTCAGGGGATGCCTGACATCGACTGCAGTCAGGGGGTGACTGCAGTGATGCAGTTTGGTATGAGAGATCGTCTGAGTTGGGGAAGTCGCCGACTTATATATCCAAGTTGTCCGCGCGAACTAGGTCCGCGTGTACTAGAAGAAAACGGGGCCGTTCCTTAGGTCAGCGGTTACTCCGCTTGAAGGGATCTTATTTGCCTCAAGTGATAGATCTTCAGTCTACATGCAGTCATGGTTGATTATAATCGGGGTAAACCCCTTTGTATGTTGGATGAATGAGTCGCCGTGATATAGTATAGTTTGTCTAACTCCGGACTAGAATATGGATAACAGAGCAGACGGAAGATTGAATACTTTCATGATTATCATTCCTCTTCAGATCTTGACATCCTGCTGAAAGTGACCGCAATAACAATGAGAATACCATTTGTGCATTAGCTTGCGGCTTAAAAGACATCGCTCTAGAATTCTATTTCCTGTATCGTGAAGTATACTCCGTAGAAGCTGACTGTCAATCCTACATAGCGACCAGCGACCATCCAGAAAGCCCTAAACTATATCAAATCGCCACCCCTGGATCGCTTATAGTTCTAGACTCAAAGGTGTATCTGCAGAGAAATCTAGCGACCCTTCTACCATCATACCGCCACAGAGGCCAAAATCAAGATCGGGATGGGCGACCTCCTCATTGATAGACAGGTCGCTTATAGAATTGAGATCGGTGCGACCTTAATATTCGAATAAATCTTAATAACGTTCACTCATTACGATGGATCGACTAGCGAATTCAAACATCCAAGGATACCCACAGTAAGCCACAATATTGACCCTGGGACATAGAACTTTGGAAGGTCGACCTGTCCAAGCCAAGATAAACCTCAAGTCAACACACCCGATCTAGATCTTCGTGGATTTCCGATCCATCACCGAGCCGACGACAGTTCGGATACGCACATATTCTCCATTCTGCATGTAGCGAAGTACATACCCAGCCCAACGCTTAGCCCGAACCCAAAGTGGGATTGATCAACGTATCTCATCTCCTACAATATAGTTAGCTATTATCCAATCTTATTCAGAATTCCCATTAATCGGCCCAATGCCCCTTATGGAATTCGGCCGAGTAACTGGTCACGAAATCTAAAAGTCGGTGATGACACTGATATAGTGGACATTCCGCACACACCAACTAACTACCCCGTGACTACAATAAGAATAGGGCTATCCCCAACGAACAGCTCATCTACACCCACCGCTAGTTGTGCGGAGAACTGCTTGCCAACACGAGCGTTGGTTGCATTCGGAAAATATTTCATTGCGAGGTGGTGCATGTGAAGAGAAGAGAGTTCAAGCCCTAGTTTACCCCTCATTTAATTTAGAATTTGGGCTGTTTAATTACATTGCAGTTAGTGCAACATAGACACCCTTACCCCTCGATATAAGCCAATTGGAATATATCAATAAAAGAATAGCGGCAGACGTGGCTTTACGAAGGTACGGAGTAGAGTGGAGTGGTTAACATTTGACTCTTAAGGTAGGTGTATCTTAAATATGACTGGAATGATTGCCTGATAGTGGCGATCTACGTTGGTCGGTTTGTTGGCTGTTATGCACCTGTATATGCACCTGTCCGGGCTGGATGTGCATACATGTAAGAAACTAGATGCGTCTGGAAGTGGTGAGGTGTTGTGCAGAGAAGTTTAATTCTTTGAGTTTACGATGCAGTGAGTATCTAAGATTGAGGCAGAATGGTACGATGTCCATTAAACTCAACTAAAAGTCAGTCAAGAGTTATGGCTCAAAAGATGTTAAGATAGGTAGAAAATATATAATTATAACAAAGGTACAAATGAAGCCAACAGAATACATAAAGAGACCGAACAGAATAATGCATTAAAGCCAAGAACAAAGATATAAGTGAAGAGGGTATAGATAGGTATATGTCGTGAGAAGTCGTGAGAGGAGTAGTGAGTGCTGAAGAACGAGAACAAAACAAAACAAAACAAGAAACACAGTCAAACCCAAGGATCAGCCTGCACATAAGTATGTGGGTTAACGGGCCCAACCAACTTGATCTGCGCCTTCAACTGCTGCCTCCTGCGATCCTCCTTGGACTCCCCGATTCTCTTCTTCGCACCCAGGAACCCGCCCCGGGTATTGTTCTGTGACTTTCGCGTAGACAGCGTAGCATTAGAATAAGACAAATCCGGAGCCGAAGATGAAGACGGCTCTGCCACCGAGCCAGGCGGGGACTTGTATCTCGGGAACTGAACATTGCGCTTCTTAGCTTTCTTAGGCGGTTCCCAGATCGCGGAGCCGTGTTTCTGGTACGCAGACAGTGGCACGGCAAGCTGTTTCTGGCGGGGTGTTGTCGGGGATGAAAGCGAAGTAGGCGAGGTCGGTGTTTGAAGATGGAACCTGTGGTTGGTGTAGTCGTAGTCGCTGCTGCTGGACGTCGCCACGGACGGGGCTCGCAGCGCGGCCTGCGTGTCCAAGACCAAGGTCAGGGTGGATTGTTGCGGTGCGGTGTTCCCGAGCGTACCACCTACATCATTGAGACGGTGGTCCATTGGCGCAGTCGCCGGACGGGTAATTTCCTTTGGTTTATTCTCGCAGTCGCGCGAGAGAGTGCGGTGGACGTATGTCTTGATCGAGTCGCGGACGCCGCCCAGACCGCCGCGGTCGAGCGAGTGCCAGCGGTACTTGCCCTTAGCGAATTCCAGCGGGTTGCCGATTCTGCGGGATTTATTGTTCATGTTTGGGCTGATGCGGCCGCTGGCTTGGACAGCGGAGGGCGCCAATTCCGGGAAATAATCCCACTTCTTCTCGCGGAAGTAGTGATTGGTGCCGGTGCGGTTTTGGCTCCAGTTTGAGGGCCGTCCGTACTCGGACGAAAACGAAGACGAGACTGATACTGACGGCTCGATATTGATATCGATCGAGTCCGTGCGTTTATGTGGAGGCTGTGGGGATAGTCTCAGGAGCTGATCGGCTGGAGGCGGGTGATCGCCCAAGTCGTCAAAGTCGGAGCCGGAACTGACGAAGATGCCGATGGGATAGCTGTCGGCTGAGTGGCGGGGTTCACTGCCGGTGATGCTGTCAAGTGTACTTTCGGTGTCGCTGTCGGAGTCACTCCACATGGCCGAACATTCTGGGTCCAGAGGTTCTGCGGGGAGAGGCTTGTTGAGAAAGAGATCGGAGCGAGTTGAAAAGGGAGGTTGGGGTGACAGTGGTGGGATTACTCGCTCGAGTCCTTCCAGTGAGCGAGATGGTCGAACGGGGGGAGCCATTCGGCTGTAGGAGGAGGTTGACATTTCGGAGAATTCTCGACAATCAAAAATAGCATCAAAGAAATGGGACGGAAATAAGGTGAAGGTTCAACAAAGAAAGAGGAGGAGTGAATATATTATGCCATCCGATGTAAGGAGAGATCAGGGCTTATAACCCCCAGACCCTGGACAGAACAGTTAATCTTATTAGCAAACAGGCATTGTCAAACGAACTGACGCAAGGACTTGATCGCCCTTGATCCGCTTACGGCCTGCTGTGATTGGCTGTCTTATTTATATACTTCTTATTGGCATGTCTATCTGCACAGTCCTTCTCCTAAACTTTGGCCTTTTCACCTAACCGGCCCAACTGGCGCAACTTGGCGATCATGGCCTCGTCGCCAAAATGACTGTTGTGTTCGAATTCCGGTTCCTGCGCGTATGCGACCCGGGCTGCATCGACGATAATCCGAGCAGTCATGCCAAAGATCCGATAGACCTGGTCTTGTCTGGGAACAAAGAACTGATGCACTAGTGGCGCTGTTAGTCTCCAGGCTATTTCCTATTTGGGACGTCATCCACTCGGCAATCCCACACAGCACACCCAACACATAGACACATACAACACATACATAGGGGGAGACTTACTTCGCCATTCTGAATTATGCCACATCCCCCAAGACCCACGGTACCAGTCCTCTCCATTCTCTCCATGTCCACGCAGAAAGTCCTGGAAGGGCGCGGTAAAAACAGCCTCAACCTCTCTCGTGTCCAGAATAGGAATAAGTGACACCTCAGGATTGGCAGTCAGCCCCAAGCCCGCATCATAACTGTGGAGGAGCGCCACGCAGGGACGAACCACCACCTCCGTTCGGGCAAGATTTGCCGGGAACTCGCAGAGATGCTCCACGCTGAACGGGGGTGGAAGCTTTTCCCTTTCCTGAATGTCGGGGAGGCCGATCTCCTCGCATGCCTCGCGCCGCGCCGTTTGGAAGGCGGATTCTGTATTTTCTGCTCGGCCTAGTCCGAGGAGTTAGTTTATTTTAAGCGACCAATTTATTCTTTTATTCGTTTTCTTTTCGCCTTTACTTACCACCAGGCAATGCTGCATCTCCCGCATCTACTCCATCCATTAGCCTAGTCCCGAACAACCAACCCATGTCATGCAGCCTGGAACTGGAAACAAGGCTGATCCACGTATTTCCCGGTCAAGACTTACACGAACTTAGTGTCTTGGCCCGGATCGTAACCACCACCCTAAGATCGCCCTTGGCGTCGGCGAAGAGCAGTATCAGCACCGCCGCCCGTCTGCTTACCGGCACCGAGTAGTACGTCGTTGGCGGGGGGATATAGTTTCGAAGTCTGGCGATTGCTTCCTGGATACATCATGTGTAAGTAAACATCAGGCCATTTTTTCTTTCTTTCTTTCTTTCTATACTGGGGTTGTGTCTCAACATCGGGATGTCCATCCACGGGGAAAAAGGAATTGGAACGGCCAAGTCTCGGCTAGAACGTGAAGAACATTGTCTCAAACAACAAAGAAGAGAATAAAAAAGAATATTCCATCTCCTGCCTAATTCAAAAAGGGTCCCATCCAACGCACGTAAGACTTGAAGCCGAAACTCAAACGCCCATCTCGCCGAGACCGAACCCATAACACATCCAGGGATGATCGTCGCGAAAAAAGAAAAGAAACATGGCAATCTAAGACACCCCGTGGCTAAAGGGGAAAGGGGAAAGGGAAAAGCAGGGGGAAACAGGGATACAGAATAGTACGCATGGCAAAATGGACACAGCAGATTTCGGAATTCCACAGGACACGCGGTCCTTTCGGGTAGCGGCAGAGAACAAGTTACACATACCTGCGAGGTGGGATTTAGGGGCGACATTATTTTGGACGTTCGGGGTTCGGGGTTGGCGTTGGGGGTTCTGCTGGGGTTGGAGATTGAGTGGAGAGATGATTGGCATGCGCAGCTGAAACGAAGTCTCTGGAAAAGGCTGAGCTGAGATCGCGAGAGCATTTCAGATCGGTTCGTTGTACCGAGATATGTACGGAGTACTCCGTGGCCGAGTTCTATATGTTGAACTGGGGAAAGATGGGGTTTGTAGCCGAGGTAATTGGAGTTGGAATGTCGGTGACTAATGATATAAATCCTGTTACAGTACTAGTCGATTATCCACGATGTAGTTGTATTGGTCGAGATATGGGAGTCCAAGAGTATACAAGCCAGGAGCATAAATAAGGGAGAGGCGGGGATCAAATGGTCTATCAACACAAAATAAATAACACAGGAGAGAACAGAAGGGGAAGACAACCAAATGAGGGCCAAGCAAAGAAAATCTATATAACAGTACAATCAAACATAAATCGAAATATAACTACACGCTTTCGCTCTTCTTTTCCTTCTTTTCCTCCTTGGCCTCGGGAGTCTTCTCGGCGCGCTCACCCTCCGCTAAAGCATCCTTAGCCTCAGCAGACTGCTTGTCACCGTCAGCCGGAGGCTGAACCTTAGTCTCTTCCTTCTCGTCGATATCATCGATATCCTTCGGCACGGAGACACCCTTGACCTCGTTCTTGCTGTTCTGCTCGTTCTCCTCCGAGATCAGCTCCTCCTGCTCCTTGATAACCTCCAGACGCTGCTTGTTGGTAGCGGCGCCCTCGGCATTGTGCACCTCGAGCTCGATCTCGTGGAACAACTCCTCGGGAATACTGGAGAGCACAGACTTGAGCGCGTCGACTTGTGACGAGAACTCGGTCTCTTTGCCCTGTGTGTATAGGTAGGCGTTACTCAGAACCAACAGAGTGGAGGGGACGCCCTGCTTGAGACGCAGCTCGAGCCACATGGTGAGATCCTCGCGCAGACGCGCGGGGGAGACGCCGTGTGTGCGGATACCGCGCGAGGCGCCGGCCATCTGCAGTTCGGGGACGGAGAGGGAATCAACGCCCTCGTAGAAGATCGCGCGGTCGTCACGCTTGATCTGGCGCATGCGGTGGCGGATGGTGTAGCGCAGCATGGCGTCGGTACCAAAGGAGTTCAGGTTCATGTAACGGCAAATGCCGACCAGCTGGGGTCGGGACAGGTTGTCAAGGGTCAGATCGTCCTTGAAGATCTTACACACCTTGATGACATCCTCGGTCGAGGGCGATTCGCCGGTGGTGCGAATCTTACGGAAGAAGTCTGTGAATTCGTGGTTCTTGACAGTGGCCGCGGTCAAAGGCAGACCAGTCTCGCCAATGGTGTTGCGTAGGAATGCCGAAACTTCTTTGCGGGTCGATCTGAGGTTCAATGCCTTGGCATCACGGGCCTTTTGCCCCTCGTAGGTGCTGGGGAGCATGTTGGGGAAGAGCTTCAAGGCGACGGGGAGGAGAAGTTCGGCAAAAGGCACGATGAGGAACATCGAAAACGGAACCAAACGTCCTAGATCCTTTGTAGTACGTTGGAGCTAATCAAACCTAGTTAGCCAAGCGTCAAAACATCGAAATATTGTCAGTGGCGCATACCTGGCGGTGCTCTCGACGACTCAGCTCATAACCAGCAGCCATCTTCAACGCCAGTCTCGAACTAATCTTGACCTCAGTGGACAACAACTTCGTACCATCCCAGTAGTGCTGCAACTCCTTCTTGACCTTCTGTCCAAACGTCAACTTTTTCGCGCTCTTCTTCTCAGCCAACTTCTGCTCCTCCGCGGTCGTCTTCACAACCTCTCCAGCGGCCGTCGGCTTAGCAGCAGCCTGTGTCTCGGGGGTCTTCGCAACCGTCGATTGTGACTGCGTGGTCTGTTCCGGGGAGAGGGGCTTCTTGGCCTGCTCGGCATTGAACCCGGGGGGAGGGAAGTTCTGAGAAGAGTTGGTCGATGGGGTTGGCTCGGTCGCATATCCACGCTGCGGGATCAGGATGGCAAGGGCCGATATCTGGGATGGCAGATCGCGGCCATTTCGTAGAAGGCTGCGGGCTGCATTGGAGGCCGGGCTCAACGCACTGGAACGACTACGGCCTGCTGGGAAGTATCAGCAACTGACATTGCCATTCATTTCTCGAGATTCAACACTTACCGATCAGTGCAGACCGGAAAGCAGGTGTTCCGCGGACTAATCCGGTTGATCTCATTGTAGCGGACATTGCGGGAAACGGTGAAAAAGTAGGTGCACGAAGCAACGAGCGAACAGGGGGTTTATAGGTGAAACAATAATGAAATTAATGATTAATCTTAATGTCCAGATGATGATCCAAAAAAAAAATCTCAATAAAATGTCGGTCACACGTTTGGAATGTCCTGGAACCGGATCCGACGAGATGTTGTGATGTACTGCCGCAGTCATCTGGCACGTGACAGCCGAGACCGCCTCGGGTTTTGCTCGGGGTTAAAGACCCGGACAGTTCTAGAACGGACCGACGGAGAAGTGTCATAAATATTCAAATCATTCTAAATAACTTTGTACATCTATACGAAAACAGACTCGCTCAGTAATTCAAGATTCAAGAATCTTGACAAAAAGAAACCAAGAGAAGGGTATATAAAGACTGGCATAACGATGTCATAGTATCTCCTAACGTTCAAATACGCTCTCGAACAAGAGAATCCGTGTTACCTTTCTCCGGTATATCAGTAGCAGAGGCATCGGCAGTATCCAACAAAGGGATTCGATCGACGCCGGATCGCTTCTCCTCACTGTGTGCATTGATGGCTTCACTGAGAGGGCTGGGCTCAGGGACAAGGATAGGACTGGTCGATCCTTCGGGAGAGTTCTGCCAACGAGCCATATCTGTCCTAAGCTGCTCCAGCTCCTTTTGGAAGCGTCTTCCAAAGACGTCGATGTAGTAAGTTGCTCCATTGTGGATGCTCCAGACGAATAGCGCAGACATGAACAGACCGCTGGCCCATTTGTACCAAAACCAGATCGGGCAGGGGAGCATCGTGGATAAAGCGTACGCGTACTGGATCACCATAAAGCATGGCTCTTGTAGCGACTCAGGTAGACTCAGCACAAATCGACCAATCCACGCTTTGGAGTAGGACTTGCGCAGCCAGGTGAAGCTGGTCGGACGACCCGCTGCAATTTGGTCGCGGCGGCGCACGGTAATCAGGAAGTGGTACATGAGCTGCCACACCACATAGGGGGCCGTGGACCAGAGGATCATGGCACCAAGACCATAATGCTCTGGGCCCCCGGGCTTACTGAACTTGATGTCGTAGACAGCAGGAAAGCGTTCCTTGAGTATCGCAACCGGAGTCAGGTGTACGATGCAGTGCAGAGTCACGGGTGGCATAATATGGATGAAGAGACTAGATAAGATGAGCAGACGAACTTTGTTCCTTTCGATGTGTAACGTACCTGACAACCTTGTCCATACTGTGGAACACCATCGAGTTGCGCCACATGGCGATTGCAACTGCATTGTTTCCGAAAGTCAAGCAGAAAGTGCTAATAAAAAGTCGTTTTGAGTTCGGGAAGACCCAAATACTCAGCATGCAGAGCATATTGACAAAGTAGCAGAGATCAGCCAAGAAATAGTGGTAGCCCTTGGCATGGTACGTAAAGTAGCGAATGGGCATGAAAAAAGCCAGCTGGCCGCTGAACCAGTAGTAAAAGTACTCCGGGCAAGCACCGATCAGGTAGCCGCTGATGAAGATATTGAGCACACCAGCAATAAAAGACATCTTCTCCCGGAGAGTGACAGTCGCCGTCTGGCTCCACCGCTTGCCGAGACGCTCGACGCCCTGCTTCATCCGAGCACGATATTTCTCAAGCTTTTCCTCGGCGGTCGGTGCATGGCGCTTCCATTCACCCATCACACGGTCCTTGGCGTTCAAGGAAGACAACCTCAGCTTCTCTCGCTGCTTGCGCACCTTCTCCTTTTGCATGGCGAGGGTCTGCTGCCAAGTCTCCAGACGCTGTGAGAGGTGGATGTTGTCGAGGAGGTCGAAAATAGTCAGCTTGTCCAGCGGTGGAAATGACTCCCAGTCTTCCAGGTACGAGCTGCTGTTTGAGAAGGAGCCATTGCGCGACAGAGTTCCCGGGGTTACGACAGGAGAGTCGGACTCATCGTTGTCGGAGTCATCTAAAGGCGCATCCTCGTCCACGGCTGGCGTGGAGACCGGAGGCTCGGCCGACATGGTATCAGATTTTCTTCTCGAGCCGGTGCTTTCCATCAAAAATTGTTGCTGAAAACAGAGTATTGTCGGTCCGTCCCGGGTGTTGGGATACGGTCGACTGAGGAAACGATTGAAAGTTAGCATCCCCATAGTTGCAAGCTTAAAGAGCACTTTGCAGATATGCCAAACAGGCGCAAGTGCTCGAACGGCACGACCATTATATAGACAGGAGGGGTAATTCAAAGAAAGGACGGTAAAGTTACCTTATCAGTAGATCACGCGTGTGTTGGAGTCGGAGGGCGCGGATGGCGGACTGTGGTTGGCGATCCAAAAAGTAAACAAGTGCGGGCTCACTGGCGCATGGCACGGAAACGGCGATATAGAGCTTCTCTTGCTTTGGTGCAGGTCAGAAAGGTTGGAGAGACACACAGACAAGAGCCAGCGAGAAGTTGAGGAATTGACGTGTGCTGGCGATGTGAGTGGTGGTTGGGTGGAGGAGCTGCGCTAGGCTGCGCTAGGGGATCGTCACGCGGACCCAATCAGCGCGCTGTCTTGGGCCAGGTGTGTCGCCTGAGGCAGCTAATTTTAAGATCGAGTCACTTGCACTGTTCAATGTGTCCATTATTTGCATTCTCCCTCGCCTCTCGTATATGGAAGCTGGTAACAAACTATCCTAGGAAATATACATATGTGGAAAAGGAACCAATGAAACCCAATATCCGTCGCTCAAACTCCTGGTCTGTACTGGGAAAATAAGAGAAACATAACATCAATATCCAAACTGCGAGGCAGTATTGGCATGTGGCCAGAACCCGGGCCCTTTATCAGACACGAATTGCTGCGAGTAGTACCCCGACAGGTAACTCGGGTCTGGATGTATAGACTTTGTGACATTCGGGGACTCGAGAGGGGGTATTACATGCACGGATGGTGCTATGTTTACTGGGTAGCCGAAACTGCCAGTTGGGCTGTGTGGACCACTGGAGCTAGTGGTGGGTGAGAGGGGCAGACTATGCGAGTGGTGTAGCTTTGAGTCATCATCTTCCAGCGTGGGGATACCGGGGTTATCGCGAGCGTCGTGCATGTTATATTCGGCGTCGATGGAAGGAGCTGTTACCGGTGCGGCGTGTGCTCGGGATAGGTCATCGCCGTCAAAGATGGCTTCTGGTAGGTGTGTCTGTGTTATCTGAATCAAGGTACTGGCCTCTATAGTACGGACATGTTAGTGGAAGTGTAGATTGGATCTTGCTGGGATAAGGTGATACATACCGATTTTACCATCCAGATACTGTTCTTCCATTTGTCGCACAAAGTAGATCTCGTCGAGAACCTGCAGCCGGTGGGCAGGTGTAATCTGCCGTCTGACGTCTTGGCCAGCATCTCGCAGCTTATCCGTCGTGACTCCGTGGCTATCCTTCAGTTCACAGAGGATATGAACCAGAAGTCGCAGTCGATCTATCGTCAGTTAGTATTACCATATCAGTGATATTGAAAGGCCTGCTCACCTGGTTTGAGCAGATGATCAGGCTCCTTGTGCAAGACACCAGCAGGCCACCACGCAGGCTTAGTGAACTCCGGGTCAACACGCTGCGAGACCCCGGCAATCACCCTGCGCCCGTTATACGGGAAATGGACCTGCTTCCTCGGCTCGACCAGCTTAATATAGGATTTCGCAATCGCACGGCAGTTGAGCTGCTGGAAATCCTCGAATGCCTTCTCGTAGTACCGTCGCAGCAGCGCCCGGTTCCCGACACGAAGGACCGTCCGCCCGGGTGCAGGTGCAGCAGGCGGCGGTGAGGTAGATTTAGGTCGAGCCTTGGGCGTACCGCCGGCACGCCTCGACTTTTTTCGGCTTTGCTGTGATGACCATTGGAACGGAATCATCTCGGCCTGTCTCGCCTGACTCGGGGCCCATCCCGACGAGGGTTGCTCGTCCCAGGGGGAGTGGGGTGCTTGGGTCGGGTCTGCAAGGAGAGGATGTCAGTGTCGTTCTGGAATTTGGATAGAATCTGACTCACTTGGAAACTGCGGACTGGTTTGTGGCGTCTGCCCAGTCATTTCGATGAATCGGTCTGTAACATCTGGGGTGAAGATGGCTCCTTCGCAGCCTGCAATTGAGGGCGAGGCTTGTAGTTGCCATTGACCGTTGTGGTCGAGGTATATCATGGCGAAATGTGGGTGTATGTATTCGGTATGGGGTTGTTTAGGGGTAATCGGCTATTGATTATTAGCCAACTGAGACTGGTTGCCGTTTGGTTCTCCTATTACCATGTTCATCGGGTGCTGTGGGATGCACGTATCCGAGTGTCTTCTCTCCAAGACCTCGCCGGGAATTGGATATCGATTCATATCCATGTTGAGATAGTACGGGGGTTGAGAATCCAGGTCGGGGCTGCGTTTTTCAAGGTAGTAAGGTAGTAACGTGCACAATATACAGAATGCCCAACAATTGTCCACGGTATCAATTAATAGAGGAGTAAACGCAGCTCGCCGATGGATAAGGAGTCCGGGACCATTCGATCAGGGGCACTCAGGCGAGATAAATATACCACGTACGGAGTCAAATACGGGCCCTATCCATGATCTCCCATTTCCGACGCCAAACCCCGAGAATTGGCACATCTCCACATCTCCGGCTCCTCAAGCACGAATCGGCTTGGGGCTAATGCAAGGAAAAAGGAATAGCTGCGAAACCGAGCGTGTGGCAATATGAAGCCTCCGTATCACTTTTCTGGGGATGTCGTGATTGGCCCATCTGCGGCGATGTGTAGTCGACGGGTCGAGTCCGTTCTGCGCATTGACCAGGGCTGTGAGCCATGGATGAGTGTCACATAACCTTGTTCGATCCATGGTTCCGTCGGGGGATCCGAGATCGGCCCACACTTCGAACGTCTCAACTTCTATTTTGGGAAGCGTTTATATAATTTATAATACTTCTTGCTGCAATACATAGCATTATACGTGAGTATCCGTCTGATACACCAGGTCTCTTAACCCCCAGGTAGGAATAGTACATAGACAGTTAAAATGTACCTAATCCCAGTAATCCCAGGAAATATTCTATCTATCCAATCGCATTACTGATCGGCGATCCCTGGGCAGCCACAGTGATAAAGAAAAGCGGTCATCCTTGACGCCTCTGAGATCATCTCCTGCAAGCCAAGCGAGGCTAACAAACCACTGACTAATGGTCTAGGTGAATCTCTCCTTCTATGGATCTACCGATACTATGGATACCTCTCCCCTCGAGTGCGTCAGATTGGTGGGCTTTTCCAACATCAGCTGCGCCCTATATCCATATCCATATTTTGTCTTTCTCGGGAATAATGTCAGTACAACATAGCACAATGTCTATCTCCACCGCGCTTGGTCCACCATTGTCCGTGCCCTCAATCTAATCAATGTATACCAGGGGTCCAAGATAAATGTCTTATACGAAGACCAGGGTAAACGCGACCATCGAATCTTGAGCTTAAATCCAAGACCGCGGAAGTCGGTCCTCGCTTCCGGACGCGCGGATAGCAGGCCCGACAGGCTAATCCTGGTCAACCTTGTTTTTCTTTTTATTTCTTTCATGGCTTCTTGCTTCTTTTCCCAGCATCGTATAGATGCAATATACAACGTACATGTTATAAGTCAGTCGGCGACCCCAATATGCTGTCCGGCATCGTGCATGAGCGGACGTGGCAACCCGGAGCTAGAGAAGCATTCTTCCAAAGGACAGTATGTTTTGTTCGTATTCGTCCCGAAGAAGAAAGAGTCCAGAGTTAATTGCATTCGAACTACCATTGGGATCGGTTTCCTGCTCCCGGATCGACGGTGTCTACCAGGAGGGCGGGACGGGCAAACGAGGAAGCTGATTGCGAAGCTGATCAACCGCTCTATTAACTATCATAGGCATTGTTTCTTTTTCGAACAGAAGCAACCATTATTAAAAAAATGGCTGTGATTAGCTAGAATCCCGGGCCTGCAGGAATTGCATCTGTAGCGAAGCCCAATCCGTTATTATTTTGTTCCACCGTCTCTTTCCTGTTTTTCTTGTTTCTTTTTGCTTTTTAGGGGGTCGTATTGCTAGTCGGCTCCGCAAACGCGGATAATATAACCATAGCACTTCAATGGGGCCGCCTATTTCGTGCTGTTGGGCGATATAACGGTACCGTTTCATTTATATTGCGAGATGGGTTTCGATCTTAAATTCACCAGTGGAGTGGTAGTCCCGTTGGAGACAGGGACAGCAAGTATCCGCCTTTTAGACTTTCTGTCATTTGATATGTATCTGATGGATCTTTTAGAATCTGACTGTGGCCGTTTGGCAGCCTTGCTATTGGAAAAAGCAAAAAGAATAAGTCCACGCAATCAGGACTGAGCCGCATTGGCCCCAACTCGCTAATAGGAAAAGACAGGTGCCCCTTGCCTATGTGCGCGGGCCGGAACATCCAATGATCAACGGAATACGGAGTACGGAGTACATTCGGAAGACAATACGGTCATGATATTCTTGTGCTCTTGATTCTGTACATTATCTCCGTATAATAGCCACATTATGCGCATAGCAGATCCCCGTCCGCCCGTGGACGCTGCTCCTACAATATAAATGTACTACTACCGTTGCACAACACCGCTATGGATCACATATTTGCTTTTTTTCCTCGACTGAATATCGAGTGTCGCTGTACATGGTATAATCACATTGCGCAATGTTCTCGACTATACAATATGTGCGTCTTGTCGGGTGGTGCTCCCGGGGCTCCCGCTGGTGCCTTTCCATTTCCATTGCTAGCTGGGTGCAGAACCAAAACTTGGGATCAGGATACTGTTGCAGGAGATTTGCATTATTGGAAGTCCCACCTCAAGCCATCTCCCCGTGTCCGGGGTGTTGACACTGGGCATGATTTGCAATGCTCGGACTTGGGGTTACGGTTCTTGGGTGGTGGCGTTCGCTATACCAGGGTAGACTGCATTTGATGGCTCGGTCGTTCTTCTCACCGTACTTGGCGTCGGGTTGTCAGGGAGGAGATTAGAGCTATTGGCTCGATACTCCGTCGAAGCTTGGTTTAATCCTTCGTGGGCATGGATCCCGTCTCGACCATTAAGTTGTCAAGGGAGAGCCTAGAACCAGTTCGAGCGTTAAAGATAAGGAATGTCTGTGCATGCAGTCAGCTATACAATGTATAGTTGGGTTCAAGCATACTGACCAGTCACTGGAGATGTAGGTCGTAGGGCAGGCGTTCAGTACTTTATCACTCGGGAACTGCCAGGGGTCGAACTTGACTCAAACCATCCTTAAGCTTTGCAGTGACCCTAAGTCCGATGCCCCGATACTCAAAATTGAGTACTGGGGGGAACCTCAATTTTGCGATTTCCCAATGACATTGCTTTGTCGCACGGGCTCGACATTCTCCGACCGGGGTATACGACCGAGGTAATTCTACTAGTAGCCTCCCCTTGGCTATGAGTCCGAGCAACAATAGGCGACCGGCTCGTTCGATTTCTCACTGTCCCGTCCTTGCGGATTTTTCACGTACGAGGCCATAACAGGAATCTCATCCATGCTTCCTGTGTCATTTGTACAAGGCACACCTTCTGATGATCGACGCCTTCGGACTTAATTCTTACAGATCAGATCGCTGTACATATGTCAAGGGGGCAGTTTCCATCTTTGATGACTTGCAGGGCAATTGTCTCTCCGGATATCGCATCTGACGTCTTGGACTTCACCAATTCTTGAGAATTTGGTCGGTCGGAAGCCTTCCGCCAGGATCAGTCGCTCGGGGATCAGTCGCTCGGGGATCAGTTGCTCGGGGTTCGATGGTGAACCTTGCCACTCTATGCACCTGCGAAGTCAGAGACCAGTGAGGAGGATATAGAGATTCTCTTGAGCCTCTGGCCTCAGAGATGATCTTTACCCCTCTCTAGTATTGATCAAATGCGGTCTAGTGCTGCGAGGCCCAGGGAGGACAGGTTAATGAAGCCCATGTCACTTGATTTGAGATGAGCGGAGCGTGAGCCTGGTTGTCAGGGTCGATTCTGCTTGTCCTGGTGAGATGGCGACAACATGAGCCAATGAGCAGAATTCGAACAATGGAAGACAATAACTTGTTGGTACTGAGACTTATGTAGCGCACACTATGCATGACCGAGTGCACAAACTAGGCATACTTACTTACTAAGCCCTACGGCCATCGCCCATAGAAGTGACGGCAGCCCAAATAGGAAGGACCCAGTAGACATCCTCCTACCTACTCCAGATGGGCATCTCCTCCTGGTTTACTCTTGGTTTCCCTTCATTTGCTTTTCAATCTGCTTGTGTCCGAACAAATGCTCAGAATATATAGACATTGACAGACTAACACTAGATCTAGATATATATACTCAACGTCGACCTTTTCACTTAGCTCACACTTCTATGTGACTTGAAATAGTACATACAGTAACCCGTGAACTTATATAGATCAGTAATAAGAAGAAGACAATGTTTACTTTGATAAATCGGCTTCTATCATCAAACACGCGTTTATGAGGGAGGTAGGACTAACCCTACAAGTATAAATGTTTGCCTCAACTTATTCTTCTACGCACACTCTCACACTTTCACGTTACGTGCAGTTTCCTGATCTTGTTTGCAATCCCAAGACCTCAAGCATTTCCACCTCGGTCCTTGCAACTTCCTTCCTGCCACTTCCTTCCTCTTCCACAAGTTCATCAATCTCTTCTCACCAGCAACTCTTTTCAACTTCGCAATCATGGAGACCACTAACTATCTCTCGCTTCCTGCTATTGCTGAATTCATCAACGCCTACCAGGCTAACCCAACTGCTGAGAATGTCAAGATCATGGTGAGCGCTCTCCTCACCTACGCCTTCGATTCGAACGATGGCTGGGTCCTCAAGTGGCAAGAGGACGAGGAGAACAACCACTCCAACTGCTTCGTTGTGAAAGCTGTTGGCGAAGAAAGATCCTTGCACACCATCGTGAAGGTCGTCCTCGACACCTCTGTCTCAGTTCAGGCAGACTGGGATGAGCTCGCTCCCCGATTGCTCAGTGCCCCTCTTCCAGATGAACGATGCTGGGCCATCCTCATCCGTGGTTACAAAGTCCGACTCTATGAGTACCACCGCGACCAGAAGCTCCCCTACCGTCTCATTCCCTGTGACTTCAAGGTCAAGGACAAGCTCAAGCACACGGTCCACATCCACAAAAACCCTGATGCAGTCAACAACATTCTCATGAGCATCCCGAATCAGGTCCCCCAGCCACTTGGTGAGGGCGAACAAGCCGGCCCGTCTCCTGTCGCCCAGACAACTGGTTCGGAAGTTTCGCCTGATGCTACTCTCGAGACTGTCCCTGCCTCTAGCGTGAATATCGAGTCGTCCTCTGAGGATCTCACTGATACCAGCGGGGATAAGACGCCCACCGAAGCCGAGCCCGTTACTGAGCGTGAGGCCATTCCCCAGGCCAAGACAGCAGCTCAGGTCGACACTACTACTCAGACCAAGCATACCACCCCAGCCAATGGAACCAAGGCCAAGGTTGCTCCTCAGGCTAAGATCACCACTGAAGTCAAAGCTGCTCTTCTAGCCAAGGCTGCTGCTAAGGCTAAGAGTGCTACTCCGTCTAAGACTGCTTCTCAGGTTAAGCCTGCTGCTGGGGTCAAGGATGCTGCCCAGGTCAAGAGTGCTGCTCAGGTCAAGAACGCTGCCCAGGTCAAGAGTGCTACTCAGGCCAAGGCTGCTATTCTAGCCAAGGCTGTTTCTGGGATGAAGATCACTCCCAAGGTGAAGCCTGTGAAGGAGATTGAAGTTTTGGGACAGACAGCAACAAACTAATTGGTATCTGACTTATCGGGCCTCGATGACTACCTGCCTTTCGCTATGGTGGTACCTCCAATAGGCCGCAAGTCTCACGAAAAGTCTTTTCGGTTCACGGTTCACGGTTCTCAATCTTCGGTTTTCAGTTTTCGTTCTTCTCGTTTTTCTTCTTTTGAGACTTCGATTGTCTCTTCCCACGCCGGTACTTTCAACAAGTGCCTCTCTACATGGTGGAAGCTATGCTCTTGAATCTTTTGAAAAGAACTTGAAGTCAGTCAGTTCGTGGTTTTACAGGTGGACAGTTTTTTGCTATTTTCTTTTTGCGAGGCCTTGGTATCTCCTATCTTTTGCCATGATGCATTTTCTAGGTTTTCGACATGGCAGCCTTAACACATCTAGTCAGATGGAGTTAATTGAATCTATTCATATCTACTTTCGGGTAATCCTCTAAGCATTATCCAGAATCTGTAGAAGTATGAACAGTCGGCACGTAAGTCGGTCGGAAACGGATATTTTTAGGGTTACCGCAGGTACGACGCATGAGAAGGTTGGAACAACTTGAAAAACACAGTACAGGAACTGGTATCAATTAACAGCCTTGTCGATAGAAATAAATGCCCAGAATAGACACTGGCTTCCTACTCCTATGATCGACTCCGGCAGAAGAAGAAAACAAACCAGCAAGACTCAATAATCTACAAAGATGAAGAAACAAGCAAAGCAAAAGCAAAGGGTCATCACACAATCCGTATAGATACCACCGATCTAGGTGTACTTCCGAAGCTGGAACAATCATTGTCAGCATATTTCCATATCGCATACGAAACACATCAAAACTTACATCAAGCGTCAACGATTTGCTACTGTTCTCGACCTGGTCCCGGTAGATACCGACCAGAGCCTCGCTGTTCTGGAAAAGTCCGGTTTTCAGACTAATCACGATGAACTGCATGCCCGGCGCGGCGTGGTCGTGGATATAGTTGGCGATGCGGGCGACGTTGGTGTTGTCCAGGGCAGCGTCGACCTCGTCCAGCACGAAGAATGGGGACGGCTGGTACGAGTGAATTGCGAAAAGCAGAGCGAGTGCCGCCATGGTCTTCTCGCCACCGGAGAGATGCTCCATGTCGCGGAAACGTTTGAGAGGGGGCATGGCATGGTATTTGATGCCGTCTAGGTATGGCTCGTCTGAATCTTCAATATCGAGGTAGCTTTGAGATGTTAGTGATTATTCAGAGCCGAAGTTTAAGAAGAGACCTACGCTTGGCCACCCAAGGGGTAATTGGAACTGCGCGTAAGTTCACGGTAAATCGGCCCGATCTGCTCAGATATGTGCGTAAAAGCCTTGTTGAAGAGGTCGGATCGCAGCTTCATCACGGACTCAAACTCTTCCTTGGCCTTTCGTGCAGACTTCCGGGCGTCCTCAAAGTCTTTTTCGGTGCTGCGAAGTTTGTTCTCGACACTCTCCAGGCGCTCCATGGCACGAGCATTCGGTGCCATCTTGTCAAGCTCACCGTTGAGGGCACGGACCTTGTCTAGCAGTTCATCCTCGAGCTTGTCATCGGCCTCCTGGATTGAATTAGTATGTGACAAAGAAAGCAAGCGATAAGAACAAACCTCTTTCAGGGTTTCACCCAGAGAATCAAAGTCGATCTCAATACCGTAATCGTGCACCTGAGCGGCCTCGTCCGAACCATCTCCTTCATCCACCTCCATGGCATCGGGGTCTGCTGCTTGCACGAGGTCATCAATGGGAAGCTTGTCAAGGGAATTAGAAGACTCGGTCAAAGGAATATCAATGTCTTCAAGCTTGCAGCGGCGCAGAAGAGTGTAACGACTGGAAGAGTTTCTCTGAATCTCTGCCTCAAGTGCATTAACGTTCTTTAACGCTGATTCAACGTGCTTGCTACGCTTCTGGAGTTCACGACGCTGCTCTGCCAAGTTTTCTGCTGATTGTGCGTAGATTTCCTTTTGCTTCTCGAGGGCCTCTCGGAGGAGTTCAAGTTCCGCTTCGAATTCATCGAGCTGGTTGCGGATTCCTTCTTGCTGACTTTGTAGCTCTTGAATCAGGCCCTGGTCGCGCTCGTATTGGGCCTTGAGGCCGTTGATTCGGTCCTCAGTTGCTTGGATACGCTGTTTCTCAAAGCTGAGCTGGTTCTCGATTCGGCTCTTTTGGGTGGTGAACTCAAGCTTCTTTTGCGCGGCCTCTTCCTGCATAGAGCCCTGCTGGGCCTCATATTCTCGGATGTCATCATACCCTAAGCGCTTGCAGAAACTGCGATAGATCTCATCCTCGACAGTGCTGACTGAAGCTTGTGACGTTTCGATTGTCTCGTCTAGCTCGTCAAGGTTCTCCTTACGCTCGGTGTATTTGGGTCGCAGTTCCTCCATCTGGCGCTTAACAAAGTCCAGCTCGCTACGCTTGCTCTCGAGGTTCCTTTCAAGCGCCTTCAGCTCATCACGAGAGTAAATGAGGCGCTGCTCGAGACCGACGAGCTCGCCCTGCAGGGTCTCTTCTTCAGAGCCTCGGCGGTGACTCTTGGGGAGGGTCGCGAGATCATTCATGAGCTTCTCCTTTAATTTATACAGGTTCTCGACCTCGGAATCTTCCCAGCGCTTGGAGTTCTGCTGTTGAGGACCACGTCCACCAGTCATGAGACCGCCTTTGTGGATGACAGTTCCATCGAGAGTGACAGCCTTCGCATCCACATTTCTTTCGTAGCAAAGGTACTTGGCCGTCGCCAGATCGTCACAAACAATAGAGTTGCCGCACGCGTAGCTAATTGCTCGTGCAACTGAATCATCATAGTCAATAGTCTCAATGGCAGGGCGCATGCCCCGATGCATGCCCTTCAGGTTCGAGTTGAATGCCTTGACTTGAATGGTTTCCAGCGGGATGAACGTGGCCTGACCTGCGCGCTGGTCGCGTAGGTGCTGAATGCACTCCTTTGCGGTCTTCTCGTTGTCAACAACAATGGCGTCGAAGTGTCGACCCAGTACGGTGCTGACCGCATCGGAGTATTTCTTCTGCTTCGGCCGGCAAAGATCACTGACACGGCCTTTGACACCGGGGAAGATGCGCTTCAAGGTCGAGATCAACTCTTTGGCGCGAAGTTCGCGCTCAGTCTGCTTCTTACCATCGTCAGCCTCGAGAAGTTTCCTTAAAACGACCTGAAGCTTTTCCTCGAGCTCAGTCCGCATTTGCGAGACCTTTAAACGCTCGGAAGTCAATGCGTTCAGCTCCTTCTTCTTACGCTCGATATCTTTGGATGTGGACTTGATGGTGTCATTGAGCGACGACTTGCGTTCGTTCATGTTCTGGACATCGGATTCAACTGATTTCAGTTGCCATTCAGTGCTCTCAAACTTGCCCTTCAAGCTATTCACTGCTTCAGCTTCAGTCTTTCTCTGCCGTCGCAGATTGTCAAGGTTCAACGAATCCGCCGATGAACGTCGGTTCACTTCTTCTCTGAGTTTACGGTACTCCTGCTGATCAGCTTCGCTCAGCTGGCCACCCTTCTTGCTCATGGCCTTCTGCCATTCAACTTCCCATTGGGCCTGGGCTTTCTCGACAAGCTTGAGGTCTTTTTCTAGTTGTTTGCCATTGTTGGATTGTGATGTTCGCTCCTTTTCGATCTCAGTAATCTTTGACGCGTATCTCTCAACCTTCTTCAGGGTGATGTCGATTTTCTCATCCACAGGCACAAGTGAGTTGTTGAGTTCTTCAATCTCCCTCTCCTTTTTCGTGATGTTTTTCTCAGCTTTGCCAACATCTCTGCCGACTCGAGCATGTTCCTTCTTGGCATCTTCAACGTTCTTCTCATATTTCTCAACGCCACGGCGGTACTCCTTGAGCTCATTTTGGTATTTCTGGATATCAGCACTGGAGTCATCGATCAGTCGCTGGAAGTGGAAAAGCTTCCACAGGATATGAGTAATAATGGCCTGGTCGCGTTCTTCGGCCTTTTTCGCGTAGTTCTCAGCCTCTCTCTTCTGTTCCTGGTATTGCTTCACTTCGGAGTTGATGCCTCGTCGACGGTTGAGCTGGATAGTTTGCTGTTCTGCGGCCTCCTCCGCCTCCGCCTTGAACTTTTCATAGTCGGCCTTGTATTCCAGACTGCCAGAGATCTGCTCAATCAACCGGGTAAGGTCTTTGGGCGACTGGGATGCGATCGCCTCGACATCACCCTGGAACACAAGGAAGTTTCGCGCTTTGATCAGGATGTTCTCCTCCTCCAAGGCCTCGTTGTATTGGTGGGCGGACACGATTCGGTTGTTGATGCGGTATTCGCTGACACCTTGGCTGGTAATAGATCGGCGCCATTGCTGCTCCTCGCCCGCATCATCCTCATAGACTGCCATCACCCAAGCGGACTTCGGGTCGTTTCCACCGGTATCTTGCTCCAAATCCATGCTCTCTGGCTCCTCTTCTTCCTCGCCATCCTGCCCATCAGCAGCAGGCTCTCCGTCCACTTTAGATGTGCGCAAAACACGGCCGCGGTACACAAGATCCCGGAGATTGGTCGATCGCAGGTGAGAAGACTTGATTCCTAGGACAAAAGATATGGCGTCCATCCTAATGCGCGTTAGCCTAGAATCCTTTGGACTAACGCCAGGAGTGACTCACGAGTTTGACTTGCCAGACCCGTTCGGGCCAATAATCGAGGTGAAATATGCATCTCCGAATAGGAGGACATGATGTCCCTTGTAGGACTTGAAGTCTAGTAACAAAGTTAGCTACTGCTTGCGCACCTTCCGGTCAGTACATACTGAAAAGCTCCAAACGAATGAGTTTTCCCATCTTGCCAGCGGCTTCCCTGAGGGAGCAACGCGCCGAGAAATCAAGAACCCTGTTATTAAAGCAGAGCTAAGTTGTGCGCAAGATGTGTGAGGGGCGCGATAGCGGGTGGACCGCGTCCACCTAGGACGCGCCGGGGCCATCACGTGGCTCCAAATTTAGTGATGCGGCATTGCATGCTACAATGTTTTCTGACAAGCAGTACTCTTATAATATAATTTTTTGTGTTTCTCAATTGAAATCGCGCTCTTGACTAGTGTTACAAGTGCTGTGTCGCCATCTAAGAGACAAAGCCAAAATGATGTACAGACTGAACTAGATACGATCCATGAATCGACCTTCACGGGGCATGATACTTGGATATGATCATCAATCAATCTCTGAATGGCATCTTCACATTCACCATGCGCCCAAAGTGTAGGAGATCATCCGAGATGTATCCATTGGAGTCCAGTCGGAAATGGGTCTTGTGCCCCGCCAACTGCACAATGATGAAGTCTTCGTTTGTGAAAAGTTGTCGTACGCTCTGGAAAATCCGACGAGGCATGGATTGCAGTCTGGTGAACAAGGTTGGCTCCGTTTTTAATTCACGTCCGAGTTTGGTACTTTCCTCGTAACGCTTCATGGTTTCCGGAGAGACCGAGATTCTGCGCTTGAAAGAGAGATCACCCGGTGCCACTTCGACCTGGTAAGGCTTCTTGAAAGGAACCATGCTTCGGACTGTGAAGAGGACGCGCATACGACCATTGGAATTGATCGCCTTGATATTTCTGACTAGGGAGCCAGTTCGGGCGATGAACAAGGTGCCTCCAAAGCTCATCATGATACAGATACCACCAAATAGAGATTTCTGCCACATTGGAATAGGAACCAAGGGATCCCGGAGAACCGCGTTCGAGTTGTAGATGGAATAGGCGAAGCAAAATGCGGACAGACCATACGCAGTCAAGACATATGGGCGATGAGAAGGCGCCTTGAACAAAAGCACTGGTCCGACTTTTAATACCTTCGCTTGCAGCTTCGCAAGGGCACGGGGGTTCTTGTTCCCATAAGGACTCGAGGCCTGCCACGCGGAATCGACAGTTCTGGCCACACCCTTGACCTTGTAATGGGGTGCACTAGAATTGAAGTAGCGCAAGGAAGATGTCGAGTTCATCTGAAAGCCAGGTCGCATTGGACTTTGTAGGCATTGCCGCCAGAATATTGAGAAGGTGGGTGGTCTGACGGACATGGTTGCGCTGAGCCTATGGATGTTCAAGTTAGTAAAGCGATCAAGGCCATAACACGCAGTCAATTGATAGCTATGAATCCCGAGGAATATGGAGAAAGAATCAACGACGGAATAGGTTCGTTCTGTAACTTACTAGGACGAGAATCGGTTGACCGTCGTTCTCATCGGGTCTCGCCGATAACAGCCAAAACAGCAGGCGGCAGAAAAAGGTTCCCGTCTTGGCCGCCGGTGAAAGCTCCCAACGCTCTCCACAGCTCTAACGGTTGCTTTGGATTATCTCTCCAAACACACGACCCCAACATAAATCGAACTTGGAGATCTGTGCGCTTCGACTTGAGGTGGACTCTGCGTTGATCCTGCTCGTTCATTCCGAATCTAGCGTCTGCGGCGAGTTGCGACATTCGCCGAATACCCCAATCGGCACCGCAGTACTCCCAATCCTCCAGAACAGAATCACATAGCAATGGCAGCCAGGATCACAGTCGGTCAGGTCCCGGCCATGTTCGCTCGACGTCAACCGAAGGTGTTCGGTGTCGGCAGACGTGAGTTTCCCATCCATGTTCACGGCGAACAACATCTCCGCAACCGAAAGCCGGTCCTCAGAGCTCAAAGCTACGGCGGAACTTACTTGCAATACAACAAGCATTACTTTACATGGGCTAACGGCCATTCCAGGCCTGCAATCTACCTCTCCCACAACTCAGAACACCGCTTATCCGCTCTACCCCTCCGTCGCGCAGCTCCTCCGTGAGAAGGGCATCCCCGAGTCCGACGTTTCTAAGATCCCAGCCTCCGGCCCCAAGGGTCGTCTGTTGAAGGGCGACGTGCTTGCATACATCGGCAAGATCCCGGCGAACTATCCGGCAAACCAAGCCGCCACTCTTGCCAAGCTTACCCACCTCGATCTGAGCAACATCAAGATTGCGGCACCTGCGGCACCGGCCGCACCGGCCGCGGCCGAAAAGAAGGTTGTGGCCGAGCCCCCGCGCTTGACTTCGGTGGCCATCTCAATTTCCCTGGCCGCCGTGCTGGCTGCCCAAAAGAAACTCCAAGATAACCTGGGTGTGACGGTGCCGCTGTCCCGCTTCCTTGCCGTGGCTACAGACCTTGCCAACGACGACCTGCCTCGCCCGGCTAGCTCTAAGCGCTCCGCCGACGAGCTTTTCGACGAGATTCTCGGTGCCGAGCCGATCAACACATCACGCGGTGATTACGTTCCCGACGTGGACGCTTTCGACGCTCCTAAGACTGTCCGCTCTAAGCCCGTCACTGAGGACCTGATAGATTTCCTTAGTGCCAAGCCGTCCAAGAAGTCTACACCTACGGCTTCGGTTGAGAGCGCGGGTGTCGCTTCTAATGTTTTCAGCTTGACCGTCCCTGCTGGTGAGGAGGTCCGGGCTAAGGCATTCCTGGAGCGGATCAAGACCCTTCTCTCGGTTGAACCGGCGCGCTTGGTGCTTTAGATTTCCCTTGATGTTTCAAATCTCCCTTCTTCGAGCTTTTTCTTTTGTTTGTTCCTGAGCCAAAAACGCAGGCGAAACTTATTCATGAATGTATACAGTATAGCATAGTTAATCAGATATTTCCTTAATTGGGTTACTTCACTTGAGAGAGGAAAGTAGACCACGATACTAAAAACCGGCCTTACTTAAGTTGAATCAGCCTTGGACTTCTAAGAAACATGTAAGTGATTTAATTTCGATTCTCATTTCCATGGTTTATATCCCATGAAGGCCGGTTGGCATAGCTAAATCCTCTGAAATAGGAACATAGGCACAAATTCGTGCCGTGAAAAAAGGGTCATGTCATCATCAAAAGCGACCTCCAGGGCTTGAAAGACAAATCAATGAGAACACCCGCCGCGCAACGCCGCATACCGGCAACCAGGAAACACCACAAGCGCCGCCGCTCAAAGCCCCCAAGAAACGTGGATGTAAGATTGTTCCCTTGACTCGAAGGCGTATGGCTAGTATAACTAGGCTAAATCACAGCCAGAGTAGGAAGGAGCCAATGGAAGAGATCAAAGAAAGCAAGAAAAAACAGTGAAGAAAAAAAAACTCAAACAAGAATTACCCCATTCCGAATGAACGAGCGCCGGACGTCCACCTGCGAAATGCTCTAAACCACCGATAGAAAGAAAGATGCAATAGATGCCGACGCATAAAAAGACGAAGAGTCAGATCCCCCGCAGGCCATGCAATGATTTTCCCCCAGTGACCAAATTGAAGTGAACCGCAAAACGCCATGTCGAATGCAGATGAAAAGGCAAATTAGAAGTAGAGAGGATTGGCCGAACTACCGGATGGTGCCCCATTCGGCCAGTTTGCTGCCTTCCCGACGAGTGTCTCTTGTAGCTCGTCTATCGAATATTTTCCAGAATCTGAGTGTTTCGTCGCCTGCTCCTGTTACGACAGTCTGGCCGTCAGGGCTCATGGCGAGGTAAAGAACGCGGAAAGTGTGACCGGTCAACGAGACGATTTGTTCCATACGCGGGTATTTCCAAATGACGATTTGATTCTGGCTGTAACCGTGTGTGCTGATGATTTCATCTGAGTTTTTGGACCAAGATAGGTTGCAGACCTGGCTACCAGTGTCGACCTCTTTGATCATTGAGCCGGTTTGTGTGTTCCAGAACTTGATCGTGCGGTCAGCAGTCCCGCCGCCAGATGCGAGAAGATGATGTTGATGAGGAGACCATGCAATGGCCTTGACTGCAGCGTTATGGTCAGAGAAACGGTAGAGTGGTGTCTCGCTCAGCTTATCCCAGACCATCAGTTTGTTGTCGTTGCCGCCGGATGCTAATTGGCCATCTTCGGTGTTCCACTTCAAACCACAAACTTCTTGTTTGTGGCCAGCGAGCTTTCGAACGTACTGATCTGGAGAACGAACATCACGGTGATAAATGAGACGGTCTCGAGATCCTGAAGTAAGAATGTGATCGTTCCACGCCAAAGCGCCGACTCGGTTGGTATGTCCAATCATGGTTCGTAGCCGCCGGCAATGCTCAGCATCCCATATCTGTACCAGACCTTTACCTGTACCAATTGCAAGATGTGTGCCCTGCAGTTCCTAGCGTAAGTATCATGTATAGAGCGTTGCCATGCGAATTCCTTGCTTACCCTTTGAATCCAGCTCACGCTGGTCACGGTATCATCTTTCAGCTCACACAGCCTGGTGACTCCACCGGTATGAGAGTTCCACATGTAGACAGAGTTTGCCAATCCAACGCCGAGAACATTGCTACTCCCCCAGTCCACCAAGTTCAAGTAGAAATCATCCTGAAGATCCGGCGCATCTAGGACCTTGTAGGGCACCTTGTTCACATACCGGGCCTGTTTTCGAGGTGTTTCCAGAATACGCTGACTGTCATATCGAATAGGAGAAAGACTGTAGAGCTCAGAGCGCACGTCTAAGTTGGGGCCATGCACACTTCGAGGGGTTTTAGAGGGGGTTGGGTGTCCCGATCCGGGTCGTGAAGGTCCATAGTTGAAGAGGTTCTTGTGTGGGGTGGTGGGGGTGATGCTAGCGGGAGGGAGATTGGCTGCCATATGAGCAGGAGGTGTATGTGATCGGGTCTTGTCATTGATTCCATTGCTGAAGCCGAGCAATGGGTCGGATGGCACAGAGGTCAAGTCAGGCTGTGGGACCGTGTTTCCGAACAGCTCGCTGCGCAAAACTCGAGAAAATGTACGGTTGGCTTCCTCAGCTGCGGTTAAAGGTCAGGTCAAATGTACAACACATTGGGTTCCGATAGTAACACACTCTTTTGGAAATGAAGCTCGGAGTGAGGGGGGCGTTTCTTGGTCTTGGAAGGAGTAGATGGACAACCATCTTCATGCAATAAACTATAAGTCGCTTGTAGATCCTGTCCGTCGCGATTGGGAATGAAGCTGAATTATGATCAGTAGCTGAGTCACAGATGACTGCCATTGTTTTGGCGCAGCTTTCTGATTGGAGAAAAGTGTGGCTTACCGATCCCCGTAGACCCGCTGTCTCTTGCGACACGGGCTGGAGGCTGGGGTCCTGTCCCGCCGGCTCCCAGCAGACTCATAGTCCTTCAATGCTTTTGCAAGCGCATTAGGGTCGATTGGCTCTGCTCCATCTTGTCGTTGGCCGTTGCCCAAATTTGAATTATCTGGGAAATACATCGTGCGCTTTGACGGCATGCTTGGCGGTGTCTTCGATCCAGGTGGTGATGCGATGTTTGAGATCTGCGATTTTTGCGGTTTGGTTGCCGACCTGTTCCCGGCCTTGTCTAAATTCTGAGGTCTATCCGCCATGGCGATCCCTAGCTGTCTGTCCGAGGCCCAGAGACGAAGTGCAGCCGATCAAGATAGAGATAAGAATTGCATGAGATGCAAGTGAATTTCTGTGAATCGAGGATGTCGAACGTTCAGAGATCCGGGTGTAGATTCAAGGGTATTTGAAGGGCGATTGGCAGAGGGTCCGTTGTTGTTGATCCAAAGGCGGAATGGTTGCCCCGGCCGTTAACACCTGAAAATGGGACAAGTTCCAGGATAAAGCACTATCAGACCCTGTTTCACCACAAAATGAACAAAGAAGTGTCTAAACTGTAGGCATGTGAATGAATGAATGTCTTCAAGGGAGTGACGGAGTTGCGCAGGGCGACTCTCTAGGTCACGCGTCGGGTACGCTAACCCGATTCAGCGAGGGCAATCGGCCCCATCCAGTCCGTTGTCTTTGCCTCTGGCCACTCTCATTGACATTTGATTGACTATTCATTTTAGCAGTGGAGTCTATCTCTTTAGTTCATTCTCAAAAGCCATGTTTCATGCTGGTTGCCGAGATTCTTGGAAACGTTCTATGTCAGCATGGCTTTGTTACAATTGAGACCGATGCCACAGTGTTAGTCCTGTTGTTTACAGAAAGGGACGCGCCCACACCGTCTAACTGGACCACTTAAAGTGGGGGGGATGTGAGGGATCTGTACTCCATATCGACCGTTTCACTAACGCGAAATCCACAGACTATTGATTCGATATACGCGCTTGCTTTGACGCGACGCGACGAAGCTTGGGCCATAGCAACGACGATACCAAACCTGACTTCTAGGAAATTACATAGTGGGGTTGACCAGAGAATAGTATATCCATGTCCTAATAGCAATAATTGAAACCTATCATGTCCTGAATCCCTGAATATCAATGACTCTAAAACTCCCTCCAAGTTTCACTGGTGGCTTTGTTACGTGACATGGCCGCAGTCACCGCCAAACTAATTAAAACCTCCGGCGGCAAAAGCCAACCCTCTCTCTTTGTGCACCCTGCAATGGTCCTTAGGCGTCTTTGTCCTGATATTATTGGTTGTTCTCGACGTTATTCTACAATGGCTGCCAAGCAACCTGCTCTGGACTTCTTGACCTTTGTCAATGCTGCTCCTACCCGTGTGTAGTTCCATTCGATGACGTGGAATGTCGCTGATCTGTCTTATCTCCAGCTTTCCATGCCGTCCACGAAGCCAAGCAGCTTCTGGCCAAGGCTGGATTTCAAGAAATAAAGGTCGGCTCAAGCTGAGCACCGGAGTAATCAATTGTGGCTCATCCATCAATAGGAAAAAGACTCTTGGGCGTCGACCTGCCAACCGGGAGGCAAGTATTACTTGACTCGCAACACTACTACCCTTGTGGCTTTTGCGATCGGCAAGCAATGGCAGGTATGTATCAATTGCGGAACTGCGTAATGAGTTTTTCGATTAATCATGTTAATCATGGATATAGCCGGGCAATGCCATCTCTATGATCGGTGCTCACACCGACTCTCCGGTCTTGAGGGTCAAACCCGTTAGCAAGAAGAGCGGGGAAGGGTTCGTCCAGGTCGGTGTTGAGACCTACGGTGGAGGCATCTGGCACACTTGTACGTGCCATTGAATCCCCCCAAACTATCATAGTCGCTAATTTCCTGCAGGGTTTGATCGTGATCTAGGTGTCGCTGGCCGGGTTATGACTCGTGCAAGCGATGGATCCATTGTGCAGAAACTGGTCAAGATTGACCGTCCCAGTATGTTTCATGTTGACCCAATAAATGTACCTTGCTAACATGGTAGTCCTCCGTATTCCAACACTGGCTATCCATCTGGACCGCCAGGAGAATTTTGCATTCAACAAGGAAACACAGCTGTTCCCTATCGCTGGCCTTATTGCTGCAGAGCTTAACCGCAATGGTGGAACCGACACCCCTGATACAGAAAAGGGTGGCGAATTGTTCTCACCATTGAAATCTGTCACAGAACGTCACCACTCTCACTTCGTTGAGCTTATTGCTGCTGAGGCTGATGTCAATCCCAGCGATATTCTGGACTTCGAAATGATCCTGTTCGACACTCAAAAGTCCTGCCTCGGCGGTATGCTGGAGGAATTCATCTTCTCCCCTCGTCTAGACAACCTGAACAGCACTTTCTGTGCTACAGTTGGTCTGATTGACTCTGTGGCCGACAAATCAGCCCTCGACGACGAAGAAGCGATCCGCCTGATTGCCTTGTTTGACCACGAGGAAATCGGAAGCCGCACAGCACAGGGTGCGGACTCGAACATTCTTCCGTCGATTATTCGCCGTCTATCGGTCCTTCCCTCCTCCTCCCCCAAGAGCACCGACCTGTCAACTGCCTACGAGCAGACTCTGTCCACCTCCTTCCTTGTGTCTGCCGACATGGCTCATTCAGTCAACCCGAACTATTCGGGGAAATACGAATCGGACCACAAGCCGGAGATGAATAAAGGCTTGGTGATTAAGATTAACGCCAACGCTCGCTATGCGACGAACTCTCCTGGAATTGTACTCCTGGAGGAGATTGCGCGCAAGACCACCAAGGAAACTGGCGTCCATGTTCCTCTTCAGCTCTTTGTGGTTCGCAATGACTCAAGCTGTGGCAGCACCATTGGCCCTATGCTGTCTGCTGCGCTGGGCGCGCGAACACTTGATCTAGGCAATCCCCAGCTCAGTATGCACAGTATCCGTGAAACTGGCGGTACCTATGATGTTGCCCATGCCATTCGTTTGTTCACTGGCTTCTTCAAGCATTACTCAGAGCTGTCGAAGACGATCATTGTGGATTAAGCTTACCGTAAATAACTAGAGTAGTACAATCAATAACTATTCAAATAGAACAGTATTTCATTTCAACGCATTCAACAGATTGCATATAACACCAGAACATCTTTAAATAAAACAGAAACGTACGTGCATGTACCTTGGGGAAAGCACGTGGTCCGGGACGAGGAAAATCCACAACCCGAAGTATTAATATCCCAGTAGTCTACACTTGGAATATCAGGACATGTGGAATTGCCCAAACGGCCGCTTTTCCACTAACTAGGCCAGAAGGACCCTGAGCGCTATACCCCGTACTGCGGGCAACCATTCTTGACCAAAATTTCCACGTCCGGTGTGTCTAACCAAAATTGTGATTATCTTACCCAGCTGGCTATCTTCTTTCTACTGTTCTCTACTCCATACATAAAATAGCAAAACAAAAACATACAACAGTGAGGATTCGCTGGTGGTCACCCACCCAACTACTAACTCACCGGCGTGTGGCTTAAGTACGGCTGAGCGGACGGGAAGCCCTGTTTTCCACACCCTATGGTCGTATGTATCAGGTATATTATTGAAGAGGTACATAGAGTAAACGCAAGGATAGTTCGTGAGTGAAAGGGTGAGGCTGTAAGTTGAGCGTGTGGGAAGCCGGGCGACAGTCGCCCTATATCGTGGAGTTGCCCGAGTAATCTCTGAAATTCGTTATATAGTAGTGTTTGAAGTGAAGCACATGTGGTGAGCGCATCATAGCTACCAGTGAGGTACATATTTCGACCATGAGACTGTCTCAAACGCACTCTCCGGCAAACTCCTTAACCCAATCAAATCTTCTGTTAAGATAAATCCTCTGCCAATAGCGTAAATGGCACAGAGAAACGAAATCGGAACCAAGGCTCGAATAGGAATTTCCAAGTTTGGGTCCTGCTCAGGATCAATATTTCTCAATCTCGCAGCGAAACGACCAATCCATCCATGACTTTCTCGTTTTTGCTCGAATGAAGTTTGAGCTGCGGTATATGGGAGGTCCGGTGGGAAAATGGTTCTGTGGAAGTATAGCGCAAGAAGACCTCCAACCAAGGCGTAGGCTAGGGCATCGACACTAGCAATCCGCCAAAGTAGCCTCTCTGTCTCTGTAGGGAAGTGATAATTCCACGCAATCAAAAACGTAGAACTGAAGAGAAGAATTACTGGGCCACAGATGATTTCGGCCTGGGTATCCACAACTGGTGTAAAATGGCTCGGAATGCGATCATAGGGGCGTCGTGTAGGTCGAGTAAATAGCGGGATTCGCATAGAGTGCGTGATTTGAATGTAATATCTCCAAAACCGAGAATAAAACCACTCATTACGAGAGATGAAGTCAAGTGGCGTTTCATACCACTTTGACTCTGGGTTTTGGTCGAGCTTTTTGCGAATGATAGCCATAGAGCTCTTGAGCTTTAAAGTGACTGGTCTTTCGATATCCATGGGCTTATGATACCAGCAGTAGGATGTCACGAGAAAGTTTAGAATAAAGGAAAGCGTGGTAAGCTCGAGAGTGGTGACATGAAGTCCCTGTGCAAAACGAAAGACGCAATTCAAGCAAAACCAGAGGGCTTGGGCTATTGTGATCAATCTATCCACCACGGTAAGTATAAGAAGCGGAAGAGAAGGCTTAATTGGAGTAAGTTGTTAAAGTACCTAGCAAGTCGATCTGATTTGCTCTTATCTTCGATTTCCTCCTTTTTTATACTCGGATAATCAACATATCCTTTTTTCACCAAAATAAAAAGCTGTCTGCCGTTGAGAGGGAATGAAGGCAAGCAATCTATTTCCGGGGGCTCGATTAAAAATCCCCCCATATCGGCGAAGAACGCATGCTTAATCGTCCAATTTTTATACCCGGCGTCGTGGAAATCCTGTTCTGTCAGTTTCTCGTCGCTTGGGGAACAGCGTATCACCCACTTTAACAGAACGGCGGGCGGAGGACCACTGTCCTAGAACCAGCAGCAATAGGAACTCAGATCCAAGCAGTGCAATGCAAGCCAGATCGAATTTGTATCGCCATCTCGTAAACGCGCCATCGGATTGTGCAGGTAAATTTGGGGACACGGATGTCCAGCAACAGAGAATAATTGTTAGAACGCAAGTGGATAGAATACCCCACGTCCCTCGTCCATCAGGCTCGTCAACCCAGTCATTTATAGTTGTGCCGTTCATTTTTGATATATAGTTGAACACGATAAGTCAATATCAATAAAATCAAGGGCCATAGGAGATTTAATATAGCCACTGAGACCCTCCAGCGTTAGCGCATTTCACAGGGGTGGCTGAGCCACTACTGTTTGGCTACGCGCCCCTAAAATCGAAAGATATGTAGGTGTTTGGGAGATGTGTAACAGAGTGACCTTGGCGCTCGGTGATTGGTAGCTTCGTCTTCAGTCATATTATTGCGTGGATATTGTGGTAAACCCGGGCTAACGATATAAACGCTCATCAATTGGCCGCCCGTTTTAAGGGTTTTGTCTATCTGTAGAAGGCTTAGCTATAGTAAATATCTAGTTATAAATACCGTAAATTATATATAAGTAATATAACACAGTCACTTCTACAGTAGAACGAGGTGCACTTAGGGTAAATTCAGGTCGGGTAACGAGGCCGAGCCTAAGAAGATCAAGTATAGTGACTCGGAATTGCGGGACCGATTGTCGTAGTGCTTGGTGGTTCTCGGGGTCTCTCACGGGTTCTCGGGTTTGAGAAATAAAGGGCGCTGGCTGGTAGTGACTGCTTACTCGGCTGCTAGGTATAGATATACGATCGTCGATGAGGTATTTTTACTATTGGGTACTTGGAACAGGGCGCAGTATCTGCAGTTACTAGGGAAGCAAGCCACGCTATACTAGAGCAGCGATCATATCCAGGTAGCCTCGGAGAAGCAGGTCACGGATAAGATACTAGGACAAGGAATTGGCGAGGTAGTAATTATCGAATCGAGGACGATGAATAATCGAGGGGAACAGAAAGAGAGTAATCCATTTTCAAGAAGAGTAGACTATAAAGGCTTGAGTAAATACCCTACAAACGGATGATCTATACCGCATTACTCCCCCGAAAGTCGTGCAACCTCCTCACAACGTCATCTGCGCCAAGAGGTCGAATAATTCCGGTCCTAGAGTGAATTGTGAAGGCAACCAGCGCTCAGCCGTAGTTTGCGACCGAAAAGTACTGGGGGCGAATAGGGCAGTCGGCGAGTCCAATTGGGCGGGAAAAATCGCAGGGGCGCAGCGGTGAGTGCAAGATAGACAGGCAGAATAATAGAAAAAGGAGAGAAGACCAGGCAAGATAGGTCTTCGGTCTGAGGGCGTTGAAGGGAGGAATTGGAAGCGAAGGAGGCAAGGTGATTTGAGTCTTTTTGGCGGCATTCATGGGTTATAAAATCCTCGTTACATCAATCTTCAGTTTCTAATTTGCATTTTCAGCTTCCAATAATATATTTAACCGTCTCTCAACTCCCTTCAGGATCTTCCGGACAACTCTGCTCTGGAGCACACCCTCTTCATAACTAACATTAATTATACACTGGCCATCCTTCATGCTTCCAATTGCAAAATACAGCATGGGTCCCACCCTTGCTTTCTGCGCTGCTACAGAGAACTCCGTGCCTTTCAGCTGCCAAGGCCCAGATGATTGGCTTTCCGATTCAACCAAGCTGGACACACAGAAGGTCTTCGTGACAGCGACATCTAAAACATTGTATATTCCCGCCGTAATAGCCTCATCATCTTCCCCAATAGCCGTCAATCCCAGAGCATTCGCCACTGGAAGTGGTGTGTGATGCGTGAACATCGCAGAATCAAGGTCCGCTTTAGCCTTTTGACTTAGCTGCCATATGAGCGCAACTTGTCTATCGTTATCCGACGATATAGCTCCAGCTCTGCGGTATTTACCGAGCCAGTAATTGGTCTGATGACTGGTCACATAGTTGCCCATAGTGCTGGAGAACTCGGCCGGCAGAAAACGCCGTAGGTCAACTGCAAGATACGATAGGCCCATTTTTGCAGTTAAATAAACATCCGATGCAAGAGTCACGTGAATCAGGGTTAGGATGAGGGTGGTCATTGACGTTTCATGTTCCCGGCAGGCTTTAAGTGATGCTGCGAGTTGTGATGAGCTGAGGCACATCCTTTCAACCTTGGTGACTGGCCGTTCCGCGAGAGGCACTGGATTATTTATGGAAGGCAAACCCTCTTCGAACTTGACATCGTTGAAGAAGGTATAATTCTTCCTCAGGAAGACCTTGATCAAAAGAGAGGAGAGGTAGCTCAGGATACCAATGAATAGGCTGAACCTCATGCCGAGAAGCCGGAGAAGAGCCATTGACTCAGGCTTCAGCTCATGATTTGGCACATCAAAATCAGTTGGTATGTCTTCCTCTTTCCCATTCTCGTGTTGGCCCCTGGTCACTTTGTTGAGTGCAGCGAGTAAGCTGCGGTGAAATATCATCCCTGACCTGCCATCACAGACCGAGTGGTGAAAGATGAATAATATATTCGACCCATTGACCACAACTCTCCACAGTGGTTTTGTCTTATCTTCGGTATTGAACCAGGTGCCATGCTCTTCCTGCAGCAATCGAGTAAATTGATCTTGCTCAGCCGCAATATCCACAAACCTGACGCAGTCTTTGAAACAAATCTTCCTTAGACGTGCCTGCCAGGTCCTTTTTCTCCCCATCTTCTTCGTCGATGGTTGATTTACTACAATTGTTGCCAGGACAGGATGCTCCGAAATCACCAAGGGAAGAGCCTTGTACAGCATGTCCGGAGTTAGGGGCATGTTGTCTGCTTGCTCATATGTCGCACAAACAATTGTGTTTGAAAAGACACCGAGATCATGGTGGATTTTGTACATGCTCTCGATGACGCCTTTCATTGATATCAGTGTTTGTTTGGGTCGAAGAAAATAGGCAATACTAACCTGCAGGACGTATGAGTTCATAACTCTGAATAACTTGTCTGGATTTCAAGACATCATTTGTTACATTCATATTGAATTCAGGGTTATCCACGGCAAATTCAAAAAAAAGAAAAAAGAAAAACCAACGTAACGTTGAATGAGAGCTAGTTGCGCTTTCGAATTGGAGGACATATCACGTGATGATCTGAAGCATAACACTCCGAAATACACTTAGTGACTATTTATAGACCCACCGCTAACTAAGGCCCTGACGTGAGTCAATCATTGAACGGACCGCATCAAATTGAGGGCCTTAGCAAGATACACCATGTACAATCCTATATTGGTTCTATAAGCAGCATATTACGGTATCGGGTAAATCAGCTGATGTGCCAAAGACAGTTTAGCGTATCTTGGCATCAGGTTAACAAACAGTGTAGGTGGTGACACCGGAACTACTGTACCCCAGCTCACCAAATCACGGGGAGTCTCCACCTCGACTCCTTATACCTTCGTTTGTTGGATACCGTCCAAGCCCTCATGACCCTCTATGACAGACGTTGATGCCTTTCGGGATGCGGAATACATCGCTGACGTGTCCGGCCTATCCTATGACGATGCGGAGCCCCCCAGGCCAACAGGCACGCTCAGCAGCCAAAATGCGCGTGTGAAGAAAGTCAAGTCGACTGTTAAAGTCGCCTTCATTGATCGATTGCTGCGCGATCTCGACATATTAATTTATTGTCAACTCTCCGCCCTGTATTACATGGAGTAAATCAACCCCAAACCCTGATCCCCACCCTTCCATCGCGGCAACTCTAACATAATTATAGCTGCTCAATTGTCCTATTTGCAATACGTGCCATTATTCAATTGATCTTCTTCACGCCAAAAGCACCCCCCTTCGAACCCACACGCCATCAACCGTTTGTCGGCGCCATCATCGGCAGTAACCTCATCTGCATGCTCTTCCATGCTTTCGTGATTCGCCCCGAAGCTGGCGAGGAAACACGCGGCTACCTACATGGGGGACTGTTCATCGACTTCATCGGGCAGACTCCCGTCTCTGTTTATCGGCTTCTGTCCTTCGACCTTTTAATTTTCCTCATCGATTTTATCATGCTGGGCTTGATTATCGAGCGGGTGAAGACTAATGGAACCCCTACGCCAACGGCTGCAACACCGAATGCAGATACAGCTGCAGATGCAATCACAGATACAAGCCCAGACGCGGACGGGTCCCAGCCCCAAGACCATGACGCCGAAGAACGTGGTATTTCACGACAAGAGGATGGCGGGGAAACGATTTCACCCGCTCATGATAGTAGCCACATTGACGAAGAGGTCGAAGAAGAGCGCACGACGCTCTTGGCCGACCCGGCCGATGCGGAATCTGGAAGTGCTGGTCGGGGTGAGCACCCGATGGATACATTCGCGGCTGGCGAGGCTGTCATTGTCAATATGAGCTTCCTAGGCACAATTCGTGATCAGTGGCGCCACTCAAATGCGGTGCCACGGTCGACATCGGGCTTTGTGCCGTCTCCCGAGACGGCAACGTTTCTCCGGCAGCGCTTTGGTCTCCAGGTTGGGACTAATGGTCGCATTGAGCGTGCGAATGTAATTTGATGCAAATATGTGATTGTATATACCACAGTTTAGACCACGGAAATTATCCCAATCAGGGTGTTGCCGCTTTATGAAGGCTCCTGCTCACTGGATATTTAACAAGATGATGAGCTGCGCATCCCATGGATCACCATTTGTTAAACTTGAACCACCCACTATGCCACCAACTTGCTCCCGATCCTCTGAAGATTTAGTAGAGCAAGAGGTTGAATAAGTAGGAGTCCCAAGCTCCTATTCCTTCCGTGGTATTACTGTTCCGTGCCTAGCCTTCCCCCTATCTCGGATACCTAGCGGCCTTCACCTTGCTATCGGGATTCTGGTAGATTTCCTAGTCTAGGATCCCAGTATCTGTACAGGGCGGTACCCTTTTCCGTACAATTGTGTCTTATTGAGCCTACTTTCACTAATACCAACTATTCACGCCCTGACCAGGTCGTTCCAAAGTCCCCCATTATTAGCAGTACACTTTGGTGGAGTCGCTATCTGGAATTATCTTAGCGCTGCCTTTTATCTACTTCGGCCGTTAGAGAGGATAGGGGGTTGACTTGACTACTAGCACTAGCGAGAGTATTCTCATTGCTCGCTCTTATTTGGCGATAACGAATGCATCTTGTACGTAGAGAGGTGAGCTGTTTTTGCCAGACCAACCGACCACCAAAGAAAGATAGTCTACCACCGGGTACCTTTGTTCCCCGTTAAGATATTTTACAATCTCAGTGCGCCTTCGAGGCTGATGTACAGTACCAGTATTCCTCTCAACAGACGCGAGGGCGTTCTGTCTTGATATCCGAAGATCTTCCCGAGGCTGAACGTCTCGGACCCTAGGTCTCGCGGGACCATACTACCGCAGCCCATTTTGTAGGAATTTGCTGTAAGGGTTAGCAAACAGTAGATAATTACTGCAGTGACTGTTGGGGCTAGTTCTAACCGATGTGACACGTAAGAACATATACATACACTAGATACTCGTGCGAGGAATTGTGCATATATGTCAAGTTGAGGATATTATATGGCCCCTCTAGGCCATAAACAAGAACCTTAGTTTTTGTTATGATCTAGTGGTAAAATAAGCTGCACGAATTTCGTCAATATATGGCTTTTAGATAATTAAAAAATGATTCATGAGATACATAGAGAGCATTTTTTTACTGCAACGCGATTCGTGTACTGATGACATTCACAATCGAGCGCGCCTCCCCTTAAGCTTTCTTTTGATCATTGAGTCTTTTTACGGCCTTTTTCTGTGCCTTTGCGCGGGCTTTCTTTTCGTTCTTTATTTTCTTCGCAGCCGCCTTCTGTGCCTTTGTGTGGGTTTTCTTTTCGTCCTTGAGCTTCCTCACGGCCTCTTGCTGTGCCTTTGAGCTGGCTTTCTTCTCGTCCTTGAGTTTCTTCGCAGCCGCCTCCTGTGCTTTTGCGCGGGCTTTCTTTTCATCCTTGAGTTTCTTCGCAGCCTCTTGCTGTGCCTTTGCGCTGGCTTTCTTCTCGTCCTTGAGTTTCTTCGCAGCCGCCTCCTGTGCTTTTGCGCTGGCTTTCTTCTCGTCCTTGAGTTTCTTCGCAGCCTCTTGCTGTGCCTTTGCGCGGGCTTTCTTTTCGTCCTTGAGCTTCTTCACGGCCTCCAACTGTGCCTTTGTGTGGGATTTCCTTTGTTCTTTGACATTTTGACAAGTCATTCCCTGCCTTGAACTCTCGGTGGGCTGTTCGGCTTTGGTAATTTCAGCTGTAACCATGACTGAAGTAGCCTCTGCTGTTTCCTCTGTTGCATTATTCTCATTCCAAAATTTGTTAAGAAGTAACCATAATAGACCAAATAATATCAACATGGGTAGCCAGCTCACAATGAGCAGGAATACCATTAGTAGTAACACACCATAAATGGGTTCGATGAAGGCAACCTAGATAATATCATAAGTGACAATTCGCTATAACATCTGGAAAGGCGAACCTCCTGTCCTTTGGGTCGTTCAAATTTCTCAGTTAAATAGACGTGCTGTTCCGAGAAAGCCACCCAGCTCTTCAATTTCGTTTTGTCATTACTGTGTCCTACTTGTCTCCATTTCGTCTCGCAAGGCCTTGATCCGAATCGTTCCTCCCATTCGTCACGTTCGTCATTCGGCCATAGCTCATATAGAAAATCATTACTTTCCTTGATAGTAGGATGGGCGATACTGATTCTCTGAACAGCGCTTTGATTAAGGGAGCCCCGAATGATGGGCTCTTCAATGAGTTGATAATAAGATAGACCCGACGGATGAAATCGCTTTGGTGGTGGAGGTGAAAGCAGCGTAACCTTTTCACCTTGGGCTATGCGCCAAGCAAAGATCGCGGAAGCACCATGGATATAGTTACTCCATTGCCGGGAGTTCTTTCTCGATCTCAAGCAATCTGGGTGTTTCACATCCATGAGCCGCCCCATTACTGTGGTTAAAGTCTGAAGTCGATGCCTATCAGCCCATTCTTGGGCTTTTTCTCGATAGATTCCACTCCAGAGGACTTGACCATTTGGAATCCAGTCATCAGATTGAAACTGTTCAAGAATTTGGACTGCTTCTTGGACAGATAGGTATTGTCTCAATATTCTGACCAGAGGCGCTTGAGCCGATTGTTGGTCCGAAAGCGATTGAATTAACTTTTCACAATCCATCAGCCCCGTTAAGGAGGAAACGGGAGAACACAAAGCGCTTTTCTCTTCAGGATTTGCGAAAGGTGTTGCCAGAAGAGATAATAGTATAAACTATTATGTACGGCATCGAAGGGACTCGGGAAGAAGGCTTACCTCGCCACCTAAGCAAGATTTAGCAACGTCACGACTTTGGCCTCCTTTTATCTAGATCCAATGGATTGCATCTTGTGCGAGAACTACCGTGGTGATTCACGGTTGTCGAAGACCCCGCATAGAATCATATACGGTAGTAATCGTGCCAGGCGCCCAAAACACGTTCCGTGTATTGGTACACACCTGTCCACGATAATTTTCACTCAACGATAAACTCAAAATCAGGTACCTTTTGTATGGTACACAAATACAAATGGTACCTAAAGTCTAAAAATCTAGAGACATTCCATTGTCTCGACACCCCTACTAGGGGAATAATAGGTCTATACATATTAATACAGAGGGCTTCAGTCTATTTTATATCTATATAGAATATCAGGTAGTTAACTGCTTGTCTTACTGTTACTACCCCGCACTGAGCTAGACGTCAATTCCCATCATCGGCTTCGAGCATCGAACCATGACTTTTCCATAAACATTCTCCTACCTCGCATGATGGCTGAGCCGCGTAGAACGCAAAACTACCGGCACGAAGAATGCACTGCACGCGTCGTCTGGGCAGCTCATATCCTTTCTTATCTTAAAGGCAACCAAAATCACGAGGAGCTACACGAAGCCGAGAACAACGTTGAATGCGGCGGCAATACAGATGAGTTGAGCGATTCTGAGACAGACTATGAGACAGAGAAGAATATGATTCTGTCAGGTCCTCGAGAGTCTTTTCGCCAGAAATTCCTGGACTGTATTGCGCAGCTGCAGTCGCCGTGCAAGGGATGGAATGGGGTTACAGCAACGGCGATACGCGAAGGGGAGGACGGAGTCAAGGTGGACATTGCAAGGAAAGATGGCTTTCTTTCTGATGAAGATCACTTTGACGGCAAAATTATGGGTTACTGCAAGATGTTAGAGGAATATATGGCTGGCAGTGTTGGAGGTATGTAACAACTCTCAATCCTCATTGCGGGATTTTGAATATTTGATGACTTGAAGTTGCAGCTGGGATAGGGATGAACATATCTTCAACTTCGTTAACAAAATTCGAGCTCAAGGTGATAGACTATACGTCCCGTCGGGTCGATCATTGGATCAAAATTCTCCGGAAAACCCTAAAAATCGACGAAAACTGTCATGACTGGAACTCTCTACGGTAGCTTGGGCAGGATGCTGCAGTCAAGACATGGACGACCATGATGGATCTTATACTACAATTTGATGCCGATAACGAAACCGTCAAATTGAGGCCCCTAACAGTTCAACAAGCTTATAGATGTCTCGGCCTACACAGGCTAGACATTTCTTTTTGAACACGGCATGAAGCTCTGGAGCAGCTTGAACTTCATCGCCAGGCCGCTAGTCGACTGCCGATTATTGGAATCAATAGCTGCCCGGGAGCCACAATTGCAAAATTGCAAGATTTCATTGGTTCTGTCCAAATTAAAGACAACACTCGAAGCTAAAGACGTGGTTGGGATATTCGAGGCGTGGGAGCGACTAGGACTAGGTTCCACTCCCGAACCCGTGATACAAAAGCTTCAACCCTTTAGCCAAAGGCTTGAAATGGTCTGTGCAAAGTCATTTTCTCTGCATGCTGAGATGCAGCTAGTGATGTACTACGAGGAGAGATGTGCACCTCAGCCTACTCTCAACTACTTTGGATGCAGTAAAAAGACTTGCTTGCTCTGTGAAACTTTTCTTGGTGCGTTGCCGAGTCCAATTGCCACACGTGGAAGGCACGGTGTTTGTCATCTTTGAATAAGTAGGAGTCCCAAGCAACCTTACGAGGGGCTTCGAGGGTGAGCTAGGTATTATCTTCGTGGTGAGCAATTTGTAGAGTCCCGGGTCCGAGAACTCTTTTTATTTCCGGCGCCGCAGAGTTGCGGCGGCAGTCAGCTATTTTAGATCAGGAGTGCTATTTCAGCTCATGTAATTGCTTCGGCTGTTATATTGGCAAGTGACCGAAGGTGATTGATACCAATCTCGTTGGCTCTAGGTGACCTTTTGATTGCGGAGCGGAGCAAAGCAAGTATAAACCACAAGTTCGTACGTACGGGCGTGTCACGTGGCCATTCTCTTAGCGTTCTAATGTCCTATCACGTGACTAGGTAAACGCACTAGTTCTAATATGGCTAGCTCATTATTTCTGGACCAATCAAAATGCATTCATCCTATACTCATGTAGATAATATAACAAAAGCAGGGAATTGATCTAGCCGAGGGGTCGCTGTGAAGCCAGTAAGAGGGGGGCTTTGCGCAGCATTAGAAGTTGGAATGAGTCACTTCGCTCTGCAACGACTATCTCGACGGCTGCAGACCGGCGAGATCACTCGTGTTTATATTAGCGTGCATGGCCTGATATACGGAATACCGAGCCTGGGTATCCCTGGTGTCTTTGGGTACGAGTGGGGATGATCGTACGAACAGGGGTACACTTGGATATCGACCAACGTAAACCAGTAACGAGAAGGGATAGAAGACCAAATGGTAGATACCACCTCCAGTCAGGATTGGCTTGAAGCAGGTTGATAAAGAGTAACAGGGTATTCATCTTGCTTCTCTCCATATCTCAGCCATGCGTTCAGCGTCGTCTTACACTGCATGAAACATACCTACCAATCAACTCGTGCTACGACAGCGATGCGTTGTCCCCAAGAGGTACAGCTGCAGCTTTGAAGCGGGGTAGCCTTTCTCCCAGGAAGTATTCATAAGCCCATCCAAGCCATATTTCGATCATACTCCATGCTCTCAGCGCAAGGTCTTCATATCATTAATATCCCGAACCCCTACAACCGGCACCCCCGTTCAAAATGCCAACCAAGGGACGCAAAGCAGTGAAATTGTGGTCGCTCCACCCAAAGCTTCATGACGACGTAACACAGTTATTAGACGATAAAGGGCTTCAAATGGACTTCCTTGACGCCGACGATGACAAAGGCAAAATTCGAGAATGGGACTCGAATATCATGGGTCGGTTTATATGCCAAAACAGCAGATGTCATTCCAGCGGTTGGTCGAGCAAGAAAGTCGCGATTACAATCCGCATGTATCCCCGACAGCAATATAATGCACGGGTTTATCACCAGCGATGTAGAAATTGCGGAGCAGTTGGTCGGCTAGTCCTGGATACCGGGTGCTATGCGGAAAGAGTGACATACTGGCTCAAGAAATGGAATGGAATTGAGGTAGAGAAGCCCATGTTTTCTGGTCATAGCAGAGGACCGCACGATAGTGGACTATGTGAAGGCTGTAAAGCTGGTCATTGTCCCAATTCGAATGAAGATTTAGCATTGGCGCTGGCGAGGTAAGTTTGACACTAAAAGCTCTTATATATACAGTAACCAATCATTCTAGTTTATCTATCTGAGTGCTGCGCTACGAGGCATCCTATGCTCGGTACGCGGGCTACCCTCGAGCTGAAAATCCTTGCCTGACTACTCAGTCCGAGTGTGCAGAGCTTTGAGATGGAAACACCAGGGTCGAAACTGCAACAAGATTGATCAGCAACCTGTTTTTACTCTTTGATTCCTTGTTTTGTAGTCTATGAGGCTCAGCAGGAAATCGGGCTGACACGTCTTAGACTTGAGACAATGCGTTTTTTATGTTCTTTTTTCTTTTGTGTTAGCTTCTGATCATGTAGGGAGTAGTAAGATGCAGCAAGCACTTTCCTGTCTTTTTCACCAATATATCAAATTGACGCTTAATACTTGACTTGGTCTCTGTCCACAAGACAAGGAACGTTAGGCAAACTATTCAGGCACGCTTGAAACGCCTGGTCGTCTTGGGCCGGTTCCATTCTGATATACAGAAGACACAGATGTGATAATTGTCAGGCAAGATTTGCAGCGTCGAGGCAAATCAGAGAAAGGTACTTTTTAACGAAGTGTTGACGACATTGAGGGGAAATGAGGGGGCAGGCTGGCTTAACAAGACAACGGGGGCTGGAGCTAGTTAGCGCTGGCAGGCCGGCAGGACGCTAGTGTAATGGTCAAACAGTTATAGCCTAGGGGTTGGTTGGTAGCAGGAAAAGCGCGAGTTCCTCAGTTCATTATTGGCCAACACCTCTCCGTATCACATCGGCCTGCGTTGGGTTGGGTTTCAAAGGGTCATGCAGAAGTCTAGGGCTGGCCGCGTCTACATTTCTATTAATAGCTGCCCTCCAACTTTGCTCAGGTGATGGTCAGTAAGCAAGTCCTTGAGAGAAAAAGGCCCGCTCGAATATGCAGCATTGAAAGGATAGGAGATATATTCCAGAAGTATCCAAATCAAAACATCATGGAAAGAATCCTCTAAGTAGGCGAGAGAAGATGATTGGAGACCGATTTTATTAACATATACTCCTACAAAGCTGCTGATAAGTCCTATAGGCTAAACAGAAGAACCTTTGGTATATATCAAAGCATCATGGACACATTGGGTGTGCAATTTACGCAGTAGGAGGCTTAGACTCTTCCCCAGCGCCATCCTTTCCTTGGACTCTACGGTCCAGAATCTCATCAATAACACCCAGCTCGAGCGCCTCCTTAGCACCCATAAAGTAATCGCGCTCCATAATCTTCTCAATCTCATCGAGAGACAACTGCTTCTTGCCAGTAAGATGGCGTTGGTAGATCTCATTGAGCTGCCTGCGCACGCGCAGGATCTCTTTCGCGTGGATAGCGATGTCGGACGCCTGTCCGAAGTAGCCGCCCGAGGGCTGGTGCACCATGATCGAGGAGTGCGGGAGACAGTAGCGCTTGCCTGCTTCGCCGCCGGCGAGAAGGAGAGAGCCCATCGAGGCAGCTTGGCCAACGCAGATTGTGCTCACGGGAGCGGCGATATATGTCATTGTATCGTAGATCGCGAGGCCTGTGAGATCGTTTGTCAGAATAGGTCGGGGATAGCCATGGGGCAGCTCCACGTACCCGCTGTTACTGAGCCTCCTGGTGAGTTGATGTAAAGGTGGATTGGTTTAGCAGGGTTATCGGCTTCGAGGAAGAGGAGTTGCGCGACTATCGAAGCGGAGAGGGTGTCGTCGACTTCGCCGTTAAGGCAGATGATGCGTTCCTGGAGGTTTGATCAGTACGGGTAAGTTGTGAAGGGAGTATCCTCTTAGGCTTTGATTACCTTCATCAATCGAGAAAATATATCATCTGCATTGCGCGATACGAGTTAGTATGTTGATCATGTTTTAGAAAGGTTCGTTGACGGATGCAATTGCGCAACATACAAGTGTGCCAGCCACCTCCCTGTTCAAGGTGATTAATATATGCGCATCAGGTACATTCTTCCCATAGAGGATATCAAACATACCACTGTCTCTGTCACGAATGGTGTCGGTGTCCAACTCCGCGGGGGCTGCGCAAGCGAATGTCCTTGGTTCGAGAAGCATCGTGCAAATCCGGCCAGCCGGGGAATAGCAGAGGGTGAGGTTCGGACAGATCGCCCTAGCTGGAGCAGAGGTACTCTTGGAGGCATCTTCAAAATTATGCAAAGGCGATTTGTAGTTGTTCGGAGTTGAAACCGCGCTGTCGGGAGACCAGGGACGGTGAACCGTGATGCGATAAGAACGGCGCTAAGATAACGAGCTCAGGCGAACGACAGCGACAATGCCAGCGACGGCCTACTTCTACTACTCTTTCTCTGGAATAAGATGATTCTAGGAGACAAGCTTGGCCTAGTATCTGAGAAGCTAATTAGGTCTTCTGACCCCCTGTAACGCTATTCGGCAATCACTATTCGATCAAAAACGTCTCCGCAAATAAGGGGCTCCGATTGGCTCCTGCAACAGCTCCGAGATCATCTTTTCCGCCCTCAACTGAACTCGACTCACCATCAGCTCTATTTCCCAGCCATCAAAATAATGGAGTGTGTGGGCACGCGCATCCCGTACGCGAAATGGCGCCTGAGTGCGTTCCGACAACTGCTAGCGACTTCACATGCTCAGGCAGTCAGTCGGGGCATCGCGACCTCGCGAGAAACCGACCAACTCAACGAAACTACATTGGGAACAAAGACAGGCAATTCGACCCCAGACCCCGTCCGTCCTTCACAGCGGCTTCCGCAGTCCCCTCTCCTTACACGTCCTCGCTCTGGGGTTGAGAAGAATCGCAAGAGACGCCCCACGACACAGGAGGAAGCCGACCTGCTCAAGAACCCATGGGCCTTAATGCTGGCTTCGCCGGCACGTATGTGCTCTGTAACTGGTGCACGACTTCCATCTGCCCTGTTGGGGACCTGGGGGCTTATCAGACAACCAAAGTCAGACGAACTTTATATGGTGCCTGTGGGTCTGCTGGAGGACTCGCTGCAAAGCAATAAGACCAAGAAGCTTAGCTCATCCTCAGAGCCAACTACTCCAGACCAACAAGAAACCCAATCGATGACGATAAAAGGCCAGGAGAGGGGTCCCTTGAATGCATCGCCAATTCCAACATCCCCAGATAAGCAGACTAAACGCCAGCTCGTGATTCGCATTGTTGAGCTTCTTCCACTTATTCGATCTATTTCAAAGCCACTCTCCGTGAAGGGCGGAAAAAGACCAGCAATTATGCGGCTGTTGCCGTTCCGGTGGAAGCATCCCCAGGGACCCCTGAAGGCGAATGACGAGAAAAGAATCGTCTGGTCAAAGGATACACCGGAATTTATGTTGCGCAGCATGAGGGGTGTCGTTGTCAAGAAGCTGAGTGCAGTCCTTGATAAATACAAGCGCGTCGGCACCCCCAATGGGGTCTGGAGGGCCCTGGATCTACCAGAGTACTCGGATGCTGCGCTGAAGGAGGCTTTAGGAAACCTAGAGTCATTTGAACGTATGGAATGTGGTGCAGTCCTGCTTCTTGGCTCACGGAATTTTGCGGCTGCCGGTCATGGGTCTTTAGACTCGGTGGCTCTCGTGCAAACTGGGTCGAAGGTTCCTGTGTTTGATCTGTCGGTGCTTTTTTCAGAGTCTGATATCAACAAACTCCGTGAATCCCACGGTCAGTTCCAACACACTGCACTGTTCTTCAGACCAGAGGATCAGCTCGGTATTGATGCGATGACATTCCTCTGGAAGATTAAACGACTTTTGAATGGTGTTGATCCGATAGAGAAATGAAATTACCGCATAATTGAATAGTAAAGTGATCCATGTACTCATTCGTTCTACCTTGGTGTCACGAGAACTATATCAATATATCAGTCACATGCATGGCTTCGGGCAAGAACATAGCGAAATGAAAGAAAAGTGCAGCCTGACAACTACGCAAGGCACAGCCGAAGGTCGCCGTTTTTATGGAATGAGGTTCTACAAAGGAGTTTTTTCTTTCGCGTATGGAAGGTGGGGTAACAACTTAGAATATACCGAAATAGAAGAAGGTATATTAGATATAACAATTCCATCCATGTATTAGAGGGCTACCTCGAAATGTTAATTGTCTGCTAGAACCGTAGTACCTAACCAGCCGCGGCACTCTTATACGCTCTCTAGAGAGCACGTAGGTCAATCCCTGTCGTGGGACTAGTTGGATCAACTCAAACACTTGCATCAGAAAAGCAACGAGCTCATGAAAGCCCTTGGCCTCGCGAAGAGTATGCCGCTCGGTGCAATACCTCAGCCACCAAGATAGCAGAAGGATTCCCTCCCTTAGAACCAGGGCGAGAGTCACAACACCAACGACTTTCAAATCGCAGACAACGCCCTTCTCTTCCATAAGTCGGACCAGTTCAGCCACGACGGATTCGCCCTCACGGCATTGGAGGGGCACTAAGGCTAGAAAATGTCAGAAAGAGGCCGCCAAAAAAGAGATCGAACTTACAAGCCCAGGCAACAGTAAGAAAAAGATGCTGAGTGGCGCTGATGAAAGAGGGAGAGATTTGTATTTCCTACTGACTTGTTGGTTCTTATTCTCATAGAACTGCTGCGATTTCTTCCAGAACCATAACCCTGGTTTTGATCTCCAGTCCTGGGGACGATCATCCGCAACCAAGTAGAAGCAGTCTTTCACATCATGGCCCTGTCCCGCGCAGTAGAAGCAGTTTCCGTTGGCTGTTCGTTGGGTTTTATGATTCATTTGTGACGTGCCAGGTCTTGCAAAGAAGAGTGCATTTAATTCAAGATAACTAAGATAGGGAGAGAGAGGAAGGAAGCAAGTTGCTAAGTGGAAAGCAGCTAGTTGATATAGCTGCCACTTTGCAAACCATGCAAACTTCAAATCATCTCGCTAAACTATCTAGCAAACAAGCAAACAAGAGTATCACGACTGGATCGTAACATCCTCCACTCTTCGACGTGCTTTCTTGCGTGTTTTCCGTATGGTGGGGCGTTGGTTAATTTAACCTTCTCGCTGGGTGCTTGGTGGATTCCCTGCTGTCCTTTAGACGTCTTTGTAGCTGCCGCCGAGAAATGACAATAAGAAAAGGCTGAAAAAAGACATTTTGTTCATGACTGTGTATATATTGAATTGGGGTGAACGCGAGAATATCATCAGCCTCTCATGGAATTCTTTTCAATCGGAGAGTTCATTTTCATCATCAATTCCGAAGCAAAGGAAGCCTTCTGTGGAATACAGTGTCATTACACTGATAGCTCAGGGGAAGCAACATGCTGGCTTCACGGTCACATGGGGGATGTGCCCGCCCTCCTTGCCGAGCTCTGGCTTGTGTTCGTAAAAGATTGCACGGGATGAGCGTCCCTTTGAAGATTAAAGGCTGCAGAGTCCTCGAGACTGTATTGTACGGGTTTATTGTGAGGGGTGGATGTGGGCCTTCCACAATCTGCCCAGCGCCACACCGTGCCCTTGCCCTTGAGGGCACTCTTGATTGCGGACACGACATCAGTGTCGACGTCCGGCAGGTGGGGCAGGCAGAGGCCCTGTGGGGCCATGAACTCCACTCTTTGAATGTAGCAATCCACTGAACTTGGTGCATCCAAAGAGACGGTAAATATTCTCCGTAATGAACTCAGTGATCGGGACCACGATATCGGGAGGTCGTGGTGGACTTCGATCCTTGACTCCGGCCGCTCTGAGAAACACTGCTCCGCTTGCCATGCCGTCTGTACAACACCATGGGCGGATGATAGACCTCATCAGAGTTGATGGATCGATAGGCTCTCTCAGAGGATTGTCAGGCGTGGAGGAAGGGCTCGCGGGTTTGCCGATCCCCGCATTCTCTTCCAGTCTGCCCTTCGGAGTCACCATGCTCGGGGTGGTCTTGCTGGCTTGGGGGCATAATTGCTGGTGAGAGAGACACTCTTGGTTAATATGAGTAAAACTCATCAGGAGCAGCCCGGAAACGGACACTAATATCGCCCCCCGTTGTCTTGTAACAGTATCTGGTTCGAGTGTCTTATCGAACGACGTATAGAACGACTGCACCTGTAATCCCGTGCCTTGTGTACATAGGCCGAGAAAATAGGCTTCTGTATGACGGCGTTCCTGTCGGTCCGATAGTCTGATCATGAATCTCATACTCTTTACTGAGAGAAATCTCACACGAGCACGATAGTCAACCCTCCAAAGGAACGGCCGCGAGACTTTGGGAAGATCTCACGACACCGCTTGCTCAACCCAGAACAGTGTATCTGAGCCAGCCATTGATTTCTCATCAATGATTAGACATTTAATGTCACGATAGATCTCTTGTATTCAGTCTTCGTTCCTCCCACTATCAAATTTGCCTCATATTAGCATTCTGTTGTACTAGACGATATCGTGAGTAATCAAACTTACCGAAGATACCCAGTGCTTATATGATTTATATAAGAAGTAGTGGGGCAAGTCACCAATGAATCCTTTGTCACAAAGGCTTTCAGTTTCGATTTCTGTAGTGAAATATCGACGGAGCAGAAAATGTATGGTTGTTTGGAGTTGGATTTCTCAGGGCACGTATGTCACTCGGCCCATTATAGGGCCCCAGTTGGACCCCGGAGCCTGAGTTAGGACCCGCGGAAGTGCACATCGGTGAGGCCGGTGCTCGCTATCACAGACATTGGTATAGGGAATATCAACATGAGAATCCTGAGGGATTGCGTGAGGATGGCGGTTGGTGGTATATTGATATTATTGATATTACCATGTCGAGCTTGTTGGGATGCGCAGATTGCAACAGCCAATTTTTATAATTTCAATGATTATCCCGGTCTGTCCAGTAGAAATTCTCATATGCTTCTAGAACGTAGGCCCCGGACAAGTGGGATAATGTTCTCTCACCACGCAAGCAGCAGATGCAAGGAGTGGTGTTTTGATCGCCCATGACTTGCACCAACGCTGCTTTGGTGGACTAAGGAGGTGTTGATATGCTCCTAAAATCGTGGGTGGTCTGTTGGTGCCCTATACGGAGTTAGTGCTCACGCGGGCTCTGTAGGGTAAGACTCAGGAGTGCGCTAATAGCCTCTCACTTTGCATTCAATTTTGAATCATTTTTCACTCACCCATACGGCCACTATATATATGGATGAACTTTTAGCCAACACATAATAAAAAGGTTGACGATAGGTATCTGAGAGAGGCAAGGGTGGGAAGTTGATGGAAGGAAACCATGGCTTGAGAGAAGAAGAAGAAGGAAGATCAAACAAGGATGGGAGCAGGTACTTTCAACCTGAGGCAGAAACCATCGCAACAAAAGTGAAAGATAAAGAGCAAGGAGCGCAATGTTAGTCGTTGACTTGTCAAAGGCAACTATATATCTGAGCCTCAAGGTGCATTGGGTTCAATTTTGCGATGTCATTTATATCCCACCAGATTTTGCTCGCCTTGTATAATCTAGTGCTTTCTCCTTGCTTAATACAAGCTCTTAGCCTCTATACCAATCCCTATTTGAGCACCTCGCTGGCATCACTGACCATCCACGATGAGGCTGCTACCACCACAACTCATCATGTCCATACCCCATGCGCACTTTTCGAGACTCTTACTGAACTTGACGACCATCCTTACCTATCTCAAGGCCTCTGTCAAGGCCTCTGTAGCACCACCTATAGCCACGCCTCGAGGTGCTTAGCTGAAAGCGCCCAACATGCTTTGTGACCTCACTAATTCTCAATATCTTACCATCTCACAATAACCCGTTCGACGCCATTAATCGCCGTCACTCATTAGTTTCGCTGTTATTTACGCAGTTCCCCGATCTCCATGCAGTGTTACTCCGTACAAGACCTACAACGATGTAAGGCCGGCGCGGGGCCGGCTTGGCAAGCTTAAGAAGAATGACCTATCCGTGATGCATTTCGGCCTAGAAGTATTTCAGGTGGCTTACTTGAGATGTCAAATTAATGATCATTTCAGAACGACAGACTTTCAAGGACCATTTGAAGCTTGGAGGCTTTGCCTTTGTGTCAACTTTCAGTCAGCTCGGGGGGAATGTTACTCCGGCACATATACTGAGTCTGCGAGCATCGGCTATTAACCCACGAACGCAGCCTAAATTCTAGCATTTCCTACCTCTCGTCAAAATGTCTGGATGGGTTATAGCTGCTATGGACGCACTCAACTATGTGGGTGCAGTAAGCTTCACACCCGACAGCGATATCCCAGATCTGGCCGGGAAGGTCATCTTGGTCACGGGCGGTGGGTTAAACCGTATATCAACGGTACATTAATGCCGCATCTAACATAATGCACCTTCACAGGCAATGCAGGTCTGGGCAAAGAAACAGTCCTACAGTTAGCCAAGCACAATCCGGATAAGATCTTCCTCGGCGCGCGTTCAGAAGTCAAGGCAGAGGAAGCCATCAAGTCGGTGAAATCATCCGTTCCAAATGATGTGGAGATTAGCTGGATACCATTGGACTTGATGTCATGCAAATCGATCAAGAACGCAGCGGAACAAGTCAACGCCCAGTCGTCCCGTCTCGATATCCTAATCCTCAATGCTGGTGTGATGGCTCTGCCCCCTGGCGAGACGGAAATGGGCCATGAGATCCAGCTAGGCACCAACCATACCGGGCACTTCTATCTCACCAAATTGCTGCTGCCAACACTGCTCAAGACAGCCGAGGAGCCTGGCTCGGATGTCCGCATCGTGTCGCTCGCTTCTGTGGGGCATATATTCGCGCCGACATTTGAGAAAATCTTGGACCAAGAGAAGCTCAAGAAGGTCAACACAACTTCCCGGTACGGAGCGTCGAAGGCTGCCAATATTCTCTTCGCCGCGGAACTCAGCAGGCGGTGTCCGTCGATAACTTCGGTGTCGGTCCATCCAGGTATTATCATAACAAATTTGTATGACGCTCTGAATTCGCATTCTATATTTATTGCTTTGGGCACCAAGTTTTTGCGTTTATCTGGCTCGACAGTGCAACAGGGCGCGTGTAACTCGCTGTGGGCTGCTGTTGGTGCGAAGAAGGAAGAGCTCACCAACGGAGGATATTATGTGCCTGTTGGAATTTTGAAGCGTCGAAACAAATGGGCGTGCAATGAGGATATGGGGAAGCGCTTATGGGATTGGACTGAGTTAGAGCTCACCAAGGCCAATCTGTAATAAGATTCGGATTTATCTCTTTGTAGGCTGGCACATGATTTCAGCCAAGATTGCCATTAATTTAGTTGATAATAAAGTCTCTGAATTACAGTAGTTTTCGAAATCAGCTAACTATACCTTCACACTCTTAGGTGATTCCCGGAAAATACATCCGAAATTCACAAGTTCTGATTGGATAAATGGCCAATACCCGCTTTTCAGACCGCTTCCCTGAATAGCTTTTGTATTTTACAATACTGATGTGAGACCACGGAAAAATGTATTTAATACAATACTACCATACACACCCTGCCAGCGTGCCGGTCCTTGCCTATCCACGACCAGACCTCCTCACACATCACCTATTTCCTTATTCTGATGCTATCCGGTACCATTTAGAATGAAGCCATTCCAAATTATAAGTAGAATTTTTTCGTTGGATTCGTGGAGTCTCTTTCTGTGTCCGTTGCGGAGTAAGTCCGTGTCACGACAGGGTATTTCTGGCGATATACTCAAAATGGAGATGCCAATCCATAGTATCCGAGGACTAGAAAATGGCCGATTGTTAATTTACATCGATATAAGTAGCAGAGAGCCACAACAAGGATCCAATTTGCACAAGCTATGAGCACTGAGGGGCATGAAATGTCCAGTCCTCTGGGAAAGTCCCGAACTGAATATCATCATGTCCATGGAAGATATCATCATAATGTTCAATACGGGTTTTAGGATCCTTTGCCTGGAGATAATAGGTGTGTACCAGCTTCCTCACCGAGGGATCGTTCCACATTGTCTCTATCCACTTCAGGGCATATATACTGGCGCCAGTAAGGGGGAGATCGTAGGTGCGAATACGCTGGTACAGTGGTCAGCACTGATTTTTTCTCTTTACTTATCTGCCTAATAAAAAAACGACAATCTTCTTACCCAAAGGACAGGCCAAAAGAATGCATCCGCAATACTGAATCCGCCGAACAGAAAACCTTCGTCCACTTCGTTGATTTCGCCCAGCCGGACCTTCGTCGAATGACGTGCGTTATGCCAAATAGACAGAGCATATCTGACTTCTTCTTCAGCTTTCTCGGACACAGGGATATTACCGGTATACCGGGCGATGAAGTTGGTGCCGTAGTTGTTTCTAAGGACGCTAAATCCGGAATGCATCTGGGCTGCAGCGCTGCGGGCCATCGCTCTTAACTGAGGATCGCGCGGCCACAGGGGCAAGCTAGGATTAGTCTCGGCGAGATATTCACAAATAGCAAGAGAGTCGCTAATGTAGGTGTCTGCCAGAGCTCGCGACTGCACCACTGGAACAAGACCGGTGGGGGAGACAGTATGGACCTGCATAAGAGCACTGTGTTAGGATGATTGATCATCTTAGGTAGAAGTGAAACATACATCTTGAAAGGGAAGAATTTGGGCGGTATAAGGGATTTGGAAGTATTCAAGAACAGCCTCAACACGTGCTGTCCAACCTGAAGGAACTTAGCTATAACAGATATTCTTAATATAAAGATACCAGCTTAGTACCAGAATATCGAGTATAGGTACCAATCAAGTGGCAATCCGGTTGCTCAATCATGGTGATAGCTGTCTTCGTGCGAAAAATGAGCCTGGGCGAGTCCACAAATTCAATGAGAAGAGTGTTGAGGGAACACATTTTCATGAGGTTAAAATGACTCCTGTGGTTCCATCAAACATTACGGTATCATAACGATGACTCATCTGCCATGTAAGACCCATACTACCTCTGTTTTGCCAATTTTTTAGAGCGGTAAGCTAAAGTAGGTTAGCGCATTTCGGATTTATTTTCCGGGAATGAACTCGCAAGAGTGTGGAGGTATAACTGATTTCGAAAACTACTGTATGAGAAATCTTGGTATGTAGAGATGTAGAAAATGGTTTGCGACCATATGAGGGTTGAGGTGAAATAACGGTCCAGATGCCAACTTTCCACAGCAACGGGTCAACGATCTCTCCGATGCCGTTCGAGGCTGAGATTATTCAACATGACTCTATTCTCGATCATTTTGTTTACGATAACAGGCCACAGAATTGAATCAATATGGAATCTTCGAGATGTATCATGAAGTTCAAGATCAGTAGTATTGCGGGAAGGTTTGCCGCGTTGTCGGCAAACCTTCCCAAGAGTTGCAACGGGTGGTCCACTGGTGGATACTTCACACTTGGGCCTTGGATCCTTATTTTGCTACCCATGGATATCATCTACTCACTCAACGTAAAATTCACCACAACTCTTCAAGTGCTATGCAATAGGGGTCAATTACTTGGCAAGGTCACTGTACGGGACTAGACGTTTCACTGCATGATGCAACAGATCTTTGTGTGGTCAATCCTATTCCGCCACTATACAAAGGAAATTCTAATCGCTATATATGTACTCCGTACCAAGTACTGTACTTCCTAATACGAAGTAAAATCTCTGTATATATGATGTCAGACTTCACCTACATTGTATTCCGTGCATTGCAGATCATAGACAGGGGAAAGGGGCTGGGACTATCAGGGGCTGGTTAATAGGAGGCTTTCGGGCTGATCATTTGAGTTAAGAAAGATGGCTGTGAAGTCTAGCCGTATGATGAGTGACGATCATGAATCTGTATGAGAGAATACAAGATACAAGATACCTCTTGAGATATGAATAACTAACTATATGATGTGCTTAGATATTGATTGTGGCTCCGCGTGCTCCGTAATATATATGACGGGATTTGTGGGCCAAATTATGGATATTCTGTCTATCAAAGGTTGTAGGATTCTCCGGGACATTTATTTCTTTCAGTATCATTGCACATTTTATTCGACAAATCTCCATGGTTCACCTGATCACTTTGGACCACTCCGAGGTCTCATACTTGAGACACTCGAACACAGGGTTAGACTCAAGCAACATAGAATCTGATATGGTCATGACAGGGTTAAAGATATGATATATAGTACTCTCTGCATTCTTCACAATAATTTAATTATATACTCACTATTCTTAGTTAGTTAGTGTAAAATCCCTAAATACAACATAGGCCTGGGCTGATGCTCGTAGGGCTCGAGCTTTACCAGCCTCAGGCTCAGCCACAGTCCTTAATTGGGGCTAATACGGAGTACTATACTATCGCATAGTCTACAAGATACTCATTCATTTTGAAATAATATTGGCGCAATAGGACTATTTCGATAAACAAAAAAACGTTGTTCATAAAACAACAGTGACAATTAGCTTCTTGTACAACAAGTGGCCACGTGGGTGAACTAGCCCTTGAGATCGAAATAATCCAATTATTGTCCAATAGCGTCGGAATGCCAGCTGTATTCGCCATGTCTTGGCGGTGCGGGCTTCTATGTTGCACAACGAACTACGCCAAGACGGAGCTGGGCAGCAAAGATCAGGTGGTCTTTATGTCGTTTGTTAGTATTTCGAGTAAATATTGGCTTTTTGAATCGAAATTACTGTAGACGGATTACTCACGATCAAATATTGAAGACTTTCTTGTATTGCGGGGTTTGGGAGTTGGCAAGATTCAGCGACTTTTAAGGCATCCATACATTTGGATCCTTGACATGTTAGTCTCTAGTGCGAGGTGATTTTAAAAAGAACGATTGCAAATGCATTTCAAAACCGCTACAAAGGGATTATAGATCACTGCTGGTTGGTGGCTGGTCTCATGTACGAGATTTAGTAGGTAGTGCTCTGTCTATCACTGTCATGCTTCCTGTACATAAGATGCCGCATTGAATTGCATGAACCAGCCTCGGAATCCCGAAGCTACGAGTCGACCGAGATCACTGTTTGATACATCGACTCTCCGAGGTACGGAGTTGAATCGAAAGAGATAGAAATGAATAACGATGATCTTCTTTGACTTTCTATTGTGGGTTAGACAGGCGGAGAAGTACGCGTTAACAGTTTAGAAGAACTTTGTTTTACCGAGAGCACCCCACTGCACTATGGACTGCAATATGGATAGCCTTGACGATAACATCTCGTACGATGTGACTGTGGTTTTTGTTATAATTATTGCAGGGACGTGGTCATTGCATAAAAAGATGAAGCTAATAGGGCCGAGATGCTGTACAACATAGCTCGGGTAGAAATATAATGCATGATAAAGTGGTCCTAATAGAGATTGAATAGGATCAACCGAGATCATCTACCCCTCCATCAAAAACTAATTTCCCCGTAAGAAAATTGAGTGAAAGAAAGAAAAATCCGTCTTTGAATGAGTGGATGCCTGAGAAAGCTGGCCACAATCAGCCACCAGCCGCCTCGTCGGTTATTTGAACATTTCGATGCAACGCTGTATATTACCTCGCCTCTTTGTCTTATGTTGAATAGACAGGTCCCACATCCCTACCATATCCAAGTCGAAATGTGATAAAGCCATAAAGTGCTACAACTTATATGCATACTCGTCACATGCAATGACCCCTGGGAGCTCCCGCGGACACGGGTGAACCATTCAGGTACCAGGGGAAAAATCCAGGAACACAACATACAACCAACCGGAATCCAAATGTCCAACGTCTCTCGTCACTAATCAGCCACTCAGAAAGGGCCAGAAAAGGAGTCCAAAAACGAAGTTCGCCATCGGAGTCCCACATGGATGATCCCAGCCCAATCACCAGCCCACGAACGGGGTGATGAACGCCAATGAACGCCGTCATCACCTCGGCAGGCCAACTGAGTTCGCCCACAGGGGCTTAATGCTTTCTGAAACCGACCGATTGCTCCATAACCAGGCGACTGGGTCCCCTTTGGGATAGTGTTTCAGCCCTTACAGGTACGGTGCTCTACTGCGCAAGGCCCAACGCCCGCTATTGGACCACTTTTACAGCCACTTTCGAACGTAATTCGTTCCGCTGTGGACCTCGACTGATCACGCTACCGAATGAGAAAGGCAGGGTAAAGGGCACAGATCTATCTCGTGAGTACATATATGTTCATTCCCCTCCTCTTTTCTTTCTTTCGATCGTGCAAGCAGGGCTTCTTCCACAGTTCATTACTGTTTCTTTGTCGCTTCGATTTCGTCGTCTCCCCTCATTCCCTCTATCAAAATGTTCTTTCCTTCATTGGTATGTCTATACCTCGAACCAGTGGTCGAGTGCGGCATGGTCCACAGCTCCACCTCCAACCATGCGACCATGACTAATTTCGCAATAGATCCTGGCTGCTGGCAGCCTTTCCACTCTCATTCAAGCCATTCCCCATGGCGCGAAGCCCCATCACCACTTGCACCGTCGCGCCGCTGCCACCTATGCTGTTATGGGTGGTAACGGCGATGTCTCCGACGGATGGCCTTCTCTGAGCCAATGGTCGGAGTACGACACTCTGTGAGTAGATCAACCTGGATAAAAGCATAATATCGAGCTAAACGTTTCTTCTAGCTGGTCTCTCAATGAAATTCTCATTGCCGCATCATGCGACAACTCTGACGACGAAACAAGCGACATAAACACTAGCATCAAGGAACTCGCTAGCGAAACTGGCGTCGACGCTCGATTCATCCTTGCAATTGTTATGCAAGAAAGCAAGGGCTGCGTTCGCGTGCAGTCCACCGACAACGGCGTTCTGAACACCGGTCTCATGCAGAGCCACGCAGGCGAGGGCACCTGCAACACGGACGGCAGCTTGACAACTCCCTGCCCTTCCTCCACCATCAGGCAAATGATCTCCGACGGCACCGCTGGAACCGCCTCGGGCGATGGTCTCAAGCAGTGCTTTGAGGCTCAGACCGGCGCCACTGCGACCAAGTACTACAAGGCCGCCCGCACCTACAACTCTGGCTCCATCGACCCGTCCGGCAACCTCGGTGCAGGCGGCGCAACCCACTGCTACGCCTCCGATATTGCCAACCGTGTCCGAGGCTGGGCCGGCGATACGAGCGAGTGTATCGAATCTAGCATTGCAAGCATCACTAGCGGCGCCGAGTCACTCCTCAGTGGTGACGACGACTCGAGCAGCTCCTCTACCACGGAGACTGCGGAGGCTACCCAAACCTCTTCCTCCGCTGTCGCTGAGCAGGCTACCGAAACTGCTGAGCCCACCCAAACATCCGCTTCTGTCGAAGCTGCCCAGCTATTGGAGACATCGGCCACCATATCCTTCGCGACCACCTCCGTAGCATCTGCCACCACCTTTGCCCCCACAGTGACCGCGCGCGTTACCACGCAAACCGCCACCGCCACCCCATCCTGGACAACCAAGTCCGCGCCAGCCGCGACTTCTTCAGCAGCCACTAGCTCATCATTCTCAACAGCCCCTATCTACCCCTACGCCACCTCATCATGCCAGGAGTACTACACCGTCACGGAGGGTGACTTCTGCGCAAAGCTGACCGATGCTTACGGAATCTCCTTCGAGGAGCTCCGCAGCATTAACACTGGCCTCGACGAGACCTGTTCTGATCTGTGGCTCGGATATCAGTACTGTGTCAAGGCTTAAGATCCAGTCTCTGATATACTTTTGGATATATTTGTCTCCTTTACTGATTCCCACGGATTCCCACGAGCTTTTGGATCTACTTTTGTCATTTTTTTCACTCTTTTAAGGCGGTGCCTTAGCATGAGCTTGCTCTGCAAAACATGGCCGTGGGTGATGCTGGCACATGCCCACGGTCTTTATACGACGGATGACGCCAGCGACTTCTTTATAACAACAATTTTGGACTTCCACCTTTCTTGACCATTGTAGAGTAGATTACAAAATGCCACATTGGCAGGCTCTATTGTAGATGATAATCCTAGCACTACTTTTGAACGACAGATCCTAGACTGTGGCTTCTATCTATGACTTGGTATGACCTGGGTTGCGCTTGAGCGCGTACATTTTGTGTTGCAGCAGTTCTCGCAAGGAGTAGCCAAAGAGATGTAAGTAAGCACGTTCACAGATATATCCGCGGAAATGGATGGCCGGGGGTTATAATGCTAGTATTTCAAAATTTGCTGTTTGCCAATTGAGATTCCTTATCAGATCGGCACATGTATCATGTGGCTTGACCCTAGGAATTGGGTTTATGGTGAGTCCTGTGGGACCTCCGAAATATTGGACCGGGCTAATGTGCCTCCATAGACCGTCTTTCATACCGCCTTCTTATTAATATACTGCCCATCGATCTCGACACGGTCATAAACCGGCAGAGATGGCAGAATTTAGAAGGCGGTACTATAGTACATTCCGTTGGCTGTACGTTAGATACAAAGCAAGACAAAAAGCAACAATGCTATGTCCATATGGAATGCATCGGAAAATCCGACAAAGCTATTGTTTGAATGAAAGATCGATGTCTCTATTAGCTTGAAATCAAAGAATATGACCTGTCTCTAGTCTTTTATTTAAACCCCTGTACTTGTTCATAATCAGCCGTTACATTTAGCGATTCAGCCTGCAAGTTCACAAGAGACTCTCAATATGATGAAACCAGGTATGTTCAGGTATAGGTTTGGGGGTCCGGGTCTCCCTGAGTGGGAGATGAGCGACTATGAATGCGTCTACTTCGTGACAGTTCATTTCGACGAGAGATATAGGAAGTATTCCAGCGAAAGGCTCATGAAAAGTATGATCTGTCGAATCAGAAATGGGAAAGCTGAGGTCGGCCTTAAGCCTCTCCATCGCCTCACTCCGCGATGCATATCTATGCCAGTCTATGGACCATATGATGCCCCGAGTTCTGTCGTTCTTGCAACTGCCAGAGTAGTTGCTGAGACGCGCTTGAATGAAATTCATCAAGGGTTTGTGGAGATTGATATGGATTTGGTTTTCGGTCGTGAATAACTAATTGCTTAGATTATTTTGAATGAATGAGATCTTTGGCTACTTGATCCAATCTTCTGCTATACTATACTCCTACTCCGACACTCTGACATATCTAGTAGAAAGCTAGTAGCTGTCTGTGGTATTATCCTGAAAAGCTTGACGTTAGTTAAACTAATTGCTTAGTTACAAGTAACAACAAGAGTTTGGTAGATCGTAAAGCGACAAAAAAATAATCATTTCAACTGAAGTTCTCCCCCTTCCACAGCCAGTCGAATGACCTCCTTATTCAATCCCTCCCATCGAGTCCGACCCTTGATAAACCAATACACAAAAGCGAACAGAGTAGTAATACCAAAAATGGGCGCCGCATAATTCATGTTCTCACCAGTAACCGGTAACGCTGACGGGAAAGCTAGCCATACTGTAACCCAGGCAGTATACACCAAAGCAAAGACATTAACCGGAAGTCCCCAGATACCCATATTCCAGTTCCCAAGCGGCGCCACATGCTTCTGAAACCGATTATGCACCATGCAACTAATAGCAATAAAATATGACATGAAGAGGCCAATCGACCCTAGTGCAACGAACGCCCCAAAAGCGGCACCGTCAGCAATGTTCAAGCACGCGAGGATCATGACAACGATTACTGGGAGCCAGACAGCGCGAATTGGCACGTTGTGCTTGCGGTCGATCTGCCGTTCTTGTCAGCTTGTATATTCTGCGTCTGGCACCGCCTGGTGCGGGCGATACATACATAACTAAACCACTGAGGTAGGGCCCCATCGCGAGCCCACGCCCACGTCAATCTTGAGACAGACGCAATACTCGCCAAATTGACCGATAGCGAGATTACAAGTAACCCGCTGACCATTGCAGTGGCCGCTTTTACTGACCCCGTTGCCTGCCGGCAGATCTCGATTATCGGAAAGCTTGATTTCTGGGCTTTCTCCACAGAGCCCATCGTGAAGAGCATGCAGACGACCATTGCGTATGCCAGGATACCGTTGGCAACGACGGTATAGAAGATAGACCTAGGAACGGCTTGTTTTGCTCGACGGACTTCTTCACTCATATGTACTGCGCCGTCAAAGCCTGCGATGGTTAGCTTGCTGTCTTGCTTCTTCCAAGTGCTCAATGTTTACATACCAACAAACCCCCAGACAGGAGTGAGCAGACCTATGTTCCACGCGGGGAAAGTTGCCCAGCCCGAGGTGCTTTGCGTGTGTAGAAAGACAAACTCCGGCGTGTGACGAGGTGCTAGAGCTGTAAATACAACCAGAAACACAATCAAAAGGCATATGTGCAGAATACCCGCCAGCATCTCGATCCACGGAATCAGCCAAAATGTATACATATTCATCAACGCTTCAACAATAAGCATGCCAGTAATAATGAGGGTTATGTGCCATTGCTTTGGCTCGTACTCGGGGTAGTTCACACTTGCTAGGCCCTGGATCATTGTAGCAGTGGTGTTGGCAACACCAGCGAGTGTGGAGATCCACGCAAACCACGTCACCCAACCTGCATAATGTTAGCATTGAGCCAGGCAGTACTCGATAAGCGACACACCCTGCATCCAAGTGATGAACTTCTTCTGACTCTTCGGTGCCAGGTAATGTGTCCAGTGATACTGAGCCCCGGCTATTGGTTGCATCGATGCCATCTCGGCTAGCGAGGCTGATTGAGCCATTGCGCCGAATACCACAATCACTATACCCCAAGCTAGGGCTTCAGGTCCGCCATTTGAGAGCACTGTGCTCAAATTCCTAAACCGTGGCGGTGTCATTAGTGCTGATGTACAAAAGGGACAAGACCCTCATACAAAGCCTGAGTTTCCCAGCTCGATAAGTAAGTGAGAGAGAAGAAGAATATCTGGGTGAAATTGAAAAGACGCTGTATTCTGTCTCAGCTGGCACACTTTATTGACCTAACAAATCGTATCGTACCTTAGGCGAAGCCTGCTCCTGGGGTCCAGTCTTTTTACGCGGGGTGTCATAGGCATTGGAGACATTTGCATCTTCATCTGAAGGGGCTTTTCCAATGAGTATATTCCCCCTTTCCAAAGAGAGCATCTCAAGGCGCTCCATCTGTTATCGGCAGAGTAAAGAAGGTAACGGATGGCGGGAGACAAAAACATTAGACAATTCCCAAGGAAGACTGGAGAAAGAAAAAACAAAACTGGCATGGAGGCATGAATCCGAAAACAAGGATCATGCAGAATCCTTGTCTCACGATGGATTGCCCTTGTCTTGCCTGGTTGGTATCGGCGTATGCTGCAGCACCAATATCCGGCCTGCTTGGAGGTGGGACTGGAAGATGCACGGTTGTGAAACTTGAGATAGACTGATCAGTTGCAAGACGTGAATTATCGTGCTTGTGTGCCTCTATTGGTATAGGAGATCCAATAAATAACCCGATATGAGGGTATCCAGTCAGTTGCTGGTTTCTATATCATGTAATGTCTCTTCTGCTAATCTATCCATGAACGTGATCCTGTTTATTCGTGTCTAACGAGAATCTTTCGACTACCATGTCATCCAACATGACCGTTCTCCTACCGCCACTCTTGCCTGTCACCGATAACGATCATAGTGCTTGGGTTATCACTGTGAGCACTATTTTACTTATTATCACTATCCTCGCGACAACAGTGACGGTGATATCTCGCATTCGTGTTTTGCGCAGAGTTTCCTGGAGCGATTCAACTCTATTTCTTAGTTGTGTAAGTGGCTTTGCGTCCAGTCATTGTCTAGTCTAATTAATTTACCAGGTCATATTTATCCCTCAGACTGTGTGTGTGAATGTAGCCAGCTCCCATGGCATTGGCAAGCATCAAAATGCATTAAGCAACGCCTCATTCGACAAATATAGCAAGGTAAGAAGGCTAAGAAACTTCTTCCAACAGGCTATGTTTTGACATAATCAAGACATTCTTTGCTAGTCAACTTCTCGCCATTGTTGTCTTGGGATGTTCCAAGGCCGCTGTTGCACTCCTCGTCCTGTCCTTGCAACCCTTTGAGAAAATAAAGCTCGCATGCAGGGTTGCTTTAGGCTTGATCAGTACCTGGACTCTGGCAGCACTCATAGCGCTCGGAAGACAGTGCGAGCAACCACAACCGTGGAACTCCACCCCTGAGCGATGCGTGAATCAAGAAGTTTTATATATCGCGCTAGGAGGCATCCACATGTTATTAGATGTGGTAATAATTGTACTACCAGTGGCTCTACTACATCAAGTGCAGATAATACGATGGAAGCGCCACCAAATCTCTGCCCTTTTTGCGCTGCGGATCCTGTAAGTGAAGGCTCAAAAATCCATAGCATCCTCATCTAATCCGACACAGAGTTCTAGCCCTGACCATTGCCGGCCTACGCTCCCTCCGACCACTGTATAACTCAAACCCCCTAGATGAAACATGGAATACCCTCATGCCATCCATCTGGCTACAATCAATCCTCAGCTCTTCCATTCTCTGCACATGTCTCCCAACCCTCAAACGGGTCCTCGCCGAGCTCCAGACAGGCATGATGGCCGGTGTAGTCTCGGACTTTTTTGAACAGTCTATCTCGGGTCACACCAACTCGGGAGATCGATCAGCATCCAAGTCTGACAATGCCATTGGGCAGCGATCGGGATCAGGGTCGGCGTCCCACTCCCGAATTCCAAGGGAATCGTTCAATGTCGAGCGTGTGGACAGTCAAAAGAAACTGTACGAAATACCCATTGTGCCACCGATCAACTATGAGGCTTTTTACGAAGAGCCTGGTTCTTCTAGGGCTTCGTCTTCCCATATATCTACTTGTTTAGATGCTGCGTGATTATATACTCAGTTAGAGTATGTTGCGATATCTTTTTGAAGCGTTCTGTTATCAACCTACATAGTAGATATATACATCTCGAGTGTCTGCCTATATGTGGCCCCAATGAGCGAGTTCTGGGACGGAATAGATCTATAGAGAATATATGAATATATCTCTAAACATATTATCCCAGGAACTGTTAAATAAATTAATTATGAATGATTTGTAGTGAGTAACGTTGACTCAGATGGGATGGGGACTTGGCGGGGCAATGTTTGTTATATCTCCCCTCGACAGGAATAGAAGAGATGTTGCACATCTTTTGTTTTCTAAACAATGACAGACAACGTCCTCGATATATTAGGTCAAACCCCGAGCCTCTACAAATTGTATACACAAATATGTGCCATTTACCCCGTCCCCGAGGGATATTCTCATGATGCCATCATCGATACTCTCACAAACGGACTTGACCGATTGGCAAAAAGTTTCCCATGGCTTACTGGCCAGGTTGTCAACGAGGGCGCAGGGGATGGTAATACGGGCGTCTTCAAAATAACCCCCCTCGACAAAATCCAGCTCGTGGTGAAAGATCTACGACATGACTTCTCCGCGCCGACAATGGACGGGCTTCGTCAGGCCAAGTTCCCTTTTACCATGCTCGACGAGAACACCATTGCTCCTTGCACAACTCTGGACCTACCGAGCAAATTGCCAAGTATCACAACCGAGTCAGCATTGGTCTTCTGTGTCCAGGCGAATTTCATCGAGGGCGGTTTGATACTCACGCTGGTCGCTCAGCATAATGTCATGGACATGACTGGCCAAGACTCTATCATCAGATTGCTGTCCAAAGCTTGCCACAATGAGCCGTTCACAAGCGAGGAACTTGCAGTCGGTAATATGGATCGGAGTCATGTCATTCCATTACTGGATGGTTCGTACACCCCGGGCCCTGAGCTCGCTCGCCAGATTGTGAAACCCCCGCCAAGCGTCGAAAATGTCGTCTCGAATCCTATTACACCACCAAAATCTACATGGGCCTATATTGAATTCTCTGCGGCGCAACTTGGCTCCCTCAAAGCTCTCGCCACCAATACATTGCCCGACTCGACGGACTTTATCTCTACGGACGATGCTGTTAACGCTTTTATCTGGAAATCTATCGCCCGCGCCCGGGCTCCTCGTCTGGAAGCGACTTCTAAATCGATGCTCACGCGCGCTGTCGACATGAGACAGCGCTTTGGTATTCCCCAGGGCTATCCAGGTCTCCTGCAGAATTTAACATACAACCCCGATACTATCCAGAGACTATCCAAAGAGCCTTTGGGCATCGTTGCCGCCGAGCTTCGGTCCCAGCTCGATCCCAAGAGAAATGATCTTGTATTCAACACCCGTGCCCTCGCTACAGTTCTCAGTCGCTCCGTTGACAAAACCAAGGTGTCTTTTACTGCCACGGTCAATGTTTCCTCCGATGTTATGCTTAGTTCGTGGTCGAGAATTAGCTGTTATGATCTCGACTTTAATTTAGGATTGGGCAAGCCTGAAGCTGTGCGAAGACCACATTTTACCCCCTTTGAGGGCTTGGGGTACTTGATGCCTCGATCGGCCGCTGGTGAGATGCCTGTTGGGATCTGTCTGAGAGATGAAGATTGGGAACGGTTAAAGGTAGATGGGGAGTTCACGAAGTATGCTAAGTATATTGGATAGTAGATGTTTGAAATGATCTGAATAATGATCAAACACTCTCGAATATGTATGTCCATGACTATTATCCAGGTACAACATGCAAAGGTTGAGGGTATACCGTAACATCCGTGGATCGCCGTCTCCGCATTCCGTCATGTCTCCGCATTTGGGAACTTGAGGGAATCTCCTTCCTTCACCTCTCACCCTCTCTGCTATATACAACTTAGGTCTTCGTTCAATCATATCACACGTACGTGTGTCTTTTCTTCTTTATAACAATTGAAATCCGTCATCATGGGTGGGGAAGTTCCCTCTCGCCCCGCTCCTCCAGCCTTACCCCAGTTAGCTGAACGACCGGTCGGCCAACGTATCAAGAAGATCTATACCGATCGACTGAACCAGTTCACGTCGAACGGCCAGTACGAAGGCCAAAACCTCGTCTCAAAGTACCACGAAGCCACAAACTCGGACGAAGACCATGTCAAACTATCTGTTTACTCGGTTCCGGACCTGCAGCGACCGACCTTCAAAGAGGCGACCTCTCAGGAATTCAAGCCAACTCACATAGGCGCCTCTTTTGGCCCCAGTTGGTCCACCCATTGGTTCCGGATTCACCTCACAGTGCCCGAGGACATGCTCCAACGGGAGCACCTAGAGTTCCACTGGGATGCCAACAACGAAGGTCTGATCTGGACAGAGGACGGACACCCGCTGCAGGGCTTGACTGGAGGCGGAGAACGGACCGAGTTTGTTCTCCCCAAAGAATGGCGCGATGGGAAAGAGCATACGTTCTACATTGAAATGGCTTGCAATGGCATGTTCGGCAATGCTCCTGGTGGCGATTCGATCCAGCCACCAAATCCCGATAAATACTTCACTCTCAGCACGGCGCGCATTACCGCGGTGAATCTGGCTGCCCGTGCACTTTTCTATGATTTCTGGATTATTGGGGATGCCGCCCGGGAATTCCCAGGTGATTCATGGGAGTCTCATGAAGCCAATGTTGTGGCCAATTCTATCATCGATACTTTCATTGCGGGCAACGGAAGCAATGATTCTATCAACGAGGGAAGGAAGATTGCTAGGAAGTACCTTGGTGACAAAGTAGACTCATCCGATGTTTACGACACAGACACGCAGCCAATAGTCTATGCCATTGGCCATTGCCATATTGATACTTGCTGGCTGTGGCCTTGGGCTGAGACTAAGCGAAAGGTAGCACGGTCGTGGTCTAACCAATGTGATCTGATGGAACGGTATCCTGAGCACCGTTTTGCTTGTTCTCAGGCTCAACAGTTCAAATGGCTCAAGCAGTATTACCCATCCGTTTTTGATCGCGTGAAGTGCTGGGTAAAGAAGGGCAACTTCCAGCCTATCGGCGGGAGCTGGGTCGAGCACGATACAAACATGCCAAGTGGAGAGTCGCTGGTCAGACAGTTTTTGTATGGACAGCGATTCTTCGAGGCAAACTTCGGTAAACGATGCGAAACTTTCTGGTTGCCAGATACGTTCGGGTACTCTACACAGATTCCTCAGATATGCCGTCTGGCTGGGATGAGCCGTTTCTTTACCCAGAAGCTCAGCTGGAACAACATCAATAATTTCCCTCACACTACATTCCAGTGGGTTGCGCTTGACGGCAGCCAAGTCTTGTGCCACATGGCTCCTGCCGAGACCTACACAGCTGAAGCGCATTTCGGTGATGTCAAACGCAGTGTCACTCAGCATAAGTCGCTAGACACGGACAAGTCATCGCTGCTTGTATTTGGAAAAGGCGACGGGGGTGGTGGCCCGACCTTCGGGCATCTCGAAAAGCTGCGTCGATGCCGTGGTCTCAGTGATCAGGTCGGCTCATTGCCCCGAGTGAAAATGGGCGAGTCGGTAGACGACTTCTTTGCAAAGTTGGAGACAAAGGCTGCCTCTGGCACTGATTTTGCTACCTGGTACGGCGAGCTTTACTTTGAGTTGCACCGTGGAACATACACCACCCAAGCGAACAACAAGCGCAATAACCGCAAGGCCGAGTTTTTGCTGCGTGAGATCGAGCTTCTTGCGACATTGGCTACCATCAAGGCTTCTGCTGATGGATATCGGTATCCCAAGAAGGAGATTGACGAGATGTGGGAAGGAACCCTTCTTTGCCAATTCCATGATTGCTTGCCGGGTAGCTCTATCGAGATGTGCTATGACGACTCAGACAAGCTATATGCCGAAATCTTTGAGACTGGAGCCAAGCTGCGAAAGAAAGCCCTCAAGGCTTTGGGACTCACTAGCGATGTCAAGGGTGGAAATTTCATGGCCCTCAACACCTTGCCATGGCCCCGATCAGAAGTGGTCGTAATTCCTCCGGCAGTATCCGTATACAATGGATCCAAATATGCCGTAGCTGCTGGTACAACTGGGGTGATGCAAGTTCAGCCGGCTGACTTCAAAACAACCACTTCGGTGACCGTTACTGAGGTCAAATCTGGTATCTTCCGCCTGGAGAACGGTAAACTCAGAGTTGATGTCCATGACGGGGTTATCACATCCTTGTACGATGTGGAAGCCGATAGAGAGATCGTCGCAAAGGACCGCAAGGCTGGTCAACTAGTTATCTTCGACGACAAGCCTCTTTACTGGCAAGCATGGGATGTCGAGGTATTCCATATTGAGTCACGAAAGGAGTTGCCCGGGGGTAAGACGACTATTGTAGAAAACGACCCACACCGAGTGAGTGTCATGACTGAGACACAAATCAGCGACAAGAGCTGGATCAAGACCACGATCAGCCTGTCGGCATCCACATCCGATGAGCCATCATACGTGGAAATGGAGAGCGAGGTGGAATGGCAAGAGACGATGAAATTCTTGAAGGTTGAGTTCCCAGTTGATATCACCAACACCGAAGCATCCTACGAGACCCAGTATGGCATCGTTAGGCGCCCGACACATTATAACACAAGGTATGCACCGACATCCCGTCTCCTTCATAGCGATACTAATTACTTTGTAGTTGGGACATGGCCAAATTCGAAGTCTGCTGTCACAAATGGGCCGATCTCTCCGAAAACGGCTACGGAGTCTCCATCCTAAACGATTCTAAGTATGGCTTCGCAACATGCGGTAACCTGATGCGCTTGTCGCTGCTCCGTGCCCCGAAGGCACCAGATGCCCACGCCGACATGGGCCGCCACCACATTCGCTACGCAATTCTTCCCCACGCTGGTGCCCTTGATGCCCGAACAATCCGCGCAGGCTTCAATTTCAATAACCCACTCATTGTTGAGAAAGCCGGCCCTAAAGCATCTGCTTCAAACGCCTTGTTTAAATCTCTGTCTGTCAAGGGCGCATCATCCTTGATTCTAGATGTTGTCAAGCGCGGCGAGGATGATGTTGACGTTTCCTGGGATGGTGTTCCTACCCGTCCCGGAAAGAGTGTTATTCTGCGTGTCTATGAATCGCTTGGTGGTAAGGCTCGTGGTACTATTGAGACCTCACTGCCTGTCAAGAATGTTTTCAAGTGCAATATTCTTGAGGATGATGAGAACCATGGCCTGGATATTGAGACTGCAGGTGATCTTTCCGCGATCAAGATTGAGTTGAGGGCATTTGAGGTCGCTACGTACCGACTGCAGCTGTGATTGTAAGAAATGTATTTGAGTGGCAGGCTTTAACCAAGCCGAAAGAGTATCGCAAGGCACTCATTGCATGTACCTAGCTCGTGTCGCATTCAATTGGAAGCAATGAAACAAATGTATCCGACAACGCTGTAGTCTGTATAACTTCGTGATTTACATGATATCGCATCGTAGGTGTAATAAGACAGATAAATCCCATTCCCATTTCCCGCTACGCCCACGACTCCTCCCAGGAGTCGTGTGAAAAGACAAACCAACCAACTCCGGACTCAAGAAAAAGCCAAGCAGATGCAAGACGGGCGCAGAACATAAAGAAGACTGAAACCCCCAAGAAGACTCAGTCTCTCCCGTAGCTGATCTTCAACCGCTTCACAGAAGGCTTGTCCTCGTCGGAAATATCCTCGGTCTGGTTCTTGCCCTTCGTATTCTTCGACCCGCCAGTCGCCTTCTTTTTGTTTTTTGATGCGCCGTTCGAGTTTCTCATCCCGCCGGCAGAAACGGTCAGCGGATCAATTTTCATGGACATGCCGTTTCCAGTCGTAGATGTCGGCGTTGCTGCGTGGGAAGGCGTGGTTTGTGCAGAGGAGGGACCTGGGGAATCCTGCAGACACAATCGTCAGTTTTCAGTTCAAACCAGAGACACTATGGTGTAGTTCCATTTTTGGGTTGGTTCAGCATACCATCATATAACTTGCCGAGCTGCGTGAGAAAACTCGATCCGCATCCGTCACCTGCGCCTTTCGCCTCGACCCGGCCATACTGCTTCCCAAACCCAATCCCGCGGCGCCGAGACTCGACCCATTCGCAGAGCCTTTGATATAATTGTCGAAGCCTTTGATGATGTTTCCAGCGGTCGTTTCTTCAAGATATGACTGTTCGAAGCGGAAGATTTGGTCTTCGAGTTGGGCCTGGGGAAAGGTGAGTTAGAAACACATCAGAGTAGAACAGTTTACACATTCAAAGGCCGATATTGCAGGTTCTCAATTGAAGAACATGCTCGCGCAGCGAAAGAACAAAATTGCAAAGAGGTGACCACATCCGGTCCCTGGAGACGGAAACGCGCAAGACTGCAACTCACCATGCTCTTATCCATTAAGCGCTTTTTCTGCAGCGTGTCCCTCAGCTCGCGGCGCAGTTTCTCGTAATAGGGTAGCCCGCGACTCGCGGCATTCTGATCTGCAGGCGCATTCGGTGCTCCTGCTGTTGCGCCGGCTGTGGGCGCTGCAACTCCGGTGGTCGCGGGCGCGGCTGTTGGAGCCGGTGCTGTGTCTGCCATTATTGTAGAGGTGGATCGCAATGACAAGAATATTTTATGTTAAAGTGACGTATCCCATGCGCAGAATGGGTGAAAGAAAGTTGAGATTGGGGTGGATGTAGTGTCAGTGCGTAGTCAATGACCGCGTTTGGGTTCGGGAGAGTTGTAGCCGCTTGGAGAGCTTATCGATGTTTGTCTTGTTTGCATTCCCCTCTTAATCGTCTGATGATGTGCTTTGTTCGACTCTCCTCGTCCCACCTGCCATCGTACGAGTATATTGTCACTTATATGATTTGAGACGTAAGAGGTCTCTCGTTACTATTGCATATTTGAGAACTACTATTCAAGATGGACCACTCGATGCATATGGACATGGGTCATGTTGATATGGGTCACGGCGATATGGGCCATGGCGATATGGACATGGGTGGGAAATGCAGTATGAATGTGAGTTATAGCCTTGGGTTGGCTTTGTTCGTGGTTTACCTCATGCTAATTTCGAATGTAGATGCTGTTCAACTGGTCCTCCGAGAATTTGTGCATTGTCTTCCGCAGCTGGCGTATCACCGGTCCCTTCTCCTTCCTCTTGTCCCTCATCGCTATCGTTATCCTTGCTGCGGGCTACGAGGGAATACGATCAGCAACTCGTAAATACGAGGCTGCCCATGCACAGCGGCTAAGTGCGTTCCTGGGAACTTCTGCCACTACTGGGGGTAAGTGATTTGCTCTTTCCATGGACAATGTCATGATACTACATTCCCAATAATTCCTTCTATGTTTTCTTGAATATTGGGGACATGATAGGGAGATGGTATACTCTGAATGAGCAAGCTTCTTATTGATGTCTTGGCTCTCTGCAGACGCTGAGATCGCCGACCCTATCATTGCCAACGGCCTGGCAGATGCAACCCACCACACTCACCACGAAAGCTCACCACTGCTTGTAGGAAGCGAGAACAGAGCGGCGTTGGCGCGCAAGGGCAAGCTTATTATGGCGGCTTTGTATGCCATCCAAGTGTTCTATAGCTTCTTCATCATGTGAGTGCCTCTCGGAAACCATTTAGCCCCGTCCTGGCTGCTGATTTGGGTTAGGTTGCTCTTCATGACGTATAATGGGCCGGTCATGATTGCGGTTGCAGTGGGCGCATTTGTTGGGTATTTGACTTTCTCCGAAGGGACGCCAGCGGCGAAGACAATCGCATGTCATTAAAGGATGCACTCCGGGGCATTGACAGACTTAGAGGCTGTGTAGAGAACAATGGTCATATGGCAAATTTGAACTGTTTTTCGGTTTGGAATTGATGAGTTTGGAAGCCCTTTCCAGCAGAGAATGGTGCTGGTTTGTCGTGGCGACTTCAGTTAATTTGTGGTTCCATCAGTCTCTCCATATTGCAGTAATAATTCATGGGACTTCAACATCACTCCCATCATCGCCAAATCCAAAACTGAATCCACCTCCTTCGGTGTCTTGGGTGTCATCTGTTTTGCCGTGAACAATATCCTCCCATTTGCGCTTCTTGCCTTCATTCTTTTTCTGCAACTCATCCCAAGCGTGCTCCAGCAGGTCGGGATATGCCTCGCGCATACCGGCCATAAACCGCTCACATGGATTAACCACATTCTTCCGGAATCCAGACACCTGGTCCGGCTTGTTAGACAAGAAATCTAAAGCAGCGCCGAGATGGCCTCGGGGAACAAAGTTCTGCGTAATAGCGATCGATGGCTCTAGGTTCACGACCAAATGCCACCACCCAGACGGAACATGTAAGATCTCACCCGCGCCGCAGATACCTTCCACGCAGCCCTGAGTCCGGCGTGCCTCAGCATGGAATCCTAGTAGCCATTCGGCAATGCTCAGCGGAGAAGTCACCTCGCTCTGGTCATCCGACACAAAGACACCCGGAGGGGGAGGCTGTTTCGTGCTGGAGGGGAACATAATCCAATATTTGGGACCGCGTAGCACGGCGTTCCAAGCGCTGGTAGCATTGGGGTCTTTATGAAACTTGCTGCCGGACCGCTCGGGACCGATAATCAACCATTGATGATCAGGACGGTCATCACCGAGCACGGAGAAGAAGTCTTCAGCGAAGCACGCTGGTGGCCAGTACGATGCGTCCGGCGTGGTTTCTGGAGACCCGACGGACAGTCCCATCTTGGAGACAAAGGACCGGTCGAATAAGTAGAGCGGGCTCTCGTCGGAGTTATCTGCCATGTAGTCGCCGTAAGTGCGCATGGCCCAGTCCACGGCTTCAGCGCGGAACTTGGTCTTCCCATACCGGGCGAGTAATGACCCGACGGTCCAGTTCTTGTATGCTGGCCAGGCCTTGACAGGCTCAGTCAAAATGAATGGTTGGTCGGTCCACTTTTCTTGAAATTCCTCTGGTGACAGGTCTGGAAGTCGTGCAATCTGGTTCCGCGCCGGGATCTTGGAGACATATGGGTCGAGTGAGATATGTGCGCAGTTGAACGGTCGGTATAGAGAGTCGGAGAATAGCTGGGAACAGTCCACCATAGGCACTTTGGAGGCCGGGATATTGAGATATGTTGACCGCCATGTCCCTCGCCAGGTAAAATCTTCTCTCGGGTCACTGCAACCGGACTTAGTATGGATATCATGTGTTCCTTGCGACATAGGACATTGGGACATTATGATATTGAATAAGTGTAGGGCTCTAAGATCTACATAGTTAAACTGGATATGCAGGTGGCTTACCGAACAAACAGCGCTTTCCATAGTTCTTCAGCCCGGGTAAATGCATAGAAAGCTTTGCATGTCCGCCCGATGCTCAACAGGCTTGGCCCATCGAGGGTCTCCAACAACAACAGGATTAGTTCGTCTGGTAGGTGTTGAAAGGTCCCTATGGCATTGCGAAGACTCCATGTAGCCAAGAGAGCATTCCCACTTGGCTTCACACCGAGTGGGTGGGAGGGAATGGCCTCCGTTATAATCTCTACATCCTGTGGTGGTGGATGACTCGACAACGAGGTTATATCAGGCATGATCTGGCTGGTGCTTTTAGGGCTTCAACGACGCGTTTGATGGCAACTGGAAAGTAGTTCACCAACTAAATGGGAACAAAACAAACTGAATTGACAGAATCAAAGACGCTGAGCAAAGAAACAATCTGCACCATACCAATCAGTTCAAAAAAAGCAATATCATGACCAAGAAGATGTTTTCATGTCCGTCGCCCACTCTAAACTCGCTTGGGCTTGGCCACCCCCAACACGGCAAGCGGTGAGATAATGCCCCGTAAAAAAAAAACGGCGTAGCAAATGGCGCGGCGGTTGTGGCCATTCGATTTTTTCGCTTTTCTTCTCTTCCTCCTCCCACTCCATTTGTGAATTTTCACATCCAACCACATTTTTCATTATTCCCTAGTATCCTGTAAAAAGACTCTTTATCAAGAGTCTGTGGTACTAGAAGTCAACTTTCCCACGCGAATCTACACAAGTTCGCTAAAACTACCCCACCACACCGATCACAGTCAACGCCTGTGATCCTTTCTATCAAACCGCAATCATGGCTGACAAGGGTCTTGAGGATCTTGCCGAGGGTATGTGCTAAGTCTCTGTTGCTGTCTGATTAGAGACCCCGCTGCTTGCTCTCGCTGTCGCATGCGCGATCGCATTCAGTCTTGGGTGGCGTCAGATACGGAAATGCATGACGAAGATGGAGGCTAACATGACAATTTCCGTTATTAGGGCAGATCGAGTCTAACTACGATGAGGTTACTGATTCATTCGATGCTATGGACCTGAAGCCCGAGCTGCTTCGCGGTAAGTCCCTCTTCGTCTTATCAGGTGGGGGTGAAAAAAAAAAACTGACGGGATACCAGGTGTCTACGCTTACGGTTTCGAGCGCCCTTCCGCCATCCAGCAGCGTGCTATCATGCCCATCATCAAGGGTGAGTTTCTTTTCTTCCGAATTCATTTTTGAAATTTGCGCCTAACCTGTGAGGTCAGGCAACGATGTTATCGCCCAGGCTCAGTCCGGTACCGGTAAGACCGCTACCTTCTCCATTTCCGCTTTGCAGAAGATCGACCCCGAGATCAAGGCCTGCCAGGCTCTGATCCTTGCTCCCACCCGTGAGTTGGCTCAGCAGATCCAGAAGGTCGTTGTCGCCATCGGTGACTTCATGTCCCTCGACTGCCACGCCTGTATCGGTGGTACCAACGTCCGTGAGGATATGAACGCTCTCCGTGCCGGTCCCCAGGTCGTTGTCGGTACCCCCGGCCGTGTCCACGACATGATCCAGCGTCGTGTCCTGTCCACCACCGCCATGAAGCTCTTCATCCTCGACGAGGCCGATGAGATGCTGTCGGTAAGTTGCTGTAATTGATACTCCGTGTATCAATCGGTTCTAACTTTTTTTCAGCGTGGTTTCACCGAGCAGATCTACGACATCTTCCAGCTGCTTCCCCAGTCTACTCAGGTCACCCTGCTTTCCGCCACCATGCCCCAGGATGTCCTTGAGGTCACCACCAAGTTCATGCGTGACCCCGTCCGTATCCTCGTCAAGAAGCAGGAACTTACCCTTGAGGGTATCAAGCAGTTCTACATTGCTGTTGAGAAGGAGGAGTGGAAGCTCGACACCCTCTCCGATCTCTACGAGACCGTCACTATTACCCAAGCTGTCATCTTCTGCAACACCCGCCGAAAGGTCGACTGGCTCACCGACAAACTTACTGCCCGTGATTTCACCGTCTCCGCTATGCACGGTGACATGGAGCAGGCTCAGCGTGATGTTATCATGAAGGAGTTCCGTTCCGGTTCCTCCCGTGTCCTGATCGCCACCGATCTGTTGGCCCGTGGTATCGATGTCCAGCAGGTTTCCCTGGTCATCAACTACGATCTCCCCGCCAACCGTGAGAACTACATTCACCGTATCGGTCGTGGTGGTCGTTTCGGTCGTAAGGGTGTTGCCATTAACTTCGTCACCGCTGACGATGTTCGCATGCTCCGTGAGATCGAGCAATTCTACTCCACCCAGGTTGAGGAGATGCCCATGAACGTGGCTGACCTCATCTAATCACCCTAACTCTTGACGTCTTGATGCGGTTTATGATCGCAGAATCTGCGTTAAAAGTGGCTTTCTGCGTTTCCGCCTGCAGTGTGCCGGGCAAGTGAACGGGGCTATGCTTCCGCATATTGAGTTGACAAGTCGACGCCCCGGGATTTTTCTCGGCCTTTGCTATGGTTTCTATGTCTTGCACTAACGGAGATGAGACACGTTTGCGTTCACCTCTTGCTTCTCCGTTTTCCCTTATTTCTTATGCATTTCCCTCTGCTTTTCCCTTGTCTGTATCTAGCTCGCTCTCGTTGGTTAAGGATGCTTCCTCTTCTCGTACTTGATCAATAGACCGGGCCAAAATGTGACATGTTCCTCAGGGCGTTGTCCTTGAATGATATTTAAATTCGTATTCTGCTATTGAATAAATACTCTTAGTAGCTTTATCAAGTTCTCACTGTTCCAGTAATAACTATTCTCTAAATTCAGCTTGTATCATTTATTACTCAGTCTGGCAAGTGGTATACAAGCGCAATTAGAGCCCGTTCAATAGCCGTTGAGCCACTATCGTGATGTACGTTTGTTCCTAGGTCTTGCGAGCAGTTCCAGTGTCTTGACTGACTCATTATCTATCAATATATTTGCCTTCTATGGGTATTGCTCGGATCATATTCCGATGCTCGGACGAGCGAGCCGAGCTCGTCGTTGTGATATGTCAATTCTCGAATAAGGCTGTTGTAATTTAACGAATAGTACAATAGTACCCCTAAAGACTATCTTTGACTTCTCTAGTATCAGATATATAGATGCATATCTTCCAATCTCTTTTCCTCGTTCAGTCTTTCTCTTAAGAGTGGATAAAGATACAAGCGGTCGGCGCCGTGGGAGTTCTCCGCATCTTTCGGAGAACACCCGAACCTCCGGCCCTCCCTCACGACGTCTTTCCTTAAATCCCCTTCTTCGTCAATCGCACAACTTCAATCACCTCCAAAATGGCTTCCGTCCGCGCCAACTGTCGCAAGATTATGTGCATCGGCCGTAATTATGCGTGAGTCTCCCTGTCTTCCCGCGCCTGTTCCCCTCGGGAGTTCCGACACCGGCGTCGCTTTCTCTTTCTCTCGGCCACAATTGCTAACAGCATGGATTGACAGCGATCACATTGCCGAGCTCAACAACACCGCACCCAAGCAGCCATTCTTCTTCCTGAAGCCCGCATCATCCCTCCTCATCCCCGGCGCGGGTCCTATCCTCCGCCCCAAGGGCGTCAGCCTGCACTATGAGGTCGAACTGGGTCTTGTGATCGGCAAGACCGTGCGCGATCTCGATCCCAACGATGAGAAGGGCGCATTGGACGCGATTCAGAGTAAGTACAGCATGCAATCCGGATTGACCGGGCAATACCGCAGTGTCCGCCCCAGCGGTGGACCGGCTTAAGCAGCAAGTCGCTAATCAAACCATTGCGCTAAACAGGCTACGTCCTCGCTATTGACATGACCGCCCGCAACGTCCAAGACGAGGCAAAGAAGAAGGGCCTTCCCTGGTCCATTGCCAAGGGCTTCGACACCTTCTGCCCTATCTCGCAGGAGATCCCCAAGTCACGCATCCCTAACCCGCACGACGCATTCCTGCGTCTGAGCGTTGGAGATACCGAGCGCCAGGCTGCCTCGACTAGCCTGATGCTGCACCGCATTCCGAAGCAGCTGGCGCATATCTCGCGCGTGATGACCCTGGAGAAGGGTGATATTGTTCTTACCGGTACGCCCAAGGGTGTTGGACAGGTCAAGGCGGGTGATGTTCTGAGGGCGTCGATCGAGGTTAATGGGAAGGAGATCGAGGAGGGACGGATTGAGGTTGAGGTCAAGGATCGGGAGGGACCGTATGAGTTCAAGGAGACTTAGATTGTCTTTTGACTTGTAGATACTAGAAGTATATATGAGATCATCATTTGGGGGATTCAAAGAGTCGGCATTTCTTCTACCGAAAATAAATCTAGCGCTAAACTTGGAGATATATGTTGTACGAAATGAATCATGTAAATGAGCCGAGCGAGCCCCGAGTGTCGATACCAATTCCTCCCAAATCAGTGCGGGTATGCCAAGACATTGCACTCTTCGGCTCTGACTTCCAAGGACACCAAATACCTCTCTCGACTCAAACATCACTAGACACATCAAAATGCAAGTCGCAGAGATCCTCTCAGATATCAATTCTCTCCGCGTCTGCGTAAGTATCTTGCTTCCTTCAAGGCTGTCCCACTGCGATAAACACCGCGTCATGGACAAGGGATAGTACTCCACCAGACAATGACAATGCTAACAACCTGGCGCAGGGTCATCACGAGGCCCTGGCACTGGTAAACGTGCACAAAAATGTCACAGGCTCAGATTCAACCAAGTCCGATAGCGCATTGGCAGATCAGAGCCCGGCAGACGACAAGGTCGATCTTCGCCGTGCAAAGGAGCTAGTTGAGCTACACTATGAGGTGAAGGCAAGACATGCCAACGGAACCGTCGATGAGGGGTTGAGGCAAGCTCGGCAAGATGTCCGACGGATTCTGACCGAGCTGTCGACTGTCTAGCCACAGTTACTGGGATTCTTCTGTTGAATACGGGGCGCAGGCGTTGAGGATCGCAGTTGCTGTCCTTTTTCATGGTTTATATGACCGAGTGTATGGATTTCGGCTGAATAGTTTGGTCATAACTCTATTGGATTCTTTGCTGATGACTTGGTCTTTACCTATGACTTTCTTATAATGCATATATGGAACTGTGAATGACTCAATGAATTTCTTGCACCTACATCACTCACAATTCTTTCTGTGCGTACTGTACGATCTGATCATGAGCAACTACGCGTCCTTCGGTCGTCTTGCACAAATCTCCAATGGCCCTAGCCCGCCTCTGAATTCCCTTATCTTTTAACACTCGCAGCAGGGCCGAAGACAGCTTCGATCCGTCTATACTCGGTGCTACATTGCGACTTCCGTGTAAGCCAATGCCTAGCCACTCTACTCGGGCCGGGCAGTCGTATGTGTCGAACCACTGAGGCAGAATGACCTGCGGAACACCAGCCCTAGGAAGGAGCATCAGCACCTTTCTTTCATCAATGTGTGACTCCAACGAAGACCTACTTGCACGCCTCGAAGAATGAGTTCGCTCCTCCATGGTGGACATATGCAAGTATATTACCGCCTTCCAAAAGAGATATGATCTCTGGCTGAATCCATGGAAAAATCCTCACTTTATCAGAACTGACAAGAGGTCCGAGAATATTCTTAACCCTCGGGGATCTTTCCCAGTCATATTTGAGCTTCCACAAGGCCTGCATATTAGGAAATTCGCACAAAACCGCCTGGATTGCCATCGTCATCTGCATTGCATCATTTTCCGGAGCTTGAACATGTGACCCTAGGCATATCAAAATTGTCGGCTCTTTCAACCATGAAGCCAATGCAGGATCGCTATCTTCAAGCGATGGACATGGCCGGAGGATGGGACCGCAGCTGATGACATTATCCGGGACGTATAACGGAAAATCCATCTCTCGGAATGAAGGCGAGAGATGCAGATGATTTTCGCAGTAAGGTGCCACGTGAGGAAACACAGTCTGAATCCCTGCTTTCTTTCGAATGTCCAAAAGATCGCGTAGGGGCTTGCCCAAGCGAACCATAAGCCCGAAGCAAAAGACCATGTATATATTTGCAAGGATCAATCTCCATGGTAGGGGGTATGGATATCCGGACCCAGTGCTGGACAGAAAGTCAGCTCGATGCTCAAATTCCAAGCGGAAGATACGAGCTACTCACAGGGGGTATTTCCACAAAAGACCAGCTTTCGGCTGGATAGTTACCACTATATCTTTCAAAGGCACAGGCCAGAGTATCACGATCCGCGTGTTGATACTGCGAGCAGCATCTAGTCCCAGATGCAACAGCGGATCCGCAACCACGACGACCGGACGGACATCTTTCAGAATCTCGAGATTGCTTCGATAGGACCGTATATACTCGTCGGGTTTCCAGCCTACCACGGAGATGTTGATGATGTTACATGCATCACGCGTTCCGGCAAGCCCTGGCCGATGACATATATTCGGTGTTGTACGGGTCACGATCTCGGACAGGGACGGGCCTGCGATTGGATGGAAGTGGATGACTTGGTCGTACTCCGCTTTGTCGTTTATCGCTTGCACGCGTGCTGATAATTCCTTGAAGGAGGCGATGTGCACTTCGAACTCGCCGCGGTGCAGGAACTCTTCGGCTACTGCGAGTGCGACGTTGGACTGGCCATGCTCGGGGCTTGTGAGGAAGAGGATAGTCTGTTTCGGTGGTGACATGGTGTTCCTTTATTTTTTATTTTTTCGCCCGGGTCAAAATCGAATAGGTTGTTCCTGGTCATGGGTTTTATTTTAAATGAACATGCATCCCACTATTATAAGATTGCGTTGTCGCATTCTATTAATACTAGCCGATGTATGGTTACTCACGGATGATTGAAGTGGACAAAAGGGGGTACTAATGGCCTGAGTTCTTTCATGTTGATTCAATAAGGAAGGTAGTAGCCGATTGTCTCATAAAAGGCTGAGGTTCAGACAACTGGTTTGTGTACCATTAGCCATCCTTAATGCGAATGCCTACTCGTGTACTAATGGGAACATGGACCTCAGATAAGTAGGAGGAAATGAACGAATTAATGATTTACATCCAATTTTCGACCCAAGAGTCCAAGTTTTCGCAAGCAGCCAAAAGTGACGGCCAAGCCGACCAAGTTCAGCGAGAGCAAGAACCAAAATGCAGTCCGATAGCCGCTCATCCATATCTCTGGTGATTCGGAACTATCCTGGTTAGGTGTCTGGACTAGCTGTGTGCTGACGTCGTTTGATATAAGCGCTGTCAGTGTCATGCCTACGGAGGCTCCAATCATTGCCACAGTGCAGAGAACTCCCATTGCAAACTCCTGAGTCTCTGAAGGAAAAGACCCAGCAACCATCATTGTGGCAACTGAGATAACGGAGTTTGGCGCCACCGAGGTTAATGAAAGGGCCGGCATTGCGAATTTCCAGTAAGGCCAAGCTGGACTCAATGTAGCCATCAAGAATGGGGAGAGGCTGGAGAGTGCTATTGCAATGACGAGGATCTGGTTGGCTTCAACTCGAAATAAGAAACGCCCAGTGAGCAGACTGCTCAGCGCGCCGGCAGTTGGGATTCCCATATATTGGCAAGAAGATTGCAGAAACGAGAGCCCTTGTACTCGTTGAAATACGAAGATCATAAGCTGCGAAGTAGAGAGAGAAGACGCGTAGACGAAGAAGATAACTAAACCAATGGAAAGAAAATGGCAGTTTGTCCAAAGAGAATTCTGAATGTGTTCTGTGCTGTCTCTTTCCCAGCAATCCTGCCAGAACAGGAAGGCAACAATGAAAATCCAACCAAGAGCAAGAGGAACGAAGAGGCCCGATCTGCCAATGTTTTGCACATTGTTCGTGATGACGCTAATTGTTAATTAGCGTTCTGTAAGTTAAACTATCATCGAGAGGAAATACGTACGCCAATGCAAAGAAGAGAAGTACCATCAACGAACTAGCCAGCAGAGTTCCGGACCAATCGATATCTTCAACCAGTTCTGTCCATGGAATGTATTTTGGTTCTTCGGCATGTTGGGGAATCTTCCATAATGATACGAGAAACCCAAATAAGCTCAAAATTGCGGCGCAATAAAAGCCCCATCGCCAGCCAACAGTCTCTGAGAGTATTCCACTCAGGACGATGCCTACCCCAGAGCCAGTATATTGACTTGCACTGGTACAGGAAAATGCCACATTGCGCAGCTTACCATTTGGGAGATACTCCCTATGAATACTCATTGCAGAAACGAAACATATTGGATAAGCCACGCCGGACACAAATCTGAGAGTAATAAACTGCATGCCAGACCGGGTAAGCCCGCTAGCCATATGGCAAACAGTCTGTAAAAAGCATCCGCAGAGGAAAGTTCTCCTACTGCCTAGAACGTCTGCTAAAGATCCCGCCAGCAGGAATGTGCAACCTTGAGCAAGATAGTGCATTGACATTGGCCTGTGGAGTTGTGAGCTTGGCTTGTTCTGTGGAACCAGATAGAAAACTGGCCGGGGCATGGATATGTCTCTTACCATAATTCAACTCCGGGGTCTAATCCGAACTCGGCGGAGAGTTGTGTGATATTGAGAGTGACGAGGCCGTTTATTGCACTGGCAATAAATAATACCGAGGCAGTGCAAGTTATGATGGCGAATCCATGTTGAGAGTGGGTTTCGGAGTGGGTGAATGGGGACCCGAGAAGCGGCTGATCCTCCGGGATCTGAAGATCCTCTAAACAATCGTATTCCAACACAACATTAGGCCTCTCTGTTCGCATCATTGAATCTCGAGATGTTTAACATTTTGGAAAGGAAAATAAAAGCGAAGAGCTGAAAGTACTGTACCTTCACCAGCCAATCACACGCTGGCCCGCTTTTCAGGGTCCCCTTACCTGAGCGGCCATCTCATTGGCTGGCTATTTTACGCTTGTCTGTAATTTTCAATAAGTTTCGGTATTTTTCAGTATCTTCCTGTATTTTTGGCCTTCCAAGACAAGTTCTGAGACATTGCTAGCGACTACCTCCATGTTCACATGTGGTGCCAAGGGTGGTTTTTTTACGAGTTAACCGAAGCCCAGGGAGATGACTGAATATAGTAATTCTTCAATGCGCGGGTCGTGATGCAACACATTCACAGCGATAGCCTGATCGAGAGTGCGCTGCCCTAGATTTCGATTCCAGCGACTTGTCAAAATCTACACTTGCAGCTTCTGGATTTTCCTAACCTTCTCTGTCTAGCATACTCAGCACTCATGATTCAAGAAGGCAGGGGCATTTATTCATCTGCAACCAAAAGAAGCGAATCAGTCTTCTACTGTATGATATGGTACAAGATGAATGTAGATACCCGATGCCAGATTCAAGGAGTCGAAACATCTTCACTTAATTAGGCCACCTGCCGAACGGTAGAACGACCGGTCGAATTGAAACTTCAAGCCTGGAGGATTTATTCGGATCTAACCGACTGGTCCATAAATTGTGGGTCCAGCTCGAATTGTGACGAGCCTAAACCACGACCTCATTCACCTCACACCAGACAGTGATGTACGGTCTATATCACTTGACAGGTGCAAACATATTGGAATTCTTCTGTTTCTACCTGGTTCAGAATGTGGTCCCTGCCGCTCTCATCATCACGACGCGAAAAAGCTCTTTCTTACGCTACCTATGCATTCCAGGGATGATCTGGATCGCCAGCCGTTTCATCCGTCCCTTTGGCTCATCCGGCAGTCCAACATGGTGCCAGGCCATAACGCAACTTGTCATTGCGACTTTGCAGGCAACGAACCTGTTATTGCTCAATCCTCTCGTCAACTCGGACATCTCACGCGACGCAAAGAGCACTCGAAACTTCGGATCTAGGTTGCTCGCAGCATTTCGATTACTTGCTGAAACCCGCGCTGTCAATACACACTGGCAGATGAAGAATGTGCCCTCTCATCCAAAGTATTATCTGCGGCGGGGTATGCAGGTCCCAACATGGGGTCGATTTTTGTTGCGACAGCTAGCAATTGTCGCATGGCAGTGCTTGGTGCTGGATATCGTGCAAACGGTCTCGATTCAGCAGGCTAGGGAACGTGGTCTGCATGAGCCCGTGTCTTCGGAGGTCAAATGGATTGTGCCCGTGGGACAATGGGCAGAGCGAATAGCCACGCATCTATCTATTTGGTTTATAGTAAACCGTCTAATCAGTGATCTTGCATATCGAGTACTGTCAATATTCTTCGTTGGGACCGGGCTAGATTCTCCCGTAGACTGGCCACCAGCCTTTGGGAGTATGGCCGACGCATTTACATTGCGCAACTTTTGGGGGTAAGCCATATTTGATTTACTAGGATGGCATGATTATGTTAACGTGATTTGCAGGAAATTCTGGCATCAATTCATGCGCCAGCCCTTCACTTCTATCAGTGACTTTATCGCGCGAGATGTTTTACATCTTACCCGATCTTCAACTCTAGAGCGATACACCAACATTCTTATTGTCTTTCTCATCTCAGCAATATTCCATGTCATCGTTGATATACTGCAAAGCGTTCCGATGGAACAATCTGGCTCAATGCTATTCTACTTGTCGTTTGTCTTTGGGATAATGCTCGAGGATGGCGTGCAAAATATTTGGAAGTGCGTACAAGCACCAGAGAACGGGCAAGAGGAGGTAAAGCAATCATCAGGCATCGTGCCGCTTTGGAAGCGAGCTGTTGGGATGGTATGGGTCATGCTATGGCTTGGAGTCACCTCGACATGGTACTTTACTCCAATGATTCAATCCACAAATGATGATCTGCAAGTGATCCCTTTCAGTGTCGCAAAATATATCGGCCTCCAGCCGCTCATGGGTATTGTTATGAGTAGTGGAATTGGCATTGCAGTTATGTTTGAAGTTGAGCTATGAGACACAAAAGCATCCGCTCTCGGAACAGGGACACTAATCGGATAGAAATTGGGGGTCTATGCTACCCTACAGGACGGGATTTTGGATCTTGAATTTGGGTAATGGCTACTTGATAAATGCGGATGATGTTCAGCGCTTCATCCAAGGCCCGCAAAACAGTGTTGAGTAAGCTTTGACATGTGGTTCAAGAACAACCATCTCTATCAGAATTCCTTATGGAAATGATGACTACTCCGGAAGGCTCGTGCGCAATCGCATGTCGTACCCTTCTAAGTTCTTCCGTTCTTCACACTTGCAATGAAATTTTCAGTATGCTACAAAGATCAATTTTAAAGTGTGATCATACGCGTCTCCGTTTGACCTCCTCTCCTCATGCTGCTGTAGCAGGTTTCAGAAGACAAAACCAACGGCAACGTCTCGCTGCGATCAAAGCAAACAACCAAAGCTTCCCACGAGAAGACAACCTCTTACTTGAAGAAGACGACAGAGCTTTCCCTGCCCCTTTGTTGCTGCCTGGAGATGACCTTGCCGGAGATCCAGAAGACCCGCAGAGCTTTCAAGAATGGCTTGATGAGGAAGACCGCAATCCGGTAACCGCAAAGCAAAGAACGGTCTATGTCGTTCCATCTCCTCAAATTGATGCGGATGTTGACTTCATGAGAACATGGACAATACCAAACTGTCCAGACCATGGGCTTTCCACAAAACCTCCTAGTACGAAGGACGTCCAGGACTATCTGACTGCCTTTTATCACGGTCTTCCTGTCAAGATGATGCCACCATCTACCTTGAAGTTTATTCCATGGGAAAAAACCAAAAGGAAAACTCAGAAGAAAACGGGCCTGCAATACCTAGGTCTAAAAGCCGGCGATGAGTGCGTGCGGATTCGCTCACGTACCTTGTCAAATAGGGTATATAGGGGCCAAGTCAATCTAGACGATCTCCTGGATGTTGCCATCAGCATATTACCAGAAGATGCATATGCCCTCTTGATTCTTGTGGATTTCGATCTCTACGAGGATGATGATGACGAGTTTGTATGTGGCCGTGCATACGGAGGAAGTCGCGTTGCCGTGGTATCCAGTGCAAGATACAATCCCATACTAGATTCTATTCAAGATATCGAGCGTCTCCATGCATGGCCTGCCTCGCATTGTGAGAAGTACATGTGTGCATGTGCTTCGGTAGAACCGACTGCCAAGAGACAGAAAAGATCTCAGGTCAATAGCCGAGGATCACAGAATTCAACTTCGGAGCTAAACGGACCGGTGAAGGATGCAGTATCATTCTATCGCTCCCTCCCGGAGGTGGACTCATCGCCCTCATTACTGTCCGCACTCTGGTTGGGTCGTGTTTGTCGGACGGCGAGCCATGAACTGGGTCACTGCTTCGGTATTAGCCATTGCGTGTACTACGCGTGCTCGATGCAAGGCACTGCGTCTATCTGCGAGGACGCAAGACAGCCGCCTTATCTCTGTCCGGTTGATCTGGCGAAGGTTCTTTGTGCCACTTCAACATCCGCATCTGAGCGATATCGGGCTCTTTTGGAGTTCTGTGAACGGCCGGGTAATAGTGGTACGCATTTCTTCGGACCGTTTGCTACTTGGATCCGAAGTAGGCTATGCCAGATCGAGGACTCGGCTTGAGTGTCTTGATCAGTATGCTACTCTTTCCTTTGCCATGCAATGATAGAAGACGATGGTGGGATTTTAGATTAAGACAACATAATCTCTTTCACATAGTGTTACCTCGAAATATATATTAGTAAAATTGGTCGTAACCTTGGAAGGGAACATTTCCTAGAAAGACACCAATTTCCCAGCCACCGGTCTTCGTAGTGTGTACCGCGGCACTCCATTAATAGAATCGACATAGGATGACATGGCATGCAACGTCTCGTCTTGTCTTCATCGGTGCATTCCGGCAACTATCTGACATTGTTTTCAATGATAACTGTTACTGTATCGGAATACAAATACGGCAATTAATTGGAAGACTAGGTCGGGACTGCAGGAACAAGATCAGTTCCTGTTTCTTCCATCTCAGCAGAACCGAGCCGTCGTTCCGAGTCCTACGATCCGAGGACGTTACCATTAGTGATAGTTGGAGTCATCCTGCCAGCGATGTGTTCATAGACAGTGGAGAACTTGTAAGCGAGCTATTAGTATGAGAGATATATTCCCCGATGCACTTCTTTTCCACACGCGTGGATACAGTCCAGATCGGACGTTCCTAATGGCCGACCTTGCCAATCGCATGTTTCAAGCTGGAATTTGGGGGCCATCGGTTAGACGATGTCTTGCATTCGGCCCAGCGCAACCCGTCCACGGCAAAATTTCGGATGATGCATGCAAGCATGAAATTATCTATAGCTGTTGAACTTTGAAGTGTTTCATGAGATCTTGCCATCAACTGGTGGATCACCGATTAGCCGTGCGATCGTCGAAAACAAAAATAGCAACTGTTTCAAGGAGTCTGCTCCTGCTGGACCGCGGAGCTGAGCACTGGGCTGGGGTTTTCTTCTTGTTGATCGTAAGGTAAAACATCCGACACTCTCCGAGGGTGGGGAATAATCGGTACGACATATGAGAGATCGAAGTCTTTGTTTTGGCGTTTTTACACACTGCAGGATTTCAATATCGCAACCAGACTGAACTTTAGTCAAAGCCTACAACATCCAAAGTTATACTTTGATCTATTCTCGGCCAATCATTCCGACCGAAAGACTAACACAACTAAGGAGAGAGGCGTTGGACTAGTTGAACCTTCCCGAATCGAGAACTTAATATTTTCGAAGGATTTCCTTTGTTCTAGACCGGATGTTGTTTTTACCACTCGTATGTCCGATATTATTAAGAGTTGCGTTGGCAAAACTAGGATTATTGCATGGAGGATCAGGGGGGGGCCTATCGACTCAGGGATGACAACACGTACTTTCGGTCTATTGAACTCGGCCATTTTCACCGAGATATTCGTAGCGAAGATAGGCTCCTGCATAGACCGATCGTGACAGTACAACATAGGCCGGACAGCTGCAGCTGCAGCTGCAGCTTGCAACGCTGCATCTGATACCGCCGACCTCTTCAAAATCAGACTGAGCGCAATTTCCAACGCGCAGGGGCTAAAAGGTCATCCTTCCAGTTGAGATGCTGTCTGTGGCGCTCGTGGGGCTTGTCCGCGTGGGGTGAGACATATTGGGCTCTTGCAGATCACTACACTTCTTATGGAGTAATGTGTGGAGCATGGAAGAGAAGTTCAATGGCTAGGTGATTCCTCGAGCCCATTGACAGCCCCTGTTTCGCTGTCATGTTCAATGTCTGGGGCCGCAAATATGAGAATGCAAGTACTAAGTACTACAATATACACCGTACGTAGGGTTGATTGACTCAGTCGGCTTCACTGGATAGTTCTTTCTCCACTCTGCAGGTCAACTCATTTTGAGCATGTTGATATTAATTAATATTAATCTATCTTTAATAGATTATTCTTATTTGTCTTGGCCGTAAAAGTGGGGATTCTCCCACATGAACTGCATAACTTCATATTCCATTACATTTCAAGCCCGACTAAGTGGCGTCTTGCTAGTGTAGGCAGCGAGGCTGGAAGGGTCTAGATGCTATCCCTTGTTTTTGTGTTGAGTAGCTCTGTCCCAACATATAACATACGATATACTTTCTACATCCTGTACCTAAATCCATTCACGGCCAACATATAGTTCTGTAGTATACCTCACAAAGATAAGGCCAGAATTTGAATTGGTGGCTGATAGATTGCCAGCCACTCCGTGAATAGCCTTGGATCTTGAATTGACAGGTCTTGGTTACCAGAATTGGACGTGTCCATCTTTGCCTGATGTGGTTAAGAGCGTGCATATTGTGCCGGGACTAATTCCCCGGGGCTGTGGGACATAGGAGAGTCGGGCCACTCGGAAAGCCGTATACTTCTTAGGTTTATGAGCTTGAGATACTTGGACTTGGAAGCTGTAAGGCGTATCTACAACTCTATACAGCGTAGACATGTCAGAGTAGGATATAGTTCAGACGAGAAAGGGGTTCCAATCGATACAAAAAAATGAACAAACGTTTCAACCGTCGTTGATCGTGTTGATCTTTTTCCTTTTATGACTTGGCAGATTTCTTTTCTTGATGTTTTCTTTTTTCTTTTTTCGTCCTTTCTGTCCCAATTGGATTTGTAGGGGGTACATCTTCCACCCTCAATTCAACTCAATAACCCTAATGGAGTAGTTAGAATCCAGATTGTGGACGTACTAATGTGATATCTTTTGCTCTCGAGCCCAAAAATAAACCGGATGGAAGTCCACAATGCGGTAATGCACCTCTTAGCACCTGTTGTTAGCCATGAAGCCGTTCTCCACTTGGCCCTGAAAGATTCCAGGTTTCTACCTCCAATATCCCGGAAGTCTAAGGGGTCGATAGCTCCAAATGTGGAATTGGAGACCGGGGTAGAGCCAGTACGAGGCTGTCCTGATGCGGTACTCCCAATCGGTACCCGGAAGCCTCCCGGTTCACAGTTGATCAGGGGTATATAAACAACGGTGGCGATCAGCTCTTTGAATCTCCAATTGTTCATCTGTCTTTCTCTCTTTCACTCTTTCCAGTCTATCGTTTTTTGGCGGCTATTGCCTGCCTGTCCAATCTTTCGCTTCTGTATAATCCTTGTTCAGAAGTTATACTTCCAATCGCTTTGGCCCTATACATTCATTAATACACCACACAAAACTCAACATGCGTTCTTCACTTGTTATGCTCGCCGGTCTGGCCGGCTCGGCTCTCGCCTACCCTACCGATAGGGCTGTTGAGGCCCGTCACCTCGATCTTCTCGGTGAGCTCCTCGGCGATGTCACCCTCGACGTGACTAGTATCCTTGGTGCCGTCCTCGATAGCACCTCCGTTGAGATCTTTGCTGGTCTGAGTGCTGAGGGTGCTGCCGCTCTCTCGGGTGGTGCTCTCGGCTGCAAGTCCGGTGCCATCCACCAAAAGGCCAAGGCCGCCCTCAAGGTCTGGCTGCGTCTCCACGCCGAGATTGACGCTTCCCTCAAGACGTCCCTGATCGCCTGGTGTGACGGTTCCGACGAGCTCGTTCTCTCCGCGGACGTCCTCGCTGCTCTGTCCGTGTACATCCCCGGATCTGCCAACATCGCCGCCAAGGGTCAGCTTTACGTGACTATTGATGGTATCTTCGAGGCCGCCAGCCTCGAGTCTGCTCTCGTCCTGAGTGTCGGTGCTCAGGCTTCCCTTGCCGCTTGGGTTGAGGCTAAGGCTGACCTTGATGTCGACATCAAGGTCGGTCTCAATGTCTGCGCCGCTGGTGGTATTGTCGGCAGTCTGTCGGCTGACATCAAGGCTTCCCTCCTTGCCTGGATCAACAGCGTCAAGTGTGACCTCAGCGCTGACCTCAAGGTTTCTGTCCTTGCCTGGCTCAATGGCCGCGCTGGTGGTGAGCTTGTTGAGATTGGTGCTCTTGCTGACACTGCTCTCTCCACCGTCTCCGTTGGTGCCTCCGTCGGCATCCACGTCCTAGAGTCTGGCCTCCTGTCCGTTGGCGGTCAGGCCTCCCTCGCCGCCTTCCTGAGCGTTGATCTCGCCGCTAGTCTCAGTGCTGATGTCAAGCTTGCTCTCGAGGCATGCGCCAAGGGTGAACTCGCCACCGCTGTGGAACTTGACGTCCGCACCCAGCTCGCCATCTGGCTCACCAGCTCCGACTGCTCTCTGGGCGTTGAACTCAAGGCTGTCGTCCTTCTTTGGCTCTCCTTCGCCGTCGAGGCTGATGTTTCCGTTGCGCTCAACCTTGTCGGCGGCCTCCTCGGTGATGTTACCGATCTCCTGACCGACATCGTCGACGATCTCAGTGTCGACCTCCGTGGTGCCCTTTCCATCTGCGCTGCCGGCGGTAGCCTCCTTGACCTGACCTTCAACGCCCGTACCGAGCTCGCTGCCTTCCTCAGTGGCTGCACTTCCCTCAACATCGACGTCAGCATCCAGATCATCATCATCGAGTGGTTCACCGGCTGCAGCATCCCCGGCGCTCCCGCCCCCACTGCCTCGTCTTCCGTTCTCAGCCTGCCGTCCAGCACCCCCTACCTCCCTAGCACCTCCGCTCTGCCTTCCGGTACCGGTGCCTCCGTTGGTCTGACTGTTTCTGCGGGTGTCCCCACTGCCTCCGGCTCTGCCTCTTCTCCCTCCGGTTCCGATGCCACCACCACCCCCTGTGCCGTCGAGACCTCGCAAATCGTCAGCTCGACTGTGATCCCCAACCCTAGCGGCTCCGGTTCTCTCACTGTCAGCATCCCTGCCATTGCCACCGGTACTATCCCTGCTGTGGTTCCTACCGGCACTTCCCCCACCGGCACTGCCGTCACCGGTTCCGTCCCTGCTGGATCTGTCCCTGCTGGATCTGCTTCTACCGGCTCCGCTACCACCATTGATATCCCCGGCTCCAACGGCTCCGGCTCTACCACTGTCACCGTCCCTGCCCAGGCTACCGGCGTTTCCCCCACCGGTACCACCGTCGTCGGTGGCTCCGTTCCTTCTGGATCTGCCCCCAGTGGTTCCACTACCACTACCACCATTGTGATCCCCGGCTCCAACGGCTCCGGCTCCACCACTGTCACCATCCCTGTCACAGTCACCGGCACTGCCCCTAGCGGTTCCGCCACCACCATTGTGGTCCCCAACCCCAGCGGCTCTGGCTCTCTCACTGTCACCGTCCCTGCCCAGGCTACCGGCGTTTCCCCCACCGGCACCGCTGCTACCACTGGTGCTTCCGGCGCCACCACATCGGCCCCTGCCCCTACCAGCCCTGCCACCATCCCCAGCGGTGGTAACACTGGTTCCAACGTCACCGAGACTGTGACTGTTACTGCCACTCTCCCCGCCGGCGGTAACACTGGTTCCGGCAAGGCCACCGAGACTGTGACTGTCACTGCCACCGTCTGCGGCTGCGAGTAAAGCAGACACCATACCTGGACATATTTCGAAGCCACGACCCTGAGGGCACTCATATAGAATTTCCTTCATCAACTATGTTAATTTCAGCCTTTTTTGAGCCCTTTCCATGACAAGATGATTCTTGATAACGCGTGGGGTGGCTGCTTATCTCGATCTGCCACATCTCCGCCTCTGGCCTCTGTAGATATATAATTCTAATTCGAATCTGCTTCGGTGGAGATTGATATCCTGTTTCTCATGTATATCGCATGTAAATACATCTCATGTTCTGATCTGCTTTTGTATGGTCATGGTTAGAGTCTTTGGATGTCGGCCGTGAACTAATGACTTTAGCTATATCATCATCTTCTCCAGTCAACCTTGAAACAGCATTCCACCTTACAGTGTAACAAAGCAGGCCAAAATCAGGATAAAAGAATAATTGGAATTGCAAAGTACTCCGTACATGTACCGCGCTAAAACGCACTCATTTCGTTGGCGTAAGTCTCAACGTTCAAGTCACACTTGGCCAGTGTGAACCCCTCGCACTGGTCCTTGCTGCTCTCGTTTAGTCCAGCCTTGGCCGTGAGGCACTGCTCGGCTTCGGAGCAGACTGGCGACGCATAGCAATACATCTCTCACGGAGTAATTTCTCACGGAATGCAGTGGACTGTGTCCAAACAGAAAGCGGTTTCTTGGTCTGAGCATAGAGAGTTCATCAGTATCTCATTCAACACAGCAATTTGAGGAACAACATGTCATGTGAATTGTTTAGACGAACATTAAGTAGGAATTGAATCTGGGAAGTAAAGGATACAAGGTGGAGGTTGGACCAGGAATCTCTATTCTCAATGACCAACCTGCTCAGCAACTTTTGTCTCACTGTCATCAGCTTTGGACGGCTCATCAGCTTTCGAAGGGGTTCGGGTAGAGGAGTCTTCGTTCTCATCAGCCATCTTGCGTCGTTTGTCATCAGGGTTGTCTCTTTCCATAGAGCGCGGCCGCTTGCCGTCAGTGTCCTTCTTGGGGCTGTTACTGCGGCTGCGGCTACGGCTACGGCTCCGACCACCGCTGGGGCTGCGGCGTCGACGCTTCTCACCACGATCACGTGTACCGGTACGGTCAGGGCTGCGGCTGCGGCTGCGACTGCGACTGCGACTGCGACTCAAGCGACGGGAATCGCGGCGGGCATAACGTCCAGATGGGCGGCGGGATCGCGAGCGAGATACAGACTTGGAGCGCCGGGTGTGGCGGGATACACTGCGGCTGCGAGAGAGGGAGCTTCGGCGGCGGTTTCCTCTGGGGGAACGTGAGCGCGGGGAACGGCTGCGGGAAATGGGTCTTGCTTTAACACGGTCACCGTAATCCGGACTGCTGCGCCTTCTCGCTCCTCCGCGGCTGCGTCGCTCGGGAGATACTGAGATGCTGGGGCGTTCGCGTCGTCTGTGGTGTGGCTCGTCGCGGATTCGGCGAGGCGGGGACGATAGATCTGGGGTTTCCGATGGAGAACGGGAGCCGAAGGGAGATCGAGAGGCTCGGCGGCGCCGATTACCAGGTGGCACGTAAGAGTCAAAGTCTCGTCGCAGTGGAGGCTCACGGAATCGGTCGCGGCTGCGGTTTCGGTCTCTGGGAGGCGAGTATCGTCTGTTGGAGTCGCGTCCTCGACCTCCACGTCCGCCGCGATCACCGCGATCACCGCGATCGCCACCTCTTCCTCCACGTCCGCGGTCTCCTCGCTCGCGGCGTCTCACATCGTCCAGCTCTCGTTCGCGGTTCTGGTCTTGTTCCCGTTGGCGACGAAGTGCCTCGCTGGCTCTTTCCGCCTCGAGCTGTAATGTAATCTGATTAGAAATTATCCAAGGTCGAGAGCATGCTTACAATCACCTTTTCTTGTATGAGCTCAAGCTTCTTGGCCTCCAGGAGCTCCTTCGGGACGCCCTGTGGATTGGCCTGACCGCTAAGGCACAGCGACCACAGCTCTTGACAGAACTTGGCGGTATCTTTGTCTAGGAACCCGGTGAGTTGGATTTGGAGAGATTTGATATCGGGCTAAAACAAAAAGACATGTCAGCAAACTAGGGTTGAGACATATCCGACGGCACAACGTACGAAACGTGCTCCCTCAAGATGCGCGAAACAGAGCTCGATGACGACATCATCCTCGTTGCCCAATATCTTGGAGATTTGACTTGCAATCCATCTAGTAGGCGGAGAAAAAGCAATGTCAGTAAACCGGAGATACCGAAAAAAACCCCGGGAAAGTCACTTACTTTTTCATAACTTCGATATTGACCTTGGTCATATCCACCTTCTTGCTGAACTCAGGGGGGAACTTAGTCCGCCTCAGCAGCTTGGCATCCACGCTGGACGCCATTTTTGCTAGAATCCGAGTTGAGGGTAGGAAAGTCCATGATGAGCAAACGCGAGACAGATATTCACGGTGTTCGAACTGCATTCATGGTCACTCGCCGGCGCCGTAGATGGATATGTCGCCTCCGAACTCGCCGTCAGAACATCGACAACATCCACTACCTACAAGATCCGTAGAGAGAAACGCTAATCTAGGGGCTTAGTTTAGGTGCAACCATTTTCCTTTTTTTTATGTTTTCTTTGGAAAGAAAATGAGATGAAAATGCTATTCTAAGCTAGTTCTTTATCTTTTCCTTTTGAAGTATATATGTGCCCTAGCGGACCATCACTATGGTTGTATGTCCTCACCACTCTTTAGCAATTTTATAGTCATAAAGTGATAGAATTAATTTCTTACAATCTCACTGTACTATAAAGGTCATACAAGCTAAGAATAGAATAGCAATTTTCATTATCTTTAGAGCAAATTATAGTCAAAACCTCAAAGCACTCCGTATACTACTAGGCTACTGTGATAGCGTGAGGAGTACAACAATAGCAACTTCAATCTAGTCTACGATATATAGACATAGTCGTAAGTGGAGGCTATCTGGCCGATCCCATAATTGCCGAAGGCTTTGGAATCACCTAAGGTACTGGACCACTTTTACCAGAGCAAAATGAGCTATTATTGGCTAGAGTTATGTCCATCTTTCATGTTCAATGTTCTTTTAAAGCCCAGAATCAATTATTTCAATGTCCTCTGCGGAGTAGCATGTTGTGATGTGGACGTCGCCATAGCAACGGCAAACACGTGACTATAGCGCGCGAAGAAACCCCGAACCTGGGCTTCTCTAAGATCAACAAACAATCGACAACTTTGGATAACTTTGGAGGGGGCCGCATTGATTCACGACTTCAATGTAGGTATTAGCGGCATGGCATCCCCGAATTCCCTCCCAGCATACAATGAGCTGTACCGACAGCCACCCCGACCGATGTCCCGATCCGCGGTTTCACGTTCGGGTTCCAGACGGGTATCTCCATCAACACAAGCTATGTCCAAACATTACTCCGGGGACAGCTCCGACGAAGAGGTCCCAGAACCTAAATTCAGCGCTTCTGTAAAAGCATTGTTGCATGGAGATGGATTAGGTTCTTCGCCTCATCTACAAAAGGCACACATACACGAACCTCGAATTGAATCATCAAGACAGCAAAGTCGCTCACCCCGGAATTCGTCCCCGCACGACTCATCTAATGGTAGTCCCGCCCCAAGAGTCGTTCGTGTAGGTGCTCTGTCGAGTTCTCGATTCTCGCGCGAAGGCTCCCCATTGTCAAATAGCCAGAGCGCAGAACCAAAGCACCATAGCCGCCCAAATGACTTTATCACTCCCGCCCCACGCCAACGGAGTGTTCGTATCAATGTTTCGCGAAGCAACACCCGATCCCCGGCCTCTGTCTCGCCTTCAGGAAAGCGCTCGTCGGAGCGCAGTTCGGACGACTATTATGGCAGTGCTGAGCGCTCCGATAGTGATCGGAAATCGCAATATGAAGATGATCCAGCGCTAAGATATGGCCTTTCTTCTTCATTGCGGGGACGCGGCGGCGAAGAATTTGCTCCACATAGCTCATTGCGTGTCAAGAGGGTTGGTCGGCTTGCTGGCACTTTCTTGAATGGCCCTGCTCGGAGGGGCGTGCTAAGACGTCAGAGCGAAGAAAGTAATGAGGAAAACCACCAATATCTCTCAGCTGAAGGTGTCCGGGAAGACGTTGAAGGAGAGGAGGAAAATGCCGAATACCGACCTCACAATCCAGCGAAACCTTCATCCCCTAAGGTGTCATGGGCTGACCCAAGCCCGCCTCTTGTGCGGGATTCTAGTCGACGAGAATATCCTCTCCGCCCTGCTGAGGTTGAAGGGCCGTTTTCGAGGTCATCTTCGCCAAAATCATACGGCTCAAAGTCCACCCCCGCTTCATCAGACTTGTCCTCTAAATCTTCGATTGCGAAGGAACAACCTGAATTCAAGGTTCCTTCAATACCGGCTTTGCCATCGGTACGTGACCAAGAGAATGAACCACCACCAACTTTTAGGCGCACAAAGCCCCAGGGGTTGAGTGTGTTGGATAAACCTGAAAAGTATCATGTTGTTTACGATACCGAGAAGAACGATATAGCAGAGACCCCAGCAACCAACTCTGCGCGAAAGATACTTGCCACGCGAAGCAATAACACCCCCCATAGGGCCCCTCCTCCTCCTCCGAAAATGTCAGTCCTTGAGACTGCTACTTCCACAGGTGGCGCATCGACATCACAATCACGTAAAAAGAAGAGTCAAGTCTCGATTAATGGCAAGCATTTCACCCGGCTTGATTGTATTGGTCGAGGCGGCAGCTCGCGTGTCTATCGGGTGATGGCAGAGAATTACAAGATCTTCGCTCTCAAGCGTGTCAATATTGGAGATGTTGATCCAGTGACTCTGAGTGGATACAAGGGTGAAATCGACCTGTTGAAGAAGTTGGAGAATGTGGACCGTGCGGTGCGCCTGTTTGACTGGGAGCTGAACAATGACAAACATGCTCTTAGTCTGCTTATGGAGATCGGAGAGTCTGATCTTGAAAAGATTCTGACATACCGTTTAAACGCTGAAGATGCTGTTTTTGATATCAACTTTACCCGATTTTATTGGAAGGAGATGCTCGAGTGTGTCCAGGCTGTCCACGAGCACAACATCGTCCACTCCGATTTGAAGCCGGCCAACTTCCTCATGGTTCAAGGCCGGCTGAAGCTCATTGACTTTGGAATTGCGAATGCGATCCAAGATAATACAGTCAACGTTCATCGTGAACAGCAAGTCGGCACACCTAATTACATGTCCCCCGAGGCATTGGTTGATTCCAACGTGTCTCTCGGTCTGCCTTCAAGTGTTGGAAAAGTTATGAAATTAGGAAAACCCAGCGATGTCTGGAGTTTGGGTTGTATTCTGTACAAGATGGTCTACGGACAACCACCATTCGCCAAGATCGCCAAATATTACGAACGCATCATGGCTATTCCCAACCCCCGTGTACAAATCGATTTCCCGGCCTTTGGTGTCGGTGGCATTCCAGTGCCCCCTGGTCTTGTTAGGACTCTCAAGCGCTGTCTGCAGCGCGACCAGACTCTCCGACCAACCATTGAGGAGATGCTTGGCCCACGCGATCCATTTTTGCATCCCGATGCCCAACTCGAGGGTGCTGTTCCGGTCACCCAGGATATGCTTGGCCGCATCCTGGTCAACGTCGTCAACCATTGCAAGGCTCGCGGTGTGCCCAAAGAAGAGGAGCTGGCTGCATGGCCCGCAGGCTTCTTTGCAAAAATCAAAGCAGCCCTTGAAGAAGAAAATGCTTGACGACACCTAGCCACTCCTTTCACTTTATTTCCTTTGTCTTGAATGCCTTATCGGCCCTTCCCATCCCTTCTTGGTTAGAATGACTTAATGACTGGTGTTGGATATATTAATTTCTTTCTGTCTTGGTCTGCTTGGTTAATTTGCGGGATATCTGATTGTCTGTGTTTCTTTGCATTGTCTTTTTCTTCTCTTTTCTCTTCATCCTTCGGGTTGTTTGTCCGACCCAACCACGTTGTCTTGTGGTGGGTATTTTGACGAATTTCGGTTTCAGCGCAGCGTGTTGATGTCCATTCCTGTATATGATTTCATTAGCCTTTTCATCTTTCTCCTGCATCCGGATGGATACTGCTTGAGTACCATCGTTTTTGGAGTGACAATGACTCTTCATTTGATTAAGATGTTTAATTGACAAGCTTTGTCTATCTTCATTACTTGAATATTGCGATTCCTCTCCCTGCGTTTCTTATCCTGTGGGCTATTCGGAATTTGGATCAACCTTGGAAGTCTTTGATCCATGATCTTTACAATGGAGATGCTTCTTCATAAAATCATAGTTGATAAATGCCTGACTATCTAAAAACTAGCTATGTCCATTAAGAAGCCAAACATGCGGAATACTTTTCGTTTGAAATCAATGGACTTGACTTTGCGCCATTAACACCGCCCAAGAATGAAACAGTCTTTAGACCGTATGTATCAAGAAAGGGAAATATAGAACTGCCTGAGCATGGTATCGAAGACAGGCGGGTGCCTGCCGGGAATGTAGAAGTGCTTGTGGTCAATTTAGACAAGGAGGACCCTATTGTAGGTTAGCTTGGGATGTCCATAAACAATAGAATACTTTGATCGAAGCAACTCACGCATTAACACAGCCGTCGTTCTCAGGGGTGTTGGTAATCTGGGCCCATTTACCCCAGACAACCTTACCGGAAGTGGTAACGAGACCCAACTCGGAGACGTTGACCTCAATGATTGTTCCCTTTGTCAAAACACCCAGCTGGGTATATAGAGGGTTCTGGGGGTTCTTTTTGACAGAGAGAATAGGGAGTTGCACGGTGACAGCCAGCTCGGGACTGAAGAAGAAAAAGTCAATATACCATATCCAACCAAGATAAAGCGGAGGGTGAGTGTTTTCCCTCCAAAGATAAAACATACTGTGTGACATTACACTTCTTGTAACGCAGACCCATGGGACGAATGAACCGCTCGTACTTGACAGGACGACGGGTGAAGTCGTTACCAACGAACGTAGGCTTGGTGATCATACGCTTCCAGGCCTTCTTGTGGGTCTTCTTTCCGGTGTTGATAACCTTGAACATCTCCTCCTCGCTGATACCCTTGACCTTAGGTAGGGGAACAGCAAACTTAGCAGCCTTCTCATTACGCTTGTTCTTGATAGCACTGGAGAGGGCCTTGGCGTTGGTCTCCTGTGAGCGATCGAGCAAGTACTGGGGCAGAGGAGTCTTGGAAGGCTCGTCGGGCGCGGCGGACTTGACATTCTTCTCTTCCTGGGCCTTGATGCGCTTCTTCATCTGGATCTTCTCCTTGTGGCGACTCTGCTGGTACAGCTTGGCCCGAAGACCACGCAGGTTCTGGGCATCGTGGGACGCCTTGTGTCCCTCACGAGCCTGGCGCTTGCGCGTGCGCTCATCGTGATCGAGACGCTTGCCATGCTGCTTCTGCCAGCGTTCGATATACCTGGGAAAATGTCAGTTGGAGATCGGGCGGTGGCTGGCGGGGAGGGACGAACTCGTTCTGAGGCTATAGGCAGAAAAAAGTTAGTAAATGAAGGAATTGGACGATCGGGAAATCATTTGAGGCTTACCATGGTGAACGACGAATGAGCAACAAGAGGTGAATGGGTGAGGAAGTCCTTGCCTTGAAGATCTAATCGAGACCGAAAAAGTTGTGATGCGGGAAAAGATAGCGAGACACGTGACGCTTCTTATCGGTAAGGTCGTTTCTCGACTTCTTCGACTAATTAAGAATGAAAGAAGAAATGCTGAAGACTGATCAATCAAACATAGACGACTGGTGCTTGATATTAGTATCTTTAATTACTACCACAATAATGGTCTCCTCTCGCTGCAAATCTGCATCCTCAAGTCACAGATATACCATCACGTGACAATACGGGCGACAAAGCGGCCATTCGCGCAAGTTGAATTTCTCTAGTTACGGGGATGCCGCTCTTCTATCACGAATATCGACCACTGCGAACCACTTTCACTCTCGAGAATTGAGAATTGACAAGCAGTCAATCAATATGTTCTCACGCCCTGCTATACGGAGCCTCGCCTCCGAACTGCGCTGGACTGCACCATCTACAATCTCATCCGCAGCTCCCCTGCAGCAACGAGCATGCCTTCACCAGAGTGCATCTTTGATGAGCTCGCAATCTCAGAGCCAATCGGCTTCTAGCCACCCCGAATCACCTCTCAGTGCCACTCCCCGGGCGCAAGATACCCAACCGAAGACTCGCGTCAAGACTCCCGCTTTTGACGAAACCACCATGACACCTCAAACACGCGCACACGTTCCCATCGCAAAACAACCCGTTGCTCCGACTTTCACCTCCCCTCTCGAAGTGACCAAATCTCTCATGTCACAGCTTCCCCACCTTGCCGGCCAGAAGCCGCACTACATCGTTGCTCAACTGCACGCACGACCATACCTCTTGACAGAAGGTGATCACATCCGGTTGCCCTTCCTCATGCCCAAGGTTAAGGCAGGCGATATTCTGCGCTTCAACCGCGCTTCGGTACTTGGATCCCGCGACTTCACAATGAAGGGCTCACCGACTATTGACGAGCGCATCTACGAGTGCCGCGTCCGTGTGACGGGTGTGGATGCGGAGCCGCTGCGCATCAAGGAGAAGACCAAGCGGAGACAACGGCACGTGAAGCAGGCCAAGAGCAAGCACCGCTATACGCTCATGCGTGTCATGGATGTGCGGGTGAAGACGCCGGATGAGTTGTTGGCGGAAGGCGCGGTGATCGTGGATGACGCAGAGGACAGCTCAGTAATTGAACCCCGGTCATAATTGGGTTGTTCGGTGTTTGGGAGAAGCTTTTGGGGCAAAATCTGATGCCGGATCATGACACGACAGTGGTTCGAGGTATTGACAGTACTAGTCGAGATATGGTCTGATCTTTGGGCTATTGGTAATTGTCTTGCCGCGATGCATTGATTATATTTGCGGCATATTGTACAGATAGATGGATGGCTGTTTTCCGTATGCATTGTATTCTATAGTATTGAACTTTTTCAGAGGACCTCTCTATTGCAATAGCGTAGGGCTAGTCACATGAACTCCAAGTTTCATTCAAGCCCATTATCTCATCCGCAATTCTCTCAGCAAATGCATACACATTAGATTGGGGGAAACTGCTGGCATCGACAACCCTCAACCTCTGCACACCATACACGTTGGCATGCCATCGTAGGGGCCTAGAGGACCCAACGAGAGCATCTGACAATACCGACAACGCGGTAGAAGAGAAGCAGCAGCAATGCCTGAGTTATGATGCCATTAGTGATGCTCTGCTATAAACATATCAAAAGCAACTACCTGTCTGAAAAGATTCAAACAGACGCTATTGTCATACTATCACAAAGCGCTATTCCTACACTATAATCTCCTTTAACTGCAGTTTCTGTCTGCAAATTTCCAACGATTTCTGTTGCATCTCGGCATATAGATGGAACTCATCTGCAACACATGCCCCAAGGAGCCGCTGGAAACCATCGAGGTCCGGATCCGCGCTCATTATCAGTTGCTTGGACTGGGAGACGCCACCCAAGTTGGAATTGAAAATTCCTCCGGCAGATAAAGGAAGGAAGTCTTCGTATGTGATAGGCTCATAATTGAGGATCTTTTTGTTGAGTAGATCTTGAAGTGAGATTGGAGGAAGTTGCTCCGGTAATACAACACTTTCGTTGACCGACTGATCACCCAGAGATGTCAACCGATAGGTGAAATATCCCAGTCTCGTATCGTGAAGCTCCGATAGACTATCAGGAAACTCTTTGAAGCGCTCTTCTAGTAGCCTGTCATATGCCTCTCCTTTCAAGTCATCCTTCGCAGCTTCTGCATTGACTCGGTTCAAGATTCGATCATAAAGCTGGCGTCCTCCTCGGGTCAAAGCGTAGCCTCGTTGCTCCACTTCACCAAAGCGTGCTGTGTGGGAGCCCTTCACATCGAAACCAGACGGATCCCTGAAATATACAGTTTCCTCCAGCGCCTTGAAGCTTGTCTGCCGCAGAAGGATTGGGCAAGATCGTTTTGGCGGTCCCTCAATACGATCCTTGACAGGCATGCCGTGATCCAACATCAATTGTTGTACGAGATCGATATCAATCGTTCGAGGCGTTAAGTGGTTAATATGGCAGTTGGGAAAAGAGACAACATCCGCAATCAGAGGATGCTCAGCTTTAAGCTGCTCATATTCTTCAAGGCTGACTGTGGCTTTTGAGTGCCACCGGAATGTCTCTAGGCCATTACTGATGAGCTCTGTGCATTGATCTGGTGTCAAAAATCCCTGGTTTTCTGCGATATCCAACAGAGCAAGCAGTCTGGGCGTGAAGATGTCTCTTTGCTCTAGCGCTTTCCGTGCTAGTTTCTGAGTTCTCTCTGTCAAAAGATCCATCCGCAAGACTGTCGTGAACACGCGAAATGGATTCTTATCCAGCGCCTCTCGAGTATTTGGTCGAAAGGCCGTAGCGTGCATGGGGAAGCCCGCGAGGCTAAGATCATAGTAGCCTACTGGGTGCATGCCCATCACAGCGAACATGCGACGAATTGTGGCTAGCTCATGTGCTGTTCCTAGTCGGATTGCTCCGTGTCTTTCAACCCGATGCCGGGCAGGTAGAATATCATCTGGGTTGATAACGCGAGCACCCTCGATGTTCTGGCTGTTTTGGACTGTTTTTGCGTCCGCTTCCCAGACTACATCGATTAAATCGCCGTAAAGAGGGACCTCGCTCTTGTACATTTCCGAAAGCTCATGGCAGAAGCGCGATCGCAAAGTGTTCTGATCGAAGGCCATCTTAAGGGTATGAATGCTGATCGGACAGATAATGAGGAATGAGGCACGTTATATAAAAGAAGTGTGTGATGATATATAGTAGGAATTATACACAAAATGTACTATCAAAAGAAGAGACCGCCCATTTTATATACCTTGGTGCATTGACTCAAAGCCGCTGATACCAACTCGCCATGTTTACCCGCTATCTGACGGCTTCCGTCGGGGAGATAAAGTCCGCATTTGGCCAGTTGGACTCGATTTGTACGTTTAAATATAGAATCTTGGTGTAATCGGAAACTCTTGCTTCATGCAAGATACCTCAAGGTAAGGAGTGCTTACGGCCAATCAGTTGTCTTCGCACGAAGGGTCTTGAGCCTCCGAAACTTGTTCGCGCTATATGTATACAAGTACCACTCCTTATAGATTATCTATTGTGAAAGAGATATCTCTTTAGACACTTATAATTCAAATCACGAGTGTCGAGGTAACTATCTGTGTTGAGAGTCGAGAGATTACATGTAATGATCGGTCGGGTGTACCTTTTATATGTAGATCTCTAGTACAAGTCCACCGCACACTAGGCAAGAGTTTCCGTAGGGTCTGGTCAAGGACTGCGTATGCTGTACATGTGCTACTCTCTGTCTGGTAACCTTTTATATCATATATTCCATACTGTAACTAACGATAACTATTCGATCAACGTGCTGAGAGCAAAGTACATCGGATATTATCCGTCGGAAGATCGCCTTCCGTCGGAACGACATAGTTATGGGACTTGGATATTATTCAGATCATTCAAACTTATTTTGCAATAAGTAAAAGTAAAAACCATAACTAGTGAAGTAGACTTCATATCCCAATATATTCTAAGACAGTAATGGTAGAAAGTAGTTGTCCTTCTCATATGAATCATGGCTGGTTCCTTGATGTATATATCCTAGTAGTAGTGAGAATTGAGACATAGAATTCTTGTTCTTTTCCCTTTTCCCCTTTTCATTCTCTCCCAAACACACATTGACATCAAATGTCTTCCCCAGACCCCGCAAAATCCCCACGCGAGGTGAAGAAGTTGAAGATTGGCGATTGGTTCGGCAAAGGGGTGTTCCACTTCCACTTGGGCCAACACATTCTTTCTCGTTGGACTAGGTCAGGGGAGATCACCGTTCGCTTCTCAAGTGCAGAGATCTATAATAAAAATGAACGTGCCTGAAGGCAAAGCACGATGGGCCTCGCAACGTCGTGTGCCGCGGGCCTCGCGGGCATGCGAAACCTGCCGTGCTCGGAAGACCAAGGTAGGCCAAACTTCACCTTGAAATTGCAGTCTCTTTTTTTGCTGTCCTTTCGGAAGGCGGCCCACTCTAACAATTGATAGTGTGATCAATCCCAACCCTGTTCTTATTGTGCATGTATTAGTCCCACGTATCGAAATGCCGAGGTAGTAGTTGACCGGAAACAGATCACTCGTTTGACTGCGTATTCCGCACGTCTGGTGGGCGCGGGACCCCCATCGATTCGAATAAAAGGAAGCGAGATCTTGCAGAGTCCGAGCAAAGGTTGGGATTTTCATCAAATCTGTTTCCGAGCATCTCTGACCAGGCGCAAAGCCAGAGTAGCGCTAGGCCATCTCCATGGCCGGGTATATATCAGAACGAGACACCAACAGGCACGAACGAGCAGGAAAATTCACTGCCGTATACTGCTTCTACGCAGGCCCAGTCTCCAAGTCTGTTAAGGGGCCGACCTTATGCTGTGAACAACACACCCAAATCAACGATTTCGTCGGCTAGGCGATCCGACGCTTCACAAAGTGAGCACTGCCCTCTCCGACGCGAATAACTAGACTGACCACCTATCTAGTCCCAAATTCCAAACTAGGTGATGCTGCCTCAAGAGATGGGTTAAGTGGGGTCAATCTGCATACTAATGGGACCGAGTTCTATGGTAACTCGTCAAACCTAGCATTCCTGGGAAATCTGTACGCAAGAGCACAGAATCAAGAGCTCAGAGATCAAAATCGACTTGATGAGGCTCCTCGACATGTCCGGGCATCGCCAGATTATACTAATCCTCGATCTCAACCTTTATCGCCAGAAACGAGCGACAAAAGTAATAGGAGGTCAGACAAATCGCAACTCTCAATCGTGAATTTACTTTACAATGCAGATTACATCGGGCATCCTTCGCCTCAATCCCATGATGGGACAGACTTTGCAGCACAGAGAAGCCCGCCAGATGCTCATAGTATCGGAAGCAGGACCCATCCAATGAACAATGGTAGATTTCCCTTTCGTCTTTCAATGTCTATCACAGCCCATATGAATTTCTAACCAATTAACAGACCAATACATCAGTCTGGAAGGTCTGTTTCCTCACCTTACAGAGAGTGCGCAGATGGAGATCGAGAAGACCTTCATTAGCAGCTACTTTGTGAACAAGCATTACATCCACCCAGTACTTTCTAAAGGCGCTTTCATGCAACGCTGTGAAAATGAAGCATGGTCAGTTCCAAATCGCCAAGGACTTTTCCGAGGAGCCACGAAATTTGCCGGGCTATACTTTGCGGTCGTTGCTTTAGGCGCGATCAATGCAAGCTCGAACGAGACCTCCTTATTAGAGCATTTCTGTCAGCAATTTGTCGATCCAAGTCAGACACGACGAGCTCGGAGGGGACCTGGATTTACGGCCCTTGACTTTGCGAAGTACTTCTTTGGCCTCGCAAAACGGACTCTGGGTGATCTTTTTGAGAGTTCCTGTTTGGAGTCTGCTCAGACTCTTCTGCTTTTGGTAAGTCTATGTCGATATTACATCAGAAGGATACTAACACATCTTCCAGAGTGTGTTCCGTCAAAATTCGTTGCAGCCCCATAGCTGTTATATGTATAGCGGAATGGCTGTCCGCACAGCAGCGGCTATTGGTCTCGGCTCGAGCATGTCTTCCCTGCCTCCCAGTGCGAGACGAGAAGCTAGGCGCACCTGGTGGTAAGCTGTGAGCCTAAGCTAACATGAATAACAAAATCTAACGCTTCTGTTTAGGTGTATCTACTCTCATGAGATGTGAGCGTGTATCTCATGGATTTCCCGAAGATGATACTAACGCCGATCCCAGAGAAATGTGTTGCTCCTCCGGACGTCTGGACAGCATGAAAGAGTTACATTATTACCAAACCTCCCTCCCTAAGCTAAAAGTAGGTGCCATCCTCAATTCGCACGGTGTAACACTGACAAAATCAGGTTGATGCCGATGACCTCGACCCTGATGCCGAAGACCATGACATAGCGATGATCCCGGCAATGGTTGCCCTAGCCCAAATTATGTCCGAAGCATCTCATCAACTGTACCACTCCATGCGGCGGTCGATGGCCGATATGTCCCGTCTGGCTATGGCACTTGACCAGCGACTTCTTGAATGGAAAGCGACACTGCCGGCTTTCTTGGATCTAGATGCACATGCATTGAATGACCCAGAATGGGCGTTCAAACAGAAATTGGTTTTAAGGCTGAGTGAGTTCCCTCTGCACGATCCGTGCTCCAATTCAGCGCATCCTAGATAGAATCCTGATTGAACTTCATGTCTAGGATATTACAATACTCGAATCCTTATCCACAAGCCATTCCTTCTGGCAGCAACTGCAAATACAGACAGTTACTCGCCAGACCTTTCCGTCCATCTACATACCTGCCTCAATGCCGCCCGGATGAGCATTAATATGCAGTACGAGTCATTCATGCATAGGATCTACATCCGCACATGGTCAGCCGCCTACCTTTTCCCCAAGAAAGCAATCAACATACTCACACAATTGAAACAGGTGGTACAACACAACCTACGCACTCTACGGGTCAATGATCCTCCTCCATCTCATCCTCTCAAACTACCCAGGCCTCCCAGACGACGAAATCCTCGATGACGTCGAAAAATCCCTTGAGATCTTCTCCTCCATGGGCGACATCATCGTCGCTCGGCGCTGCGCCGAGATGCTCTGCGAAGTCCTGGAAGTTGCGCGCACCTGTCTAGCTAGAAGACGGCGCTCTGCCTATGGAGCTAACCACAGCGAAGACAGCCAAAGTCAAAGCCAACCCTCCAGACTCGGAGTGCCATACACATCATTATCGGGGGGAGTCTCAAATTCGTCTCAAGCAGCTGCAGATACAACCACATCAGCGCGGAAGCATCCAATTCCAAATTCAACGCCAGTAGGAGGCGAGGCAGCATCATTTACACCCACGCACGGATTATCCCTCGATACACCATCGTCTATTATGGAACAACATACTGATCCAGAGGACGGGGGTTTCTTCTTTTCGCTCTTCAGTAACGGCACACAGACACAGCCTGATCGAACGCGGGCGGAAATGCTGGCCAATTTAGTGGATCCGAGTGTTTTGGAGGATTTTGCATTTGGAGGTGGAAATGAGTTCTCTTTCTTTTAGTTGGGAGTGTATTATCAAGCGAGTTGAAAGAGTAAATCATCCCAACCTACGTTTCTCTATAGCTTTCTATCTGTGAGAAGACTGTACTATTAGCACACATCAATTATGATAAGTGTGTACTGTTTACTACTAGCACCACTCATCGACCAAGCAAACACAATACTGAGTTATGCAAACACGACCACACTTTATACCTTTACAACTCTCACTTCACCACACCACTACCCACTCACTCTCTTCACCTCCCCTTCATCATCATACCTCCCCTCAGTTACCAGTGTAACAACTGGTAGCATGTCCAAATCGTTCTAGGAGTATCTCATTCGAGAAAGGACCCTAGTTTCTGCTTTTCATCGACACACGAAATGGCCAGCAGTCATCAATACAGATGAGCAATGAGTCACCTAGTCATTCTGTGGGCATTTGATCTGCCATACGCGGATTACTATGTATGTTATGGCTAGTATCACCTTCAGACCGTACCTCTGGCTATCGTGAAGAAGCCCGGCCACTACCAAATGACATACAGGATTTCAATCAAACTTATCCTGCAGCCACATATTCAGATGGTGCTGGCAGCCGCGCCACCAACCACCATCCCTTTGTTGGACCTTTTCAGCGATCCTTTCAGGTATGTCTTCTGAGATCCTTCTGAGTATCCTTTCGGATCTCCTTTGAACCATCACTATATATTTACTAATGATTCCCAGAAGCTCACCAACACGTTTGAAGTCGTCAGTCACCCGGATCGCAACCAAGACACCTGTCCAGTCACAAAATGAGAATCTCTTCCCAGGACCCTCCAACAGTCTAATAGTATTGCCCAGGAGGCCTGAAATATGTCCAGCTCGAATATGAGAAGATCACAGGAGCAACTGAAAAGAACGAGGAACAAACCGAAAACAGTTCCTCGTTCTACTCCAAATAAGCCTCCACATCTCCGAGCGACTCTTCGAGGACCATGATTGCCTGAAGGGCGTGAAAGAGACATATCCTACTACTTGCCTCATTGGCCGTCTAGCACCAGCTTGAAATGGCCCACCGTGGTTGCTGAAACGGGTGTATCTGAGAACCTGCCAAGACTACTTCAAGATGCTAGATGGTGGTTCGGAGTCCCGATGACAATACAGTACGAGACTCTTGAGGTCTTGACACCAACAACCCCGATGAGACAGCTGATGGCGAAAAAGCTTGTCTCAGTTCGCCATGACCGTGCTCATACGCTTGAGATCGTCAATGACCCGGATCGGAACAGACGCCTGTCCAGACAAAAATCATCAGCTATCTTCCAATGGCTCACGTCCTGTGTACAACTCTCCGAAGAGTTCAAAGGACGCGTGCGAACCGCGTATCAGGATGATCCAAAATGGAGTACACTGCCCACGCACACGAGAGTCTTGAGTCTTCACACCAACAACCCCGATAAGACACCTGGTGACGACAGCCTGTCCCAGTGCGACGTCACCGCGATAGTTCCGATAACACGCTTGAAGGCGTTTGAACCTACCTGACCAAGAGCACCAGCACCAGCACCAGCAGCTAGTTAGGTGGCTGGCTGGCAAGGATGAAAAGTGGTATCAATGTCCTACGAACGCCATATTGAATATCAACAGCCATATTTATATATCCATATATCCCGTCGGACAGGTCGATTCTTTCGTGTCGAACGTGAGTTCAATTTCATTATTCCTTTATCCACGAGCATTACTAACAGTCGTCTTTTTAGGATCCCTCAGTCTCTGATATTCGATGATGTCCGCAAAACCCCACAGCTCATCAGCTTATATCAAAGAGTTTGACAAGTAAAGAGTGTCAGCCCGAAAGTGTCTCATCCGGGTGGTCTGCCTTTGCCTGCCTGCTACGGTATAGGGTTATTCAACCACATACAGACACACACGCGAAACCTGACAAAGCTTAACTATACGTGACTTCTTCTACAAGCGCGATCTCTTCTATTCGTTTTCGGATCTGTTGTTATATATCATGTCATTGTCATTAATGACTACAGAGTTTCCAGGATGTGCTCCTGGGTTACATTCGTCTCCTTTCATTTTTCTCGCTCTCTAGCACACAGCACAGTGTGCCGATCATCATCATCCTCAAATATTCACACTATCTTCATCATCGACGAAACAATCACCGTTGCCATCAGCACTGGCACAATGTGCCGATCATCGTCATCAACTATTCAAATTCTCTCATAATCGACGCCAACCACCATCACCATCGTCTTGTAAACCGGGTATTCCTGAAAAAAAGACACTTGCGACTCAAAACCAACATTGACCAGTCAGGAAAGGCTCTTCGTATAAAAGCGCGAAGAGGAAGCACATCAAGCGAGTGTTGTGTTGAAAGCGAGATCCCAGAGCCATTCGAGTGGTCGTCCTTGATAGGATCCAATAAAATCATAATTCATATCATCCACTCTATATACATAGGTATAAATTGTTCCTGTCTATAAATAATGGCGAAAACAAAACCCAAAGCACGGCAAGCATGAAGCATAGCATGACATGACATTATCTGGTCCAATCCAGATAGAAGTATTTATTCCAAAGCCAGGGTAATTCCGTCGTCGCAAAGTAGATAACAGGTTTTTAGTTCGCTGCTGCAAGGCAAGCAGTGAGTACATGGGGGTACATGCACAACATAATCAATCATTTCAAATAGGTAAATCAGGCGCTTCATCCCAGAAAAGTAAGAATAAATCCCGGTGATAACGCCGGAGCAGAAGGGGAGTCGTGAAGACATCAAGGAGAGTCGAAATAAGGGCTGGAAATGAGGTAAGAGATGCGAGGTGGGGACGGAGTCGAGAGGATATATGGGGTGAAGAGGAGTGAAGCAGTAGGTAGGAGAGGTGGACGTGATAACGATCATCATCACAAGGGCGCCATAGAGGCTTCCCCTTCCCCATCCTCCATATCACTAACAGACGTAGCCGGCGACGCTAGCCCCGACATAACCGAGCTCGAGGCTGCCGTGCCAGCAGCCTCCATCATAGCGTCATCATAAGAGCTAAGCGTGTTAGGAGGCGCGCGCGGCGGCGCATTCTTGCCAGACGACGCCATCAGCTCCGCGATGCCAGGCTTCGCGGGGACGTGCTTGTGCAGCGCGGTGGCGTTGTCGAGACTCTGCAGGGCGAAGCCCATGAATTCGGCGTTCTTATGGCTGACACCTAGCGTCCAGCGGTACTCACACAGCCGGACGCGGTAGAAGTCTGCCTCCTCGTTTGTCGGGGCGGTGATGCGGAGGAGCATGCCGAAGGAGCCGATGAGGGAGAAGTTGGTGCGGGCCGAGGCGGGCCAGAACGAGCGGAGGTGGGCGGGGCGCAGGCGGTTGACGAAGTCCATGGCGGAGATCAGGCGCGTTTTGGCTGCGGAGCGGCAGATGTGCGCGAGGTACTGGTCTGTGCCTTCGGCGAGGAGGGAGCGGACGATGCAGCGGTGGAGGGTTATTTCGGTGGCGAAGTAGGCGAGGTGGAGGGCGCCGTTGCGGGCGTGTTCGTCTGTGATTGTTTCGACGAGTTCGCCGGTGGAGGTTTCCATCTTGAGGGATGGTGGGAGGGAGGAGAACCAGTCCTTGAGCCGGATTTGGGCTGGTTTGGCTTTTTCCAGAATCATGCGTGTGCGCTGGTTACCGGCGGCGGAGAATTCTTCGATGGCGTGCAGGGTGTAGAACCGGTCGAGGATGTCGGAGAGGATGGTGGTTAGTGCGACCATGTGGCAGAAAAGCAGAGGGCCGTGGCCGACGGCGGTTTCATCGTGTGACGAGTCAGTGCCGGAGGCAAAGGCGTCTGAGAAGTCCTGCTCCACGAGATCCTTGACCGTCCAGTTGAACGCGAAGATGTGCGAGGGTCGGCCGTGCACCAGCGACGACCATTTATCCTGCATGTACAACGCCCACGCGAGACGTTTCCGCAGGCCTTTCTCCCAGGTCTCCATACGCCAGTTCGTGCAGTCCTGATGCAGACCGAGCTCGAACGCGGCCGTGACCAGCTGGCCGTTTAGCGATGCTGTAGCGAGCGTCGACTTTTGTGTCAGCAGGAGCCCGGCTTGGATGGTCGAGACACTGGGGAATTGCAACGAATCCATCAACAGCTTCAAGGCCGAAGCCTCCAGCCGTGCGGCATCGGGTTTGCGCGCAGTTTGCGAGGTGGCGCCGACGTCGACAAACTTCAATGTCAAGACGTAGACTGCGGCGAGGAGTAGCGGCGAGAGGCCACGGCGCTCGCGGTATGATTGGCGGAACACTTCCTCTATCAAAATCGGGAACGAGGGGTGCACGTGCTCAAAGAACTTCTCGATCAGTGTGGAGCCGTAGGGAGCGACCATGCTCTCGATAGCATCGAGAGACACGGCATGCGAGTCCGGCACGGTGTCGACGACGCGCATGAAGGTGCCGTCGTCGGCACATCTCCGCACGCGCGAGTTGGCCACCGTGCATTCGTCGTATTCGTCCAGCGGCAGATAATCCAGCAAGGTGGGCTCCAGCTCCGTGGTCATGCCGATATACTGAGTTGACTGGTTAAAAAATCCGGGGCGAATCATGTTCACTGCTAGGTGAGACTCCGTCTCCGGGATGGAGTGCTGCATGGAGGGCCTGGGGACGGTTAGGGCACGATTTCTTTCTACATCTGGCGGCGAAGTATATCCCCAGCTGGTTGGAATGCCATACCGCTTAATGTCTTCTGTAGGCTCCGGGCCGTCCAATTTCCTCTTCTTCGAAGGACCCTCGTGCGTGAGGGAGAAGGTACACTCCTGGCGATGAAAGTCGCATGAGTAGCATTTATTGACCATTTCGTTCATGGCACATCTGCTCTTTCTGCGGAGACAGGCGTCACAGCTGGCTCCATTCCGTAGGCGGGGGAGGGTCGAGTTGATGGAGATGGGGGATGGAGAGAGCACTGGGGTCGAGCCCGTCTTTCGGCGGAGATCAGGCGAATGGGTTTGGGAATAGCCCGGTTGGAGCGTGATAACGGTAGCCATGTGGACCGGAGCTAGCCCTGAGGCACGGGCAAATAGGAACCGGCGATGGAAGGTGATAAGGGTCTTCACGGAGCCCGGCGTTGTTCTCCAGACGTGTAACTCCGCAATCTGCCAGGATCTGTCGATTCTGGATATACCGCGTCAGTCATTGGATCGTGAGACATGATAACACCGACACATACGCTTATCAGAAAAAAACGAGTCGTTATCGCGATAATCCAAGCCGGCACCGGCGATCAGAGATATATCAGGCGGATGAGCCTGCAAGTGACTGCAGCAGGATGAGATGCCGGATAGTTCGCTCCGTCATTCCTGTCCGTTACGAGATCTGGCAAAAGAGCAGAGGGAGAGAGAATGGAAGAGGGAAGAATGCATGACATCTCTAATAGGTAATATAAACTATGGATGAGTCCCGAAAATGGCTCTGTTCCCGACAACCAGACGATCAGCTTTTTGCTCTCGTAACGGAAACCCCCCCGGGCAGCCAGTGACGGGCAATTATGACACTTTAATTGTCAACGATAAGCGGTCCCTTGCTGATTGGTTCTGAACGCAGACATTGCATTACGTACAGAATATTGTTAGGTCATCATTTAGCATCCATGGACAGGTCGAATAAGAAGAACGGGCGAGCGGGCGAGATACAATAGCTGTATCTCATACTATTAAATCATGTTTTAGCTAACTATGTTCTAGCTAGTTAACTAGCATAATCTCCCTCGTCCTTCGCCTGCTTCAATGGCTTCTGACTGGACAGTCCAGGGATCTCCCGGGCCAATCACCAGCCGGTGATAACGCCTTTCCACCGGGCCAATCACCGTCTGTCCCATACTAAAGTCGCAGTAGCGCCCGAACTGTGTGGGGAGAACGTAATGTGGAGGCTACAGAGTCCAACATAGTTATATACGAAGGACTAGGCTTAGGTGCTCGGATCCCTAACCGACTATATAGATGTATGAATAATGGATAGAGGACTATAATATACAATATACAGTATATACAATCTACTCCGTACTGCTGACCGATCTGATATATTACTATGTACAACATACATTAATAGATTGTCCGGAGTGGAACACCCCGGAGTCAAGATCCTGTTCCCCGGCACATGCTCACGCTACTGTGGCAAACGGAAGAGCACGGACTTGGCAGATGTAAGAAGAAAGGAGCGGCACTGGTTGGCCCGGGGAGGTTTCTATTAATCACCAATTCCCTGTACCTATGGTCTGTTAATCCAATATCCTGCAATCGATCCAAACTTAACAATGAAAAAGAACGCCTCAAAACTCCATGCTCCTGGAATGAGCCATCCACAAAATGCGATCGGCGATGCTTTTACTCGGTGAAGTTGCGCAGCTTGGTCAGCTCATCTAGCAATTCTTGCAAGTCGCTGTCCGAGATCTTGTTCTGGAGACTCGGGATGAGAGACTTGGCCTCCTCGGCATTGTCACAACATAAACTGCCTGTTCAGAACCCGAGTCAGTCAATGCAATGGAAATAATGTCTTGGCTGATGGGGCAGTGCAAATCAACTCACCCAGCTGTGACCGCTCAAACATCTCCAGCTCCGTGTGGGAGTTCAAAAGCCGCTCGACGGCCTTGATATTCTCTTCATCCTTGAACCGGGCAAAAACATCCAAGTAATCCAAGGTCTTGGTCAAGTTCCTGTAGACATCACAAGTAAGTATTCGAGATGCGATCATACATCGGATCGTCTGTCCACTCACTCCGGCTCTTCGTATTTATTCCCCCCGCGCCGCTTGTTCTCCAACACCTTGTGGATAACCAGTCGTGCTTCGGATAGCGAGAGGGTGTGCGTGTGTTGGTCGGCGCCCAGCTTGAGCGTCGAGGCGGCTTCGAGCTCGCCTTGTGGCAGCGCGCGCTTGCGGTGCGTGGCTGGGGGCAGTGGGACACTCATTGTGCGGTTTGAGGGGCGAGATTCTGTAAATTCGGCTATGCAGCTTAGGGCCTCGAATCAAATGTGTTTGTAAAAGTTACTTGCCCAAAGCTACTTCGTCGGCGCCGTGTATTTGCTGTAAAGAGATGAGGTGACTTGTTTGGCGATCTCTGCAGTTGAACTTCCGGCAATTCAAGGCGGTGACACCGGTACCGCCTCTCCAGAAGTAAATAAATCCGAAGCCATACTTATTTATTACTACCGATACTTGATAGTGTTTCTTAGGGTATCAGGTTTTTATTTTTGGATAAGTCCCAACGCCTCACATGCAGCTAAGCACTATGCAACTCTATACCTTCCGGAAAGCGACCTCCCGCGGCAGACGGAAGCTAGCACAGAACATCTGCTTCTTAGGACTCACCAGTCTCACATTATGAATGGCGAGTTCCACTTCCTGGTTACCCTTGCCTCCCACGTGGTCGTCGATAGTGATCTTGTATCCGATTCGCTCAGAGATCCTCTCGCAGATATCGATATGATCATCCACCTCGTTGTCTGAGTGTCCCGAGAAACAATAAACATGGACCATGGGCAGTTTCTGCTCCGTGTGAGGCGCGAAAATGTGTTCCTCGCCAGCATAGAGCCCGGGGAAGGCATCGAGGAATTCAATGGCCGTAGCAGGCAAGTTCATAACATAGTGATTGACAACCCTAGGACGGGTGTATATCTTCGGAGCGGGGACCGGGACCCCCTTGCCTTGCGCAACCTTGCGCTGTTTCTCTCTGCTTACCTTCGGGTGGATGGTAACGGTAAGAGGCTCCGCACTCAGCAACGACCGACCCGAGGAACGGATAAACTCCCGACCATCCTGGTTGAAAGCGGTGACGAAATCTTGCACCTTATTACGCTGGATAGCATCTTGCATAACTTCGAATCCGTGCGGGTTGAGGTCGTTGGCCCAGACAAAGATCTTCTTCCGGCCTGCTGGCACGGCGAAGGGGCCAACGCCCGCCATCACGTCGCAGACCATTTCGCTGGGCTCGAACTTCTCGACTAGGCGGCGATGCTCGGTCTCCAGCCGGCTGTTCCAGTAGACACGGGCGTAGTCGAACCGGAACTCGCAGTCCTGCTCGTGTTGGATGACATTAAGGTCGTTCTCGCCTGTCAGCAGCTCGAATGGGAAGGTGCGGAACTGGCTGTGTGAGCCGACATCTTCGGTTTTATTGATGACGGTGCGGACGGTCGGGTTCTTGTCCATAAGAACCTCGGCAAGTATGTGCTTATATGGCAGGTATTGGGCGCGGAGATTTAGATGCACTGTTTCGTCAGTATTGGTTATTGCAGTGACTCAGACGAACATACAGACATGCCCCACTTGAGTGAAGCCTTGAGGAATCTCTTCCATCAGGTCCTCGGGAAGAATTGATGAGATTATCTCAGCTATGAAAGGTTAGCATGTATACTGAACTGGGTGAACATCTGGCAAGCATACCGTACGACCAATGGTCATAGTTCAACTCCAATTCATAAGGCCCCAGGGCGACCGTTCCCTTATTTACAAGCTCGTTGATAGTAGGCGACCATGTAGCCTTATCTATAAGCTTATTAGAACCTCTATGGTATCATCGAGCCTATAGCCGATCCAATAAACATACCATCAAACTTCAGGTTCTCGCGCAACAACATAGCCTTCCACACTTTGCCCTCTTCATCCTTCGCATCGCGGATAGGGCTAATGCGTGGCCAGAGCAATATGTCGCGGCTCTTGACCAGCTCCTTCCGGACGTTCGAAATATCGCTAGCTTTAAAAATTCGGGCGACGGAGAGGGGCACGTTTCTGCGGAAAAATGACCGGTCGAGTGTGCGCATGGCACGATTCACAGGGGGTCGGAACATATCGACGGTCTCGTTGGGAGTAGCCTGCTGGGAAGCTTCATCTGTGGGGTTCATTGGAGGTAGAGTATTCAGTTTCGGCCTCTTGTATTGTTCCTTGTTAGAAGCTCGAGGCGCATTGCGGCGCGATAATTTATTCTTATCAGCCACGTGACGTCTTTATCTAGATCTATACAATCCTTAAGTAACTACCTAAAATGGAGGACGAGATAATTCTGGCCTGGTATAGCTTATATTTTCATTTGGGATACTAATTCTATCTATTGATAACAGGGTCATGATTTCCTGCTGTACAAAAGGCTGAGACGATAACACAATAATCGCAGATCGCAAGCTATCATATCATCATAACAGTTCGTAAGATGGGTGACCACACTGGGCTTCCCCGGAATTATAGTAGGAATCCAACTGCCAATCGGCACTACTGGTGAATGAGCAATCCGATTCCAAGGGTGCCCTAATAGGGTTTCATCCCCTCAATAAGAGAACGATCCAGTTCTCTCTGAGCTTCCAGATTGGAAACACGGTCTTGCAGTTTCTTAATCTCGCCATCCTTCTTCTTTAGTGCCAGCCGCGTCAGGTCCCGCCCACGAATAATCCCCTGTGTCTTCAAATCCTGCCGGTTAAGCAGCGAAACCACCTCCTCATGCGCTCTGTTTGGCAAAACAACACTATGTTTCTCCAAGATATCAAGTAGACTCTTTGCAAGAGCCGAAGTGTCAAACTTCGAGTCCGCAGAGAGTACATCGTTGTACTTGCTAGGCGTAGGTGTCATGCATAATTCCGCCGACGAGGGAAACATCTCGGTGCGAGAGGAGCGGGATGAGAAAGGCGTCGCGGGTGCAGATCGGTCGTAGGAAGATTTATCATTTGAGACTTCGGCCAATTTGCGCTTGCCAGGTGAGGTGACCGCGGGGGTGCGGGGGGTCTTGAACGGGGAGTCGGGGCGGAAGTTGGGTTGCGAGATGAAGGTCTCTGTCTGGCTGGAGGAGAGTGCCTTGATAAGCTCATCGTCATCCGAGTCGTCATTCCAGCCAAATTCGTCTGATGCTTCCGAGATCATTCTGGCCTTGGCTGTCTTGGGGGGCGACTTGAAGTTGCGCTGCGGGGTATCGATGAATCTGCGCTCAGTTTGTGGAGTCAGAAGTCCGTTGTTCGTACGTCCTGGTGTGCGCCTTGATGGAGTGAGCGAGAGAGGATCGGGTTCGGATCGAGAGTTGGCAAGAACGACTGCTTGTTCGCGGATTATAGCGTCAGCTGCCCACAGGAAGAAGTCGCATCGCGACTGCGCGCAAGTCCAAACTGTCTTGTATGTCAGTCACTAACTTTTATCAAGGAGGATACCTTTCCAAGAATCCTTGAGAACCTCGGAAGATTCTACATACACCATTTCCCTAAGTTTGGCCCCTGCTTCTTAGTTTCACGACGGACAGCAACCGGCCGATTTGGGCAGTTACAACACCAAAGGCCATTTCTGAAGAGGCCACGGTTCTGGCGTCTGGTAGTCCCTGGAGAGCCTGGATTTATCTGAGGGTACGACATTTGTGACAGTGTTTTCCCAGATGTTGAAGAGGAAGATGACGTTGTCGCCATGGAAACTGGCTTATCTCTTATCGAGACCCCAGGTCTTGGCATTATCAGACGATCTATAGAGTCTCTACGTGAAGTATAACAGTGCATGAATAGAGAATAGGTGATATGAATAGAACATTGGGCATAGAGAGTAATTTTGTCATCTAAAACCAGGTTGAATAGAATATATTGTCTTACATGCATGCACTGTTGACTGTTGAGGCTCTGGTTGGATCACATCCAACGCCGTTCTTACCTAGAGTGTATGAATAAGTTTGACAGCACGTGCTGTCGCTTCTTAAGTATACACTCGTTTAGCTGCTCGCACAATCAAACCCTCATTCTTGCATACCCTTCTAAACGCGAAAATGAGTGCACCGCGCACAACCCCAGAAGCATCCTTCTCAGCCCTGCCCAAAGAACTATACCTCGCCATATCTGAGTTCCTTCCATCACTATCAGACCTAAATGCATTTACGCGCACCACCACAGCAACCTACAGTCTACTCAACACAGACCTCTACAAGCGCGATGCAAAGTCACCAAACCCCAAATCCCTCTTCTGGGCCGCAACAACCGACACCACCTCAACAGCCCTAAAAGCTCTTTCTGCAGGCTTCGACATCCAATCCAAGACCGACACTGACCAGCAACTCAAAGGCTGCACCCCAATCCTGCTAGCCGCATTGCACAATAGCCCCGCAGTGCTCAAACTGCTCCTGCTAAATGCCAAAGCAAACCCAAACACCCCCGATGAGAAATGGATCTGCTCGCCGCTGTCCTGGGCCGTCAAAGAGTGCCGCATCGCCATAGTGCAGACCCTTCTCAACGACAAACGTACAGATGTTAACCAGCAAGACAAGATTGGCGATACTGCACTCATGATCGCTGTCAACTACCAGCCCGGGATGGTCCCCCTGCTTCTCTGTAGCGGACGGGCTGATCCGCGCGTGGGAAATCTGCAGGGATGGACGCCTCTCAGTCGTGCTGCGCAGGAAATTGATGGGGACGTGGGCATGTTGCTTGCCGACCACCTGCGCCTGATCATTCAGGGGGACGATGGCCAAGAGCATTGTCAGCATGTGTTTTTCTATGCGGCTGTCATGGGCTATGTTGACATTGTGCATTACTTGGTGAAATGTTATGGAAAGAAACTCGACCCCAACACCGAGGAACGACAGTATGGCCGGGGAGCGTTCGCGATTGCGGCTTCGGCGGAGCGGTTGGATGTTGTGCAGTTTTTGCTGGGGTGGGAGGCTACGGACCCTAACTTGCAGACGGATTGGACGAAGCAGACACCCTTGTTTGTTGCTGCGCAGCATGGACACGACGAGATCGTGGGGTTGTTGCTTGGATCTGGCAGAGTTGACCCGGAGATTGCTGACAAGCATGGGACTACGCCGTTGGGGATCGCGGCGGAAAGAAACCACGAGAGCATTGTGCGACGGTTGTTGACTGGGCCCCGGCGGGCTGATCCCAATGCTCGCGATAAGAAGGGTCGGACGCCACTGTTCCATGCTGCATTCAACGGCCATATGGGTGTTGTGGAGCTACTCCTTCAGGCGCATGGAACTGATGCGCAGTTGGGTGATGCAGAGGGGAAGACGCCGTTGGCTGTGGCATTGGGCCATCGCAATCGGCAGGTAGCGAAGGTGCTGCGGAAATACATAGGGTGCCAATCGTGATTATTATGGTCTCAATTATGACGCATCTGGTGTGCGGCCCGATCATACGCTGTATCTATCTAGTCCTTCCGTCCCTCGTCACACATGAAACGGTCAACAAGTAGAAGCAAGCAATAAATCGGTGTATGAAAACAAAATCAAATAATGGGAATCAAACGGGAGAAGCCATATCTATGGCGGTATCACGAATGTAGCAAAACAATTCTAACATCGACGTCTAATCAGCAAGTACGTGCCGCAACATGGCACCGAACGGATCAGCAAGCTTGAGAATCTCCGTGACCTCGGGCTTGACAGGTTCACCCGCGGTGCGGCGAAGCTGGTCCTGCTTCTTTGACCGCCGGCGGCGCTCTACGGCGATGGGATCGTCGATGTCCTCATCTCCAGAGTCTTCATCAGAGGCTTCGGATGCTTCATCCGAGATAGTGAGGTCCTCCAGATCAGCCTGTAACGGGGTTAGCTTGAGATCCAAATCCATATTGAAAGTCGAGAAAAAACATACCTCGTCAAGACCGAAATCACTGCCCCTAAAAGCTGCAGCTCCTGGAATAGCCTCCCCAGATATACCTTCAGCAGCCATCTTCTGGCGAGTCTTGTTCAGATGCCAGCGTTTCCGATCCTCTTGCCACTTGATAAGCTGATTGATTTCTGTGAGAGCGAGGTCTTTGTCGATCTGGCCAACAGCAACAGCTCCTTGGAACAAAGCATTAATGTCCATTTTTCCTCCGGCGGGGCCGTTGCGCAGGAAATCGAGGATCTCCTCAATCCAAGCCATGAGAGACTGGAAAAGGCCGTTATCGTGCTGGTGCACTTCGTGGATGAACTTATAGAAGTTGGCCTCGTGGCGAGCACACAGGTCGATGAACGCCTGCACTGTTTGATTCGGATCTGCAGAGGCATCCTGGCGCTGGGCACTTTCAATCACACTGATAGCATCGTCGGCAAAGTGAGCAAAGTCCGTAATGCTGTTGTAGACGTTGGCAGATTTGTAAACCCGGACGAGCGGCTCGTAGAAGATAGTGAACAGATCGCGGAATAGCTGCAGGGTGACTGGCTCCTCGACAATGCTCAGCATCATCGCCTTATCACGCTGGCGAGTGTAGAGTTTCAGAAGCTGCTTCATGTGAGCGAACCATTGGGCGCCCTGTTGCATTTCCAGGTCTACGTTCTCCACGGCATAGTTCCAAGCCACATAGCCGTTGAACACCTTGCCAATCTGTTCCGGAGTGAGTTCGGGCGACAATAGTTCGGAGCGAAGGATAGCCACAATGATGTCAACATCGTCGGTAGCAGCCTCTGCTCGGATCTCATTCTTGATGTCTTCCTCGGCATCCGCGAAGCTCTTGAGCTTCTGAGTAAGAATAGGATCTTCAACCTTCGCAGCCAGAGAAGAAATCGATTTTTGGAAATCTTTGATGCTTTCGTTTAGTGTTAATGAGAAGATGCGTTGCAAAAGTGACCGTGAGCCAAAGGGCTGGGCCATGAAAAGGTCTAGAACACCAGACATGACTGCAGCAGGGTTGGCGATGCGAATCACATTCTTCATTAGCGTGTATGGAACCAGGCCGTGGATTCTCTTCGCCTGTGAAAACAGTTCAGGAGAGTTATCCTCGGCAAGGAACAGATGGTATATTGTTGCAGCAACCCTATTGAATATTAGTATGGCGAAATACCAGGAAATCAGACAACATACTCAATGCGGAGCCACTCAGCAAATTTCTGATATTGCGGGCTGAGCTCTGCAATCGAGGGCTTTTCCCGGATCTCGGCGAACAGCCTTGTCAATCCATCTAGAACCGTGATTAGCAAGCTATATTGTGCCGGAAGAAGCTCGCGACTTACTGCTCTCCACAATATCCCGCCGGAACTGCTCCATGTACACGTCCAGCTCCGCCGCTCGTTGCCTAGCAATCTCATAGAATCTCTTCTGTTCCTCGATCCTCACAGCATCCATGCTTTTCCGTCTCTGTACATCAATCAACTCTTCCTCGTTCAACTCGATAGGCCGAGCAGTCAAGAATTCTTCCATGACCTTGGATTCTGCGATACGGCTATTCTGCAAGGCAGTGCGAAGGAACGCGCGCAGCGATACACGCTGCTCCTCTCGGTACAGCACAGTCGCCCTCGATATGTCGCTCGTGGACGCACGCGGTGACTTCGTTGATTTCCTTGATCCTCGGGACAGCGATCGCCGGACGCTCCCTGCGGAAAGCGTTGGTGCAGAGAGCCGTTCCTCGGGAACACTCGTGTCCTGTGTGGAGAAAGACGAAAGGGACGAAGCATCATCATCTGCACTAGCGCCCCACCAGCTCGAGTGGGAAGAAGACTTGTTCTTACGAGGGAGAGGAGGGAGTTGTTTTCCTGGAAGCTCGGTCCTCAGTCTCTTGTGAAGCTTGACAAACTCTCCATATCGCCTCCCAATATGAATCTCGGGTTTGTCATGGTGCCGAACTCGAATAATGAATTCCTACAGCAGACATTGTCAGTAAACATTCCGCTTTAAAAAAAAGGAGATTTTCAGAATCAAAACTTACTGCATGTTGATGGTATCGCATTGTCCGCTTGACAGAGGTTGTTCGAACAGCGGCCACGTTCACATCCCAACCATTAATTAAATTACCCTCAGGCATGTTAGCCAGCAGACCCGAATCCTGAGCACCACGCTCGACGATTTCCATTTCCGAGAACTGAATGCGCTCCTCATACCCCGACGCGGTCGGCACACCGGAAACCATCATGAGCTCCACGAGCTTCTCGCATTTCCGGGCCAACTTCCGGCGCTTCGTCTCCTCCAGTCGATCTTCCGAAGATGAGACATGTTTATTGGCAAACGATTCCAAGAACTATATCCCAACCGTCAGTCCGATTTCCATTCAGGGAAGCGAAGCACCCACAACTTGTAGCTTGTCCTGCCAAAACTCCTTCTCGCGCGCTTGGTCAAGGAACGGGAAGTTTCGAACATGGTGAACAAAAATATACCGAAGAATAGGCAGTTCCGAGTCGACCGGGGCGACCTCACCGAACTCCGATCTGAATGGGGCGCCGAATCGCTGGAGAGCGGTAGGAGAATTTAGTTCGAAGATTTCACCACGGACTTCGCGGGCGATGAGCTCGCGCTTGAGGTCTATGCCAGTAAGCTACCTGTCAGCAACCATGGAACCGGAATATCATCATCAAATGCTCCAACTTACAGTGTTCTTGCTTGCCGGTCAAGACCTGGCCTGTTGGCGGGGTTGCACCGGCATCTCCATTACCGCTAGGGAATGCGGAATCAGGCGATTGTGTGTCCGGCATCTTGAGCAGTAATCCTCCTGCTCACTTGAGAGGGAAGCTGAGTCCCTAAAAGACAGAATTGCACGCCCAGGATTCACGTGATGCAAATTGAAGCACAGAATGTGTCTGCCTACAAGACTGGGGCTGCAATGCGGAGCTACTCCGTCGACAGGGCTGAATAGCGGGGAATGCTAGGGAATGCTTTGTCCACGATGTTTGTGCTGTGGAAGATGTGCTCCGTAGGAATAAAGACGATGTGGAGGGGGAGCGGAGCAAACGTCGGGAAAGAAAGGATGTCGTCACCCGATATATTTTAATCTTTAGCTCACACCTGCAATCTTAGGGCTATGCAAGGCTATACGAGGCTATCTTTTGTAAGAATATATGTCATACCTACTGCTCTACTCCATACAATGATGAAATAGCCAGCCAGCGGCCAAAAATGGCCACAGCTGACGCCGGCCTTGACGTCACGTGTAAACATTCACTGGTCAGGCCCACCACGCCCGCGTCTTGGCTTCCTCCACGAAGTCAAAGCATACTAGATATCTCTAAGGAAGGCCTCTGAATTCAAGAACTCCCCCTTCTAGCGAAGAAACCATTGGCCGGCTTCATAGCCACGTACACGGGCAACACCAGGTTGAGAATGGCGTTTACATAGACGTGCCGATTGTGTTAGGCTTCTTTTACTACATTTGCGGCTATTTATTATTGTGGAGCTAATATCAAATGCCATCATTGGCAAAAATACAGCACAGCATGCGACCAAGGATGTTATCCGCGTGGATGCTTTACTCGCCAATCAACAGAGACTGTACCTTGAACCACAGGCAAGGGGGCTTTTCCCCTGATTCGTCAACTGCATCCAACGTCTTTGCCGTACACTAGACTACGGCCAGTTCCCTTTCTACCACTCGTAATGAGCTACACCATGTGAAAAGGAGACGTAGCCCATTCAAAGCATATATTGAGTCAAATCCGCACATACCCTACCTCCAATGTTGGCACGAAGCCCTCTCGCTCTAACGAGCCACCTTTACAAAAGCTCAACGTATCTAAGCCCTTTCCAGCGCACATCATTTCCAAGACCAAAGGCTCTTTTCCATCGCACAATTGGCACAATCCCAAGCAACCCACCGCTTTCTGCACAGTATACAGGCCTATCGGGTTGCACTTACACTATCGAACATGTTTTGCAGGAGGAAGTTTCCCCACTGCGTCAAGTCTATCGTGCCTCGTTAGTAGACACCGAACCTTCTCTATATTTACATGCATGCTTATTTATACCTTCAGGGCGGATGGTCAAAAGTTCATATTAAAGTACATACATCCCGTCAACTTTGAAGATCTCCGAGAAATCAACAATCGCCTACGTGGCAACGCAAGCCATGTCCGCCTTGCTGTAGACACTATCCCTGACAAATCTATGTTTGTTTTCGAACATCTCACAGGTCATCTCTTAAATCTTGCCCAGAAGGACTTGTCTCTTGCGGCAATCAAGAGATCCTGAAGGATGCCCTTACTGGGCTTGCTGAGCTTCACGATCAGGATATCGTCCACACAGGTATTCCAGTGCTGTTTTCTCGGAATACTGGATCACAACTTACTCTTCCTAGATATAAAACCAGACAATGTCTTCATCAATTGGCAGAATCGCAATGACGAGATTATCGTCGACCAAGTCCAACTTGGAGATCTGGAAGATGCAGCTCATATTCCCCCAGGGTGCGATATGATCGGGAAACAAGCCGGCAACTGGATGTGGAGGAGCCCCGAAGCCCACGCAAGAGGGCCTGTCAACAAACCTTCAGATGTGTTCTCGTTTGCTCTCGTCGTAAGTCTCACTTCCGGAACTCTAAGCGCAGGTGGTAACTGGCTACAAAGTGCATCTGCGCCGTTCATAAGCGCATCATTTTTGCAGTTCGAGAAGACGAGTTGGAGGAGGGTGTTGATCCCATCGCTGTCGTGGTCGAGCGCCAGATATCTTACTTCGCTGATGAAGACGGGTTCGGTGGGTTCTTGAAGCATCTTGGTGACAATCCATGGGTTCGCGTTTTCGAAGTGACCTGGGACGGATTGGCTCAGGAGACCCCGCGTGAGCCATTCGCCCTCTGGAATGGTGTTGATGATGATTTCAAAAGCCTTGTGTGTGCCATGACACGTTTTGATCCGGGGAAAAGGATCACGGCGCGTCAGGCGTTGGAGCATAAATGGTTTGAGGGCGTTTGATCGGGAGAAGTGTCGTGTTACCCTGTTCAATGAGATATTCTATGTGTACTGGCATGGCCTTCAGAGATATATATTGTTATACTGGCCTGTTCAGGGTTGAAAATGACCAAGTATTCAAGAGGACTCAAAAGGCAAGGGAACTACAAGATGTATCTCTTTCAGTTGGATAAAAAGAATTACTTGCATCTATTTATTTGGAAGCGTGAAAGTAAAAAGAAAATTAGGACTTCAGCCATGCTATTTAGAGTGGAAAGACTAAGCTAAATCAAGGATGAAAAAATAAGAACAACCCGCATTTCCATCGCTGACAACATTCATTAAATGCGCTTCAGAAAACAATATTTGCAAAGACATCCAGAAACCCCGCCCTTTTACTTCATGAATTCCAGCTCCATGTCCCGAGGCAGGTAATGTCCCTGAGGCTGTTGGCCATTCCAGGGCTGCATGGTTTGCATAACGCGCTCATGCTCGAGTGAGGGGAACATCTGTTGAGGATGCTGGTATTGAGGCGAGTGGTCGCTAGGAGGAGTTTGCATCATGGACGGAGCACCGCGGGCCATCTGAGCGGTGTTATAAAGGGTAAAGTCGTTACCCGCCTGGGCTTGGAGTCCATATTCGTAGCGCTCTGAAAGAGTGTCGCCGACGTTACAGGAGTCCGGTGAATATAACATGGCGTTGCCCTGCGCACCAGGGGAGAGGCCGGAGGGCTTCCCAGAGGCATCGTAGGAACAGTGACTGAGGTTCATTGGTTCGTAGTCATTCGAATAACCCTTCATCGCCTCGAGGGCATGAGCCTGAGGAAGCTGCGCAGCCATCGCAGTGTAGTCCTCGTTGGTTGGATAGTCCAGATTGCTCCAATCCAGGTCAAAGTTGATGCTTTCCGTGCCGGTGAGCGGGGATCCGTCAAAAGACACAGGTCCCATCAAGTCGGGAACCGATTCAGCAGATGGGATGGACATGGAGTTCATGGACTGGCGGTGCATCTCCAGGGCTGGAATCAAGCCGTTCGGGTCACCGGCTTCAAATTGACTCTGGAAGCCGCTCAGGTTCACCGAAGTCGGGAACGAGTTAATATCGGTCATCAAATAGGGTGATGCTTCTCCGAATAGAGGGAAATCCTCCCCATGAGTAAGCGCAGGAGGGTCAGCGAAGTTGAACTGGGGATTCTCAGGCCAGTTGTAGTTCTGGTCGCTGGGAGAAGGACTGGGGCCAGGGATTGGCGATGCAAAGTCGGTCGCCTTCGAAGCAGGAGTAGACACACTGGGAGTCTGAGGTGTGGCCTGGACAGAAGAGCCTCGCTTGCTGCCATTGCGTCCGTTGTTCTTGGAACGAACGTAAACCCACCCGTGAGATTTTTCCATGTGCTGCTTGCAGTTGCTGGCACGTTTCGAAGCATAGGGGCACTTGTGGAATTGACACTTGTAAAGGGTGGGCTTTTCCGAATGCCTGTCGTTCATGTGACGATCACGTTCTTTCTCGGTGGGCCAACCCTTAGTGTGGTAACTGCAGTCAGAGTGCTCGCACTTCCAGGGGCGAGTGTGTGTCTTCTCGTGTTTCCTATGAATGGATTAGCGATTCAATTCCGATACTTCGATTCCACAGGGTAACTTACGTCAAGTCACAGGGGCGCTTAAAGACCTTGTCGCAGTTCGAGCACTTTTGATTGATGTTCATGGGAGGAGCATCCTTCTTCCGGCGGGCCATAGAGCGCTCAACGCCCTCATCGACCGCATCGTCGAGGGTGATAGTACGCTTGGCAGTACTAGGAACATCCGCCTCGTAGGGCTTTCCAGTAGCCAAAGAGATTTGCTTTCCGTCTTGCATAATTACAAGTTCGGCAGACTTCCCATTTTGGGATAGACCGCCTGCCAGTGTAGCCTTTGGGATGCTGTTTTGAATTAGTTAGGTTCTGCTGTCCAAATCGAATGGAAGATCACATACATAGAAGGGCTAGACTCCTTGTTAGTCTCGGAGCCCTGAGTCGCCTGGACTCGCTCGCGTTCAGCGCGAATCATTGCTGCGTATCGTCGAACCTGCGCAACAAGGTCAAGGAAGTATCCGTTAGTGTAAGGTCGATCGGCTGGTAGTCGTTGATCACGATCGTTGAGGTGCGAAGCCGAAGTATGCAAGCATTGGATTGTAAATTCGCAGAAGTTGAGGTAAGAATTCCGAGAAGTGGCGGAGTTCTTATAAGAAAAATAATGAGCACAACTAGAACTCCATAAACCCATTGAAGAGAACAATGTATTGACTTACCGGCGCCAACCACAATAGGGTTTTCTCGAGGTCACGCAAACAGACAATCTGCTTATTGATAATGCGCTGGGGGACACTCCGGGCCAATGCGTGGAATGGTTTCAAGCGAGGCTCTTTCAAAATAGGGACAAGCACAAAACGTTCAATCTGTTTGCAGGCGGCGCGGCCCAATTGACGTTTTGGAGATGAACCAATATCAAAAGCCGAAATCGAGCTTGTGATAGCAGATTGTTTGTCATGAATACCATCATTCACTATTCATTGTTAGTACTCTAATAGGAAACAATAGGGAACAAAGAGCAACAATGAAGACTGTGACAAGTGACACCTACCTTTATTCTCAGAATCAGCAAGCCCCTCTTCGCTACTGACAGAGGTTCCTAGTCCACTGTCGGACTCGTGGCTATGCTGTTGGCGGGCCTTTTTCTCGTCTAGTGGGATGGGAATGCTGCGACCCTCTTCTTCTAAGGAACGCGGGGAGCTGGGAATAGACTTGGAGTTACTGCGCGCTAACCCACTCTCTAGAGTACTTTCACCAGCGATCTGCGAGCTCTGGTCTTCGGTAGGTTCCAGAGTCAGACGGCCTAGGATGGAAGTCATGCGCTCTTCAGCGACAGCGATAGATTCTAACGAAGTGGCCGAGCGATGAGGTAGGGAGCGGAAGTTCAAGACAGGGTCGCGATCGCTCGATGGAGGAGAAGTGGGGGAATGGAAAGTCTCTCCCTTCTTCAGAGGCATTTTAGAGCTAGGCGAGTCGCTCGACTGGGTGGGAAGGGCGCTGTTTAAGACCGGCCGACGACGCGGGTGCACCCGCGTCGGCTCAGTCTGGATAGCAGACATTATTGGGCGTAGTACTATGTCGACGAAGATTTAGTATGTGTTCCCGGATAGGAAAGGAACAGTGGGCTGCGGCTGATTGGCGCATCGCATGACTCACCGGAGAGTTGATCAAATGATTAGCGAAGTGACGTACGGTCGAGTCAGAGATGCAAGCCTCGATTTGATGCGGGTTATCTTCGTTCTTTGGTATATAACAGCACCACCTCTCCTGTATCTCAGCCAGGGTTGATTAAAGCCGAATGGTTGAACCGGTATGAGGGCCCTGAAGATCTATCACGATAGCGATCGTTTGAGAGCCTCAGGATGAACATGCACTCCAATCCAACGTGTCGCGGGGTCGGAAAACGTCAAAGCGGGGGTTGAGGCAGAGCGTATCAAGAACACCAGCTCAAAAGTATTATGATCAAGGATTGCGATATCCTAAGGTGAAATGAATTCGCCGAATTCGAAGTACTGATGGAATTCCAATGTTCCTGAGATATAACGTCCAAGATGGGTTCCAAGCGGTCAGCCCCACTAAATACGAAATCTTTAGGATCCTTAGACTGAAGGCAGCGATGAATAGCAAAATAGGATTTGAAATGAAGAATAACGCGAACAACAGAAGATGGGGGAACAAGCGGATCAAGGAAGAGAAGGGACCGGAGGCTCATGGCGTGGTCGATGTCTGCCTGATAGACGAAGGCGCTAAGACCGAATTGGGATAGAGGGCGAAGGCTGAGCACATTCTACGGGCCGTGATTGGCCGTGGAAAACGTTTGTATGGTAAATCCATAACGGTATTTAAACATGCCAGCCATTTGAGGTGGCTCCCGCGTGGCCCCCAGCGGGTACGGTACCGTTTCTCCACCGGTTCCACTGTCTTAAAATGGAAACTCGGAACCCGGAAAGACCAGAATCCGTTCCAGAAGAGCCTCACCTCCAGCCCAGGCAGCATTTTTATTTCTCCCTACGCGTCCTCATCCTCAAAAAGTACAGTAAAAGCCGGTGGAGTCAGCATTGTGATTTCTTCCATGACTACGTCACCTATTACTGGGATCAGGCCATAAAAATTCTGGGCTGGGAAGATTACCACGGCCATGCTTATTGGCATGGAGCACATGACGCTCAGGGTCTTGGCCCCCAATTTGTAATCAAAAAGGTCGTCACACAGCCAACAAAAAGGGAACACCATCGACCTAACTTTTAGGCCGATATGCCAGCTCATCCAAAAACTCATTCTAGTCCAGTCATGCCCGCCAAATACGAGCTGCATATGCACACTTGAGCCTCCGATCACCGCTTGTCGTACCCGTCTTGAGCAGCCCAATAATAGTCCAACGTTGGTCCTGCTCAGCCTGCGTTTGTCGGACGAAAACTCGTCCGTTGGAAACGAAAACGGCTTTCTACCTATGATGCTATGCTGATCGGAAGAACTAGACTTTTTGCTCGTATCGAACCCTCAACTTCGCCCTTCTCTGACTCTTTTTCGCCCATGCACAGCCCACCAGTCAATTTATCAAAAAGGACCAGCTTTCCAAAGAAACGATTTATGCTTGAGCCAGTTTGTAGTGTCCCATTTACTTTATAACACTATACTTGAAATCAACAGTTGGCATATCTACGGACCGCCAACGCCAACCTTGTAGTAGTCATTGATATGCCAAGTTGCCAATTACCTTCGGTATATGGCTATCCTACGTAGTAGCTGACCTCACTGTGCAATAGCACTAGGCCATGGAATTGGTATGGAAGTCTAACCTTCTGGCAAGCCACCCGGGAAAAACAATCAGTCAACAACATTTTTTTCCCCGGAAGTGTCACCTACATCACCTTTAGCGCGGTCGTCACCGGCCTCACTGCCGTCCTAACTATTCCAGGCCGCGAAATTATTAACTCGATATGCAACTGCCTAACTAACTAGTCATGACCAATATCTGCTAGAAAACTTAGTACGAATGAGTCTGCCTTGACAAGGCGAGAGTTGACATATGTATACAGTATACTTCCGAGGGACGCAATTCGGCCAAGAAAAAGAGACAAGCTCTCAATTATAAGCTCATATTTATGTTCAGATGATTAAGACCTCGGGAGTCAATTTGATCCTACCTCGAATCATGTCAGCCATTTGGAGCTCTAGGGCTGGGGAACTATCACAAGATAATAGCCAATGGTGTTGGGGCACGCTTGCGACTGGGATCGGACTGAAAGCCATACACCCTCGAATACTATTGGGACCATATTGCTGATCGAATGGAAATAGCAGAACTGTAATACATATATCCTTTCTATTCATGCATACTTGTGTACCCCCATATACTTGACCTTGGACCTCGGCTTCGGGATATGGCAGAATGGCGGGCGGTACTGAGATGCCCGCGTGTTGATTTCCCCCGGATTCTGGATCCGGCAAACCTCGTCTTCTTTCCCAGTAATTCGCTAAATCTGGCGCGGGATTCTGTAGGGAATCGTCTCATATGCGCCTTTTCAACAGATGATTTGGTGATTGCTCTCCGTCCACATCTCCTATCTCCCCCGCTTCATTTTACCGACGGCAACCGGACAAGACACCGCACCCATGGACTTCGAACAGTATGGACAGAGCTCCCAGCGGCCTCGACAACGGAGAAAAAGAGCCGGAAAGCGGCGATTGAACAACAAGGCACCCATCGCAGCACGGCTTGCGCTAGATCCCCAGCTGCGCGGGAAGGTCGGCATATTATCCGAGGAGCTTGCGAATGACCTCTTCCAGCAGCAGGCCCTCCAAGGTGAGTGTGAAGCCCCGTTCACTGTTCTCACTAATAGTGTTAACCGGCTCGCCTTGCTCTGATCAGATGTGACGACTTCCGACGATGGAGTGCTTTATGTTGCAATTGCCCCACATACGCCGACTTATACCTCTGTGGGAGATCAGACCTGGACGATACTCCCAGTGCGCATTCAGCCCACAGAGAGAGCGCCCGTTCCAATGTCACGATCGACCGTGCTGTTTCCCGAATCAGCAGACTCACTCCAGCCTTTCCTCCAAGCTCTGGGGAAAGTTGACTCGTCACGCAACTCGCTACAGGCACAACGTTCCGTAGAGATTCGGATTCTGGATGTCGCCCCGATTCATCTCGATACAATCTTTGTAACTGTTGAGCGACATCTTCTGCGCAATCACGATGATGTTCAGAGTAAATTTGGTGGTGGATTCACGAATGCGCAGGGGCCGAATGGACTCTGGGGGAAAACGGGGAAGACGGTAGAAGCCAAAAAGTATTCGAAAAGGGATGCCGAACAACGTCTCACTGCCGCAGTCCGTGAAGCTTTGGGGGCTCAGCGCATTGTACATATCGGAGACGTGCTCCCCCTGCCACTCCCTTCTCATCCCATAACTTATGCGCCACCACCTCCTGCACGGATCTCATTCTGCGAGCCCGTTGCACAGGGCTTGCTGATGCCGACCACAAGGATTGTGCTTGTCCAGGCTCGTCCTCAAGGTCTCCGCGCTCAACAAACTGTGCCTTCTAGGTCTGCGCTTCTGAAGCAAGTGGCCGAGGACGAAGCTGATGATACTTCCAATGAACAATTCTATTCTGCGGCTGAGGATAAGCCTGGCGAAAGTGGGACAGAAATGGAAGTAACATCAGCTGCTGAGGAGTCAGACACAGAAGGGTCAGCAGGATCTATGAGTGACTCCTCGGATGATTCTCTGGACGACATGATTTCTCTTAGTGCGCCTGAACTACCACAGCCATCATCGGGTGTGATGTCTTCTTTGACTTCGGCGACTCCTAGAGCCGGCGGTCGACGGTTAGATGGAATCCATACCCCCGGGTCTGTGGCATCGAATTTCACATCGGCCACCTTGCGCCCTGGCCGTGGCGGAGGCAAGACTTTCAAGGTTGAGGGACTCCTGCAACAAGTCCCAAATGAGGTATTGCACCCCCGGCCTCGCGACGATGAAGACGTCGACTCCTTTATCTTTGTAGATATCAGCACCCTCGCTAAGATAGGATGCTTCTCTGGCGATTGGGTCAGAATCGAAGCTGCCGAGGAGCCCCAGCTAAACATGTTTGCCTCACTCAAGTTTGGAAGTTTCAACGATTCCCCTGAAGACTCAGGCGATTGGCGCCCAGTCAAGATTTTTGGTCTTTCGGGTCTTCCGTCTTCCAAGCCGCGGTATGCTATTGATCACTCAGGTGCACGTCGGTCCAGTATATCACAACGTGCACCCACCCGCTTGACCCCTTCAGTTTTCGTTCCCCCGTTGCTTCTTGGTAACATTGAAAATCCAAAGTACCTGCGGATCTCTCCCATGACCTTCGCTACCCCTAATACCTCCTCCAAACCCGGTCTTTTGCATCACATGAAGAACACTGCTGCTAAGAATCCGCCTTTGGCGAAAGAGGTCACATTGCTCAAGGTTTCCACTCCTCTCTCAATGGATCGGGTCCTTCAACCAGCGCTATTTGCAGGGTTGAAGCAGTACTTTGAGTCACGTCGGCGTATCCTCAAAAGTGGTGATTTGGTCGGAATTAGCGTGGACGAAGGACTCGGCAGAGCGGTGTTCTCTGGCACCGCTGGCGGTGACAGTGCCAGTCAGGAGGAGGACATAACCATCCGGTTGGGCCAAGGTGCCAATGCAAATAATGCCGGAACCCGTAAAATCGGCGTCGCTTGGTTCCGTGTCGGGCATGTAGCCCCAACTGCTGTAGAGGAGCTGGAGGAGACAGGCGAAGATCAGTGGGGCGGAGTCGCTGTACTTGACCCGGCGACTACGCGCATGGTACAGGCTGGGAGTGACGTGAGCCGAGTTCCCGGCGTGCTGGACAACGGATGGGAGTATTGGCTGGGCGTCAAGACCATCCCAAAGAGCGTCCATGATGTCCCAACGCCTCATGGAATTGTTGCCGAACCACCCCAGTCCTTTACCCCTGTATTGCAGCAGCGTATCCGTGATCTGATATCTGCTGCCACAAGCCCGCGGGCTATTCAGCTAGGAATGAAGCCCGTCTTTATTCTCCTCAGGTCCCAGCAAAGACATATCGGCAAGGCAACCATTGCCACTCGAGCGTGCTCGGATATCGGCCTCCACACATTCCCCATTGACGCGTACGATATCTTGACAGAAGGTGGTGCGAATGGTGGCGATGTCAAGACCGAGGCATATCTCAAAGCCCGAGCAGAACGGGCTTTCCACTGCGGAGCAAACTGCACGGCCCTGCTGATCAGGCATATCGAGGTCCTAACCGCTGATCGCATCGTCACGGCAATGAGCGATATCTTGAATGATGCGAGAGTTGTCATCGCCACCACCACTGATGTTGAAACTATCCCCGAAGGTATCCGCAGCCTCATCACCCATGAGTTTGAGATGGGTGCCCCGGAGGAGAAAGAGCGTGAAGGCATTCTACGAAATGCCGTCGCAGAGCGCAGTATCAGACTGTCTGCGGACGTGGATTTGGGCAGCATTGCTCTGAAGACCGCAGCTCTTGTCGCGGGAGATCTGGTTGACGTCGTCGAACGAGCTGTCGGGGCGAGAACAGCTCGCCTCGAAAGTCTGGCCGAGGCTAGCAAAAAGCTTTCCGGCTCGGACGTCTTTGTCAGAGACATCCTGCTGGCAGGAGGTGACGGTGCACGAGGTGTCAACAAGGCAGACTTTGATGCTGCTGTAGAAGCTGCGCGAAAGAACTTTGCCGATTCGATCGGTGCACCTAAGATTCCAAATGTTGGCTGGGATGATGTTGGTGGATTGACTAATGTTAAGGATGCCTTGGTCGAGACCATTCAGCTGCCGCTCGAACGGCCCGAGCTCTTCGCTAAGGGCATGAAGAAGCGCAGTGGTATCCTGTTCTATGGCCCGCCCGGCACCGGCAAGACCCTGCTTGCCAAGGCCATTGCTACCGAGTTCTCTCTCAACTTCTTCTCCGTCAAGGGCCCCGAACTGCTCAACATGTACATCGGTGAATCCGAGGCAAACGTGCGCCGGGTATTCCAGCGCGCTCGGGATGCTCGGCCCTGTGTTGTGTTCTTTGATGAACTGGATTCTGTTGCGCCCAAGCGTGGTAACCAGGGAGACAGTGGTGGTGTTATGGACCGTATCGTTAGTCAGCTGCTCGCAGAGCTGGATGGAATGAACGGCGGCGAGGAGAATAGCGGTGGAGTTTTCGTCATCGGTGCGACTAACCGTCCCGATCTGCTTGACACTGCACTTCTCCGCCCTGGTCGCTTCGACAAGATGCTCTACCTGGGTGTGTCAGACACACATAGGAAACAAGCTACTATCCTTGAGGCCTTGACGCGGAAGTTCGCCCTCAGCCCCGATGTCTCACTTGATCGCGTTGCAGAACAGCTTCCTTTAACTTATACTGGTGCTGATCTGTATGCACTATGCTCCGATGCCATGCTGAAGGCGATCACTCGAAAGGCCACGGCGGTCGACGAGAAGATCAAGACTCTGCCAGGTGGTCCTGTCAGCACCGCTTGGTTCTTTGACCACCTCGCCACAAAGGAGGATGTGAATGTGACGGTAACCGAGGAGGATTTCCTTTCTGCTCAAGGGGAGCTCGTGCCAAGTGTTAGGTATGTGTCCATCCCTCCCCCTCTTTCCTCTCTTGTCTCTTTTTTGACATTCCATGATACTAACTCCTCGCAGTGCCAAGGAACTCGAACACTTTGAGCGCATCCGTCAAACCTTCGAAGCAGTGGACAAGTCAAAGCAAGACCCCGCACATACCGCGCCACAGACAATCGCAGAGGCAATGGAGGCATTCCACCAGGGCGGCTCAGCCACGCCAGAAGAGCCTGTCACGAATGGTGCCAGTAACACCACCGGTATCCACGGTCGTATAAAAGGCCTGAACAAATGGCCAGGAAACCTTGTCCGTCGCGACAGCGGTCAGTCAACAACCAGCAGCAAAGGCAAAGGAAGGAGCGTTAGTAAAAAGGGAAAGTCCCGTACCGGTGCGGAATCCGATGGATCTGTTGATGGTGACGATGAGGATATGGCAGATAGTGCCAATGCCCGAGATGATGAAGACGAGGATGATTATGTCGTTCGGACTGATCATTTGATAAACCCTATGGAGGAGGTTGAATAGAAAGTCCGGCACTGTTTGTATATTTTACCGTGCTGGTACTGTTCAGCTGGCCGACGGCCTTTGTATTTACTATGCTGATTTATATACCTATGTTTATCTGTACATTTAATTCTTTTCTCTGCTATTGCTACACCCCTAGCCTTCTATCATAGTATTGGCATAGGATTCCAATGTTGGCAGGCTGTTCTTTGTGACATGTGACACCGCGTGTTCCTGGTGCGCCGGATATCAAATTAAGGTTATCCGTCGATATTGAGTTAAACTTAGCATTACCCGCGCGCCTACTAACAGTACCACGGATATCTCAACGCATTCACATGGTTAGAATTTGATCTATGCAGTGTTTGTATTAGAAGATTAGTATGGCTGGCGATGTAGCTACTTTCACCAATGTCATTGTTGTATCAATTCATTAGACTTGGACTGCTATGTGACGTCTTACGATCCGGCATTGATTCTAATCACTAAGATGTGTGAGAACTGGGATATTTTGAACTATATTAGCTTATATACTACACTAGACTCAGGGCATCTCTTTGATAGATACATTTATGGACTACTCCCTCTCCCAGCCCGCCAGCTGTCAGCTCTGGTGATGTCCCCGGTGGACTGGCACGCCAGACATTTCTCTATTATGATGCGAAGTTTCCTACTAGAAACAAAAGAAAGAAACAGGGTAACCATTTGCTTTCCGGAAGTATTGGGGCACTGATCATTGCCTTTGGTAGTGATCGTGGGGTTGGACTGATCTTCCTAGTACACTCACCTTTATATGCTCAAGTAGATCAGAGTGCATACATGAAAGGCCTCTAGCATGGTCTGGTCCACGAGGACGAGTATACTGAAAGCTTTGCCTGGGATAGAGTATGTAAATCAATATAGTAAAGTGATACTTGTCATAGGCACCTGGGCACTGGCATCGGTTCGTCACGCTAGGCAGTTCTCGCACTTTCCCATTCCCTTCTAGAAATTGGGTGGTTGTTTCTCTTTCTCCTCGTGACTTCTTGTTGTTACTTTTCCCTTTTCTCTTCACATCTCCCTCCCCTCTCTCTTCCCACTCCATCCTTCGCAACACGCATATTTGCTGTTGTTATCATCAGGTTCGCGTTATCATATAGAGTGTTTGCTCATCACATCAGCCACTGACATGACAGTGATAAAGTTCTTTCATCCGTTAACGCGCAACGCGTTATTCCAAACAAATTTGCCCTCCTTGTGCTTTGCACGCGAGTCCTGCTACAATGCAAAACATCAAGCTGGAACCAGAGCAGTTGGCCTGGGGACAGGATTTCGCCAACTACCAGGACCCTTCCAAGGTTCTAGCAATCCTTGGAAAGAGCCCTCGTAGCTTGGAAACTGGAATCGTTGATGCCGAGATCCGGCCTGTGCCAGCGGCCATCAAACCCAAGGAGACCCCTAAGGCGGACTTGGGGATGATGAGTCGTCTCCCGAACGAAGTCGTGGACATGATCGTCAGCAAATTCGACCTGCCTAGTGCTATCAGCTTCTCGCACGTCAACCGCATCGCCAATCACTATGTGCAGCAAAGCTCGGTTACCCTTCTGCGGCAGTGGGCCCCCGGCCTGTCGAAGATTCTCATGAACATCCAAAGCCTTAAGATCTGGAGCATTGACGATCTCAAGGAGGCAATTATCCGCGAGAAGTGCGTGGTCTGTGGCAACTCGACCGTCCAACTCTACCTTCCTACCATGGAGCGTATCTGCCACCCATGCGTACACAACAACCATGCGTACTGGTGTCTCCCCTTGGAACGTGCAGCCTTGATCTTCGGCCTTGACCTTCCCGATCTGATTGGTCCTGAAACCGTGTTCCTGCCACGCCTGGCCAAGGATGACGACGATCTAGCAGATCTTAGCGCCTGGGTTATTCCTGTCAAAGTCGCGCTGGCCAGAGCCCTGGAACTCCACGGCTCTCGCAAGGCTATCAAGCGTGCTGCGGAGGGCATGTCGCCGGGTTCTGACGAAGGCGACGAAGGTGAAGACGATGACGAATACGACGAAGATGATGATTCCGACAACGAATTCACGGTCGTAAACCAGCATGATATTTATCGCGCCGTTTCCCTGGATGCCCCCAACGCTGTCAAGATGCGTTTCCTCATCTCGTTGGGAAATTGCAACATGCATGCTTTCCACCATGAAGTTTCCTGCCGGGTGCCTGTCGTCAATCGAGACAACACGCGCAAACTCCTTTACTCGTGCCGTGGCTGCACTGCCATGCTCACGCACCCCCAAATGGAGACCATTTCCGACACCCACATGCGGATGATGCAACTTGATCCTGCTCTCGACAAGTATGAGCGATCTTTCGAGATCTTCCGTCGCGCCTTTCATGTGCGGAACGTCTTCGAGATGGTTGAGCATGTTCGAACCGAGTGCATTGGAGGTTGGTTCCTGCTGCATGCTGAGGGCCAGAATGTCTAGCCATAAGTGGCTCTATCACCCTGGATGCAAGAAGTAATGCCAGCCATTACCAAGACGACAGGGGAGTTGGAGGAACATTGGGTCAAGGAGGTCTTTATTGTTCACCTGGCCATGTCTGTTGAGATCAGCCATAATTTTTCATTTGCACAATGAGAGGTTGGATATTCCGAAGATCGGATTTCCATGGATGATGTCAAGACGTGGTTTGGGATTGAACAATGCATGTACTAGCTTGTTCCCGGTACATCCTCGGGATAATGAAAGTGCGTGGCAAATCAATACAAGATAGGTAACTAGCAAATTTGCTCTTCTTCGTTTTATGTAAATGAATCCTTCAATTCCATAATTATCTTTACTTTCTGGATGATACGCTCGGAGCACATTGCAATAAGATCAAGGTCAACGGCCCACACTTCGCCTCTGCGGGTACGTCCTGATGGACGATCGGATAAGAAGGAGCATGCCACATGGTGAGTCCACTCAGTGAAGACAAGAGATATCTTTACATAGGAGTATTTGTCTGAAGAGATAACCTTGGAAGGTTTTCGGCCCACCGCTCCACATAGACTCAACCTCAACGTCTCGATCCGGTTCACTGAAACAGGGGCAAATGCCGTAAAAGCTTACAAAAGCAGTAAAAGTCGAGAATGTTGGACAAGATCTTCGAGAACAATGTATCTTCATCTATCCTGCATATCACCCGTATATTTCGCAATTATCCATCTCCCCGAGTTAGACTTCTTCCCGCTAGTCAAGCACTGTGGGTCTACCATCGGCCAATGACACCTCAACCTTGGCATAAGCACTGGGGCTGCCGCCGCAAGCCCATGGATCATCGGTCCGCGATTGACCAGAAGCCTTGGTAGCCAACTGACTTCGCGGCTCTCACTGGCCGAAGTTGCCGGTCTCGGTCCGCCCAGCCAGTCACAGGCACGGCTGGTTATCGCCGCCCTGACTAAGGTTCTATAACCCCAAATCCGTTACCTAACACTTCTCCGTACTCGCTGTATTCCCCCGCGGGGAGCCAACGGTAGCGCAGAACGGCAAGATTGAGGATTGATATTCGAAATTCCGTTGTCGGTGGTGCCATCTGGGGCTTGTTTAATAATAGCCTCGTTCCTCCTTACCGGTCCTTTTCTTTCCATCATTTGTTGCTTGTGATACACAGCACTCGATATGGAGAAAGAAGAATACAACAGCGACGAGGCTCAGTTGGCCCAGCTGGGCCATAAGTCGGAGCTAAAGCGAAATTATTCGCTGATGTGCGTGCTGCAAGTGAACATGGATTCTTGGATTGTGCTAACCTTTGTTCGTTCTTGAAGTTCGATGCTGGGTCTTGCTTTTGCCATTCTAAATGTACGTGACGCGCCCGGAAACCAGTTTCCATACCAAGTTTTCCATCAGATCAACAACTGACATTTGACAGTCATGGACCGCTTTGTCGGCAAGTTTATCACTCAGTTTGCCCTCGGGAGGCAGCACTAGTATTGTCTGGGGTATGTATTCGCTCGCTCTGTCTATTCTCAACTCCAGAGCTGACACGTCTCAATAGGTCTTATTACAGCCGGAGTCTGTAATTTGTGCATGGCCACTTCCCTGGCCGAGTTTCTTTCTGCATACCCCACCGCCGGAGGCCAATATCACTGGGTCGCTGTGACTTCGTGGAAGAGATGGATGCCAATTCTTTCCTGGATCACTGGCTGGATCAACTGCTCTGGCTGGGTTGCGCTGGTCGCAACCGCTGGTCTTTTGGGCAGTCAGCTCATCCTGGGTGTGATCTCTCTCATGCACCCGGTAGGTTATTCTAGGCTACAACCTTGATGGATTTAACTAACTTTCATACACAGAGCTATGAGCCCCAGCGTTGGCACCAATTCCTAATCTACATCGCCTACAATATCATTGCCTTCCTCGTCAATGCCTTTATGAACAACATTATGCCTTATGTCACCAAGGGCGCTTGTGAGATACCCTTATCGAGCTGTCGGAGACTTGTTACTAATTCCCATAGTCATCTGGTCCCTGGCAGGATTTGCCATCATCTGCATTACTGTACTTTCATGTGCCTCGCCGAATTTCAGCTCCGGAGAGTACGTCTTGTCTGCTCGAATATCCCTAGAACTATCACTGACAATAAACAGATTTGTCTTCACCGATTTCATCAATGAAACAGGCTGTAAGTTTCGCCTATCATTATCTGACCATGCTTCTTGAACTGACTGTTATAGGGCCTGATGGAATTGCGTGGTTGCTTGGGGTATGTCTTTCGTGCGAAAGTTCATGAGCATCTCTAACATATTCATAGCTTCTGCAAGGTGGCCTTGGTGTTACCGGCTTTGACGGTGTCGCCCACATGATTGAAGGTAGCTAAATTTTGAACTTGATCATAGATATGAGGCTAATAGACTACAGAAATTCCCAACCCCTCGGTTGAGGGACCCAAGATCATGATTGCTTGTGTCGTGATCGGTACAGTCACTGGAGCAATCTTCCTTATTGTGCTGCTCTTTGTGGCTGGCGATATCAACGAAGTTCTTGAATCTGCGGCCACTCCGCTCCTTCAAATCTTGAAGAATGCCACTTCGAGCAACGCAGGCGCTATCTGTCTCTTGATGTAGGTATCACTGCTCTCCTGTCTCTTCCTTGTTGTACTGACACCTTTCCAGCTTCCCCCTAGTCTGCGCCTTGTTCGCTGCAATCGCTATTATGACTACTAGCAGTCGTATGGTCTATGCCTTCGCGCGGTACGTTATTATTCATCTTTCAAATATGGCCATTATACTGATACTAGTCATAGTGATGGCGGTCTCCCTGCGTCTCCCTTCTTCTCTCGTGTTCACCCCAAACTAAACGTCCCATTGAACTCGCTATATCTCAATCTGGCTCTCGTGATCATATTCGGTTGTATCTTCTTGGGCTCATCTAGGTAAGCATATGCATATCATTCTGTCCTGGATATTGCTAACATTTCCAAGTGCTTTCAATGCTATTGTCTCAGCGTCAGTGGTGTTGCTTGGCCTTTCATATGGAATGCCAATTGCAGTGAACTGCTGCCGAGGAAGAAAAATGCTACCGGAGCGCGCATTCGTCCTGCCAGAAATCTTTGGCTGGACTATCAACATCGTATGAGATCTTTCCCTGCTTCACTGAAATTATTACTGACCAAAACTTCTCAGATCTCGTTGGCGTACATTCTGTTGACTACTATCCTCTTCCTCTTCCCCCCTGAGCTGCCTGCCACTGGTAGCAACATGAGTAAGTTGACTCTCCCTTATGTGATACAAAACACAAAGCTAATGCTATGTGACAGATTATTGTGTTGCCGCATTTGGTATCGTCTTTATTATCTCTTTCATCCAGTGGATGGTAGATGGACGCAAGAATTACGTCGGTCCCCGTCTTGAAATGGAAGTCTTCCAGGGAGAGGTTGCCGTTCAGCCGGAGCAGCCGATTCCAATGGTTGAGCATCATAAGGCGTAAGGTTCGGATGGCCAGGATATGCATGCAATGTAAAATATGGCGCAAAATCATGAATTTTCAAATGGAATATTCCTCAATCCAGGCACTCTCCCATCTAGAATTAGTAATATACAAGTTTCTGGTATACTGCGAATATCTATTTACGCCAGTAGTCATTTCCCCTCAAAAAGATGATTTCGTATATGTATCTGCATCCCTTCGAAGCAAGCTAGTAGCTGGAAGTCGTCCGATCCAATAGGTCATGTGACCAGAAGTCACCAGATTGATAACCTAAATTTCCTACGTCATACGATGTTCTGCTTCACGTGACGGTTTCCCAACAATCCCATCCAAACGCCTACACATAGCTTCACTAATCACCAAAATGTTTAATGTTCGATGGCCATCATTGCCATCGCTTGGCTTGTTCTCGTCCACGCCAACTCAGGCGATCGATCTGCCCCCGGTCAACGTCCATGAAACCGAGACAGCTGAAGACAAGCCAGCCCGAGCATTGAAGCACCTACTAAAATTGAACCATATCGAGAACTCGCTATTTGATCGTCGAAACTTCCCTAATCAGTTAACACATGTGAGTGGGTTGTATTACATTGGGAACATAAGATTTCTATGTATGCATTACTCGTCGTTAGTCCATGAAATTGACCTGCTTGCAGCTCTTGAGCTCCTCCTTTCTGCAAGGCGCAGATGCCGATAATTTAGGCAGCCTATACGAGCATGAAGTGTCTAATCTTGCGAAATGGAAGAATTCACCGGCAGAAATTACGACCCTTGATTGGCGAGGTCATCTGGGACGGCGAGGGTGGGTTGCTGGGCTTGTCTGGGCCTTTCCCACTTGGGACTCCTCACTAACGCCAACCAGGTTTGATCGAGCTTTCGTGGATTTCTTTGAGGATGAAGTGGTTCACCACAGCTATGACTGGAAGGAGGTTGTGGCCGAATACTTGTATACTGGCAAAGAGCCTATGTTTGATTCTATAATGGCCTCTCGTATGTTTTCAGCTTCCCGTGGAGATCACGCTCTAACATATGTCTAGTCGGATTGCCATTGATCCATCTTGCGTACGCCTATGAAATGGACAGTCGTGAAATCGCAATGGAAGCACTGGGCCTTGCAGCAACCTGTTACAACGACATATACAAGTCCCTAGAGGACCCTAAACTCTTGAAAAATGAGGTACAATATGAATCAAAGTCACTCTTTGAAATCTTTGACAAGGTCCGGAAAGATACGGACTTAGATGGCCTCTTTTCCACTCCCGGTGACGACAACCTCAATACCCTTTTTGTCAGCCACAACGCCGTGCTTCTCAAGCATTGGAAGGCATGGAAGATCGAGAATCCAATTGAACAGTTCCGCGAGAGCCAAGAGCTTGCAGCTGCGTTGCTAGTTGGGACAGCGGATTCAACTGGGCAGTACGATTTGTTCTTCGCTATGAACCTCGCAACCAGTCACGCGGTCCGTGTCATGCTGCCTTTTATTCCTCCCCAATTCCAGGTCTCTCTTCTTCGACAATGGTGGTTAATCTGTGTGGGCATCTACGTCGCGCAACTGCGGCCCGAGATCAAAATGGACCAAATCCGGAATTACGATTTGAATGGAAGGCACTGGGAATGGGTTGCTGAGAAAGCCGTCAAGGGTGAATTTTCATCCGATGTGTACTTTGTCAAGACCACTCGAGCACTAAAGGAACTGGCCTCGACTTGGGGCGATTCCGATAGCTTCTTCTTGAAGGCTGCTGTGCGATTTGTGACTGAGTTCAAGTGTTGGGGAGGCAACTTTGTCGGATACGATCTGTAGGCTTTGTTCGCACTCTACTTAACTCAAATTTATCTACGATTTAATGAATAATTGGAGAAAATATATTGATAGATGATCGTTTCTTCATTTCGACGAGCAATACATGGGGTCACGTGTAGATGTTGGCTCCCAAGGTTGTTTGCATTGTTTGCATCTGACAAACGCGGTCATGACATCCACCACTACGAAGTAATCTAGGCGCGACATGTTTCTCATGGCCTTAGACAGTCAGAAATCCCAGCTCCACATGATTGCTGGATAATCACCCCTGTTTCTCATCTCTCTCGCCTACCCTTTTGACCTCGGAGCATCAAGCACCATCCCTGCCTGGGACACATTCTAGCGTGTACAACATCTGCAATGCAGGATGCCGATATTCCCCTATATCTACACGCAGAATTTCTACCAAACATCCGCCAGATAACTCTTTACGTGTCGCTTCCCGAGACAACACAATTTGACGGAATTCGACCAGATATCCAACTTTCAGAATCAAGAAAAGCAGTCACAGTCTCCCTACCAGAACCATTTGAACATGTCACAGAAACAATCAAACTGCCCGCACGTGTTAGTGTCGCATCCCGGCGCGTGTTGGAGACACCCACTGGGCCAGCACCAAAATCGGAACCCAGTGATACCAGGGATCCCAGTGGCACCAGGCATTCCAGTAGCACCAGGAATCCCAGTGGCACCGGGCATCCCAGTAGCTCCAGGGATCCCAGTGGCACCAAATATTCCAGTGGCACCAGGGATCCCAGCCACGATTATTCCTTCCGCATGCAGGTCGATCCCAACGACGAGGCGCTGGCGCCTCGGGATGAACTAATTGATGAATTCACACCCTGGACAGCAGATGAAATGTCGTCCTCGACTCGTATCCGTTGTCGAGAGTGTGAGCAAGTTTTTCTTGATTCCTCGCTAATATCCGAGTCGGGCAATCAGGGCACAGGCGAAAGCTCTACCCCGGGATGGATATGGAAAGACCTTCCAAGTGGAAACTGGGCTGAAATGATGGATTTCTGGCATTGCCACAAACCTGACCCCCATGAAGGCCACGAGAAAGAGGAGAAAGATACTGCGCTCGAGATCGAGGACCAAACCGCACAGACTAAAGGGTATGGTGCGGATAGCCATGTCGTGGCTGTTTCCGGGACGGTTTTCGTTGATGTTGCTACTTTCCTTCTTGCTGAAACAGACTGCATAGGATTGAGAAAGGTAAGGTTTTCCATCATCTCTTGTTCCCATCGTCATTTCTTCCTTCTTTCTATCCCCAGAACCGGGCAACTTAGAAGGGGACCACTCAGTTATCGGTGGGGTGGCCTCCGATACAATTGCCCAAGATGGACGAAATGCACTTTGTGTACTGCAATCCAGGCGAAGGCGATACTCTCACAGGAACAGGATCACGAATGAGGGGGGTAGTTATCCTCTCTAACCAGATGGATTTCGCTCCTTTCGTTTGCGATACTGGACTTGTGTGAGCCGCTTTTTCCTGTTCTGCGACTCAAGGTGTTCTCTATTTTCAGCGCCGGCTATCTAAGCAGTGGAGTGGGCGTGATTACACGAGTTACATTGTATTATTTTTCCTTGCATGATGTGCTCTATATAACCATGACTTTGAATGCAATGCTTTTCTCTTCATCTCCAAGTATTTATCCGGCGCAATAGTTCAATTCACGGTCCAGGTTCAATTTGCTGACAAGCAATGCAATCCAGGGCAATGAGGAAGAGCAAAAAGCGAACATAAAAGTCTCACCACAACGAACCCTCGACTGCACAAACTGCAATTCCATAATCGGCATGGAAGATCCAACGGCCAAGGGATGGCGACTTCTGAAAGCCAACGTATCCCTGAACACGAATTCATCTAGCAGTGCAGACATTACAAAGTGGGAGGTCCACCCAACAGAAACAATCGTTGCAGCACAGCTCCTCGAATTGATCGAGAGAGAAAGCGCCCGACGATTCGTCGTTCATTGTGGCCAGAAGAACGGTCTCGTGGTAGGTGATACCATATTTTATTCTGCTTCAATTCGCTCGCGAATTTGAGCCATATCAAATTCTACAAATGACACTAACGAATATTGTACTGGCAGCTTTGGGTCTTCAACCCAGACATGCGATACTCGAATTCCAGCGCAGGCCATAGTATCATGGCCCAGCAAGCGATGAAGGTGTTCTACCAAGAGGCTCCTGATGTGGATGAGCTGCTCCATCCGGAAATCGGGAATCCTTCGCCGTTGTCGGTGGAAGAGTTGGAGTTGCCATCTATGATATTTGAAGCCATGTCGCAGGCGTTAACTAAGAGTAACGGGATGCTCCCGCTCTCTGCTAGGCGGTTTAACGAGTGGCATGTTGGGCTTTTGAGTCGGTTCAGACGCCAGAAGGCTTGAGTTGTTGGTTTTTTGTATGTATGGCACAGAGGAACACATTACCGACATACATGTTTGTACTGGTCTACGCTGATAATGCAAGCACGATATTTAAATTATTCATTGATGTTCTTTTCAATTTGTGGGATTATCATAGCGGCGCGTTATTTTAAATTTGAAGGCTTCCAGCGCCTCATCTAACCCTCAAAGGGTGTCTCATAGGGAGCCTCGGCCTGGGGTGTGAGACGAGCAATGTGTCGGCGCTGGCCATCCTCCCAGTCGAAAACGGCAGAGTGGCAAGCCACACGGTTCTGCGAGGTCAGTCAGCTTTTGTTCTCATTGAAGAAAGAACGGGTTGGTGCTGTAACTTACATCCCAAACGACGACAGTACCAGCCTTCCAGCGAATACGAGCCTGAAGATCCTGCGACAAGGCAATGTGGTCGTACAGGAACTTGAGCAGGTTGTCTGATTCCTCCTTCTTGTATCCAACGATGTAACGGGTGACTATACGACATGTCAGCTTTCGCAATCATCCAAATGTGTTGAGCCAGACTTACACTGGGGGTTCACGTAAAGCGCCTTCTCGCCAGTAACGGGGTGAGTTCGGACAATGGGGTGCTCTGATTGGATAGGATCACGGCGGGCAATACCACCACCGTTCAAACTAGCGTTGATCTGCTCGAGGCCGGAGTGCACGGCCTTCAATCCGTGGAGACGTTCCCGGAAGCCAGGCGACAGGCGCTTGTATGCCTGGACCATGTCGGCAAAGAGCGTGTCGCCGCCTGTGGTGGGGCCGTCGAGCGCATACAGGAATGTCGTGCCGGGGGGCTGCTTCTCGAAGGTGACGTCCGAGTGCCATGTGATAGTGTTGGTGCGCTGCTTCAGGAAGGTCTCGCCGGTGCGGTCGTCGGCACCGCGGAAGACGAGGTGGATCTCTGGGAATCCCTTGGGGGCGCCTGAGGTCTGGTGGATGTGGTGGCGGCCAAAGTAGCCGGCGTAGTCGACGGCCTGTTGAATCGGGAGGGATGCGAAGTCTTGGTCGCGGAAGGCTGGATGGTTTGTTAGATTCGTGCTTGGAAGGATGGAGATCAGAAATGTCTATCACGTACCGACGACTCGTCGCTGTGCAACATACAGGGCCAATTGATCCTTGCCCTTGTCGGAGAGTTGGCTTAGTTGCACGCCGTGGATCTCAGAGCCAATGAAGGGAGTGAGATCGTCGACCTGGACTCCCTCTCGGAGCAGGTCTGGGAATGAGGGGTCGGCATCTTTGCCATGGTCGTAGTGCTCAAAGGGTGTCAGAGGAGGGTATCTAGATGTCTATTAGATATGGCGTTCCTGGATGGCATCAAGGCCGATATATACCTCTCTGTCTCGTTGTCCCAAACGGGCAGATATTCCGGATAAGATACGGGAGCCACCTTGTCTGTGCCCTTAAGCTCAACATCCTTTTCGATCTTGTAGCCGATCAAGTTCTCCTTGTTGAAACCGCCGTCTGCCTTGAGCGGAAGCGCAACAGGCGGAGCGCGAAGGCTTACTGTCTCAGTGAGGGAGGGAGCCATGTTTAGTGAGTTTGCGAGGTATGTGTATGTTGCCTCTGCGGATCAGATATGTTTCTTTACAATTTCTAGTGGGTTTACATTGGCAATATATATCTATTTCGGCACCACCAAACCGAGCACATGGATTGCGCCATCATTGCGGGGTTTTGCGGTTTTTGCGGGACAATAAGAAAAGTGTCAACTTTGTGTTATCATCCAATTTAGCGAGAGCCGAGGAGGTTAGGCGAGGTACGTAGTCTTATTGTCCGACAACATATGTAGAACTACGAGATAAGCGTGGGATGACGTGCTAGCCGAATTGCGTGCGTGCAGGGCCATTTGCCGTGATTCGAAGAACACGAGTTGTCGACAGCGCTGTTGGAGTACGCGATATACGATGCTGATGGCGTCATATACAACTGGCTTGGCGTCTTATCTATTATAGTTACGGATAACCACTCGGTAGATAACTACAGATAGTTGTAGTTGTGTTATAGTCAATATTCTATATTGAGCATGTTAGGGTAGGGAGTATAGGCATCACTATATATTGTATGAGGTAGTGAATACAAGAGTTCATAGAAGATTATTCAACTAACTTGGCATCTATGTAGATCTGCATGAAACAGGTTAACTCTATAATACCCCTGCTACCTGTAACTCCGCTAACTCGTTGACTCTAACGTCAATCCCACTACACTTGCGTGATTCAAGCCAACAAGCACCCATCGGTCGGCTTTCCGTATATTTTTCTTCAACAAATCTCTTCTATCTGGAAACGTTCCCCATCGACCCTATCTATCCTGTAGAATGCCCTTCCGAGTTCCAGTCTAGGCCTCCCTAAGCCAACCGAGCCAACCTAGCCAATCTCGTCAACCCTAATAGACTCTAAATCGCCCGTGATCATCGCAGTTCCACAACTTTCTGCTCGCGATGTTGTAACTTTTACCTTTTCGCCTGTTCCACATCCTGCACAGGCCAAAGCGAAACATCAGCTAAATATGGCGTGATAAATAAACGTATGAGCCTTTATATGAGTTCATGCCCCAGCCTGGGCAATGCTTCTTTTCTCCATCTGTAATCCCATTTCCGATCCCATACGAGATGACGGTTGAAGACGCCAGTAAAACGGCATCCGAGGCCGGGGCTATTGACTCCAAGCCTACCCAGAAGATCTCATCCGCAGAGTCTTCGTCTTCGTCGACGTATGACAGCCCTGCTGCCAAGTTGACCGACTGTGCTTTTGATACTTCCGAGGACCCGCGCCACTACAAGCCCATTCCTGAATATGAGGGTGCCCATCGCTGGGACCCGGACTTTGAGTGGACAGAGGACGAAGAGAAAGCCATTGTCAGAAAGGTATGAGTTACTAAACTCGCACGTATTATGTTCGAGTAACTGACCCTTCACAGATCGACTGGCGCATTTGCACATTTGCCTGTATGACTTTCTTTGCGCTCCAACTAGACCGTGGAAACATCGTCCAAGCCACTTCAGACAACATGTTAGACGATCTAGGCATGACCACAAACGACTACAACACCGGCCAAACAATCTTCTACCTAGTATTCCTCTTCGCCGAGCTGCCCTCTCAGCTCGTTTCAAAATGGGTCGGCCCCGATCGCTGGATTCCAGTTCAAATGGTCAGCTGGAGTCTCATCGCCTCGTGCCAGGCATTTATGCAGAACAGGGCTGGATTCTTCACGACCCGCGCCTTGCTTGGTCTTCTCGAGGGTGGCTTCATCCCCGACACCATTCTCTTCCTATCATTCTGGTACAAGTCCAAAGAGCTGCCTATCCGACTCAGCTATTTCTGGATGACATACGAAGCCACTTCGATTATCAGCGCTTTCCTTGCATTTGGATTCCTCCACATTCGCCAGTCGGACGGCACCGGTGGCTGGCGATACTTGTTCGCTCTAGAGGGTTGTATCACCGGAGTGATCGGTATCGTCGCTGCCTTCTATATGCCGGCCTCGCCAACGCAGACCGCAGGCCGGTTCCGTGGTAAGAAGGGCTGGTTCAGCGAGCACGAGGAGAAAATCATGGTGAACCGTGTGCTGCGCGATGACCCGAGTAAGGGAACCATGCACAATCGCCAGGCCGTGACTCCCAAGCTGCTCTGGCAGGCCCTGAAGGACTACGACATGTGGCTCATTTACCTGCTCGGCCTGACTTGGATGATCCCCAGCACACCGGCTACGTCGTACATCAGTCTGGAACTGAAGTCGCTCGGTTTCAGCACTTTCAACACCAACCTGCTCACCATCCCGGCCTACGTGATCTTCATTCTAAATCTGCTATTGTGGACTTGGGCTTCCGAACGGTTCAATCAGCGACTACTACTTGGCGTCGGTGCTGAGCTTTGGGCTTTGGTCCTGTTGATCGCGTTGGAGACTGTTTCTGATAGTATTAGTCCTTGGGTGCGTTGGGTTCTGCTGATCTTGTTGATTGGTATGCCTTATGTGCATGCGATTATTGTGGCCATTACATCCCGCAACGCAGGCTCTGTGAGGACGCGAACGGTTGCTACTGCTGTCTACAACATGATGGTGCAGGCTAGTAACATCATTGGTAACAACGTGAGTCTTTCCGGTTCCTTGTTCTCGGGGTTTCATAACTAACCATCACATAGATCTACCGTACCCCAGATAAGCCGTACTACCACACCGGTAACAAGGTCCTTATTGCTCTTTCGGTGTGGAGTATGGCGATATTCATCCTTGCCAAGGTTTACTACGTGTGGCGCAACAAGTATGTCAGCCCGTACTGTGATTGATCCAGTTACTTTTGCTAATATTCTTCTAGACGAAATGCTGCTGTCTGGGATAAAATGTCCAGCGAAGAGCGCTCACGATACGTCGTTGAGAACAAAGATCTTGGAAACAAGAGGTATGCTAAGAGCTGTCTCCCACTGTGCAACTGAATGCTAATGACTGTATAGACTTGATTTCCGATTCTTACATTAGAGACACGACTACATTGTCTGGAACAGGTAGACTTAAAATATTCATATAACTAGAACAAAATGAGTTGAGCTCATTCGGCATAAATGTCACAAAACATTTGTCAACGAAGTTTGAATCAGTAGAGACAATGTAGTAAAAGCAAAAGTCACATCCTTCTACTCTCCAATCACATACTCACACCCCTCGTCTCCAATCCAAACCTCATGAACCTTCCCAGCAGGAACATCAACCCTCTCCCCAACTCCAAACGTCACCTTTTCAACTTCACCATTACGCTTAGCATTATCATCAGGGTATGCGATTGTCAGAGATCCCCGACGAATAAGATGTGTCGTCAGACCGCCATGCGAGTGCGGGGAATAATGGGCGTTGCTGAGTGAAGTCAGCATGAGTTTATGCACCAAATGAAAGAAAATTCCGCCGCCATAGTCCAGTTGTGTTTCATTTTGGGTGTATCATTGCTAACAAAATCATCTACATACCTTCCATCTGTCCAGGTGAAGATATGTCGAAACCCCCACTCGCGGACGAGAGCCTCGCTCTCGGTGCGTGTGCCGATGGGATACTTTTCCGTCATGGCTATTTGGCTTGGATTTGCAGTGTTGCTTTTTTATGGATGCGATGGAAGTTGAAGGCGGACGCATACGTACATGTATGGACCGGATCAATTTCCAGGTCACGGACCCTGATCCTTTCCGGTTTGGGGTGTATCTCTTGCCGCTTTATGATAGCCGAAGTACAGTTTTAGCCTCACTTTCTAGGGACACTAGTGCATAGAGTAGTAGTGACATATAGAGCCTCATCTTGCTTACCCGTGTCAGATTACGAAGGCCTGCACAGCAGATGGAGTCAAATATTTATCATAGCTACGGAGTATATTCACGTATATATAGGGCAGAGTTGGAGTTGTTCTGTTCGTGCACCCTCTACATTGTCGATGAGTGAATGATGTCATGACCCGAGAACTCCCACGTGGGGGACTATGTACTACTTTTAGATTGTACTTGAAAAAGTCACCGTGAGAAGCACCTCAGTCGATCTGATCTACTCGGCCTGAGGGCAAAACAGTCCCATCTCGTCTAGTGAAGAAAAGCAGAAAGCAAAAATGTCATATCTCATTATCAGAAAACGCTAAAGAAAAAGAAACAGAAACACCATGATAGAAACATTTCCACCTGAAGCCCACCCAGTTTCAAATAAATGTGACAATCACCAAGGTATTCGCAGGCCTTTCGTGTGTTTAGACGTATTGAATTCATCCTTGAGATTCAAAATGGAGCCCCAATGTGACCGGGAGAGTGTATGGAGTTGAAGTGTGAAATCAGATCATATCCGGACACCATGGGCAAATTTGACTGCACAGTCTTTTCCCCCATAGATGTGCAGCACAGGACCTCGAACGTATCAACCACAAGGGGTGTGACAGATGTGGCAGTTCTTGCCTGGGATAACCCAGACTTCATTCCCCTGTTCCAGGCAATTGGGGCATCGCACACCAGGCATCTGTTGGATAGTTAGTATATTCGTGAAAGTACTAGAAGTATCACATCGATGCAGAGGAGTAAGTTGTACGAACCTTGCTGACGGTAGCGGACTTTGAGCACACTAGTGCAGCGCATTTGGTAGAGGAGCACATCTCGTTTGGGTAGATATGTCGAGGAGAGAAGGGTATGGATAGAGTTCTTCGCTGAAGCCCGAGGATGTTCAGGGCTCTCTTAGGTTGAAGTCTGAAGACAAGGCTATGAACAGGACGAGGAGGGGTCCTTATAAGGCCTGGAAAGCAAGGGAAATAAGCGAAAGAGAAGAATAGATCTAGTTCACATTGGCTAATCAGAGGTAAAAAAATAATGAATATGAAAAAAAAATAATATTGTAATCTCAAATTTAATATCAAAACTTACCTGGCAGTCACTTCTTTGTTTCCCCCAATGATATCAGCCAGTAACAGTAGATGGATGTTCGTCTTGACGGGCTTGGCTTTTTGCACAGGTACATATGCCAAAAAAAGGAGTCATCATCACCCTCTTTTGTACGCCACTAGCCTACCAAGGCCAATCAGAGCGGCTGCCTCGGTACTTCCCGAGGCCTCCGGACTTGTGAGTTCACCATTTTCTCCCTAAAGGCTAAAGGATCAGCGATTCTAAGAAATCAGACAAAGAAATCCGTTCAGCGGGTCTCGGCAACTTGCATCAATTCACCGATACTTCGAAGGAAAAGGGGGGGGAACGAGGATTGCAACTTCTCAACACATTTAAGAATTGATGTATCAACCCCAGAATCATGGCAGACCCTAAATCGGGTTAGTGCTCGGTCCTCTTCGGTCAAGGCAATGCTGTTATTGGTCGATGACATTCAACATGGACCCTAAAAGACGATCCCTTCCGATCATTGGCTGTCAGTTCTAGCCCGTTTGATCGAAGGCCAAAGGCCGATTACCATCCTGTTATGCATGCAAATTCATGGAAGTGACGCATGAACCCCTGCACCGGGATCTGTCAGTTGACAAATACGCTTACTTTGCCTTCGAAGAACCATGTCGAGTTCTATCGTTGGGTCACCGACTATTCCGTACTCCGTATTCCTTGAGGCCCGAGAATCCAAGGACAACCGGGGACAACCGTAGACGTCTCATATTGCGATCCTTCAGCTGATCTTTGGCCACAACTTTATCGGAGGATTTACGGGTCAACTTGACTTATCTGTAAGTCCCCACTAGCCATGTTGATCAATCTGATGCATGTGACTTGGCGCCTTGATTTTTCTAAGGTGATATTGTACAACATAGTCTGGCTCTCGGCCTCACCGATCACCCTCTGGTCTGAACCCCACGGTTGGGGCTATGGCTCGCAGCATGCAAGACCATTATTTCACCCACGTACTCTCAGAATATAGGCTCGATGCTTTTAAAGTCCAAGGCTGGCCCGCTACCCCATGTTTCTATGCATCACCATTCCGCCCGAGACTGTCTGATCTGTCACCGCTACTTCTTCTCTCACATAGCGACCCTAGTAAACGAAGACGATTTAGATATCGCCCAAGCCACAGATTACGATGTGCACATCTACAGTGTCGCTCTTCGGGAACCAACATATTGGAATTATACCCATGCGCGGCATCGGCACAATGCATATCATGCGGCTAATAATTAAATTCCCTAAGTGTGATATACCACCAGCACGATACTGCAGATAACTTACAGCTCGGAGTAGGGACCTCTATATGCACCCACTACAATGCCAACCGAGCCGCCTAGCTAAAATAAGACATGATCGACCCCGCGCTCGGCCTTTATGCCTTTATTCAGACACCCTTGGCGAGGTGTAAGGCCAGACCAGTTGATTCTGTCTACAACATACGAGATTATCTCGCCTAAAACTCTGCGCAATGCGGTCCCAAAGTTAAGAGGTTCAAATGCCGAAGCGCCGAGTTGTCATTGCTTCTGTGTGACGTTCTCGAGTCAGATATGCACGCTGACCGGCAAATTGCATCTCGGTAGTCCGCAGCGACCCCTAATCTGTAGCCTGTCGCTTTGGGGCATGTCAAAATGAATGAGATGAGTTTGTGATACCCATGTCGAAGGACTTGTCACATTTACCAGATGTCGGCGTGTATTGTCCAACCTTTTCATGCTCCTTATGTTCCTGATGTAGAGGTGCGCTGTACGACATGCTGCCCAAACCCTACCTGAAGATACTAGGCGGTCCTGGCGCTCTGTAGAATCCCAGAATTCGTCATATACAACATACTTTATCGCTATACTGTTGACAATCTAAACTAATAAACACACGGTCACAAGGTCATCTGGGCAATCAAGTAACCCGCTTCACAATATTAACCAGCAAGATCCCGCCAGCCTTCTCGCCGGCATAATCATGGAAATGAATCAGCCGATAGCCCTCCCGCAGCCGGTCAAGTCGGATGCAAGCCCACGCAGCTAATGCATCCCGGCCGATTTCGTCGTCCTTGATTTTGAACCTAAGAGAAGAAAGCAGAGTCGAGTCAGTTTCTGTCTGCACATAGTAGAACGCATAGGGTAGTATGCATGATAAGACTCCGTAGAGGCGATTCTGCGGAAAGTCGCATGGTGCATGATGCATAATGCATAATGGTATCAAGTGGGAAGTCTGGAAGAAGCAAACCCCAAGTCCAGTCGTCATGATTATGTGATGCGGGCAAGTGCATAAATTCTCGGTATCACAATGCAGGGTTTATGCCTGCATACTCGAAAACGAATGTGATGAGGGGTAGAGAAGCAGCAAGGGGGAATCTCGGAAGAAGGGAGAGGACAAAGCACGAGGTAAATGAGAAATCGAAAAGAAAAACCAACCGTAGGAAACTCAGCTCCTCAATTATTCCCGTCACGGTCGGGAACTCCAATCTCTGGCCCTTGAAGTCCGGGTTGCAACCTGAGGAACTCTTCGTGCACCGCCTGTAGCTGCTCTTCTCCGTGTCGGAGCTGGCATCGTCCTGGCCCGGGGTAACATCGCCGTCCGGTTCTTCGACGTGCAGCTGACAGTTCACATAGGGTCTGAATCCCTTCTCGCTGTGGTCGCCCGGTGGGAGAGAGAGGTCTTGCGCGGCGAATACTTCGATTGAGAGGGTTAAGTTGTGCCGCTCGATAACATCAGTCGGGGAATTGCTGCTGCGGTAGCCAAAGGGTTTCAGTCGCCAGCCGTGGGTTCCAACAAACATTCCGTGGTTAAGCATCATGCCTTTGTCTGGTTTCTGCCAGTTCAACGCTACTAGCTGAGCGCCGCGTCGCCAGTAGAATGTTGGATCAAGGTTCGATGAGTTGATTCGGAAGGCGTACGGGTAAATACGCATCAGAGATGTTCGGTTGTGCTCGAACAAGGCCTCGCGATGGTTGGCATGGGCTTCTCGCGCTGCTTTCTCGGAAAGCGAGAACACATGGTGAGGGAATTTAGCCTCTGTTGGTCTGTTAGCATCGTCTCCATGATCATATCTACAATGCATACCGGGTTGATCAAAATGACTGAAATGATAGGCGCGAGTATAAACAGCCATCTCGGCGAGAGCGTCAAGAACCTTTGGAGGCTTCGGCGACTGTTGTCCTGAGGACTTTTCCTCGGTATTTTGCGGTGTCAGAGGTTCTCCTTCGGGTTTCTTGTCCTCGCCGTGGAGCGGAACTCCTTTACTCTTGATCAAGATCTTCCGTCTCAGCTCAGCTAGCAAGGGAAGCTTCTCCCCATCCGGAGGAGCCTCCACGAGCAATCCTTTCCACGCCTCTGACATGATGTCAACCATCGTCTGTTGCTGCTCGAGAGATGCATGTACCTCGAGACTGATGACCACTGGAAGATCACTGGCAACAAATGCACTGTCACGGATTGCATAGCAGATTTCGCGGAATGTGGTCCCCTTGGTTAGAGTATGGCCATGCATAACACGAGGCTCAACTGGAATAGGCATATGGCTCGTCGCGGTGTCTTCGTCCGATGGTCGCTGAGGTGACTTGGCAGATTTGCGACGAAGGACGCCGTCAAGTTTCGCTTCCAATTTGGAGGATAAAGATTGTTTATGTCCTGTACCAAGTTTCTCCTGGTCACTTTTCCGGCCCCTCATCTTTTCTTTCAACTTGCTCCTCATGCCCCTCCCTTTTTCGGTCTTCGAATCACTGCTACTGACGCTGTCTACCTCCTCATCACTTGAGCTTGGGGTGTCCAATTCCCCATCCCAGACATCAATCTCGACAGATCTGCAGCCGCGGAGGAGGACCTGTTGGAACATGAGTACATTTTCAATTCCGGGTCCTAGAGATCATAACATCCATGGAGCGGAAATGGTATGACTATTCTGCAAGCATCAACTCACAGATGTATAGGCACTGGCAGCGGCGTCGCTGTACAACTGATTACCTGTCAAATATGTGTTGTGGCTCGACGAGATAAAATAATCTGAAAGAGGCGCGGAAAGATCAAGGCTTTCTTCTGGTCCCATCGCAGATGCGTTCACCCCTTTCATATACTCACGAAAGGCATCCAGAGAAGCCAAAGCATCGACGACGGGCTCAGGAGAATCTGCGACGATATCGTCATGTTGCATTTCCTTGAGGAAATAGTCTGTAGTTGGAGCATATGCATTGACAGACTTGTAGATCTCCTGGATATGATCGTCCAAAGATGGGTGGAATTTTTCCACGGCGTGTGTGTGTGTCTGTGGCCTGGGTGGCTCGTGGAGCACTAGCTGTTTAGCACGATCCACGAGAACTTCGACTTGCTCCATCTTTCACTGATATATTGTTAGTGAGCCTTCTTTTTCAGGAGTATGTCGTATGTTGTATAGGAGATACAACCTTATGATGTTGGGTAGTAACTGGAGGGGTAGGCTTGTTGGCAAAGGTTGCCCCGCTTAGCTCGAGTACTTGTGGATATATGGAGCACTTGGATATATGAACCACGTCGTTGCAGAGACAACATGCCGTTGAAGTCGGGAGAAAATCCCAATGTGACCCGTGCGCTCCAACTCCCCGCCAACGTGGCGCTCTCTATATCGTGGATATATATGAAGTGAGACTTTTGACGATATTCGAAATGAATTGATGTATTTATTAGTTGGACATGAGATCTTCATAACTTCGCAGTTTAGCCTTGAGGAAAGTATACTAACAGCGTATCAGCGAAAGGAAAGCCTCTTGATCAGCTTATTCTATTCTTTCCTGTGCTTCAACAATTTCAGCTGATAAATCAAACCCCCGCCCCGAAGTATCCCGGGCTGTATAAATAGAACTACATGTACTCAATAGCTAGACAGCTCAACTTCAACTCTAAGGCAGATATACAATCTACAACAATTATAACATGACTGAATCCAAGATCCATTTCTTCGATCTCCTATCAGTCCTACCGGGTACGGACTAGAAAATGACTCAGTGCAGACAGACATCTAACTCAACCAGGCCCTTCCAAGTCATGGTCTCCTAGCACTCTCCGGACCAGAATGGTCCTTAATTTCAAGGGCATCCCCTACACCCAAAGCTGGGTCTCATACCCGGATATCGCAACTTTACTCAAGGCCCATGGCGTCCCACCCGCCAAGTCATCGACACCTTACACACTACCAGCAATCAGCCACAAGGGGTCGATAACCAGCAACAAAGACGGTGTGCTGATGGAATCCGAGGCAATCGCCTTGTACATCGATAAGCTGTACCCGTCGCCCCCGCTCTTCCCCTCCGGCGACGCAAGTTACTCGCTTGTGGTCGCCATGGACAAGATCGTGGAGTTGATCTTACCGAGTACCAGGTCGCTGATTGTTCCCATAGTCCCGTCTGGACTGGATGAGCGTGGACGGGAGTACTTTATCCGGACGCGGTCTGCGGCGTTCGGGAAGCCGCTGTCTGAGGTCAGGCCGACGGATGAAGCTGGGTTACTTGTGCTGTGGCAGCTTATCGAGAAGGAGGCGGGGGCACTGGTTAAGATGCTGAAGGGTAAGGAGGGGAAGAAGGGGCCGTTTTTGGAGGGTGAGAGAGCTGGCTATGCGGATGTTATTCTCGCTTCACTTTTGGCTTTCTATGAGCGCTTTGACCGGGGTACCTTTGAGAAGATTCTTGATCTTGGAGATGGGGAGTTGAAAGCGTTTTATGAAGCTTGTCTACCCTGGCTTGAAGGGCAAGGGGAGGAAAAGGAGTGGCCGATTCCCAATAGATTATAGGTGGCTGTTCAGCATACTCCGCGGCGAGCTTAATCTGAGACATATCATTGATATATAGCACAATCGAAAAAGAAGTCAATGTAATAATACATCCCGGGTGCTCCGAAGAGCCCAGGCTATCCAATATCCAATGCAGCATCGAGGTGGTTCTGGGCGCCTGCGACACAACCCCAACAAACAAAGTAAATCCCTTTCAGGTTTCCACTTGAACTGATACGAAACAGCTCAAAGACCGCGCAGGAAGTTGGACTCCTTGATGGCCTTCCGTCTGGCATCGCGAGCACTCCTGATAATCTCCGAGCGCCGCGCAAAGCCCTCGGCAGCATCGGCCATGGCATCCGCTGGAGGTGCGTCGCGGTTGTAGGGTGCGGGGGTGATATCGTGAGCGTTGTGGTGAGCGGGGATCTTAGCAGCGAGGGGGCCAGTACGAGCGGCCAGCTTCTTGTCGTAACGCTTTCGTTGTTTCTTGTTCAAGGCTGCAACGGGGTAAGCATCTTATGCAAAAGGGGTTTCTAGGAGGTTTCTTACTGCTTGGGTCAACACCACCCTGCTTAGTCTTTTCCTTGCTGGAATCTCCCAAGAGGTTCCATAGCCAATCTGGGTACTCGGAATCCTCCTTGGCGAAGACATCCGGCTTGTTCTTGAAGTAGTTGAGTCCGTTCAGTTTGGTTCCGGCCGGGCAGCTGCTCGGTGGGCGCGCGGAAGTGGGATTTGTGGAAGCTCCAGGGTTGACATTGGTGTGCACACCTTCGGGGGTGCTCAGAGGCTGAGAAATGCCGGGGGTAGCGGAGGAGATGGCGGACGGGGTTGTGTGGTCGCCGACCGTGGGTTGGCGGGGGGCGGACGGAGAAGGAGGGGCAGCCACAGGGGGGTTGTTATCGCTGCTGTATGAGCGGAATTGGCTGCGAACCAGAGGTAACTGGCGCGCGCATGCTGAAGCCGTCCGGATCACTGGCTGCTGGTTGAATCGGGACAGCATCGTCGTGCGGCAGCTTTTGCAGATCATTGTGGCAGGTGAATCAGAGAAAGACAGAGAAAGACTAGGACAGTATTGAAGAGTTCAATAGAAGGTCCTAGGCGACGAGGAAGATCCTAATTGCTTTGAAGATGCAATAACACGCGCGGACAAGGCTGTCGCAGAAAACTGCGGCCATATTTGATGCCAAGACGGAGATCAGTCACGTGATACATCAACAAATATGGTCAACGACCAAGGACAGCTTCATTTCTTGCTACAAGGATCAAGCCTGTGTATAGACTACATACCGGGCAAATGAATATCCTCGCCCCCTAAAAACCCCGAAATGTCCTATCCTGACGTCGTCATCCAAGTCATGGCTCTCGAGATCACACATCTTTGCACCACATCCAGTCAACAACTAATGATCATTTCTCGACTACCAGTGCTCATTGAGAACCGCATAATTCAAGGATCAAATGGGAACTTTTGTCAATTCGGATATAGCAATAAAGTGACGTATGTTAATGACTCTGTACACCCAAAGGGGAAAACATCACAGGGACCGACCGAGAATACTCGGAAGTCATGCAACTCTATGCACATGCTAAACAAACAGAAAAACAGACAATCATTATACTGAAACACATGCCTCGAAAGGGCTATTGTTCGGTGAGCAGGTATTAGGAACAAGTGAAAAGCAAAAAAACATAACTACCATATCGGACCAAGATTTTGAGGAACGCGCTATGAAGACAGACCACTGACATCCAAGAAGTTGCAGATGTCCTGGCAGGCGTCCTTCAAGCACTTTTCTGTCTTCCATTGAAGCTCTTCCGTCGAACGGTCAACGACCGCAACGCAGGCTCCAACGTCACCTTCGCGACGAGGCGCGGCACGGCGAGGAATGGGCTTCTGGATAACAGACTCCATGGTGGTGACCACATCCATCACGGAGTTTCCTTTTCCAGTTCCGAGGTTGAACGTGCGGAAATTTTCTGTCAACTTGCCCTCGTTGGCTGAGCTGAGCGCGGCAATATGCCCACGAGCCAGATCACTGACGTGGATGAAGTCACGGACGGCAGTGCCATCCTCAGTTTCCCAGTCTGTGCCAAACATCGAAAGTTCAGCATACTGGCCGGTCATGACCTTGACGACGACGGGAAGCAGGTTTGTTGGTGCCTGTCTTGGGTCTTCGCCCAAAAGACCGGAAGAATCACAGCCAACGGGGTTGAAATAGCGGAGTGCAACAATGGTCCATTCGGGGTCTGATGCGGCCAAGTCGGCGAGGATGGTTTCACACATCCATTTCGTGCGTCCGTACGGGTTGGTGATGCCAGTGCATCCAGGCTGGATGGATTGTTGTGTGCCTTTGTGATCTGTGTACAACTCTTCTTTGTGAACACACAGTTCCTCTTTCAATGGAAGACCGGAGGTTGCGAGGGTGCCGTATACGGTGGCGGAGGATGAAAAGATAAAGGTCTTGATGCCGAAGTCTCCGAGCGTTGAGGCAAAGTCGATAAGCCCGCTGACATTGTTGGAGTAATACTTCAGTGGCTTTCGAATGCTCTCCTCCACGGCTTTATAGGCTGCGAAGTGAATGACTCCGGCGATTCTCGACTTGGGAGTTCCCCACTGGGATGGGAGCTGGTACTCCTCAAGCAGCGGTCGAAGGGCTTTGGCGTCACGATAATCGTGTGCATGCAATCGCAGAGATGGCATCTTTGTTCCATTCTTCTCGTGGTACTTTTTAGCCAAGAGACTGATACGATCGAACACATTCTCGAATGCATTGCTAAGATTGTCGATCACAATGACGTTATAGTTTGCCTTGAGCAGCTCAAGCGTGGTGTGACTACCAATGAATCCCAGACCACCAGTGACCAGAATGTGGCTTTGGAAAGGGACTCTGCGCAACAAGTCATGGAGATTGTCGAATGGGTCTCCAGCCTCTGTTACGGGTGTGTCCAGGGCGATGGGAGATTGCACAGGACTGCTTGCATCAGACCTATGCGGACTGTCGGATCTCGACGAGGAAAATGATGTTGGCGCAATCATGATGGGAAGTTAACGATGACTGCCAGGTAACCTTGGAAGGTATGCTATCGCTGCAAACAAAGAGAGAAAATGATCTATGTTTTTATATGACCAAGACTAGGATATCCCGATTCTTCGGTGGGCCCTCCTCCAAGGTTTTATACAAAACAAGCGAGGTACCTGCGTTGCTCGATCGGATCCTCCGTTTGAGTTCATATATTATGCCATCTTCCTTGACGAATGAGGATTCAGCACGGGCCCCCGGCAAAAATGAACGAAGGAAAAAGAAAGAAAAGCAAGTATAAACGGAATTAAAAAAAGCACAAAGCAAGTGTAAGAGGGGGGGGCATAATGAACTGGGACAGAACCACCAGGCATGCCCCTTGGTGGGCCAGGCATGCGGCTGGACCTTGGGACATCATTCGCATGCCCTAACTGTCTCTATCTTTACTCCGTACTCCGTACCGGTACGTCAGGGCCTCAGTTCGAGCTAGTATAATAATGGAATTATTCCTGTATTTCTTTATTCTTTCTGGCTTTTTCTTTATTAAATCTTTTCTTTCGATTTTGTTCTATTTTTGTTCTGTTTCTCTACGTCTTGGCCAAGACACCTTACTGCATGTGGTCGCCCCAGATCCATCGACCGTAGGGTCCAAGACTTAGGTCGTGTTGATCAACCTGTTTCCATTTCGGTTTTTTTTCAGTTAGCGATGCTCTGAAAAATTCACGTTCATATGTAACCGGTGGTGTTCGCGAATCCACTTTCATTCTTTTCAACTTTCTCCCTATAAATCCCCCAATATGTCTACTGAAAAACACGTGAGCAACCGGACGTGTCTGAAGTCGAAGTTGTCTCGTTTCATCTTGGCAATTGTGGTCCTGATTGTGATTATTGTTGCCGTTGTCCCCTCCGTTGTGGTCACTACCCTCCACAAGAAAAATAGCATGGGTCCGAAGGCGAAGGTGTTCGTTCCACTCTACGTATACCCTGCTCCTGAGGCGTGGGCTCCGCTGGAAAATGTGTATGTTTCTAAACCCTTTTTATCCTTTCCTTTCCTCCCCAAATTGCCAAATTGCTATGCGGTAGCCAACCACATTATGCTGCGCCGTTATATCAAAATAAAACAAAGGAAAAATACAGAAAAACAGCCGCTGAACGCCACAGGATATCCGCCTACCCCAATGTCAACTTTACCGTCGTAATCAATCCAGGAAACGGTCCCGGCCCTGACTCTCTCCCGGATGGCAATTACACGCGCGAGATCCCCAAACTCACTGCGTACGACAATGTGCGGGTGTTGGGCTATGTGTATACCTCCTACGGAAAGCGCAATGCTTCTGATGTTCGCAAGGATATTCAGACCTATGCCGACTGGCCGACTAATTCCTCCAACCCCAACCTCGCGGTTCGCGGAATCTTCTTCGATGAAACTCCTCAACAATACGAAGCTCAAACCTTGACGTATCTGCAAGAACTGACAGATTTTGTTAAGGGTCTGGAGGCTCTTGGTCCGGATCAATTTGTGAGTACTGTAATGGTTTACTTTACACTTATTCACTGCCCCATACCATACCACCCCTGTCTCGCATCATCCTCGCCCTATATTGCAGTTTCTTCCTTTGTTTTATCTGATTTTCCGTTTTCCCTCCCGTCGGGTCATTCACAAGCCACACTATGGCTCTATTGAATTCTATTCCAACGCCGCATATTCCACGCCGGCCTGCATCACCATGTGTTCCCCATCTGGGCTACATAGGCGAAGTCCATTGAGCTAACGAAAAATATCAGGTCGTCCACAATCCCGGCGCTGTCCCGGATTCTCGGTACTTGGCTACAGCTGATTCAACCGTTGTGTTCGAAGCTGCCTACACGACGTTCCAGGAACGGCAAGGCGCGAAGCTGTTCACCAGCATCTCTGACAGCAATCGTACCCAACTTTGCGCCATCGTTCACTCGGTGCCGGAGTCGGTCGAGGGCAAGGATCTTCGCAGTCTGGTCAAGCAGGTGCGAAAGGTCGCGGATGAGATCTACATCACCCATCTGAGCACGGACTATTATGCCTCCTTTGGGTCTAAGTGGACTGAGTTCGTTGACCTGATGGCAGCTTAGGATTTTGATTTCTACTTTTGGATTACTTGCTTTAGTTGATGTGCACTGGTGATATAAATTGGATCAAGCGAGTATGCACATATTTTTGGATAGTTAGCATGTTTTCACTCATTTGGTTTAATGATTCTACGAGTTGGTTTTCAGACCACATTTTACAACCTAGTCCATTTGGAATAAAAGTTTTCTCTTTCTTCGAGCCGTCTTTGTTTGAGGTGAGCTAAGCTATACTTTTTAGGTCAAGGTGGAGTCAGGTGGATAATACGATACAAGTGTGTATTGTGGTATTTTTCTTTTTTTTTCCTTTCGTCCTTTCGCCAAGAATAAAATACAACAATACCTGGATACCATGGATACCACTAAACCGCACTAATCAAGAACCTGTCAATTGGAACATGTGGCGACGCAAAAGTATGGTTGGATCACGGAGTATAGGGATATAATAAAATCCGAGGGTGGGTTTCAGTTGTAGAACCATCTAAATACGAGGCAAGAGGGCTCCGTATAAGTCGAACGTGGCTCAATCTGATGTGGCTTGGTTTGACTTCAATGTTGGCAACGTTGACAACATGGCAGCATGACAGCATGACAACATGGAAATGCTCAAACACCTTCCTTTCCTGAATCTTGATTTAGACCATTCTATTCTTTGAATATGTCTGAGTTCCCGCCTATCCGATCGATCTATGAGATGAGATGAGACATGCATATGGCGTCTTGTAGGCCAGCCAATACCATCTCAAGCCCGGAAATACTCCCAAAATGACCCTGCAACACCCACCGTTTCAATTAACGATGGACATCATGCACTCAAGTCTGAAATATATTGAAGTGGAACATCTTGAGACAGAAACGAGTTATTAATATAAACAAGTATGTCCAAGTCTCAGATAGTAAAGAGACCAAAGACTGAAACCGTAGTGAGACATGACTAGACAACAGACATCGGGTACTAGCATATACCGTTGGCATAGGTCATCGCTATACATAGGGCAAACCCAGTCCCCAGATACAACGCTGCATTGGAACATGAACAACGTACGAAGCGCCCCGTCTGCAGGTTTAACGTGTGCAACTGTGGCTACACCGAATTGCAAACCCGACCTGTCCCATTCCAACGGGGTCATATTCCAGGAACCAGGCTGTCGTATGTCGTTACATCAATGACAACATATCTGCTGACAATTTCGATTTCAATTCCCATGAACCTTTCCACCGTCCCCCGCCCCGGTCCGCGGCGCAATGTACAATACCACAGTGACGAGCAATATTCATCCTCTGCCTGGAGATGATTTTGCATGCATCTCCGCCTCCGAAAAAACTAGGTTCTTCCCTGGTAGCTCGGTCCGAGATGCAGTTTTGGGAAACCTTCCTGTCCACCCCACCCTTGCTCTTCAGCTGTACTCTGGCCATACCCCTGAACCCGAGCGGTGGTGGCGGAAGCCACCACCTCGTGGCATGGCCGGGTATTTCGGAGAATTTTTTTTCGATCCCATCTCTTGGTTACGGTGCACAACTGACTCAAACCGTAGAGATATAACAAACTAGCCAATCAGTCCTGTCTTACATCGCGGTTCGACTCCATAGGAGCTAGATCTAAATAAATTGGATTATTGTGGAACTAGTCGATCGCTGGGGCGCTAAGAGTACAAGTGGGAAACTAATGAACAACGGTGGGTTTGGCTGCGGCTCGATCAGCTTCGAATGAACATGCATGGGTGGACACGGTTCGCGCCAGCATCCAGCCAGGTCTCCATCTATGTCTCCATCCAAGTTTGAGGTTCAGCTCGCAGGGCGCCCGCCCTGATCCTCCAAAAGCCACCGATTCAAATCGCGCATTTCAATCGAGGCTATAAATGCCTATTCTGTTCAACCATGGGTCGTAGGCAGTCAGATCTTGAATCTATCCTCGCTTAGTATGACCCATCACTAGATCAAGGCATTAAACCTTCCAAGCCACGACGTTAGCTTCAATATAGCAACCATGGGTCGCGTTGCAGAGATTTGCATAGAGCAGAGTACACATCAATGTAAACAAGTGGAGTGCACATAGTTGCATATAGTAGTTATTATACACAAGGTCAGACACCCAGCCACTCAGGAACAAGGGGTAGATCGATTATGTATCTGGGCGAGCCATTCGGGTAACCGATCTTAGCGCCTCCAGCCCTTGGGTCTTGTTGCTGCACCACGCGCGCGGACAAGTTAGGTTCCAAGGTTCGCGCGTTATTGGTAGCCGGGTATAGTAAAGTACACGTGGGGTTCTGGCCGGGTTGGAACGGGTTCCATTTTAGGAAAGGGAATACAAACAGTCCGAAAGGGCGAGCGCGTTTCTACTGGCCATTGGTATTATTCCCGTCGGGAGTGAGCGTCGGGGGCTAGGGACCATAGTCCCCCCGTGTTCACCGGTGTTTGTCCGGAGTATTGAGTACCGAGGACCGAGATCGGCCGTGCGACATGCAAAGTTTTTCCATGCAAGCCTAGTCAAACTGTGGTTTATTCTGGAGATGAGAGCCTATGCGGAGGATATTCTAGATTCTACCTAGATTCTGGACTATCCGGACTTATTTTCGCAATCGATATAACGCAATTGAAAAAAAAATAGTACGTAGTTACAACGTACCTATCTCAATTAGTAAGGCGCTACGTGTGACTTAAGTTCCAGCCACAGGGGGATTATGCAAGGGATCCCTCATTAGGATTTTTGAGTTATGATATGTCCATAGTTAGCAGATCAATGGCGGAAAATAAACTCGATGGCTGAGTGTTGACACATAAAATACTTGTAAATAACAAGGTATCTAGGTATGTAATTAAACTTCGAAAATTACAAAGATACACGAGCACGATGAGAGCAAAGTTACCGGATGATCCACTTCCCCAGGGGCTCGACCCGAACTTTACTGAATATCGAAGGAGCTCTCAAACCTACCCAATCAAAGCAATCGAGCGCTTCGACCCGCTCCAATATATCCTTGTGCCAAGACCGCCAAGACCAACCTAACATCCGTCTCCATCGGGAAATTCCACGCCCGCCCATTGCGCTAAAATGCCCGATTTGTTTCATGATGCCAATTGAACACGAGCATATTTGTCATTGCCTTGTTTCCGAGTCCAGAAATAACGAATGACGCCTACTAGTCTCTAATTATACCCATGGTGGCGAAACCAAATGCAGGGAAAAATTGGGACAGGGATCAAGTCCCTGTTACCTACATGCACATAGGTACTATTCGGGTCGGAGATGTATGTATCCGTGTATTCAACGCTTCAGCCAAGAAAACCCCAAGCAATGTCCAATACCTAAAAAACCGCTATTGACGGATGGCTGACCCGCCACAAAAGCCAGCCTTAGGAAAGTACGGAGTGCTCTCGCCCAATCTCTCCATCACGTCACGCCATGAACAACCCGGGCGCACGGAAGACCCGGAGATAATATTTCACTAGCGGCAGTAGCCACAGCCACTGCAGACTATTGGCTATGGCTATGCAGTGGCTGCAAATAAGAGGAGTTTGGCGCCGACGATGGCGCTGGTGGTGATTGCTCTGTGATGGGGTGATTATTCGGTGCCAGTGCCCAGTGCCGGTGCGAGCTTATTATGGCAGGTATGCTTCGTCAGAGTGGGTGAGAAGAAGCTGAGTACAACGCATAATACTATCTTGGGAACCTCGGGAAGTGTGATGTCGGGTGACTGTTCTAAGGCTAGCGGGCTCAAATAGGCAGAACATGCCGATTATGTGCTCATGCAGGGCTGGACTATTGTAATGGGCGTGATGTGTTCTCAAAATAGCGTTTTTGGTTTCGCTCCTTTGGGCTTGTGAGTTCTTGTGCCGTGGTGCACCTCATTGCCGTCTTTGAAGGTGATGTGAGCCGATGGCGTGGTTTTGAGGGAATTGATGCGATGGATTTGACACGGAGGGCAGGTGCTCTTCGTAGGGTATCAAGTGCTGACAACGACGGGTGCGTTCCAGGGATTCTTCGATGTCTAGGCGTGTACTTACTTCGTAAAGAGTTGCCATTTAACTTATTCTCACCTCTCAAGACCAATTAATACACGCTTGGATATAATGAAAGAAGCTATGAATGATGATGCCCAAAGTATCACGTCTAGTACTTATACATGCAATGACAAACTCCAAATTAGATGACGAACCCACTCCAAGCACAAGGCTTCAATCAGGCGGTATTCACGGGCAGTATTCAACCCAATTGTCCAAGTCCATGTTCTTGATAACAGTCGAAAAGTTGCCGGCGCTGTTGGCCGTGCAAGCAGCGTTCGCCTGGCTGGTCGTCACAGACTTGTTATTGTTGGTATCAGCGCCCTTGGGGTACTCGATGTGGAAGACAGGCTTGTCCGCCTCGATGAAGGCCGCATAGGTATCACACTCCTGGTACTCAGCACACTGCTCATTGACACACCACTGCATGTTATCAATGACAGAGTCGATGATGGCTCCGCCGTTCTTCAACCCAACGGAGAGACCACGCTTGTGGGACTGGGCAGCAAGCCAGTTCACGTAGTCGATAGCCTGGGCCTCGGTGAGACCCAGTCCGTTCGTGTTGTCGTACCCGTCGATGTTGTCAGGGTCGACACCGTCGCAGCCTTTAGTCACGGCGATATCGAGACGGGCCTGCATGATTTTGCGCACGTTGGAGGACGATACATTCAGCCATTTCTCTCCGGGCCACCCGTCGAGGTCCTTGCCCTTATCCGAGTTGAGGAAGTCGCCGGCATCAGGGCGCCAGTCCTCGTACGAGCCGGCAGAGAAGTAGCAGATCACTTTGCGACCCTTTTTCTGGAGAGCGGCGATGACGGTTTTGTTGTTGTCGAACAGATCAATGTCGTAGATGGGCGCATCCACTGAGGTGGTAACTGGTTCGCCATCGTCAGCCTTTAGTATAATCTGCCACTTGGTGCCAACAGCTGGCTGCCATTTCGCGGTTGTATTTGTCGGCGTTGTCGTATTGGAACCGGTGCCCCCGGAACCTGTGCCGGAACCGCCGTTGTCGTTATCATTATCATCGCCTCCGCCATGATGGAGACCAACTCCTAGTCCAGCACCGAGGCCGACACCTAAAGCAATGATGACCAGAGCGATAGATCCGAGGATAAGGACCTTCTTCTTGGTGGACCAAGCCCACCAGCCCTTGGACGACATTTCACCGATTAAGGTGGACTGTGGACTGAGAAATAAACGAGAGATAAATGAGAGAAGTTTAGTGTGTAGTGATAAGGTTGAGATAACCCAAAATCGCGGGGTAGTTGTATATAATGAAGGTGTATGGGGAAGGCCAAGAAGGAAAAGAAGAAAGACGAAGAGATCAGCAGGCACCAATTCGGGAGATTGGCATCTTTAAGCTCAAAGTCAAGGGCCCAGAGCGCAGGTTGGAGATCTGTACGGAAAACCCTGGATGTAGAAAGTAAAGCTCAGCCTTGAATCGGCAGAAAATGGAGAGAAGACCCTGAAAATACTCGAACGGGCAAGGGAGATGGTGATCAATTGGTAGGAAAACGAGGATGCCTAAAGGCTATAGAGGGCGAAGGCGGTAAGGACTCCACTGGGAAAAGTCCACGCGAAAAATAAAGATCAGGTGGAGGCGACTGATCTGATCTCATGTGATCAGGCCGATCTAGATATATCCTCCACTATTAGAACTACGGTACGGAGAGATGAGAAAGAATGGCAAACCACAGAAGCTTAGTTAGGGGTTGACAGAGAATTCTAAATTGCCTTGAATTGCCAAGATGGATGAAGAGAGTGATCTGTCGCCTAAAATAGAAGAAGTCTGTACTTTCGACTCCATGGGCTAATTGGCTATTTATTTCTGGTATGTTGCAGTTATATTGTATGTTGTATATAACAAACAAAAGTCCATCAGAAGGATTCGAGGCGACACCAAAAGTCCCTGCACTTCCATGTTCCTAAAACATTGCCAATAAACCAAAAGGATAGATGCATGTGCTGGCAAGCCCCTTAGCGTTAAAGTCTAGAATCACGAAATCGGAGTTGAGTTTTTTTCGTCATGAAAATGACCTGTATTTCTGTATTTTGTCCAGGTAATTACCTACCCGAGGTACGACTGTTTTGCAAATACCGACCCAAGAAATCCGGTATGTATCCAGCTAACCCTAACTAAAGTGGACAGGCTTCTGACAGCGAAAATCAGTTACTTTAAAACTCACCCAGTGCTGACATGTTGGGCTATCACCTGATGCTTTAAAATCTTCTCTGCATGATGCTTATGTGCAGATCTAGTTTAATAACGAAGCATTATACTTGAACACTCAACACTGGTAGTAACTTATAATATCACTATGCAATGCTACTGTTCCTATTACCTCGTTTACCAATTCTATCCTGTATGTTTCGAATTGAACGTTTTTTTTTGGTTGAATCTTCCTTCATGACCCGCTCTCTCCACACTTGACGCTAAAATAGACTACCAGAGAAAAGGTACACCCGATGGCGCTAGTCCAGATGTAATCCGATCGCCTGATTTCTCCTTTGGCGCAAATCTCTGGACGCCACACCCGCTAACCGAAACAGGCCCACGGGACTGACTCTATACGAACTCCCGAGATCGTTAGTCACATTTCTACCCGAGAAAGAAATTGGAAAGCTCGAGCCTTTGCCAAGATCGCGCTTCACCGTTTCCAGGGTTCGCTGTTTGACAAGTCACCAAAGGGTGACTGTCAATGTCTCTCGCTTAGAAATCAGGATGTACATACACACGCTAAGGGATTTTTTATTCTAGCGCATTCTATCTATCATCGTCATATTTGCCACTGGCACCGGGCGCTGCTCGCTGCTAGGGATAGTCAGGAATAGAAGAACGAAAGTAACAGTAGCAGCAGGAACTCAGAATGAGCTCCAAAACCCAAACTCATCCAAGCAGGGAGGGTAATATGACATGACATGAATCATGATGACATAGTTACATAATTCTATATTGTAGGTAACTGTTCACATGACCCCAGCACAAATCCAAAAGTACGGAGCGCGGAGTAAAACCCATCAATTCCGAGACCGAGTGGCTTACTGCCCAGGAACCTACTCCGCATTCGAGCGCAAATCGCCGAAATGGTGCCATCCATGGATCCAAAATTAGCATTGAGCCTCCTTGTTACCCAATCGAGTAAGTACTTCGTATGCAACGGCCCTTCGTATACAACATTCAACATCTATGCTTCCCCGCTGTAGTATAGGGTCTGGACCCTGATGATCGGATCACATTTGCCCCCATGCCAACTGAACTCTACAACCTCGACCCTGCAGGTGGACGATCTGCGTAGAAACTTAGAATATACTCTGTACGTACCGGTATCTCAGATATTTGGAGCAAATACTTGCTTTTGCACCAATTTACATCCACCCATCCCCTCCGGATTCTGAGACCCGATCTTTATTTTCCGAGTTACATACTTGCCACTCGATCAATTGCCCGGATGGCATCCTTGGTTGGGCGGGGTGGATGGATATAATAGTATGTGAGACAAGTTAGGCTCTAAACCCGCTGTCTAGACTGGCTTTGTTCTTGGAGTAAAAAGTGTCCATGGATGTCTTGTCTTTGCCACGATCGATTGATTGACCTCGGGAGTTTAGATCGATTAGTCCCATCGTTGGAAATCATATTTTTTTTTATGGTTTGGGGTATGGGGTGCATGACGGTGCAAAATGTTGGAAGTCTTTTCTATGCCTTGCGCCGGATCAGTCGGATCGGGGATCAGGGCATCCCTTGGCTCGTATAACCGTTGCAGACTTTGTCACCTCGGACCTGCAGTGCGAAAGTGCCGAGACATCGTTTGCTCTGCTAGACCGCCAAATGACATGTCGGACAGTAGTACCGAGGATGCAAGGACTTCAGTTGTGTTCTAGGAAGAAGGGTGTTTAGTACTCTGCACAGATTGAGCCCTAATTTTATATTGTACACTACGGAAATATGAAGACCATTCAGAAAACATCATTGTATATCATAGTATACTTGATATTTCCAGGCATTAGAAAAATACAGGACATTCAATATTCGTATCAACAGAAAGGCAAGGCTGTTTTTTCCTTCACATATATAGAAACCATTATTGACATCTTAAGAGATATCCACAAGATAAATGAGAGCGATGGACGATCAACAAAAGCCAAAAGATTCAAAGTGTATCGACTTGTCAAATGAAGGCAGACAGGTCAATCATCTTTGAATCATCCTAAAAGGAAATGGGGGTGGAAAGAGTGAAGGTAACGGGGGAGCCAGTAAGTTCAACCCAGACGGTCAGAGGGTCGGCACCGAGCTGCTCGGTAGCGAAGCCCAAGGTGCTGGTAGGAGCAACAGGGAAAGTAACCGGGATAGGGTCAGTGCAGGTGTTGCCAGTGGCAGAGACAGTGACGGCAGTGATCTTCTGGTTGCTGGTGGCGTAACTCAGAGAGTAGCCGCACTTGTCACGGTTGAAACGGGCAAGGAAGGCAGCGGACATCTATGAAGGTTAGCACATGAACAAATTGTAGCGTATTGGATAGGATTCATCTTACCTCCTGGTGGGTGAGGGTAACAACGGGCCATTCAGCCAGGCGGACGAACTCCTGGACCTGGGTCTCAACCCAAGCCTGCATAATGGAGTACTTCTCAGAAACACCGTTGATGGTGATGGGGTCAACATCAGCGTTGCGGAGATTGGCCTGGTGGAACATGTAAGGATCGTGGAAGAGACCGAAGAAGTGACGCATGGTCTCAGCCTTCTCGATGTCCAGGAGGTCCTGGAAGCCACCGGAACCAGCAGAGGTGGCAATCCATTCCGCGACGGTGCAAGCAGGAGTGTCGCAGTTGTAGTAGATGCGAGAGGCCCAGCGAGGGTTGACCTGCATACCATCGAAACCGTTGTTTGCAACGGTTGTGAACAGAGGCCACATGTTATTCTCCTGGTTCATAAGGGCAGGGCGGGTGTTGTCACCAACACAGTTAACAATGCCGTTCTCCCACCAGGCCCGAAGGGCATCGCCATTGTGCAGACCAGTGATGGCAGGAGGAATGATACCATTGGAAGTGAACTTGGTGGCCTTGTCGATACCGACCTGCTTGAGCCAAGCCTGGTTGAAGCTGATCTCCTTGTAGACGTCGCTGTAGGTGGCATTGTCCTGCTCCTCGTGAGTGAAGGTGTGGGAAATGTGGCCGAACTTGTTGAGATTGCTTTCGGTGGTCCACCATGCCAGGAGCTCATCCATGACAGTGCAAGTAGCTTTCCAGTCGTATTCAGTGGGGGTTTTGGGCCACAGGTCAGTGCCAGTTCCAAGAGGCTTGATCCACTCGAGGGGGGTGTCAAGAGGCGAATCATATTCTATAGCAGCTCCACAAGTATCCCAGCCAGCATCCGAGGTATCGGAAGCGTTCTCAATGTTTCCGTTACCGTTGTGGCCGACTTCAACAAAGTAAGAACTGCCAGCGGGCAACTTGGCGTTGATGGCATCAGTCCAGGAGGCAATATTGGTCATATCCTCGGCGCGAATACGGAAGGTGGTACCAGCGGGCGAGTAAATGTCAGTCTCGAGGAACATGTCATCAATCTGGGTGTTCAGGTTGACACGGCGGTATCCGGCGTGCAGACCGCGGGTGATCCAGGTGATCCATGCGTGCTGCAGATAGTTGGATGTAGCACTCCAGGTAGTGTCGAAACCGATGAAGAAGGCCATCTGCTGACGGCCATCGAAGTCGTTGATCACAGCGGCGACACTCTCAGTCTCAAAGCCTGTGGTGGGGGCAAACGCGGCAATCTGCTTGGTAGAGGTGGTGTTGCTGATAGTCGCAGGGTAGTGCCACAGACCAGTGGTGCTGACACCTGCGCCAGTCTTCAGACCAGATGTAGGGAAATCGCTAATATCAGTGAATGAGATAAGCTGTTCAACGCCGTCACAGCATCCGCCGATAGCAGATGCGCCATAGTTGGGACCTGGGTAGACATCGTATTGGACCATACGAACACCATATTCAAGCTGGTAAGCATATAGCTGGTTCCACTGATCGGTGGTGAGGGCGCTCTGGAAGCCCAGGGTACCACCATAGTCATAGCTGACCTCAGAGGCAACAACAATACCACCGAAGTTTCCTCCAGCGGTGGTATTGAGCTCGGGGAGATCGACACCAGCTTGAGGAACGATCAGAGTGGAGAATGGGATACCGTATCCGTTGAGACCAGAGCTGGCCACACCAGCGGAAGCAGTATCTCTGGCAATGACCAGAATTTCAGCTGCAACAGCAGCGTGGCTAAGCGGGGTGGCAGTTGCAGAAGCCGAGATTGAGATGAGGGTGGACGACATGATGGGTGTAGTCAAAGAAGCACTTGCGGAAACAGATGCAGACGAAATGACAGATGAAGAAGTAGCACTTGAGACGGCTGACGAAGAAGCCAAGCTACTAGAAACAGCAGTTGAGCTGACGGCAGAGCTTGCAGGAGACGAAACTGCTGACGAAGAAGCCGAGGTGCTTGGAACTGCGACTGAGCTAACGGAAGAGCTTCCGGAAGGCGGGATCACTGAGGAAGAAGTAGCACTTGAAGCAGACGAAGAAGCCGAGCTGCTGGGAACAGCAACTGAGCTAACGGAAGAGCTTGCAGGAGGTGAAACTACCGACGAAGAGGTAGCACTTGAAGCAGGCGACGAAGAAGGCGAGCTGCTGGCAACAGCGGTTGAGCTGATGGAAGAGCTTCCGGAAGGCGAAACTACTGAAGAGGAAGTAGCGCTTGAGACAGGCGACGAAGATGCCGGGCTGCTGGGAACAGTAGACGAGGCGGGCGAGCTGACTGAAGAACTTCCAGACGGCGAAACGATTGACGAAGAACTAGCGCTTGAAGTAGCACTAGAAACAGGGGAAGAAGAAGCCGAGCTGCTGGCAACAACGGTTGAGGCAGATGAACTTGCCGAAGAACTTCCGGAAGACGAAACAGCAGAGCTGGAAGCGGAGGCCGATGAAACAGACGACGACCCACTCTGAGTAAGGACGCTGGAAGAACCGGAGGGGACAGTAACAGAGACTGAGGCCGAAGTGGTGAGGGTAACGAAGGTGGAGGCTGCAGAGGTGCTCGATGCAACTGTGGGCAAACTGCCAGTCACGATAGAGGACAGAGCAGGGACGGAGCTGGAAGAAGTGAACGAGAGTGTAGAAGTAGCGGCCGCAGTGGAGCTCACTTCAGCAGTACTGCTAGGAGTACTAGAAGGAGTCGAGACCGGAGGGTGATAGGCAATGACAGTCGGGGTATTCTCAGGCCACACACCGGGGGCAGTGTCGCATGTTATAAATGCGTAGTAGCAGGCGACCTTCAAGGCCCAGACTGGCACGGCAACCATGACGATCCTGACCTATTTCTAGATGGGGAAGGTCACACAGTATGCAGGTCTGCAATTAACGACTGACAGCTAGCCAAAGGGCGAAAATAGAATACGGAATATAATGAACGAATGGAATTGGCTTGCAGCTCTCCCATCCACATGTGCATGATCATCACTTTATAGTATATTATCTGTGGAGTAAACCGGAGGTTCAATTCAAGGCCTATCGCCAATTGTGTCTAGTTAATCCCGGAGCCACGGAGTTATCTCGCATGGATCTCAAAGAAAAGCCAATTTATACGAGTCTCCATCTGGCGTTGATAGGTTTAATCTGTTCCGGGGGGCCTGAGATCGGATCAGGAATGGAATCTACTGGGGATTGGTTGAGACATGGAGAAATCTCTTCTCGTTTTCGCTTCTTGTTTCGACTTTGGGCTAAAAATAATAATAAGAAAAAACCAAAAGCCAGGCTAGGCAGATTGAAGGTAAGCGAGACATGAAGAACTCCATAGCAGGGCTAAAAGATCCGACAACACATTGCATTATTCACTCAGGAACCTTAGAACTTTCAGGGGAACAGACTGGTCAAGTCCAGAACTCGATGTGGGGAAAGAAGGAACAAGGCACTGCATGTCTTAGCTGAATACGGGGTACGGCCTGTGTATGGGGTATACGGTATTTGGACTTACTGGAATACGTGTATTTACGTGGTTTCTTGCAAATACAGGGTAATTTTCATTTACCGGTTCATACCGTATAGATTATCCGATCTCGGGCTCCAAGTTCTTTTCCTGTATTTTCTTTTTTTCTTTTCTTTTCTTTTTCTTTTTGTGTTCTTTTCTTTTCGATTTATTCTCTTCTCTTTTTGAGTTAATTATTTTAATTATAACCCTTTGCCAAGACATCGAGTTTTGTCCGCAGATGATTCGATGCCCTAGCCCGTGCATAACTAACTGGAGCTTGCAAACTAAGTAGGCGAAATCCGATACATCTCGAGGGAAACACGACATATTCAATGTTGATATGATATGTTCAACCAGAACCTTGGAACACATCGGAGAAACAGCCAAGGCCCATAAGGTACGGAGTGTAATTGCCACGATATGAATCGCATGGCTTGAACACACATGGCAACACATCTGCCATCCATACTACGCTGGCTCCACCTGGGTCTCTCCCATCGGTCAGCCAGCCGGGTATTTGTTAGCTTATTCTTTTGCATTCAAAAACTTTAGTGTGTGCTATTTTTGCCTTTTAGAGATCTCTGCCTCACTAACCGCCTAGACACTTATTCTTTATCCCAAACCGTCCAAAAGAGGCGAAGCTACCCCGTATATACATTTTTTACTTTTATTTTTCTTTCCGTTTTTCTTGCCCCCTGACAATTGAACAAGGGAAATCCTAGAAGGCAAAATTGTCGTGTTGTACTTCACTGATGCGGCTTGGAGAAGTGGATATTCACTTTAGCCATTCTTCCCCCACTAATCTTTTACCTTATCACCTTGTCGACACTTGAGCTCCCCCGGTGCTGTCTTTTTTTGACATCGACATCTTTCGCTTTTCGCTGAACACAGCAGTCACTCGTTTAAGCATGTCATTATAAGCATTTGCATTGAGAAAGTCGCATCTTTACTTGGCCAGTTATTCTAACTTCGTGCCTCTTATATTGCGCTCAAAGACACATCGAGTCGGGGACTCAACCTCTCGACGTCATGGAGTCGAAGACTCAATCTGTCCATGCCGTGGTAGAAGCACTCCCATTCAAGCCAGATCCTGTTGGCTGGCATGGCATGAAAGAACATTGGTGGCAATTTGTATGTTGATCCTGGTCCTCTTTACAACTTGACGTTTGGCGCTCTCGTTGAGAAACAAAGAAAGATATGCTGACCATCTCCCTTAGTTGTACATTGGAGTGTTGATATGTACAGTCGCCATTGGCTCTGCGTCAATCGTATATTCCGGAGTAAGGAGACTTATCAGATACTACAAGGTATGATATCGCGGGACACCAACAAGCTCTCCCCTTTGCTCTATATACTAATTCCATTCTATATTTAGTCGAGACCGTTACCAGATACCTTCCCTTTGAGTGTATCCAAACGCCTCGCCCAGCTAGCCAACCGAGGACTCAACTTGATCGAGAGACGTCCATCCGCGGGAAAGCCCACGAGCTTCGGAGTATACCTAGGAAGCTTCGAAAACCCACCTACCGTCTCGCAAGAAAGACTTTTGCAAGAATGGGATGTCTTAGTTGTGGATCCCTTCCAGGCAGGTGTCGCCAAAGCTATTTCCAGACATGAGCGCAGCCAGGTACTCGGGCGTATTGATTTCGGGAAAATCCTTCCTCCAAACCCGTCAGCCTTGGCCGTCATTGAAAAGATCGAGGAATTGCTCGCAAGTGGATTCCATGGTACCGCGTTTTCCGGTATTCTCCTCGCAAATTGGGAAGATGTGCTCCGTCCTACCGCTCGCAGAAAGCTCCTCGAGACCATCAGCAGTCTCGGCCTGGCAGTCTATCTCGAGACTGAGCCACCGCATTTCTTGAAGGACCGAAAGGCCGTTCAGAGCAATGCCGTGGCGGGTTTGGTCATTCGAAACGCTAGCATCATGCCTCAAGGCGAAAAGCGGGATTATTTCCAAATGGCCGCACTACATCCAACAATCAAGGCGTTCGTTTCTGAATCCTGCATGAGAGACTTTGTCGTAATGGCCTGGGAAACTGTCGACGACAATGTCACTGTTCCGAACGCCATAGTTCGCAGATCTATCCAATGGTGCGGCTTTTACAGCGCAATTACCTGGATCGGCACCGAAGCTGCTCTTCACGATGCGGATCTTAACGTCGCGACTCTCGAACCTCTTCCCGCGTTTGGTTGGTTGAAAGAAGCAGAAATGATGAAAGCTCATGATACCTGGCGTGGCAACCTGAACATAATGCCTTCCCCGGATAACAAGCCTGGCTGGGATATTCTCAAGCCACTTTTCCCTGCCATTGATGCGCTACTGGAGTCGTCGGAATACGACTCCAAGCCCCCTGATAGCCCGACTGGTCGACTGCGTGATCCTCCGGAATGGGTCGCACAGGTCAAGTCGCAGGGCAGTCCTCTCTCTATCTCCATGTCAGGCATGGCCTACAATTCGCTCGGTTGCTTCCCTCTCGGTTCAGACGCGACCCCATTGGCCTTTGCGGAAATTGTCCAATCTCAACAACGTCTCAAGTCTCTCAGCCTTCTTCATCCCGTCCCGACGCCCAAAATCCAAAGCATTGGAGTCCTTTTGAGCAAGTTCTATGACTCTCTGGATCTCTCCGAAGATGGAGAGCATTTGGCCAGCACAATCAAGGAGCTTTCGAACTGGGCATCCACTGATCTGTTGCGCGTGAATCTTTGTCTCGATTCTGGTCTGCGGAAGAGCTCCGATGTCCGATTTTGGGCAGTTTTCGATATGGATCATGACGGTATTGAGATTTATGTGTCCAAAAATGCGCAAGGCTTGGCTGGAACTATTCTTCACACCTTCCTCTCGGCCAAGGGATTCCCCCGGCATGTTTGCCTCGAGGCTGAGGCGACCTTCGCAACCTGGTCCCATGACGTGTCCCGCGATACTGGCCTTCCTCGTCGACTGATACAAGATATCGACGTTCTCAGCCCGGAAGAGCGCCTCCTTCTCTTGCAGCACCTCTCTCTGACTGATTCGCACAGCGACCTTTCTGTGTCCATCTGCGCCTACATTCGCAGGCAACTGGTGGATGCCCCTTCTTTTGCTCAGTTGAAAGCACTGAACACGGTTGGGTATCTCAGCAAATCTACCCCTCCCGATGAATTGATCAGGTCGCGTATTAACTGGTACCTGGATCAAGGATGCACATACCCGTCTCTCGATGTCTGTCTTGATCTCTTTCATCAGGCCGACAGTGTGCTCTCCGATGTTTTGCGGTACCGCCGCGAAGACGACCTTGCCGCCATTACTAGTGGTCTCTGCGCGCTTCTTCAAGGTGGCTCCGTTGACGCATACGTGGATATGATGGCTCTTGCGCTTTTCTGCGCCGCAAGACAAGGAGCCTTCGATGAGATTTACACAGAAGTGACTGATCGGAATCCCCTATTCAACAGTCATACCGATCAGGCTGCCGCCTTCGCAGAGTCATTTGCCCTTGGATCGCGATGTGAAGCTTACTTCGACGTATCTCCCAGCGTTTTCGGAAAGTTGCTATCTGACCGATTCAGAGCTTACTACGGAGACCATCAGCCGCCAAACTGGATTAACGGTGCTCCGGAGCTCGCTACATCCTACGCCGGAGCTCAGATTGATGTCAACCCCGATGAGCAGCCTAAGACTATGCCTGGATACCAGCGATTCACATTCTTGAGTGTCTTCGCTATTCCAGCTCTGATTGATATTATCTTGCTTACCATGATTGGCCGTGGGCTCTATCTCTCTGCTGCCATGACTGCCTATGAGCAGGACAGTGCAACTATGGCTCTGATGATCGCTCTGCTGCTTTCCGGTGCAATTGGTACCTGGATTGCATGTGGTGGCCCGTACTATCTCATTTCGATGGCCTTTGCAGCAGCGAACATGTTCGTTCTCATTCGCCTGATTGCTGGTATTGCCTTCACTGTGGCCGCTGGCTTGATCGGCTTCGTTGCCATTTCAGGTGTTCGAGGCCCTCGCGCTGGTATCGTCTTCTACCTCTACCTCGTCGCTCTGACAACCTACTTCTCGACTTTCGCCTCGCTTGCAAGCTTCAGTTACCCTGGCACGTCTTTCTTGTCTGGTCGCAAGGCAATCATTATGTCCATTCCGATCCTGTTCTTGTCGCCGATCATCACGACCTGGGCTGGCCACGACTCGGCTATCTATCTCGCCGTTATCTATGTCTTCATTGGTGTGCTCTTGCTCTCTCTTCGTTCGGTTACCTCCAAATGGGTCACTTGGTACCAATCCGTGCGCCGCACCGATGATACTGAGATCCGCAAGTGGTATCTCACTACTTATGGAAATGATGACGAGAAAGTATTCGCGAACATGAGTGACCCGGCTGCCCTCAAGCTAGCTAGAGAAGCCCTGTTGAAGGACGTCTTGGCTCAGACGAAACGTGGAACTTTCTCCAAGACATCCAAAGATAAAATGGTCGTAGAGCTTGCCCGGGACTGGGAATCCACCAATTTCCTTCTCGACTGGTACTGTCGCCATGCAGATGTTCCGAGGCCGATTCCGTTCAGTTCTGGTTGGAATATTCAAACCAAGGTCGCACTTGACACCCTGCGTAACTCTCAGAAAGGTCTTCGTCTGCACAACGCATTCGTTCATTGGCGTCAATCGAGCAAAGAGATGGGATGTGGTGTTCTGTACTTTGTGCTTGCGCTTCTTGACAAATGGGCACAACTGCTAAGTGGCAATCGCATGATTGGTCTCCTCAATGGCTTGCCTGATCCTCATTTCACTCCGGAGATCAATGCTGCTAATCGAATGGCTGTTGGCTTCGCCCTTGCCTACTATTTGATCGGAGCTGTGCTAATTGACACCAAAGCCCAGGAGCTCCATGATGCCCTCGGTAGCAAAGCTCCTATTTCCGTCAAATCTGCAAAAGACATTCGGCTTGCACAGAAACAAGAGATCCAACTCCGACGCAAGGTCTACTGGAGGGTCCTTTTCAGATACCTCTTGTGGCACGTCTGGAGTCTTGCGGCTGCTACTGCCCTCATTTGGACCTTCCAAGCTCCGGTTGAAGGCATGATTGTTTTCTTCTCCTACGTTCTCGCCTACACTGGTTTGATCTGGTATCAATACACGAAGATCTTCACGGGTCCTCATGCGCTGAAGCCTCTCATCATTGGTATCTGTATCGGATTGCCAATCGGTATCGCGCTCAAAGTCCGTTGGCCGGAATCTCTGTACTCGCAGATCATTGGACTCGGCTCTGCCACCTGGACCGTTGCTATCCTCTCGATTTGGAATGCCAAAATGGGTATGCCAAACAAAGTGGACTCTCCGGTGGAACTTGGCCGCACCTTCCATGCGTTTACGACACCCTGGTCAGACCCAGAATGGTCCCAACAAGAGCTTCAGACTTTCTTCGAAAACTATTCACTGCTTCCTTCCGATTCCCGATTCAAGCTCAATCCAGGTGCCCATCCTGGTGCCGAAATCAAGAATGCTTTGTTGTCTTGCAGAGAAGAACTTCGGATCGAAGAGGCGTTCCCCTGCTCCAAGAATATCGTCAACACTGCGATCTCATCATGGGAGAAGGGCGACATAGTCATCGAGCTTGTTTCTGCTGGCTCTCTCGGTCCCGGTATTCGAGCTCTCAGCTGCAGTACTGGAAACCAAATGAAGTTGGCCATCACCGTAGGAGGGCTCCTAGACGAGCGTCTCGATGTCAGCGCGAACTGTCAAATCATTGCCGAAACATTGCTTCATGCCGTCACAGAGCTTATGCTGGGTGTTCCTCATGAGTATGCATCATTGGCGGGATCGATTGTCTCCGGTGGAGTAACCCACACAATGGCTCGACAACTTCGTGAGGAGGCCAACACAACTACGGTTGTACGCTGGGCTAAGAAGGAACTCCTTCGGCAGCTTTGCCTTGGCTTCGAGGCTGATCTCCATTGGGACAAGCTGCCAACCGAGGTTCGGGATGTGCTGCTGAAGCGTTGCTTGGGTCAACAGTGCAGCCTCTCCAATAGCCAACGCCAATGGCTCCAGCGAAATCTTTGCACATTCGATACTGATGACTTGAATATCCATGTTGCTCGTTGCAATCTTGGCGCAGCCACTGCCGTTAGCATTCTCGACTATGCTCACTGGGGAACTGGAGAAACCGCTCTTCCCAAAGTATCCGAGACTTCGAAGTACATTTCCTACATACCTCGGAAGCTCCCGGTTGTTTTGTCGCTACTCCGATCACCAGCTAGCTACATTTACCACAAGCTGGGAACAATTATCAAATTCTGTGTGGTAGCTTCAGTCGCAGATCCGGAATTCCAGAGAGAGTTCCATCATGTCACGAGGGACCTTCCGACCGTTGTCCGTGTGCCAACCGTCTTCTTATTGAATATGGTCTGGGTTTATTCCAAACTCGTTCAAGACTTGGGCTTGTCATTCTTCCTCTTCCATGGCCGCAAGAACGTCAAGCGGCTGTGGGAAGAGACCAAGGGCATGACGATCCATATCAAAAAGAGCCGGATCATTGTCCAGAGTCAGGACGGTACCTTTACAGCATTCAGGCACCACGAGATTGATGGCACTTTCAAGATCTACCACTACGCTGGCGAGCATAGCACTGAGCCCAAGGAGGTCAAATCCCTGAAGTACGTCAGTACCTTTTCGGGTGAGATGTTGCTTCTGGTCAAGCAGGAGTTCAAGGACGGCAAAGTGATCAACGAATACCACTACGACTACCGATCTCCGACAAAGAAGAGCTTCAAACTTAGCAAATCCTCAAACCGCATTCCGCTAGGACGACGTTGCGTGTCAGGAGCGAACCATCTGCAAAGCGTCCAGTACAACCGCAAGGGTCTCATCGAATCGGGTTCGTACATGAAGGATGGCAATCTTATCCGCTTCAAGTATCACTATCGCAAAAACCCCCGTTTCGGCGATGAACTGTTGCGAGCCGAGTTTGTCTTGTCCCACATCAGCTGTACTGTGTCTTGGTGTGCGCCTCCGCGTCGCCATCCCGAGAAGGTTGAACGCTGGATTCCTCACTCCAAGGTCACAGAGGCCAGCTTTGTCCAAGGCGCCGATGTTTATGAAAGTCGTTGGTTGTATGATCACAAGTTCCACCCCACCATCTTTACCACTATCAACGGGCAGAAGATGCAGACTCCGCCGATGATTGAACACGATTATCTGAGTGTACTCTCCAAGCCGAAGTATACCAGCTTTGTGCATGATAACCCCTTTGTCTACTGCGACAGTCTCCAGTCAACTTTCCTTACCCGGACACTGGGCCTCACGAAGAAGCGCTTTGTTATGTCAACTTCTCGAGCTCGCTCCTTGATGTGGAAGGCGTGGAAGGATCGTGTTGACTTCGATGCAATTATCGTTCGCTGGATGGATGACCGTATTCTGCGCAGGGATAAGGTCCTTCACCCTTACTGGCGCAGCCGTGACTGGGGAAATCTTGCATCTGCAAAGAAGTATGTTGATCTCCGCGCTGATGCGATCATGGCCAGTGCGGATCTGGACGACAACATTTCCAGCTGGACCCCACTCGCTGTTAAGCTCACCGATCTGCTCAACTTCGGCCCTGGGGGTGATGCTGTTGTTAACACTCGCTCCAAGAACTTTGGCACCGATACCGACAAGACGCTCCATGTCATGGCAGCCGACAACGGTACCTGGCCCAATGAAGGTGGTGGTGTCTCTGCCTGTCGACGAGATATGATCAACTCCCTGCGAACCATCAAATGGCACATGATTTGCGAGTCTGCAAACGATTTCGGTGTTCCCAAGCATCAGACCGAACAGAACATCCAGTCTCTGAAGCTCATCCCGCTTTGGGGTATGGACTTCCTCACTCCAACTCACGGCCTGTTCCAGAACAAGCTAGATGCTGAGGTGGACAATGTCACATCCGCGAGCGAGTTCGACATCAAGATGAACTTCATTCCGATTCTGACAGCTTTGGTAAAGGGTGCCCGTGCAGTTCATCTCTCGAAGGCTGATATCCACCAGGCGACTCGAGCACTTGTGAATTTGAACACATACTTCCAGGAGTCCCGTCATTGGACTCAGGTGTGGAACACCGAAATAGTGAAACAGAGCTGGCGTGAGTTGTGGCTGACCCAGGAAATGCCAAACACCATCCCATCATCCGAGTGGTTCGACACTGAGCTTCCTACCTTGACATCTCTTGATGTCGCCCTAGAGCTCTGGTACCGCTATCTCTTCATTTTCTCCATCCCGGTTCCTGAAAAGATCCCTTCAACCTTCCAAGCCTCGCATCACAGTGTCAGCGCCTCTTACGGTGTTGTGTGCAAGATCAAGCGCAATTGTACATTGCAGATTTGGGACCACGCCATTAGTTGGCGTGAAACCAATCTCTGTCTGTCATCTGCCTTGTGCAAGCTCTCGCCATTTGTTCGAAACGCGCTACTTGGATTGATGCGAATTACCTCGGTCTTGACCCTTCACCACGCAGACATCATCCTTCCCTGTGCCGACTTCTTCAACCCCGGTTGGGAGGTCGAGATTGGTACCTGCCAAGGCACGATTGAGCACCGCAACACTTTCCGCCGAAAGATCGACCCTGTCGTCAACGGTATCACTGACATGCAAAAGTTCTCTCCGGTCAAGGAAATCAAATCCGAGCGTCCGACTGTGACCATGTTGTCCCACGTTTGGTATGCCAAGGACATCAAGACTGCCCTTCTCGCTGCGGATATCATCATCAACCAGTGGAAGTTCGACGAGTACCATCTGGACATCTATGGCGCTATTGACAAGGCTCCGACTTACTCTACCGAGTGTCAAGAGATCATCGCATCAAAGGGTCTTCGTGGCAGAGTCACACTCCGCGGAACTGCGGACCCCATGAAGGTCCTGGAGAACACCTGGCTTTTCCTGAACTCGTCTCTGTCTGAAGGTCTTCCTCTCGCCCTGGGAGAGGCTGCTCTGACTGGAGCTCCCGTCGTCTGTACTGACGTCGGTGCTTCCCTCCGAGTACTCAGCGACCCAGATGACTTCTCCCGCTTCAGTGCCGTTGTCGCACCAAACGACGCGCTCGCCCTGGCAAAGGCCCAAATTGGCATGCTTGCCATGCTTGGCGAATGGAGCAAACACAGCGAAGACACAAGCCCCGCACCAGTCCTGACCTCCCACCCCACCCCTGAAGAAGTAACAGCCATCACCCGCCGTATGTACGAAAAGAGCGAGCACCGTCGCAAACTCGGCATGATGACCCGCACGATTGTCCAGAAATCCTTCAGCGGCGACCGGTACCTCCGCGAGCACGAGCAGATGTTGTGGATTGGCAAGTCGGCCAAGATGATGGCCAGCCGCGCAGCCGGCGACCCGATCGAGCCCGCCGACGTGGCAGCTGCCATCGAGACCGGCGTTGACGAAGAGATCATCACCATTCCGCGCGACGCGGTGAACTCCTGGCGCTCGTCCGCCCAGTCTGGTATCTCCACCGTCTACAGTTCCGTGTCCCAATTCCCCAGTCGCGGCTACCACCGTCCCATGTCCGATATCTCGGCTATGAGCATGAGCAATGTCTCCACGGATACCGAGTCCTTCGCTCGTCTGCCTGTCTTTGCGCCAAGGGTGGGTAGTAAATCACCCATATGGACCTCCAGCCATCGGCTGTCTGTGCTCAATTCCCGTCCGACCCTCTCTCGTCCGCAGTCCTACGCGCGCTCCGTCTCGACTGTCGGTCGGGAACAGCTGCGTGGCTTGCAACGTGAAGACTACCTTCCGTATCGAAATTCGGATGTGAGTGTCGCCAACAGAGAGGACTTCCTTCGGGCTGGCGGGCTTTCTCCTGGCGCGCGCCCTCCTAGTCGCTCGTCTTGATTTGGGTTTTAAACACGCACCCTTCCTTGCTATTCTCTTACTACCCTACTTGCACATACTGCATTTCATTCCTGTATATCTTTCGTGTTTCTGTTCATACTTGCATTATTCGGTGTCTTGGTACCTGGAAGGAACCATATGAAATTTTTCAAAAGCCCTCAGTTGATGTGTTTTGTCTGATTTTTTCATATCATTTTCGTTGACGTGTTGGCAAATTGTGACATGCCTCAGCGACTATAGTCCTTCTATCTCAAATTCTTAGTCTTAATCATGAGAATACAGAATCATAATATGCATCAATTGTTCCTTAATTCAGAGCTATATGTATCTAGTAGGATATATACCCAAACGGGGTGTACATAATTCCAAAAAAGCAAAAGTCAAACGGCACAAGAATGCGTCATGTCGATTCTTGTGGTTTCGGACTCGCGGTCCGATGCCATTCACCATTGAACGCATTGATGAGCCAGCTCGAGAGACCTTGATTCACAATTAGTCATGTCATTCCCCAACCTTGGAAAGCCATTTAATGGAAGCGCGTCAGGAATCAACTTACGTTCATAAACAAGCGTATGCGCCCGGTGGAATTGTATACTATGATCCGAATCAGGGAAGACCTGCATGTCGTAGTTGTCGACATTCCTCAAATCCAGCTTGTCAATCAACACAAGGGTATTTTGGAGATGGACATTGTCGTCGGCAACACCGTGCATGATCAAAAACCGGACACTGTGGCCTAGGGCCATGACATCACTGATGGAGGCATTTGCATAACCTGAAGGGTTGTGCTCGGGGGTGTGCATATAACGTTCTGTATAGATAGAGTCTATGAAGGAGGATGTTAGTATGATGTGGGGAAACAAACAGAACAGTGGTGATTTGAGGAGCATACCATAGAACCTCCAATCAGTGACGGGTGCCACGGCCATGCCATATTGGAACGTCTCGCCTGCATCTTGTTCGAGGACTTTCAGGGTCATGTAGCCACCGTAGCTCCAGCCCCAAACGGCCATGCGGCTTTCATCCACGTAGCTCTTGCTAGCCCAGATCTTGGCCGTCGCGATCTGATCCATAGCTTCATAATGGCCGATATTACCACGGACAACGCACCGGGCTTCTCTGCCAATGAAACCTGTTCCTCGACCATCCACGGTGACGACAATATAACCCAGACTGGAGGCGACATAGGTCTGGAAATCAATCGTGAACCTGCGATCGACCGTTTGCGATCCTGGTCCACCATATAGGAAGAAAAGAACGGGGTATTTCTTTTCAGGATTGAAGTTTGGAGGGCGGCGCTCCAGAACCTGGAGCGTGTAACCGTCAATGGTTACATTGGTGTACACCTCCGTTGGAAGGGCGAATTCTTCGACCATCTTAGAGAGTTCAACGTTCTCCTCAATGAGGTTTAGGAAGTCAATCTCGTCACCTTGGGTGTTGATGACGGCCTGCCACGGTACTGATGGGCCTTTATAGCTGAGCAAACCATAGCCGGCTCCATGGGAGAATGAAACATCGAAAAACGCGGGTGCAGATGTATCCGTCAGAGGTCGAAGATCGGAGCCGTCCAATTTGACCGAATATAGGTGACGCTGAGTTGGAGCCTCCTTTGTGGCAATGAAGTATACCAGACCCTTCTTCAGGTCAACAGCTGACGGTGCGTTGACAACTTCCCAATTGCCCTTTGTCAATATCACCGGCTCTGGGTTATCGAAAGGTGTGAAATAAGCCAAGTGGTCATAGCCTTCATAAATAACAGTGTCGATATAGCCATCGTGTGGTCGACCATTCTTGGGGTCAGCAGGAATAACCCGAGTCGACTGTGTAGGTTCAACCCAGCCACCGTCCAGAGCTGCGATATCGTCAGACCGCACCAGCTTGCCGGTTCGGGCCTTTGTGTCCATAACAAAAATCTTCACAACATCGCTCTCGCGATTGGTCTCTCGGATTAAAACCTTGCCCTCGGACGCCCAGACAATCTCGATGATAATTCTTTCATCGTCGGCAAAGTCCTCTGGCATGTCGAACGAGAAAACTTCGTTTTTCTCGACATCGTAGAACTGCAGGTTGACGATTGGATTCGGACTGCCGGGTTTCGGGTATTTGATCTGTCTCACTTCGGGGTAATTTTTGAGTCCGGGCGGTGGCTGTTTGCCTGATGGCCGTGAAAGGAAGTACTGAATAGGGTATTCAGGAACTGCTGACTCGTTTGTGCGAAGGAATGCGACAAACTTCCCATCATCAGACCACCAGGTGCCGGTGTTGCCTGCAAAGACTTCTTCCTCGTACACCCAGTCTGGAACTCCATAAAAGAGGTTCTCATCGCCATCCTTGGTGATAGGGGTGACCTCCAAAGAGCCCAGCTTACGCAAATATAAGTTGTTCTCACGAACAAAGACAACCCCATCAGAGGTTGGCGACCAAACTGCAAGCTGTACACGTCCACTCAGGTTCCCAGGATCTAGCGGCTCAGCCTCCTGCGTCGCCACATCGAATATCCAATATTTGCCAAAATACGAATGTCGCCAATTGGACTGAGTATCAGTCATGACCAAGACCTTGTTCATATCAGGACTTGGCCACGTCTTGACCGGTGGGATGGCCTCTCCATCAAACCAAATATACCCCTTCTTCATCAACACTCTGGTCTCGAGATGGTCGACGCCGTCCTTACTACCGCTGATGTCTTTCACCCGCAAAAAGGCATCTTGTTTCTCGCCCTGCTCAACCAAAAGACCATCTTCGCCGTTCGGGCCTGCAATCCAGGAGATGGCATGAGACTTCGGAGACCAGGTACCACTCAGGATTTGTTGGAGTGTCACTGGTTTCCCGTGACTCGTCTTACCGGTAGGGAATTGAGGTTCATGGACGTCCACGGTTGATGCAGACGAGAGCGCCGCGTGATCGGGTCGCTTCTGTGTGAGGAACAGCGCGAAAGAAAGCACCCAGCCACCGACACAGAGAAACACCAGTAACCAGACGATATGGCGCAGACGGCTGGACGAGCCTGCCTTCTTCCCGCTTGATATAAGTGGCTCATCTGAGCCAATTTCTCCTCCGTCTTCAATGTCCCGGTATCTGTCCCCATCCCCTTCCTCCATCGGCAGCGTGTTGCCTCCCTTGTGGTTCTTCATGGATGATTCGGAGGGAATCGAGAGGCCCGAGTCGGTGGATAATTGTGAGGCGAGGGATTCCGACCGTTGTCGAGTCAATGGTACGAACTCTGAGTTCCCTTCATCTTCGAACTTTCCCATGGTGTTGTCGACCGGAGTTAACAGGCGGAGCTGACGTCGATCGTCACTCTATCTCTTATCGCCAGCAATCCGAGCCAAGCGCCAGCAACACTGTTTCAATGACAGTGTGATTGTATATATTTATAGTCGCCGAATTACTGAGATAGTGTATGGAAAAGCAGAGATCATTTTGTCGAGGGCTGGCTTCCAAATGTCGAATCTTGCGAAACAGACCGAGGCCGTCTCTTGGCGCGGACAAAGAGTCTATTCATGTCTTTGGCTTCGAATATCCTTATTCAATCCCATTTTGGGGTTAGATATTGATAGTAGTGAGTTAAATTCTTCTCAAGCCTTGTCGCTGATGTTTACACTGTTCATGGTATCATTGGCTGCTCATATGGGCGATTGGTGAGCGAAGTGTTTCTTTATATATTTCATACTTCTCCAATTTTAGATATCCCATGTCAACATCACACCCTTGAGCATATCCTTAGTTACCCGAGTCTCACTTTTCATAATTTAACTTGCGAGGATAGCATTGCAGGGATCTCGATTTACCATATACATTGCACAGAAAACGTATAGTCCAAGAGTGATTCTATGCAGGAACGGGATATTTTTTTAATTACTCGTCACGATTAGATCGCTTCCATCATACAGCTCACGCTAGCGGCCGCCGAGGGCGTTTACCGCGACAGAGCAATGTCATCAATTCTCATGATCATCTTCACAGTCTCCGCGGCCAACTCAATCGCACTAGTGCTGACCAGCAAGGGTTGGAGAATATTCTCCTCTGTGATATCATCCTTCACACCACCGCTGCGAATGCTGACACCAGCATTGTGCTGGCCTTGGGCGTGGCGGTGACGCAGTTCAGTCACAACCTTGATGGAGTTAAGACCGGCATTCTCAGCCAGAGTAGTAGGGATGACCTCCATAGCATCGGCGAAGGCCTTGAAGCAGATAGCCTCAGTACCGGTAAGCTCGCGAGCACGCATGGCAAGTATGTGGGCCACTTCAATCTCGGGGGCACCACCACCTGCGATCATGGCACGCTTCTTGACGAGGCAGCGAATGACACACAGGGCGTCGTGCAAAGACCGCTCGGCTTCATCCAAAATCAAGCTGTTGGCACCGCGGGCGACAATTGAGACAGTCTGGTTGTAAGAGGAAAGAGGAGCCTTGATACCGGTGATCTTGACGTAACGAGCACCGGAGGACTGGACTTCCTCGACGAGATCGGCACTGCCGAGCTTGTCCTCGGTGAAGGAGTCGACATTAGCGACGGGCTTGCAGCCGAGGCTCTTGCACAGGAACTCGACCTCATCACGCTCGATATCTTTGATGGCGAGAATCTTGAGACGGGAAAGGAAGTGCAGGGAAAGTTCGTTCACGGCGTCACGGAGGATGGACTTCTGAATCAGAAGGACATTACACTTAGTCTTCTGGATCTTCTTGACCATATTGAGCATGTATTGGCGCTCCTCCTTCAAGATCTTGTCCATCTGACGGTAGTCGTTTACCACGATTTGGTTCTCCATCTAGAATCTAATTGTCAACCTTGTTCCAGTAACAGTTTGAGGCGCGAATAAACATACGTCTGGCTTAGGCGGGCTCAGTTGGAATTGGATCAGACCTATCCGCGCCTTCTCAATTCTTGTGGGGCCACCACTGCTCTTGATCACGGGCTGGTTCAGAACCACGCCATCAACCATCTCGCTATCTTCGATTGTGCCGCCAACCTTCTTGATGATACGGATGTCCCGCAAGTCCACATTCTCTGCGGTCTTCGGGTCACAAACCTTTAGGACGGAATCGACAGCCATCGGGCCCAGAAGTCCGGAGTGCTGGGACACGATCTTGGACGAAAGCGAAGTAGAAGCGGCTTGGAGGAGGGTAGAACGATCGGAGAGGTTGATAGGACGGGACATGTTGTGGAGGATCTCGACGGCAGCACCGGCGGCTCTCTGGAAAGACTCCGCGATGACAGTGGGGTGAAGGCCCTTGCCTAGCAACTTTTCGGCAGCGCCGAGCAGACTGCCAGCAATGACAACCACTGATGTCGTTCCATCACCAGCTTCGACATCCTGCGCCGCACTCAGGTCGACAAGCATGCGCGCAGCGGGGTGCATCACGCTCATATCCTTCAACATGGTGTTTCCATCGTTTGTCTGCGGTGGTCAGTTGTGGCTTCCGATATCTTCAGGTTGAATTGGGCTGCATACGATGATAGTCCGTCCCTTGGCCGTTTGGATCTGGAGAGTTATTAGCATACTGATAGAAGGAAAACCTGAGATGAACTCACCATCTTATCCATACCCCTGGGTCCCAACGACTATATTCCTGTTAGCCCCTCATCTATATATCTGCGATCGTTTGAGCAAGCGTACTGTTCGAATGGCATCGGAGACAGCTATGATACCGTTAGCATAGGCAACTTTAACATCATGAGAATATACACACCCCGAGCAGCGAGAATGTTAGAGGCCCGCACGGCCATCGGCTTCTCCTTGTCCTGCATGCAATCAGAAATCAGTGGCCCACACACATCGTTTTGAGGCCTCGCACCTTGAAGGAGTTGTTGCCGCCGGCTCCCTGTGCTAGTACGGAGGCCATTTTGAAAATCGATATTCAAAATTAACCTTTAAAATGAGTGAAAGGAGATAGTTGAGTTGTTGTGGTGGAGGACACACAGGAAATTCTGCGAGGTTCTGGGGCGGTGATGAAGCTTGGCACCTGATTAGTGAGTCTAGCTCGACCACCGCAGCTCTACATCACCGTCCTTTGCTCTCCCCATACCCAACCTATCTATCTTATTTTCAACTTGACACCGCTTTGAGATCACGTCGAATTTGTCCCTCCTGCATATACATCTTCGATTTCATTGTTTCCTCAGACTCTCCCTTAACTCGGCCTTGGGCTGTCAACACCTTTCATCATGCCTAGCGCCACAGGTGAGAACTGGGAGAAGTTCAAGAAGAACTACGCAGACGATGAGGAACCAGAGAAGAAGATTACGCCCCTTACAGACGAGTGAGTTCCCGGCCTATGTCGATTCAGTCTACACAAAGCGCGATGGCAATGATTGACACGTCCTATCACAGTGACATCGCAGTACTCAAGACCTACGGCGCCGCACCTTACGCAAATGCCCTGAAGAAGCTCGAGAAGGATATCAAGGAAAAGCAAAACAGCGTGAATGAGAAGATCGGCGTTAAGGTGATAACTTATCCAGCTCTTTCGGCCCTTTGAACAACTCGAGCTTACGTCTTGCCAGGAATCTGACACCGGTTTGGCGCCTCCACACCTTTGGGATGTTGCCGCCGATCGACAACGCATGGCGGAGGAACAGCCGCTACAGGTCGCGAGGTGCACAAAGATTATCCAGGATGAGAAGGACTCGGACAAGAGCAAATACGTGATCAACGTCAAGCAAATTGCCAAGTTCGTTGTCAACCTCGGAGAGCGCGTTAGTCCGACAGATATCGAGGAAGGCATGAGAGTTGGGTAAGTCATCTGGTGGATTATATGTCATTTCTATGTACTGACTAGGCTTCGCAGCGTCGACCGTAATAAGTACCAGATCATGCTGCCCTTGCCTCCAAAGATCGACCCCAGCGTGACAATGATGACTGTCGAAGATAAGCCTGATGTGACCTACGGTGATGTTGGCGGATGCAAAGAACAAATCGAGAAGCTACGAGAAGTAGTTGAAATGCCACTGCTATCGCCAGAACGCTTCGTGAATCTCGGTATCGACCCACCCAAGGGTGCTCTGCTCTATGGACCCCCAGGAACCGGAAAGACCCTTTGTGCCCGTGCAGTTGCCAACCGAACGGATGCTACTTTTATCCGTGTCATTGGTAGTGAACTGGTACAGAAGTACGTTGGTGAGGGTGCTCGGATGGTCCGTGAACTATTCGAGATGGCCCGTACCAAGAAGGCATGCATTATTTTCTTCGACGAAATTGATGCCGTTGGTGGTGCACGTTTTGATGATGGTGCTGGTGGAGACAACGAGGTGCAGCGAACCATGCTGGAACTGATCACACAGCTGGATGGATTCGATTCTCGTGGTAACATCAAGGTCATGTTCGCTACCAATCGTCCGTCCACACTTGACCCAGCCCTGATGCGTCCCGGCCGTATCGATCGTAAGATCGAATTCTCACTGCCGGATGTCGAGGGTCGTGCCAACATTCTCCGGATCCATGCCAAGAGCATGTCTGTCGAGCGAGACATCCGTTGGGAATTGATCTCGCGATTGTGTCCCAATGCTACAGGTGCCGAACTTCGCAGTGTTGCAACTGAGGCGGGCATGTTTGCTATTCGGGCCCGCCGTAAGGTGGCTACCGAGAAGGACTTCTTGGCCTCTGTCGAGAAGGTGATTAAGGGCAACCTTAAGTTCAACTCGACGGCGACATATATGCAGTACAACTAGAAATTCCGACTCACTTGCATTATGGATGGGATGTACGATCACTATTGTCTTGTTACGTGGGAGTTTTTTCCTGGTCAATGCAATATAATTTCAGCCTGTTACTACCAATACCAGTCTGTAGTCCCTGTATACTTCCTGATTTGGCCGGAACGCACACGGCTTGTCATGTGACTCTAGCTAGTAATACCGAGTCACATGACTATCTAATTTATACCTACCGCAATGATTAAGAGGGCGATATCTAGCAATTGCACGTCATTTTACTAGGAAAAGTGGGACTAAAATAAGAAAAGATAACCAGATATAGATCCCAGATCCCGTGATATGACGCTGTACCGTATACTTCCGGCAGCTGTGTTGGCCGGCAAAATGGAATATCACACCTCGATAGTGGATACTTCCCAATTGGCCAATCACGGGCAACCGGCTGCCCGAGGTTGATTTTCATTGCGCAGCTGTTGATTGGCAGATTTGGCCCGGTCCTCCCCGTCGGCAACTGGGAGAATGATTATGTCAGCGTGAAACTGTTCAACCGTAACCCGAGTCCAGATGAAAGTGTCGTCCTGGAAGGAGTTCGCTATTCCACAATCTCCCCTCTTTGTTAAGCCTGTCACCGACCCTCGGTGTCCTGCGATTATTTCGGTTCATTCAGGGAAACCCAATTCTCATTTGATCCGCCACTATGAGCTCCATGAGCATGCGGAGTCTAGCTCCTGCTTCCAAGGTCAGTAGCCATGCAACGATTTTCAGCCCATTCGCAACGGCCATGACATACTCATACGGTTCTCTAGGTTTCCTCCATTTTGAGAAACCAGAGACGTCTCTTCTCATCTTCAAAGCCCGCAGGTACGCATTAGACTACCCAACCCATGAACGCACCGTCACTAACTGCGCCAGCCCGGATATGGTCCAACCAGCCTTTGCGCGCTAAGGAGTCTAGTGGCTACCTGAGTGACAAGTACCCTATCATTGTAAGAACTACTACTCACAGGCGATGGATTGAGTCTAACATGCGCAGGATCACGAGTACGATGCCGTCGTTGTCGGTGCCGGAGGTGCCGGTTTGCGCGCTGCTTTCGGTTTGGCTGAAGCTGGATTCAAGACTGCTTGTGTTTCCAAGCTGTTCCCTACGAGAAGTCACACTGTCGCTGCCCAGGGTGGTATTAACGCTGCCCTTGGAAAGTAGGTTTTCACCGCAAGCACTGAAAGGTAGCGAATTGAGTCTAACTGAATTTTAGCATGCACCCGGATGACTGGAGATGGCACATGTACGATACCGTGAAGGGTTCTGATTGGCTTGGTGACCAGGATGCCATTCACTACATGACCCGCGAGGCTCCGGCCAGTGTTCGCGAGCTTGAAGGTTACGGTTGTCCCTTCTCGCGCACTGATGATGGACTTATTTACCAGCGTGCTTTCGGTGGTCAGTCCATTAATTACGGCAAGGGTGGTCAGGCTTACCGTACCGCTGCCGCTGCTGATCGTACTGGTCACGCTCTTCTGCACACTCTCTACGGACAGTCTCTCCGCCACCACACCAACTACTTCATTGAATTCTTCGCCCTCGACTTGCTGATGGAGGATGGTGTGTGCCGTGGTGTCATTGCCTACAACCAGGAGGATGGTACTCTGCACCGCTTCAAGGCCCACCACACTGTTCTTGCCACCGGTGGTTACGGACGAGCCTACTTCTCTTGTACCTCCGCGCACACTTGTACTGGTGACGGTATGGCCATGGTTTCTCGTGCTGGTCTCCCTAACCAGGATCTGGAATTCGTCCAGTTCCACCCTACTGGTATTTACGGTGCTGGTTGCCTGATCACCGAGGGCTCCCGTGGTGAGGGTGGTTACCTGATCAACTCCGAGGGTGAGCGTTTCATGGAGCGTTACGCTCCTACCGCCAAGGATCTTGCCTCCCGTGACGTTGTCTCTCGCTCTATGACTATGGAGATCCGTGAAGGCCGTGGTGTTGGTCCCGAGAAGGACCACCTCTACCTCCAGCTCAGCCACTTGCCCGCTGAGCTCCTGCACGAGCGTCTGCCCGGTATCTCCGAGACTGCCTCGATTTTCGCCGGTGTTGATGTCACCAAGCAGCCCATCCCCGTCCTTCCCACCGTCCACTACAACATGGGTGGTATCCCCACCAACCACACTGGTGAGGTTCTCAATGTTGATGAGAACGGCGTGGAGAAGCCTGTTCCCGGTCTGTTCGCCTGCGGTGAGGCCGCCTGTGTGTCTGTCCACGGTGCTAACCGCCTTGGTGCCAACTCCCTGCTTGATTTGGTTGTCTTCGGCCGCGCTGTGTCTCATCGTGTTCGTGACATTTCCAGCCCTGGCCAGCCCCACAAGCCTCTGGCAGCCGATGCTGGTGCTCAGTCTGTCAAGGACCTCGACCATGCCCGTAACGCTGATGGCCCCAAGTCGACTTTCGAAGTCCGCAACGCTATGCAGAAGGTCATGCAGACCGATGTCAGCGTTTTCCGTACCCAGTCTAGCTTGGACGAGGGTGTCGAGAAGATCAACAAGGTTGATCAGCTGTACGAACAGGTCGGCACCAAGGACCGCAGCATGATCTGGAACTCCGACTTGGTGGAGACTCTTGAGCTCCGCAACCTGCTCACTTGCGCGTACGTAACTCTGAATCACTGATCTAGGATCGCTTGCTAACATTAGATCTCACAGTACCCAAACCGCCGCTTCTGCTGCAGCTCGTAAGGAGTCTCGTGGTGCTCACGCTCGCGAGGACTACCCCGATCGTAATGACGACCACTGGATGAAGCACACTCTCTCCTGGCAGAAGGTTCCCCACGGCGAGGTCAAGCTGGGCTACCGTCCCGTTCAGTCTCACACCTTGGATGAGTCGGAGTGCAAGTCTGTTCCTCCTTTCAAGCGTGTCTACTAAGCTCGCTATTTTGGATACGACCCGCAGAGAATAGGAGGATACCACGGAGTTGTTTCAGATGGGCCCTATCGACGCCTCCCAGCCTCGTAGTTTCGATATGGAACTAGGGCTTGTGGCGTCACCAGGCCCCCATTTCAAGGGGAAATATCTATGAAAAAGACCTTTTTTTTTTGTTGACTGTGTTACTTACCATCCTGTATAGCCATATTGTTTTCCTTTATCTTAACAGGCGAAGAGTTGGTTGCTGAGTGCTTTTTCCCTCTGTTTGTCTCATATGATTTGATTTATTACTTCTTAATGCCTTTCTGTGCCCATCTTAGGTTCTTATTGTAGTTTTCTCGTCGCATACCAAGACTCCGGTTCATTGTTTGATCTGCGAAAAAGCCCGGGGGTCAACCCCTGGCCTGTCAACAAAGAAACCGAACACCTCTTCGAGCCTTTGGAACCTTGTTGATTATACGACTGATTTCTTGCTAATTTTCTAGATTCTGCGATTATTTATCACCGTATTATCCAACCCTGCGCCAAAGAGACGAGTCTACTGCACTAAAGAGAACCGAACTCTGCTGCGCAGGAGCTGGAGAACCAACCCCATTGGTGACAAACATACAAGGATCTATAATTGGCATGGCAATGCCACCCCGCACCAACAAAGGAACCCTTTCTCGGCTTCTTTCAGAAAACACGGTCGTGGTCTCCATTCGAAGTTCATGAATGCCGCTTGCAAGATTAATTGTCGGGGCATAGCCCATTTGACCTATCATTTCTAGCAGATTCTCAAATATCGGTGTAAGGACGATATCTCTCGCTTCCAGTCGTTCAAGCTTGTGCTATCCAGCGTAATTGCTGTGTCTTGCGATTCGATCGGGTTGTCTTGAGATTCGACGAATGAGACTTGATCTTGAAGGTATTCGGCATGGAGTCTCACGAGTTCCTCTGGTCTCTTCTCCCTCGAGACGACACTACTTGCACCGGGTCTAAGCTGTGGTATGTCTGCACGGCAGGCAGCTTTCGTGGATGCTGCTCAAGTGATCCATGTACGACGGGTAGTTGTCCGGACGACGACACACTCTCATCGACCTCTGGGGTGTCCAGTGTGACGGCGAAAACCACCACTGCTTCCCCTACGTCCACTTTGTCGGAAGCTACCGTCTTGTCGACAGCCCCTTCTGTTACTTCAAATACATCAACAGGTTCGGAGACACCCACATCCTCAGTAACACCGCCACTTTCTACAAGCTCTGACACATCCACGACCACAGGACCTACAGGTGTTACTGCTAGCGCATCTCCATCCAGTACCTCATCCAATACTGCAGGTGCCACATCCTCAAACCTGGGCGCAATCATCGGCGGTGTTGTCGGAGGAGTTGCAGTCTTAGTCATATGTGCCATTCTGCTTTTCTGTTGCTGTCGCCGCAAGAGAAAACATGGGAAACGCGAGGGCACAACCCTTGTCTCATGGTACAAAGATCGAGGAACTGCATCCGAACTGAAAGGCCCGCTATCGCCATCAGACAGCGAAGCACATAGTAAGCAGAATCACACCCCACGACTAACCAGCCTCATTGAGGCAACGGAACATTTTCACTGATACAAGCCATTGCATTGCATCGATAGACTCATCGAGCACCGCCTCCCCATTCACAGATAACACACAGACAAGCATGATCCTCACCCCAGACCTAGCACTAGAGTCATCCGCAACAAGCCTCATCTCACACTCACCCCGCAAAACACCCATCCCGCCAACCCAACCGCACTCAAACGAGCTCTTCGCTTCAATCCCTCCCCGTCAGGGATTCACCCCCGAGCTCCCAGACACAGGCTTCCACCGCCTGCGCGCCGAACTAGCCTCGCACTCCCAGAGCGAGCTAATCAACGTACCCCTCCAACAACGACAGCCACAGCTGCCCAATACCAAGTCATGGACCAGTCCACGGGCCTGGGAATCGCCCGCCTTGGCCTCTATACCCAGTTCACGCGCAAGCCCCGCAGGAGCAGCCGACACCGGCAGCGGCCACAGCCACAGCAACAGCGCCAGCGGTAGTCAGGCTGGACGGGTCGTCACTGCCGAGGGGGTTGTTCTCGGCGCGAATCTAGACCGATACTCTAACGGTATGGAAATTGGAGAGTCTGGGTCTGGGTCTCAGGCGCAGGGCGAACGGGGGAGAACGGCGGAGCGCGGTGGGACGGATCATGTTATGAGTTTTATGCAGTATGCTGGGGATCGCGGAGGGACTGGACTGGGAATCGAAACAGGGGGCCTTACTTCTAATTCCCGGGGACGGGGGAGTAATGCCTCTAGGCCTGCGGAGCGCGGTTCAATAGATGATATTGTGGCTGCCGAGGGTCATGTTGATTTCCCGCCTGCTTATGAGGCGGCACAGGGAGTCCCTGGGCATGATATTAAGTCTCCGTCTGGGAGGATGGGTATGAGCTCGAGAGGAGTTTGAGGGTTGGTTTTTGGGCTTGATCTTGATTTTCGGGATAATGTTGGTCATTTCTATGTTAGGGTTGGAGTCCCGGCTTAATGGGTTGAGATTTGAATGGTCCGGTATGTTGTATGATATCCCTCCTTTATTAGCAGCACATAATGTCACTCTTTTATTTTAGACACCTAAACAAGTCAAATCATATATTCATTTTAGTCTAACCGAAAGCCTAAGATTTATTTTCTGTCATATATCGTACCAAAAGATTCTACAGTAACTTCTTCAGCACGGCGGTCTGCTCGAGAACCGCGCGCTTGCTAGTTCCGCCAATGGCATCCTTCAACTCGACGGCACGCTCGTAGTCAAGGCAAGTCTGGACATCCGCGTCGAAGCGGGCGTCGACTTCCTGGAGCTGCGCCAGAGAGAGGGTGTCCATGGGGACATTGGTGTTCTCAGCCAGGGCAACGACACGGCCGGAAATGTGGTGTCCCTCGCGGAAAGGCACGCCCTTGCGGACCAGGTAGTCGGCAATTTCGGTAGCCAGCATCTCCGGGGCCAGGGCGGCGATCATCTTCTCTGGGATGACGGTGAGCGTGGAGAGCACACCGGTTGCGATCTGGATGCTGTCGCTGACAGTCTTGACGTGGTCGAGCAAGGGCTCGACACTCTCCTGCAGATCCTTGTTGTAGGTAGTGGGCAGACCCTTGATTGTGCACATCAGGCCGGCCATCTGGCCGAAAGCACGGCCAGACTTACCGCGGAGCAGCTCCAGGCTGTCTAATGGGGAACATGTTAGTACGCTGCTTCATAGTACATGAATGAACTCAAACTTACCTGCGTTCTTCTTCTGGGGCATGAGCGACGATCCAGTCGAGTAGGCATCCGACAGACGGACAAAGCCGAATTCCAGACTGCTGTATATGATCAGATCCTCGGCCCAGCGGGAGATCTTGAGCATGAACGAGCTACCCCACTGCATAGTCTCCATGGCGAAATCGCGATCCGCAACCGCGTTCATGGAGTTGTACAGCAAGCCATCGAAGCCAAGCTCCTTGGCCATAGCCTCGCGATCAATGTTGAAGCAGTTACCAGCCAGGGCACCGGTACCGAGGGGGCTCTTGTTGACGCGACGGATCACCTCGCGGAGACGCTCCAGCTCACTAGCAAAGGCAGTGGCATGCGACAGGATCCAGTGGGACCAGCGGACCGGCTGGGCCTTCTGCAGGTGGGTGTAGCCGGGCATGAGATAGGCGATATCGTTCTCGGCGCGAGCAATGGAGACCTTGATCAGATTGATCAGGTGGGCCTCGATCAGACGGAGCTCGTCGCGGAGCCACAGGCGCATGTCCGTGGCGATCTGCTCGTTACGCGACCGACCGGTGTGCAGCTTGCCGCCGATTTCCTTGCCGATGATCTCGCCGAGACGGCGCTCATTGGCGGTGTGGATGTCCTCGTCGTTCTCCTTGGCCACGAATGTGTTTGTTCGCCATTCCTCGGCGACTTGCTTGAACCCACGCTCGATCTCGGCGAACTCCTGCGGTGTGAGGATGCCGGACTTGGTGTTGGCGCGGGCGAAGGCAATTGAGCCGGCAATATCTTGCTTCCAGAATATGCGGTCGTAGGGGAGGGACGTGTTGTACTGCACCATGAGGGGATCAAGGCCCTCTGTTTTTTGTATGAGTCAGTGGGCTTTTTTGGTGGGATGGAGGGGTTGTGGTACTCACGGGTGAAGCGGCCTCCCCAGAGCATGTTCTCAGCGACGCCTTTGGGATTACTCATTTTGAAAGGACGGAGATTGGTCAATGGCTTGGAAATGAAGGAAAATAGAGAAATTCGAAGTGAAGTTCCCCCGTGTATCTCGTGGAATCACCCGATCAGCCGCTAAACCTAATTGGGAATATCTGGGGACGATGTTTACGGTGAGTCAACTGTTCGTTGCAACATAACTATGCAGATTTTAGGATATTAGGACTTTACCTAGAATCAATTGACATGCAGATATCAGAGAATTATAATTACTTCTAAATCTGTCACCTATGCTAGAATCCAATAGCTATCTCTAGATAGATAAGGGTAAAGATATGTAAACCCATGCCTACCATCCATTATATATATCTTCCGCTCACATAGACAACCCAAGATGAAAACGCTAATCAAGCAACTCAATGACAGTCCAAGTGACAGTGGTCAAGACCTGACCCCCAATCTTCTCCATAACCCTCCGACTCGCGGAATTATACCCAGCTACATCAGTATGCGCCCAAGCTCCAACACATTCTCGAGTCTGACTATCCTCCAAGTTAAGACTTCCAGCCCCAAAAAGACCATCTACTGACATTCCACGACGCATAACAGCTTTAGACAATGTAGCCGCAAGGCCACGACCGCGATGCTCGGGTTCAACATGCAATGTCGCCAGCGCTCCATCCACACCCAAGAATCCCCACGCAATAGGCCTTTCATCAGCATCGGCATCACTAGGGCCATCAAAATAAACCGCCATACCGGGCATTGTAGATAGCTGTGTCCTCGGCCTGGGGATGTGCGTCCGACTCTGAACAAGATCTAGATGCTTACTCAGAACACCCTCCCTCCCCTGTCTATCATGGAACCTATAGCCGGATGGGAGGGACAGATCGGCGCACGGCAGATCTGCAGATCTTCCAGAGTCTGCATCGGGGCTGAACTCTGATCTCCGGAAGAAGTACTTGTAATAAGGCGGATCGTCGAAGCGATGGACCCGAATACAGGGTATCGGGTCAGATAGGGTGTAGGAGCCTGATCGCTGCAGGAGACAGAATAGACCTGTATGAAGGGCACCGATGAGGAAGGCGTGTGGGTCTGGGGCGGCAATCAGGGGAACACTACTACTATTATTGGTAGTAGTGTTTGGGGTCACGGGGGACGTCGACACGGGAGGAGAGTCAGTTTCCGCAGATGTGGCTTGTGCCAAATATGACAGGTAGGGTGGCAGCAGGTTGATCTTGACATATGACAGCAAATCCAATAGCTGGGCGCGGGCCAAGGCTAGGACGGGCGGGTTGGCGGAAAAGGTGGACACAATGGACTTGGTGGTGTTGATGTCAGGGTCGACGCCGAAATGATTACCATTTTTGGTTCGGTTATTATTGGATCCAGAGTCCACATTTAATATCTCCGATTTCGTGGCTTTGAGACTATCGCCGACAGTGGCGATCGGCGGAATTGACGTGTGCTCCGCTTCGAGGCTGGAGTAGATGAACATTTGTGTTGTGCGGCCGGCAAAGAGATCCACCCGCGCAGCCAGCCACGGCTGTCCAGGCTCAGGGGTCGAACCAGGTGGAAAAGTCGCCAGGATGTGGGCAGTCTCGTGCGGATACCCGATTCCATGTTGGATTCGCCGGAGCAGCGTGGTGGAATACGGCAGTTCAGATATGAGTGCCGGGATTATGGTGGCTGCAGCATGCTCGTAGATGCATGTCGATGCCATCGCGACGTACCAGGTACCCGGGACCCTGGCTTAGATCTCTACACGAGTTGAAGCGAACTTGCAGAAGAGACTATCCTCGATTCGATCACGAAGTGACAGGTTGACACCTGACATGACGGTGAGTCAGAGGTGGATAACATGGCTTGAGCCCTAACTGAGTCTGGTTAGTTACATCTCAGAATATTCTTTTCCTTTTTGTGAGAGTCACGGACGCCCGGAGTCGAATTTTATTAAATTAATATTTGGGCTCGCCGAGTTTAAGTATTTGTCACTCTGGTCTGTGCCTGTGGCGGTGCACTATCGATTATGACGCAGGCCATCTGCACTTTATTTACTTTATTTTTGACATGCTTGTGATGATCTGCATTCCTATGGGGAAAAAGCTATCCCTACGGAGCATGGCATAGAAAATGGAGAAAAAGTACCTTTTGTCATTATACTCAGTGTATTGGGCCATCACAAGCACTATGTAATTTTTTTGTAACGAGAGACATAAGAAAAAAACTAAAAGAGAAGAATAGGAAATTCGTGCCTCATCATCGCACTATCCTACCAGGGACTGCGCGCTCCAACCATCCAATCCTCCATTGCCAGCCATTCACTCCACCGCGTCTCGGCCACTCGAATTTCATCCTCCGAGGGGTCACGCAGGGGCCGCAAGAAGGGAGTTTCTTCATCTGGAGAAATGTCGTAAGCAGTCTTGGTAGCTGCCCACCCACTGCTTTTCGCTGTGAACATATAGTTCACCCTTTCTTGCTTGTAGATACAGCCCACGCCAGCCTCCCAGTCACCACCGAAGAAGCCTTGCATAACAGCCGGGGAGTCTTGCGCAGTGACGATCAATCGTCTGATATATGGTCGCAGCGAAATAAAGGGCATTGATGTGGATTCCACCGGTGCGCTGGACTCAGGTCGCTGACATGGTAGTCGAATGTTGATGAACGCGGCAATGGATTGCACTTGAGGTGTATGCTGGCTGTAGTCGACGAAATGTTGAACACAATTCTTATAGTGAGGGAACCAGCCCGTATGGTCCACGCGACCAAACTCGGCATCGCTCAACACGGACTGCGTCTCTGGGTTCATTCCCTCGTCGTGGGAGCGTTCGCGCCTATCGGGGATGCGTTCAGCGTCTCGTTCGACGGATCCTGGAACAAAGGCGCAAGGTCTCAGAATACGGGTCATGGTGTAACCGGCGCAACGGGCAAGACCGGGGTAGGGGAGGTGAGGGGAAAAAGGAACTCACTTTGGGCGTTTTGTTGAGAATAAGGATCGCGCATGTCCATGTGCTGAGAGTTTTCCCAGCACTCTCTTCCAGAACCCTGCATTCTCAGTGACATGTTCGACAGTCGACATGTGTTGATATAGTATGCGCAATAGGAAGAAGGTCTCAAACGAAAGGTGGATTTAGACTTGGGGAATGGTTCATGATTCTGGGGGAGACGAACGCCTTATAGGTTCGCGACCCAGCGGACGGGGAAGACCGAGCCATGAAGGGTGCCCAAAATCGATAAGTGGTGAAGATCAAGGGCGGACTAGTTCGGGTTTCCGAGGTGAAGCAGGGTGGAGTGGATCTGGGAAGCTATCGAACAAAAACCAAGCTTGAGCCACAGATGCGGTCACTAGCCACGGTGAGCCACGGTAAGCCGCTGTTTGAGCCACGGTGAGACCGAGGATGTGGCTCGTTCGCTTGTCCACAAATAGCAAGGGGTGTGTGGCTGTGTCCCGACCCGACAATGGACTTGTCCGCTAGGCCCGAAGAGGCAGTTCGCAACGCCGATCTAGATCTCTTCTGGCGTAGTCGCGTCAATAGTTCAATATATTCGGGGGCTAGTCTTTCGCACTATCTCGCCCTAGATCACCTTGAAATGATTTGGAAAACCTTACCAACTAGCGGAAGATCAGTGATCTCATTAGTCTTTTACTATGCTCGCTTAGAGACTGTCTTGAGTTGGTGACCTGTGCGACATGGCGTGAGGCCCACTTCTATTTGAAAAGAATGAAATCATCTTGACATTATCACAGTCGACTACCGGATCGGTTCGGGTGGATCTGAATCTCATATCACATTCAGGAATCGATGATATGGTTCCCCCCCGCTGGACCACATGTTCATGGCGTGAAGAGTAGAACAGAAACGTGGATGCAAAAAGACCAATATGCAAGGGGACGCCAAGGAGAACGAGATGACACGATTCGTGGTCTGCAGGGATCCTGCACTGGAATCCTCGTATCCAGCCTTTCCCTCATCGGGGACTCCGATCGGCCCTAACGCTTAGGCTTCTTCGTGGCAGCCAATGAAAAGAACTCGTGTACGTTTCGGTGGAGACCATCCCAACCCGGGTTCCCGGGTGTCAGCAAATGCTATCTCGAAGATGTATAGGACCGCAAACTAGGCGATCAGATGCGGATCTTGACGTCTTAATTTCCCCCGCTTCCAAATCTTGCTGCGGCTGAGCCTTTCCGATACATTTAAATGCAGCCGGCTTCGCTTCTGGTGAGACCTGCATCTCAACATTCAGATTTGAACCAGGTTGATCGTCATCTTGCATTGAACGATATCACACACACAATACCATCAATATGAGTTATAAAACCAACTATGAGCTCTACGTGAGTATGAACCCTCTTACTTCTGTCAACCAGTCAACTTATACATTTCCAGTCTCGTGGAAGCATTGATAGCAGACGGTCACCACCACCGTCAGATGAGCTGCTCTCACCGTTAGCAGCGCTCTATCCGCATGTTGCCGCCCTGCAGCCACAGTACAATCCCAGCAACTGCACCTTCACCGGTTACCGAGACACGGGCTATTGGGCTGCAGCCTACACTACACAGCCGGTGGATGATACCTCCATATCCATGCGTCGCAGTGGTAAGTTTAATCCTGTCTTTTCTTCTTCGGTCGGATTTAGTTCTAACATTCTCCAGATGGTCGACCATGTCGATTTGTTTCTAAGATACGCCGACTCCTCAGTCGAGACGATTTAAAATATCGTCGAGGATCGAGGGCGACAGCACGAACTGCATGAACTACATCTTTTCTTTTTTTTCTCGGTGATTTACTTGAGAACACACACGACCAACGATTCACTTCTCAGCATCTTATTCTCTTTTCTTCGAGGCTACTCGATTTTGAGCCACATTCTGCATCAAGGCTCTAGCGAGCACGACTTCGCATCCATTTCTTTTGTTTGATCTATTTTCATTCTCGGAGGCGCATTTTTCTTCCTCTCGGTTTTTGGCAAGCGACATCATAGCGGGGAGTTCTTCGGCACACATTAGCCACAGGCCTAAATTGGGGGCTACATATTTTCTATTCTTGTCACATCATTTTGTGGATATATTTTATGTCAAATGTATATAAAGGCAGATTTTGCCTACAACATACATGCATCTATCAAAGGACCAATCACAGTCCACTTTTTACCGAATATATCCACTGTAGCCTGATTCGAAACTGCCGACGTTGTACGGAGATCTCCGTAGAATCCTAAATATCGGTCAAGGTTGTTCGCTTGAAAACGCACGTTTTAAGCCGAGAGACCCCCATTCTCCACTATCAGGCTGATTCAGGCTGATTCAGGCAGTTACCAAGAAAAGCCACATGCCAGCCTTGGAAGCAAGGCACTAACGCAATGACGACATGACTAGAATGCGTGGTACTATTTGCTTTTTCTAGAACGATAGCCTCATGGCTCAATCGAACTGATCGCCAAGGGTGTAACCACGCCTAACTCCGATCACTTGCAGCAGGTCCCAGTAGTATGTGCCGATCACTTCAACATTAACATTGATTATCACCTTGGCAAATGATCGGCGAGCTCCACACACATATGGAGTTTTAGCCTCACTTATAATTACAGCCCTGGAGCCTTGGAATCGGATGATGATTATTATTAATTATATTCGCAGACCTAGTCAGGTCAATAGTGATATAATCGTACGTATCAGATATCACAATTCCAATACCGAAATAGCTTATCGCTCAGACACGAGATGCTTCCTGCAGAGCCGTATACAAAGTTTCAGGGGTGACACAACCTCTGCCTGTGCATTTACTGCTAGGAATGGAAACTCAGGACCGGACGTTTCAAGACTAAGGGCCGACCCGCGACGATCATATGGTTGACCCATCTATGTTCCCCCCGCACAGTATTTGAAATATGGAACCTAACGCCTGCTTTTTGGGAGGTTTATGTTACATGGTCTTTGGATTTGGGGGTGTAACGTTGCGCTGCGCGCATTGGCTATCTTTTCTTCCATATTTGCTTTTTGGTCCTGATTATCTTGCGCTAGGGGCGGCAGACAGAATATTGCATTGCGTTAGGATGAGAATAAATATGGCAACAGTACTCCGTATATCCCTGTTACCTGAAGGAATTGAAGGAGAAATATGCCAGGACAAAGGCCATTGAAGTCATGGATTATTGAAACAAGCTCATAGAGCAGGGGTTATTGGTATCCTCGACTGTTCTATGGCAAGGAGAAGATACTCGATCTGGCCTGCAATATACAGTTCCTGAAGCAAGGGGTAATGAAGGTTCGTCGATCAACCTCGGGTGATTGCCACGAGATCAGAATAATAAAACAATAAGTTCTAGATCGAACTCATTGCCCAATGACGTCTTTGTCCTCAATAATGGTTTGCTGCAGATGTTTAAGATTGCACGATCCCTGCGCCACACTTCCTTCAACCATGCTATCGAAGTAAATAGTCGGGTTCTCGCGCTAGAAGGATCCGAGAGCGAAACAATAGAAAGATTAGCAATTGCCTTTGCTATGACTAGCTTGGATAGGTGCATAGAATTGGGTTCCTAATCATACCCCTTTTTCGCATCTCTTTTTTGGTCCCAAGAAGAACTCAACTCATGAGATACCCATCATGTAACGCAACATGATCAAACTAGTATGCGCCATCGAAAGCCACAATCCAGATACCTCACTACAAGAAACATAAATGTCATGATTTGCTTTTCATAAATTGCTACCTTCTCAAGTCCCGGACTATTTTAAGAATGCAAATTACGATTGCTGAAACAACACAGATTTTAAACAAAGGCCAAAACTGCGGTAACGAGTCATGACTAGCAAACCATGTTAGTTGTCTAGTGACTAGCTGGTCGCAATAGGATACAACGTTTACCTCTCACGATAGGAACTCGGTAGAAATCCAGCCTCCCGTTCTGCTTCCAGCCTGAGAGACTCATCCTCTCTCCAGTCTATTGATGTTTCATGGAGCCCGGATATTGCGTCATGATCTTCGTGTTCGGATCTCGGAAGAACGGTTACTGAAGCTGCATTGATTGGTGATTGTTGTACAATAGTCTTAATCGTCTGAATCGTAGCTTGGAGGGTGTTGTCAGGCCCGGAAATCTGCGGCCGAACGCCTATGGTGGCGCTCGTAGCTAGCAAGCCGAGAAGGAGTACGAGGAATGTGGTAAATAACGGTTGAAAGAGCATTATGTTCTGCGGTAAAACCGGGGGGCCCGTGGAGGGGTTTGGTTCTTGAAGTCCAACTTGCGATGGATAAGTGCCCACGTCCGAAGAAACGGGTTTCTGGGGTGTTAGTTGGTTATATGTCGCTTTCCAAGGTTATTTTGAGTTTTGATCTAACTCGCTAGGCCAATGTCAGATCGACATTTGACGGCCATGAGGAGGCCCTCTTGGCGCTTATTGGGTGATAACGTATGCCGTGGCTGAGTGGTCTTGGCACGGGGAGTTAAGCCTTTATCTTCATATCTCCGAGATAATAACAACCGTACTCCGTAGAACCTGCCCTACGAGGCGGATATATTGGAAGTCCGGATGTACGCTTCCAAGCTTTGCCATTTTCCCTTATGTCATGCCTCCACTTGCCAAGAAGCATTGTCTTGGATGTTTCTTGGAAGCACCTCATCTTACAATGAGCCATGCAAGTGTACAACATATATCTCTACTCACAGGGCCTAGACTGATCAGTCCTTAGTTCTAACTAGAACTAGGATGATGTAAGCTGCTGACGCGCTGAATCCACTCTAGGCGTACGCATGTCACAAGATCAAGTCAAATTCGTAGCTATGGATCCATTGCGCGGCTATTGTCGTCCGCACTTTGGCAATGTGGACTAAGTCCAATTCGAACAGTTAGTCACCATTCGACTAAAGCGATGGATGTGGTAGTCAACATAATTGTGGAAATAGAGAATGTGTCACGAAATATACATGCTTCACGAAAACTGGAAAAGTTGATAGAACCTGGAACTGCTATCCGTGTAATCCGGTTTCATGTTATTATCTAAGATGGTTACATATCTTCAGTAAATGGTCTACATTCTCAGAGACTACGAGAACAGTTCAACTTTCATGGGATTCAATGGAAACAACGTGTCCTATGCTCTATCCAAGACTCGCGAATGGATGCCAAACACGAATGCCCCCAATGCTCCTTGCTGATGTAGAATAATGACGAAACGGCACTGATGACGCCGACTGTACAGGAAGAAAGAAAAACCAACAGAAAACAGGGCTGGACCTGATGAGGCCGTACAAACAGAGAAGCAATGGGCAGTGTCTATACGTCCAGCCTACACCTCCTGGATGTAGTTCGCCGGAACGCTCTTCGTAACACCACCCCGTTCGACGTCAGCCCATCCATCACCACTATCCCGGTTGATAAGAACAAAGCGGTCACCCTCTAACATATTCCACTCCATATCACTGCGAGCTTCGTATTCGTACAATGCCTCGACATACTGCAACTTCTTGGCTCCTCGTCTGGGCGCGACGGCTGGTCCTACACGCTTGGGTGCAGCGCTTCCCGCCAGGGATGCTGATGAATTGGAGTACGTTGACCCAGGTCGCTCAGGCAGGCTGGAAGAGGATGGCACGGGGGATGGTGTTGGGGCGGCTTCGACATATGCGGCCGGAACGAGTCCTTCATTGCCTCCGGAGCGCACACGCAGCCATCCAGAACCATCTGTACAATTGTTAATAGATATGAGTGTAAACGATAGGACAAGACATACCATCTGGTTGGAGGATCACCACTTCGTCCCCCTCTTCCACGCTGACCTCATCTGAGCCGCCGGCTTGATACGCGTACAGCATCTTACCTCGTGGCTCTTTGGATTTCGAGCCCGAGTCGCTCGGCGGAGGTGCAGCCATGTATGCTGTTGGAGGGGGTGCTAGCACCCGGTTCCTCTTTGCAGCGACAGTTGGCTTTGGCTTTGTCTCCGCAACGATAGCCGGAGGATCCTCTGCTGGGCTTTCTGCTGTGGACTGGGAAGCAATGTTCGATACCGACCGAGTTGTGCTGGCCGCATATCCCGAGCTAAGAGAAGTCATTGTATTCTGTCGCGTCAGGGACGGGGCGGTAGTGGAAGCTGTAGGGGTGCCAACATCCACAACAGGAATGGCGCCAGCCTGTTCCTGTCGCAAGGCCTTGAGTTTCTTCTTGTCTTCCTTGGTTTGCTCGCCCGGGCACTCCGCGGGCACCTTCATTTGACATTTACTATGGCAGGTGTAGCCACAATCCCTGCAATCAAAGCCCTTCGCGGACAGGCCCCAGATTCGCTCGCCACAAAGATCGCAATTGGTTGGAATCTTGAATGTCTGAGAGCGGAAATTGTGATTCTGGGCTCCCAGCGACAAATCTCCAGCCACCGCGATGATAGTCGCCGTTTCTACCTCGGCTGTGACCCATTTGCGATCAACCTCATGCAAAGATTCTTGTGTGAAGAAAATGGACCGCACGACATCTAACTCGTTTCGATTATCTTTGCCTTGTTGAATATTTTCCCGTATTTTCTTGCTTCCTTCGACCTCGCGCTTCTTCCGATCCGACTCAACTCGTAGTTCGCGGATTTGAGTCTTGCTTTTACTCAGGACGTTGCGCAGGAAGACCTTGGCTGGCTCATCGGCGACGATTGCAGCATCGTCGTGCCATACTGGACTCGGCTCAAATTCAAGGTTTGGAGGTTCTTGCGATTGAGTCACGTTGTGCTGGAGGAACATCAAGGAGTCCAGGCGCGGATTGTTGCGAGGAATTTCAACAAGAAGATTAGTCATGTGCTGCGTGCTATTTATAAGAGATGACTTTTCAAGCTGGGCGGCGAGCGACCACATCAAGTTCAATTTTGCGACTCGTGTTTCATTGAGATTTTGTAAACCCTGACCGGAAGTATGAGTACCATTGTCGATCCTAGGCAGGGGAGGATTCATCTTACATCGATCACTTCAGGGACATATTCATGGTAAAACTTCTCCTTGAGCTTATTGGTCACATTGATGCCGATGAGATAGAGGTTCTACCGCAAGTTAGCATCAGAACATGCAGCCTTCAGTTGAATGAGCCATGCCTTATAATTGTTCATCTCCAGTATCTGTTGTTGATATGCCGCTTGTGCTTTGCCCTTGCCATGATCAAAAGCGGTCTCCATTTTCTTTCTGCGAGATTCAACCTCCTGGCATGCGCCATCGTATTTGCCCTTCGCTTTTTTGAGATCGCCGTATGCTGCCTCCCGTTCCTTTTCTAACTTTCCATGGTAATCAACATGGCATTTGCGAATCTCTTCAAATTGGGTGGCAGCTTGTTTCAGAGGATCCGCCACCTGTACTACCAATTCTTGGGCAAACTTGTCTCGTTCGGCGGCGTGAGCTTCCACAGCGTTCAATTGTGTAGTCCATGTAGTGAGCGATGCGCTTTCGAGGGAGCCGGGGGTCAAGGTGGGAGTATCTCCTACACTCAATGGGCTGATCTTCTTCGACTTGCGGTCATAGTACTTCTTGCACAGGGCCGTTAACTTGGATGCGTATTCCTTCTCAATAGCACTGCGCTCGCGGTAGAATTGGTGTATCTCGTCTACCCACGATATACCATTCGATACCTGTGCAACATGTTTGCATTAGCTCCATTGCAAGCGCACATGGTGATCTGGGTTGGTTGCGGGGAACGATATCGGGACCATACCCAACTGTTAACTGGCTTGAAGGAATCCTAGATAAATTGACTCAGTTAGTTATGGATCTGCGACTTCACTATCCAGTATCGATACCTTTAACTCTGCTCCGAAATGCGGAGCTACATCTGCGGCCGCCATGGCTTGATTGAGATTCCAAGGCAGACGCGCATGGGATAGCGCGGAACTGGGAGACCGAACAATGAGACGGGGTTGCCGGTTATCAACAATTCTCGTGAATGAGCCACTTGTCTTAATATCAACCAAGTAGTTAATGTCTCCAAATAGGCCGTGTTCAATGGAGCTATTGAGGCCATTCAGATAGGAAGAATGACCTCAATGGCCAAGGCGGGGAGAAGACCGGTCCCTGTGACAATACCAAACATACACGTTGCTGGTAGTTAGTATGTGTCATGCCCTTCTATTACAATGTTTTACAATACCAGTACATATATTTCACTTTGACTCAATTCGGACTAGTTGCTTTCCTTCGGCGTCATCTGTTTTTGCGCTTCCATTCAGAGAGAGCTCTTGTTTTCTGGCGACGTGCTTGGGTTTTTGATTCTCTCCCCTTCTGAGTCCTGAACGCATCATCAGTTGTGACTCTCTTAACTTCAATCGTGGCCGCAGCCATTTTATTCCTTTCGAACTTTTCTTTACCCCACGATCACCCCTCCACCTTTCGTTCTCCAACTCTTTCTTGAGATACCCACCAAACTTTTACACAATGTCCGAGAATCCAGAGACTGTCCCTGCTGGAGGCTCTTTGGCTGACCGTGTCACCAAGCCTGAAGAATCGATTCCCACCGGTACGAGACGAGACCACGCCACCGTCGCTCATTACTCCAGTCCACACGACCGGCAAACGCGCTACCCCGGCTCATAGCTAATATCTTCTTTACTTTCACAGATCCCTCCAATGTCTCCACCATTCCTAAGGAGGATGGCGCCTCTGGACCTGCGCAGGGCTCGGCAGATCTCGAGGAGCCCGACTACACTGTCGCGGTGAAATTGAGTGACTTGCAAGCGGACCCCAACAATCCCCTGTATTCGGTCAAAAGCTTCGAAGACCTAGGCCTGCAAGTGCTACCCACTGATACGCATCCAAATGAGCATCTCACAGCTAACTTGATTGATATTCCAGGGATCCGCGCATTCTGAAAGGTCTCTCCACCATGAACTTCCGCAAGCCGTCCAAGGTCCAGGAGCGTGCTCTTCCCCTTCTGATGAGCAATCCTCCGAAGAATTTGGTTGGTCAGTCGCAGTCTGGTACCGGTAAAACCGCGGCCTTTGTCCTCAACATTCTTAGTCGTCTTGACCTCTCAACGGAGCAGTCGCAGATAACACCCCAAGCTCTGATTCTCGCTCCTACCCGTGAATTGGCTCGCCAGATTGTCGGAGTGATCCAGATTATGGGTCAGTTCCTTGAAGGTCTCATCATCGGAACTGCTGTTCCTGCTGATTCTAATGCTCGCCCGACGAAGATGGATTGTTCGGTTGTGGTTGGCACACCTGGTACTGTTCAAGATATGATCAAGAAGCGTGTCATGAACCCTACCGGTTTGAAGGTGCTTGTCCTGGATGAGGCGGATAACATGCTTGACCAGCAAGGCCTGGGAGACCAGTGCATTCGGGCAAAGGCGTAAGTATTAACCCAACCACTCAAGCACTGGGCTAATAGTTCCTCCTGGATAGTATGCTTCCCCGAAATGTTCAAATTGTCCTGTTCTCGGCGACCTTCCCCGCTCATGTCTACCGCTATGCGGGCAAGTTTGCTCCTGCCGCCAACGAGATTACGCTCCAACACGAGGAGTTGACTGTTGAGGGCATCAAACAACTCTACATGGATTGCAGCAGTGAGGAGGAAAAGTATCAGAACCTTGTCCAGCTTTATGGACTGCTCACTGTCGGATCCTCAATCATTTTCGTTCGGGTAAGTATTATCTCAGATTAAGATGGAATATTGCTGATCGCCGTACAGACCCGTGCCTCTGCCGTTGAGATCGAGAAGCGTATGGTTGCTGAGGGTCACACTGTCGCGTCGCTGACTGGTGGTGTCGAGGGATCCCAGCGTGACGCGGTGATTGATTCCTTCCGCAGCGGTGAGGCTAAGGTTCTCATCACAACCAATGTTCTCGCTCGTGGAATCGATGTCTCTACAGTTTCCTTGGTCGTCAACTACGTGAGTTCATTGTTCGTCTGCTTTCACGTCCGAACTAACCATTCTCGCACTCAGGATATTCCCGAGGAGTACTCTTCCGGTCAGCGCACCAACACACCCGACTACCAGACCTATCTGCACCGCATCGGTCGTACTGGCCGCTTTGGTCGCATTGGCGTGGCAATCTCATTTGTTTCCAACCGCAACGAGTGGGAGATGCTTCGCAAGATCCAAGAGCACTTCCAGTGCACCATCGACCGCATTGATACTAGCGACTGGGATGAAGTGGAGGAGATGATCAAGAAGACCATCAAGAATACCCGAGCTCAGGCTAACTTTGCCCAAAGCAACTAAATGTACGAAACGTCAGTGTCGGTGTCGGCGTCGATGTCATACAAACATTGACCGCTTCCTTCAATCTCAATTTTCTGGCGAATGATTTCACGTTTCATGCTTTGGAGAGTAACGAAATCTCTTCTTTTTTCGCGGGTCAATGGGGCAGAGGAAATTAGATACCTATTTGCGCGCATGACTGTCCCTGCAGCCCATTCACTCCTGGTCTTCATTGCCAGATATGCCAAAAGCGGCTGGCTTCAAGTCAAGGAAGTCGATTGTTGTTAAAAAGCCACAATTTCTTTTTTCTTTCAACCTCTTTGTAGATTGTCTTCTTTTCGTTTCTTTGGCACCTATTAATCTTTCATGTATTCAGATTCCCTCGCATCTTCCTTTTCCTGCCATGGAATCGGTCCTCTGCTCAGTCCATGGAGACCTCGGGGTTTAGCAATAATGTCAACGTAAAAATCGACGCGAAGTTGAGACGCAGAGGATATCGCTCACCCGACTATCGTCATGACCACCATTACCTACAACAACTTAGACTCCAACTGCAGTTCCTCGGGCTCCATCGAATTTGTGAGGTAAGTCGGCGACTCAGTAGTACTGTTGCTCAGACATACGTCATTACACAGGTGGAATTCACCTGAGCCGATGTCTGTCTTTTCTTTGGCTCGATCTCTTGCTAATCATTGACTTGATTGAGAGTTCATGTTCCGCGGGGATTCTACTCCGTCCCCAGTGCGCGGGGAGCATACAGCCTAACTCAAGAAGGTGATAGTGAGTCAGATCGAGAGGATCTGATGAGTACCTCCTGAGGTAAATTTACGGAGGCAGATTTACATTCTGATTCGTCTATCTATAAAGTACCTCTGTCACCACTGTATACATGGACCGCCCTTAAAACAACCACTGATTAAAGGCAACCCCAAAATCCATGTTATTGAACAAATCCAGGCCATCAACCTCAATCATCGGATCAAAGTCAAAAGCAGAACTATCCCCAAGATTCGAGTCCGGAAGAATTGACTGCGGCTCCAGAACCTCATCGATAATCCTCGAGAACAGCTGACTGGCCCGCTGAAAGAGAGCATAGTTGGCATTATCCGGTCTAACGATAGATTCGAGATGCGAAATGAAGACACTCAAATTGCGGATAAGTGCCGATCTTGATCCCTCGTAGAGGAATGGCTCGCCTGTGCGTTTTTGGTGCTGCAGGGCTTTGATGAGTAGACTGGCGCTGGGGAAGCCGTAGAGTAGAACCTGCCATTCATTTAGTGTGATGGGTAGAAGTAGCTTCTTTTTCGTTAGTACTTACTGTCCACGCAAAATCTGGCCGGAGATCGATCATTTGTTCGCGTTGCACGCCTAATGTCAGGACCGTTGATAATATGTCAGCGCTCACGGAGAGCAAAGCTGTGTTTCCGCGCGGATTATTCTTCCCGGCGATGAGTCGCTGGATGAGGAAGTCGTTGTACAGGTATGCCAGATATGAAATAATCATCATGAGGCACACTGCTATGTGTAAATTTTGATCCCAGCATTGTGGGCTGTAGCGTAGCCAACCGGGGAGCGAATCCCATGCTAGATGACATCGCTGCGAGATATTCCTGCAGGGTTTCAGCTTATGAACAACAGTACGGAGGGAGGGACGATTTACTTGAGCATTATTTCCATCTCGGGTGTCACGTTCTGCAAAGAAACCTCGAGAATCTCATCCCGAAATGTACTGATGATAAATCGCACTCGTATCCATGATGACCGCTGGACTACTCCATGGATATTCCAGCCATTCTCATCAATGCAGTCGCGGGAGTAATCTAGGATTGTTTTATCGGTAGCGAGTGCCTCATCGCTGATATCAAGTGGCATGCGACAATCGGCGTATCGCCATGGTATTCTTGGTGGTCGACCTAAGAATGTGGCGATGCTCTTGTCGAGCTGATACGCTGCAGCGAATTGCCGTCTACGTAACTCTAAGAGAAACTCGGGTGCATCGCTCGGGGTCTTGGAGTCGCGATGGAGACCAAGTGCGAAGATGTCGGTTGAGAGCTCGCCTAGTCGTTTCCAACAGGCGGGACCTAAAAGGTGTTAGGACAGGCAAGGTGACAGATGGATTAGAGGATTTAACGAACTTGAGTCGCCATGTACTAAATCCGACAATAGGAGAATCTCATGTACCAACCATATAGTCAGGTCATTGAGTGGCGTAAGAATTTTGCAAATATGCAGTGCAGCCTCGCTAGCTGCAAGCATTTTATGTGCATATTGGGACCGCGAGGCTCGGCCGTCATCGAACCTGTCGCTTGCGAGCCCCAGATATCGTGCCCGACCGGCGAGAGCGCAGAGAAGCCCGATAATCTCCAGGCGGATCGCGGGTCCCGTAAATAGGGTGTGGAAGTCTCGCCCTTGTGTCGCAGACGGAACCTCGAAAATCTCAGACGTGTTTTGTATTATGCTCACCGTCAGTGAAGATGTGAAGTCGGTAAGATTACGGTCTGCTATGTTCTCTTTGCACATAGACTTGACCGGTTCAAGGCTGTTGAGCACAAATGGCGCCGCTATAATCGCGCTTTGGCTTACTGCATAATAATCGCGGATTAGGGCCTCAACTGTAGCAAAGTCGTTGAGTGTTAATAGTATTTCGGAGATCTTGTGGACCCAGTAGGGTGGCAGGACTCTCTGGGCAGATTCAATCTCCAGCCCCAGACCCTGGCCCAAGTCCACATCTTCGGTTAGGGGGGATACGAAGCTGGTCGGGCCGAAGTATCCAGAAAGCAGTGGTTGGGTACGGGCGATGCGCCCAGAAGAGCTCTCTTGTCCCGCATTAGACACGTCGGGGTTGGGCGATGTCTCGGTTGAATGAGGATTCCTGGGAGACAGCAATTATAAGAGTCTGATATGTATATATTGATGTCTATGGAGGTGAATTTGAGCAATAATTGACCGCTGGGAACTCAATTATGTAGACCGCTTGAGAATGAAACAAAGGACTGAATTTACATTTGACACACCTTGCTGATGGAGGTCGATCAAAAGGGACCCCCTCTGCCAATGGGAAGATACGGCGACCCTTGGCCTTCGTCAGAGGAGCGGGGTGATAATAACATCTCATGGAGACCCCACGATCTCTACAGCGAGTGCATACAGGTAATGCATGGTCGCAGCGAACTTTGTCTCTCCGACACGGCTCGCAAGAGGCTGGTTTGCCATTGCGACGACGCGAGGTACTGCCGGTACACGTAGTTAGCGGGTGGCATTAAAATCAACGAGAGCCTTTACCTCATGGAGAGATATAGGAGATCCCGTTTAATGTAAGAAGTTCGTAGTCAAGGTAAACTGCAATCACCCAGGGAGTTTCGGTGTTCGCCAACTCCGGCCAGTTAGATCGAACGCCGAAGAACTCCGGTGGAAACCGGTGGAGACGCCGTATAGAAGCTAGGGAGATCGTTTGAACCAGTATGTACGGCATATACCGCCATTCGATTTGTACACAATACTACATGATAGCCAAGCCAAGACATTCAAAGGTGCTATCTGAGACCGGTCGTCCGTTTGATATGCAGATAAGCCCCTCAGATAACGTGAGGAGAAAGATAAGTCACATGGGCGTCTACTTCCCCTCCGCCAGGTCTCTTTCCCCTCTTTCTTTTCTTTGTAAACTCCCTTGCTTCATCCTTCTGGTCATCATCCAGGACCATATATTCTCTTACCATGTTGAAGACAGAATCCGTCACCAATATCTTGCCCGCACAAATGGAACCATCTACAGCTCCCACAGCTCCCACAGCTCCCACAGCTCCCCCCGCCGACCCCAATCCCCGATACAGCAATCATATTATCGTAAGGAGGATCAGATCTGTGATGGCTTCAGTGTTCTCGTATGATGCTGATATCAAGTATAGTTGACCACGTACCCAGGTCAGAGCGGCATTGAGCCCGTCCCTCTTGAGTGGGGCGCTCCCGACGCCAAATCCCGGGGTCCGGTAGTGGTATCCCGCAGTGGAAACCTCGTCAAGCGCCGCAATGCCATCGGCGCCCACGGTGGCAGTTACAGCGTATACAATGCCCTTGCCATTGCCGCTGGTGACTTGGACGCGGATTTCCGACCGGACTTCCGTAACTCTCAGCCGACTTTCAATTTCCCCCCGCAGCCTGCCTGGGCGGATAAGAAAAAGATCGTCTCTCTGGATCCTTATGGCCATGACATTGTCAACCAGTTCAAGGAAGAGCTGGAGGCTGGCTGGGATATCCGTCCAACGATGGCGGTCACTCGGGCTAACATGAAACTCGCGGAGATTGCCGATGACGTCAAGAATGGCCTGCTCGAGGTGGACGGGTCTGTCCTGGTTGATTCATCTGGCGAGGTCCGTGTCACTAAAGTAGCAGCCGAGCCTGTCTGGTATCTTCCTGGTGTGGCAGAGCGATTCGGGGTTGATGAAGGCACCCTTCGTCGGACTTTGTTCGAACATACCGGTGGCAGCTACCCTGAGCTTATCACTCGGCCTGATCTGAAAACCTTCCTGCCACCAATCGGAGGCCTTACCGTGTACATCTTCGGCCCCCCAGAGCGGATCTCGGACCCAAATGTCAAATTGGCTCTGCGCGTCCACGATGAATGCAATGGCAGTGATGTCTTCCAGTCAGATATCTGTACATGCCGACCATACTTGGCGTTCGGTATTCGCGAAGCAATCCGAGAGGCACAGAACGGCGGCAGTGGTGTGGTCATCTACTTCCGTAAGGAAGGTCGAGCCCTTGGAGAAGTTATTAAGTATCTTGTTTACAATGCACGCAAGCGTGGCGGCGACACTGCGGATAAGTACTTCACTCGGACAGAGAATATTGCCGGTGTCCGCGACGTAAGTATCCTCATCATTTAACGTTGCTCGCATATACTGACCTCTCCCCTGCAGATGCGATTCCAAGCTCTTATGCCCGACATTCTGCACTGGCTCGGCATCACGAAGATCGATCGCATGCTGTCAATGTCTAACATGAAGTACGATGCCATCGTGAACACTGGCATCAAGATTCTCGAGCGTATCCCTATCCCCGATGAGATGATCCCTAGTGATTCAAGAGTCGAGATCGATGCCAAGATCCAATCAGGATACTTCACTACCGGCAAGCAGCTGACGGAACAAGAACTGGCTCAAGTGCGTGGGCGTGGCTGGGAGAAATGGGAAGATATCTCGGTAAGTGTAATTGTCTCTGGCACATTGCAGACTCATATGACTGACAGTCCCTGCAGCACTAAATTTGGGCATCCCGTTTCCTTGTCGAGATTGAAAGATAAACTCACTTCAGTCTCAGTGTTACTCTTTTGGTTAGTAATTTGGTTAGTATGATATGTGCATGTACACACATTATCATAGGGTGCTCTGTCGAGTTCATAAAGCGTGAATCTATATCTAAGAAATAAATTCTGAGAAGAGTATTTGACTTGCAGTGATTGAGACAAGTAGCAATAGCAATTCCCAAGGTACTCGATATTTGAACGGACTGAAATCCGGCAGGACCTTGGTAGCCTGATCATCGATCAGACGCCGATATGGAGTCTTTTCCTCATCTCTTTATTCTTTATTTGCCCCCGCACGATGTGGCTAAGGTAAATTGTAACCGTCCTGGCCGAACGGCCACTGGGATGATCCTCTCATCATGAGTAACTGACAAATGAGACTATTGCTGCCCTATTCTCCTTCTCAAAATGTTCCTTCGATATCTCCAACACGTAGAACCTTTTAAACATATGGCTTCCTGAGACATGCTGATCGTTCCTGTCTCGTAGTCTAGGGTGTGTGCACAGTTCAGGTACTGCTTCGGTTCCTTGATGTCCTTCATATCGTAGTATTCCTATTTTAAGGTAGATACAAAGTGACATGAAACCGAGAATCCCTTCACTGTATACAAGTCCAACTGGGTAAACACGGCTACTCTCCGGGGCGTGGTTATATCTTTATACCACTTTGGTGGTGTCCTAGTGGGAAATAAATGTGTCAGCTGCTGTCCTCTGATGAGCCGGTGGGGTCACGGGTAGGATACCAGATCTCGGTTGTGTTGGGTGGTTGACAGCTAGACTATGGTATATCTCCACCATAATTCACGGGCTTTGTTGCGAGGAGTGATGGATGAGTGAGGACGGATGTCTATAGGACGGGAATGGGAAAGAGCAGGCAGACAAGAACGAGCCAAATGATCAAATTTCACCGCAGAAGAGCCTAATGAAGCTCGGATAGGAGAATAATATAGCGATATTTATACACTATAACGTTATTGGAGGGGAGAAGAAGAAGAAGCAGCAGAGAACAGTTGTTTATGTAGTCCTCGCCGACGTCAGCAACGGCTTGTCATACTTTGTCCGATACAATCAGAACATATTTTCTCTCCTCGTCTGCCCTATCCAGCCCCAAGATCTAAATTCGTTAGTGACTTCCATTGTAAATACGTTTCGCATCGACCAGTCGGGCCGTTCCGCGGCAGTGCTCTGTGGCTCGGGAATCCCTGGGGTCAGGAGGCGTGGAATGCAAACGTAACAAACATTCTACTGTGGCGCAGGCCCCTGGGAAAAGGTATATAAGGGCCCCTTCCCCCCCCCCGATCCTCCTCTTCTTTTCTTTCTTCTTCATACTTACCTTGTTTGGGTGACTGTGATCAACAAGACGGTTCACCACAGGCTGGTCCCTGCATTGCACAGCGCGGCGGAACAGTTTGTTCAATGGCACTCGTGTCATTGACAGGCGTATTCTTTGGCACCTCCATTCGTGGAATATTTTCTTTTCATCAATCCTTGAGCCAGTGGCACGAGGTTGGAGAAGAGGATACTGTAGTTGATGTTTCATCGCCACGTATGTTTGTACATAAGTCACGCCATAAAGTCCTCGCTGTCTTTCTCGTGAAATATTCAAATTTGTCCCTATTCCCAACCCCTCATCCCTGTTGTTGACCCCGTTGAGGACTCCGGACCTTGGAACACGTGCAACTGAATTGATGAGACACCAATCCAACTCTGATCCTGGTTAAGAAGACGAAGTTCACTCTGCCTTCCCTCTCTACTTGGCGATTTTCTTATTTTCTCCTCTTTCTTTAACCTGAATGCCGACCCATTCAACGCGTTTTTTTCATCCTTTATCGACAACACAGCCGTCGATTCATTAAGGCAGAGAAGGGTATAGTGCCCCACAAATGAAATGCTAGTTAGCATATTTTGTTGATGGTAGTAATACTGGTCAAATCTATAAGTAGTATTCCCTCGCTCTATATGTTAGTTACACCACCTCCTCTATATCCTTTGAAATCCCAGAGGCCCACTGGAAGAGCAGGTCTTTTCTACCACTCGATTTAATTCTCCGAACCCAACCAACCATCGCCAACTACCCAGCATAATACAGAGAGAACCTGGCTCGTTCTCCAAATCGTTCCCAAGAGTCAGCCATAAGTCCTGAATCAAAACCCACAGGCTTGTCGGGGGCTAGGCGGTCGGGAAGAACGATACGAGATTCTGAGTGAGAACCAAATACCAAGAGCTCCGTTGCGTATCTAGGTAGAATATATGATAACTTGAGACAAATCGCTAACCTTGCTTCATGAACAAAACAGTTTCACTAACCCCATTGACCGCCACAGAGCCTGGCCTTAGCTAATGTCTTCAAAGGACTCTTAGCCACGGAATTAGATCCCGGAACTTCATCAAGGTTTTTCGACGTGAAGGAGTTGTGGCTTTCTTTGTTCTCAAAGTGTGACATCGAGGATCCCTATGGCGACCTCATTGCCGATGTCAGCCAAATTGTTGAAAATGTAACTGTAACAATCCAGCCAGGTTTTCTGAAGGAGCTACGACTTCCACCCAATACCTACGGAGTCCCACCAACGAGCTCTCAACTCCATTCCATGCAAGACGACCCTTGTGAACTCAAGTCTCGTCTCAGCTTGGCAGTTCATAACTCGGGCCCGCACAACCGATCTAGGCTCCATGTCAACCGTTGTTATTGGTCGTAACAAGTCGCCACGTGCTAAGTTAGATATAGTATCAGTGAGTTATGTATCTATATATGTGCTCTGCATTGACCAAATACACAGTGGAGAATGCGCTAGAGAGGCTCAAGCCGGATGCTCCATAGAAGAGGCCGGTGACGTATTGAATGAGTCGGTGAGGGGATGATCAAGTACAATATCTTGCTCGGGTAGTAACCGGTTAACACAACCCAGCTTGTTGTAGTAATAATGAGATCAAAAAAGTCGGCGTTCAATTAAATTTGACGCAGAATGCATATTGTCCGAGGCATCAGACACAGAAATTTCATTTAGCCTGTCAGAATTGGTCGCGAGAGCCTTGTCGATGTGAATAAATGTGAACTGCGATACCGGATTCCAGATCCACATAGCCTATATTGTACGGAGTGCGAGTATCGTTGATTCTATTCGCCTCTTGTGCCGTTGCTCTGGTTCCGGTGCTACCGACGAGGCAGGAGTGGAGACTAGCACGATCAGATAAGATCATAACACGCCCTTTTTTTCCCGTGTCGCCTACCCGCGGGGCGCCAAGACATCACGCGCCGACGTGTTCAGCGGATTCGAGTGCGAGGAAAACGAGTAATGTGGCTGGCTTTATTTCAATAACCGAGTATAGAATATGAGAAAGGAGATACAATGCAGTCAACAAAGAAATCTCAAGAAGTGAAGAAGTTGAAGCTCGAAACGTCCTGGACACCCGCAGGAGGAGGCGAAGTGGGGATGTCGATGGCCAATGAGAATTGACTTTTGATTACAGTTACAAAACATAAATTACACTGTTACAAGCCCAAATATTCATGACTCAGCGTAATTAACACCCGGGATACCGTCAGGGGTGACCGGAAGTGCGGTCAGCCGCGATCATACGACGAAACTGCCTTCCCCGGCTGCCTGGCCATTCAACCTCCCCTGATCTTCATGCATGGAGACTCTGGCAGTTTAATCACAGTTTGAAGCAATAGCTTGTATCTCTAGGGCTGTCTCTTCCCATTACGTTGTTTCTCGTATTTTCAAGGCTGCACAGATGATCCACCTTCTCTTGGAGATCACCTCGACGCCAACGAATTTGGAAACCCACTTGCTTCCTTGGGCCTAAGTACGGAGTACTTTACGTCTGTATGTGGGTATCTTCCACCCCTGCTTTCTGCTCCTCCAATCGCCTAGCACCGCCCGTGACTGTGACTCTCGCATTCCCCTCCTCGCAACTCAGTCTTTACATCTCACCTTGCAGAAAGCACGGAGTACGTTGACGTCTATTAAGCTTCGTTCATTTGAGTTCGAGCGTTACACTTGAAATTGAACCCAGTCAGTATCATCTATCTGCCTCCTTAATGCTGTCAGGGATCGCCGCTAGCCTGTCTCGGCCTAGCTGTATGCTTTGCCTCATATGGCTGTGCAGGCAGCTAAATTCTGTTCTTTTAAAGAAGCTGAGGCTTTTCTCCTATACTGAAACTAACGTTTTGTCAGTGAGAACTATCCAGAGTGCCCTACTCATTCGGACTTAGACTGCCTTAGGCATTGGCCGAGGATCCAACCGCCAAGATGTCCGGTCCTAATATGGAGAATGACTTCCAGCTATTCTCTTCACGAAACTCTGGTGGGGATGAGGCACGAGGAAATGGTCATTTGTTCACGCATTCCGTCGGAGAGAATGTGAATCAGGACTGGACCCAGTGGATGCGATGGGATGAACCAATGTTCTCTGAAGGAGATCAAAAGCCAATGGCCTCGTCTATAGATCTACCATCTATTTCACCACAGACAGATATGAGTTCCCCAAGCCATTTGAACTACGGAGACTTCTCGCCTAATCTTCCACTCGGCTTGATGGAAATTCCATCTGAGCCCAATGCCGGGAACAACGGGTACACCCACGGCCTGCCTGGACCAAAACGCACGAGCCAGCAGCAACCTTATGGTCTGGTGTCTCCAATCTCCAGTGTTGGCACAAGCCGGAAGCGAAAGACGGGCAGCGATGACGATGCCACCGCAGTGACTGGACCAGTGCAACCGGGCAAGAAAATGCCCGCCAAAAAGCGAGCTCACAACGTCATTGAGAAGCGGTATCGCGCCAACTTGAACGATAAAATTGCCGAACTTCGCGACAGTGTTCCCAGCCTTCGGTCGCCCAAGAATCTGAATGGGGGCTCAGCCGATGATGACGACGAAGCGGAGGGAACAAATGCTGCCAACAAGCTCAACAAAGCATCCATTTTGTCGAAAGCAACGGAGTACATCAAGCATCTGGAAATCCGTAACCAACGTTTGGAAGATGAAAACACCGACTTGAAGAACCGACTCCGCCAGGCTGACAAAGCAGCAGACCAGGCCGCCACATCCTCAGGCTCTGTGTCCTCGCCCAGCAACTACGCCTCGACGGACTCGAACTCGAACTCCGGTACATCACCTAGTGTCTTTTCTCAGGCAGAAGATGTGTCCAGCGAGAGTTCACCCACCTCTCCGAACCCCCCAGAAGGCCTCCTTCCGGTTCCCGATGCGTGGAAACGTATGCGAGCTGAAACGGCAAAGCAAGGAGTCTTTGCTGAATCATATATCAAATACCCCTCATCATCATCCTCATCTCATCAACCGCAGTATGCGAGGGAAGATACATCCACTCGACGGTCAAGAATGCCCAACAAGTATATGCTGGGTGCCCTTGCCGGTCTGATGGTTCTTGAAGGTATGGGCTCTGACGATTCCGAGTCCGAATCAAAGGGCCTGTTTTCGCTCCCCATCAGTCTTCTCGGCCGTTTCCAAACCCCCACAATGGCACATTGTGAATTCTACCTGAAGCAGTTCTGGTACTCGTGGCAGGCACGTGCATTTTCGCATTTCCTCATTCTGGCAACGCTGGTCGTTGGGAGTGCCTTTATTGTTTTTGTCTACTTGTTCAATGCGCAGCCCATCACGCGACGTGGCCCATCCAAATTGGCTTCTGAGGGCCCGGCTGCGCCTCTTACATCTAGTGATTTCCGTCGGCAGGCTTGGCTTACTAGCATGCAACGGGTCGGTGTTCCACGCCATAGATTCTTCCGAGAGTGGTATGTCGTTACTTCCAGATGCTTTGAATACGTCTTACGATGCATCATGGGATGGAAAGTCTACTCATGGGCCACCGGAATCACCGAGGAGGATGAGAAGGGACGAGTCAAGACTTGGGATATCGCAATTGATGCTCAGCTCACTGGTGGAGATGCGGAGATCAGCAAGAGTCGCCTTGTGCTTACTATCTTCGCTGCTGGCACACTCCCTTGTACTCCCGCAAGAATGATAATAAAGGCCTTGCATGTCCGCATTCTCTTGTGGAACGTCGGAGAGGCGGGCTCCTGGTCGTTCCATGTGTCGAATGACATTGCGCGAGCTCTTGCTAGATTCCAGTGGGGCGTGGCTCGAGAGATCAATTCCGCGTTGCCTGAGGGTCACCCTGATCAGCTTCCCCCTCATCTTGCTGCCCTGATCAAACTGGATTGCGAGGATGTCATGATTGACAATATCATTCAGCGTGCTGTGAACCTGACCTGGAATCGACCAACCCAGGAGGGTACTGGCGACGACGAAGTGCTGCTTGATGTTGTGGATGAGGACCCAGCTATCCAATGTTCCCAAGATGCACTTGCAGCTTGGTGGTCCAGCCATCTTCTGCAAACGGCTCTTCTCAACTATTTCGAAGCAAGCGGGAAGGGCCCAGTGTCCAAGGCAAGCCGTGATGCATTCAAAGAGAAGATTCGTATGTCCCTTGATGTGGCGCCGGTGCTTTCCGCCGCGCATACTCGGGCACTCGTGATGAAAGCAGTCTTTTTTGAGCACAACCGCATTGAAAATGTTGGCGCGGTTCTAGCCGCGCTACCGAAAGAGAAGAGAAAGGGAAGTCAATGCCATTCATACAACTTCCTTGACTCCTCTCTGCCCGTTTCCGTGCGGGACGAAATCTCCATTGCCGTGCGCTGTGCTATGATTGCCACCATCGTCACCGAACGATCCACAGGTAATGCCTCCTCACTACCCGACTCCTTCACCATTGAGAAGGCCGTCACCTGGTTCAATCAGCTTCCGATTGATCCAGTCGAGCTTTCTCTCATCGGTTTCTCGTCTGTCTATCATCTGCTACACCTCCTTGCCTCGGACGTGGATTACATTGCGTCATCCGATTCATCCCCTTCGGCTCCAGCCTCGGAGGCGGCTATCTCTTCCGCAGACGACGAAGCCGAAGAAAAGCCCCGTCCGAATCAAAAGCCCTCCCTCTGTCCCCGCGACATTCCCAATCTCGGGCGGGTATCAGCAGAGCTCATCTATTGGGCCCGAAATGCCTACACCCCGGCTTTCTACGGCTTTTCATCTACTCTTGTCGAAGTGATCGTCAAATCGTGCACAGCAATCTGCCAAAACGCAGGTATCAATGTTGAAGATTTTGTGCACACCGCACCTGACAGGGCTATGTCTAAGAAACGCAGGACCCGTCGTCGCAGGGGAGAATCCCAGTCATCTCAAAGCGACGCCGATCAAGATCTGATTGACTATCCTGTCGAAAGACCGCCTCTCCGCCGGGCACGATCAGCTAGCAACGATACTGGATATGGCAGCCTCTCTGTTGAAGAAGATGGAAAGCCAGTACCCCATGCCCCTTCCAATGTGCAGGAGGTACCCAACTGAGATGTCTAATGATCCTAGGACGGGTGTGGTGTCACTTATGCAAACCCAATAATGACGGCGTTTTCGGCTCTTGTATTTCTAATTGGTTATGGTCCAGGCCTTTTGGTCATGAGAAAAAGGGGGGAATGGAATAGTCCCAGAAATAGCGTATTTGTACAGGCTCTAGCGCCAACTAGAATGGCATTATCATAACATAGTCGATAATTGAAATTTGAATAAAATGATTTGTGCTGTATGAATAGAAGATCTCCGGTATAGAGCCTAGACTCCTCACAGAACAATTCTGCATTCAACCTGTTCTCAAGAATCAGGTTGTACAGTCTACAAGAACGGCGAGATTTGCTTATGTTGTATGTTTCCAATACTTACAGCAGACGTCTTCTTCCCGACATGCAACAATCCATTGTCGGCATGCCATAGACACCCATAGAGGTCACAGGCCAAGGGACTTGATGATTCCGGTCTAGCAATGTTTAGTTATCCCGTTTTGGTATGTACTATGTGGTATCTATATGGTTGGAGCAATCTAGGCCCGGGGTGAGGATGTAACAGAAGTAGAAAAAAGACAATTACGCGTCGCCCGTCGCCTATTCTGTAGTAGCTTTGTTGGTTCAACAGTGCATTAGAGAGACAAAGCTCAACCTTTGAGTGCTGGGCGCGGAAGTCGTAACTAAAATGTAAGGCATCCACTTATTTTGCCAGAAAGTCAAGGCCGCAAATCTCATGACCTCCTGACTCCTGCCCTGTAGTCTGTAGTCACGCCACTAGCTGAGTACTGAACTTCGACTCACCTGAGATACTCCGTGAAGATCATGATCATGTTCATTTCTCTTACACATCGTGACATACTCAGTTTTCCTGGGGCGATTTAGCTGCGTCAGCCCCGCTACGACTCTTACCCTGAAGCGGAATGCTTAGCGATGCTTGCGAGACTCGGCATAATGGAGCTCACTAACTGGGCGTGGAGCCGAAAGAAGTCGTTTGGTAATTGTGTCGATCTGTCATTCTATACACACGGACCTCTACCTAAAATCTCTTGAACCGATTTAGAAGTCTTTGCGCCTCCATGTCAGACCATAGGGTACTATGGCGTCATATATATAAGGTTCCAAGACTACTACGCTATAGCTTTCTCTCTAACTTGACCATTGTCTCTAATGTTGCAGTTGCATCCCATTGAACCGAGTATTCGGGGCTCGAGTCTACGTCAAGCGCCTTGCTATCGAGGGTTCAGACAATTGCCCTGCAAAGATCAAGCAAAATTGAGACTCTCTAGGAACCGAAATGGTTATCTTTGAATTTCCTCATCTGTTTGTTCTTGTCCCATGACCGATTGGGACGAGGAATGCTGAGAGTGACAGCAGTGCAGGTATCAACATTCCGTTTCCGGATTGCCGAACAACGGCTCCGTCTACACGCCTATCCCCATGTTCTTAGAACACCCGAACCCGCAAAGATCACACAGTCCTCCACATTATGCGGAGGTCCACATGCCCTTCGATTTGGTCATGACACGGCATTTCCCTGATATTTGGAATTCCTCACCACTCAGCCGAGTCCATCATCTCCACTCAGAATAGGCTTAGCATCCATGCCAAGATCCGCTTTGCCCGTTTCGACGTTGCACTGGCCATGTGAGACAATTGTCTACGCTTGTCTTGTAAACGTGAGGGTGGGTTCGTCCGTCTTTACAGAAAATAAACTTGCGGGACCTGCAACGGTCAATGACGGCATATGTCTATAGCTGGTATGGAAACAAATACAACGCCAATGATGCCCACGTCTTCCTTTTTCCCCACGCGACCCGATTATCTCTTATAACACTATTCTGTTTAAGCCTTGTTCTCCCTCGAGTCCTTTGAGGGTTGGAACTCTGTTCGTTGTAGTTGACCATTTCCGTGCCTGTGGACCTGTACCTTGAGCTCCCCTTGCCTGTTTGATGGCACAATGGGTGTGGAACTCAAAGGAAATGGCCCGGGGGAGCCGCCTATGAACCCCACGATTGCGGTCCCTCTGTTTGTTGTCGGCGGACTGATTGCATTTTTATTCGTCTGGAAGACCGTCATTCGCATACGCCATCGTCGACGAACACAGGCCGCACGGCAAGAAACCGACCAGACACAGCTGTGCCAGACAAGTCGGTTCAATGCGGCCCTGAAAAGGCATCTGCTGTATGCACCGATATGGGGCAATCGCCATAGCCGCGAGTTCCGCCTCTTGAGGCTTCATATGGGGTCTTTACCGCTACGACTGGAAGTGATTTGCTTATTGATCTATATCAGCTTGAACATAATCTTCATTCTTGTGACAGTCGATTGGTGGATCAGTGATTACTCCGAGAAGATGTTCCAGCTCAAGTACGCCGCGGGTCATCTGGCCGTCATGAATACACCAGGCTTGGTCCTAGGCGCAGGACGCAACAATCCCTTAGTCCAGCTGCTGGGGATCTCCTTCGATACGTTCAATTTCATGCATCGTTGGGTGGGACGTGTGATCACAGCCAACGCTGTCATCCATATGAGCGCCGTGTTGGCCGACAAGGCTTCTAAACGTGAGTGGCCTTGAACATATACGGCAATCATTGCCTAACATCAAACTTTGAATTTAGATGGCACGCACTATGTTCTATATGTTATTTGGCAACAGAAGCTTTTTTTATGCGGCCTTCTGGTATGTGATGCAGCCCACCAGCACTGCACATGGCCATCTAACATATATCTCCATAGGCCATCCTTGGATTCCTTTTTATTTTCCTTCAATCCTTGTCGCCGGCCCGACATGCTTTTTACGAATTATTCCTTCACCTGCATATAGCTCTGGCCGTATTTTCCTTCGTGGCGCTTTGGTATCACCTGCAGAACCTGCTGCAACAGCGTGTGCTGCTTTGCACCTTGATCCTGTGGGGTCTCGATCGTGCAGGCCGACTCGGGATATTGCTTTGGAGAAATCTCAGCTCAAGTCCCACAACTGCCACCGTCGAGGTTCTGCCTGGGTCTGTTGCTCGCGTGGATGTGGCCGTGGCTCGCCCATGGCGCTTCCGTCCTGGCCAGTATATGTACCTCTACATGCCGTGTTTGGGCTTGTGGACTTCACATCCCTTCACGGTTGCGTGGTCGTCAACATCGGGTTCTTTGAATATGAACGAAAAGCGCGGCTCGGGTGGCTCTATGGATGCTCTTACTGGAGCCTCGGCGACGACAACCATGTCCGTTCTAATCAAGGGTCAAGACGGATTCACGAAAAAGTTGCTCCAGAAGGCGGAAGCCTCCGCCGAGGGACGCATTCAGGCTATGGCGTTGGCGGAGGGGCCATTTGGTATGGATTCCTGCCCATTGGTTGATGGTTTGAAACATGTTTAACAGCTCACAGGTGGTATCCATTCTCTGGCCTCCTACGGTACTCTACTATTGATAGCCGGAGGAATCGGCATTACCCACCCGATGTCATATCTGAATGAAGTTATCGCCACGTTCACGGAGCAAAAGACAGCTACTCGCAAGGTGCATCTAGTCTGGATCGTGCGCAGTCTCGGTATGACCAGCCCACCCGTTACACATACATAATCGGCCACTAACATATGGAAAGACCATCTCACTTGGATCCAAACATTCATGGCCGAAATACTAGGCCACGAATCCCTGAGCCCGATAAACCCGAACGGGCACTCCTACTTCCAGTTTCCACGGCTCCTCCTCTCTATCAGCCTCCACGTCACATCACACAAGGACACGGTCGAGGAATATATCCCACAGCCAGATTCGCTGTGGATGCAATGCGCTCCACCTGGCGTGCCGGTCAACATCCACCACGGTAAGCCGTGTATGCAATCCGTGCTAGAGAAAGAAAAGGAAGATCAGATCGGTGCGATGGCGGTCAGCGTTTGCGGTCCTGGTGGCCTGGGGGATAGTGTGCGGGAGGCTGTTAGGAATGTACAAGGGGAGAAGACGGTTGATCTGTTTGAGGAGACGTTCTCATGGTAGTGATTTGTGTTTCTAGATAGTTCTGATTTGGCGTCTCCCTACATATAATGTTTAAGCTCTAATCAATACCCTGAGGTTTAAGGATCGGTTCTAGATCTGGTTCAAATGTTTGTTTTCGACCAGTAAACCACGTGTACATCATTGCGACGCCGGAATAGTACATGTTAGTTTGTAAATGCTTAATTGGATGGTATTTCATTACTCATTACACGCTCTATTTTGGACAGAGCACGGTCTATCAAATCTTCCACGAGTTCCTTGCCAGGTCTGCAAGCGGCCTTCGCGTCACGAAGACCCTGCACCCATATATCCCATCTTTCGCGTTCAAAGCCCCTCCAACCGCGATCTGAATACAATTCTCCCGGTCGACCATCATATCTGTTGTATTTGCGACCGTTGATTACATTCTCCCAGAGTCTATCACCGGCACAGATAAGCCAGTAGCACACCCCGAGCAGACCCGCCGTCGAGGCAATATGTTCAGAAGGAATGCGCTCTTCGAACACATGGCGAAGTCCACATAGTGCCATGTGCGATACATCCATAGCATCGCTGATCGACACCTGCAGGGAAGTGTACTCCACCTCAGCCGCCTGCGTCACTTGCGCGAGGAAGATATTGAGCTTCGCCCATCTGATCTGCTGATCGGGTTCCATATCCGGGTCACAGATTTCTGCGAATCGACCGGTTAGCACTACAAATGAAAAAGAAAAATACAGAAACGACTTCGCTTACGTGGCATCCGGTCTGTCCATAATTCGCCGACCCAGAAATTCAGCGACGGCAGATGTGACCAGACTCTGCTTCCATCTTGTGTTTTTAGAATCAAGTCCGTTGACGAATCAACGGCGTTGTACAGCTTCAATTCTCCCAGGAACTCAACCAACGGTCCATACTGAGTTGTATCGATTTGCATAGCCAGCTCGATGATAGCTATGAACGTTACGGCGTCGGCTTTCTCGATGCTTCCTCCCGGCCCGTAGTCTTCCAGTCTGTCCATTGTCGTGGCGATGACCCATTGCACGGCATCCTCGACCGTGACATCCCCGTTGACAACCGCCTCGAACAACTTGAACTCGTCGGACTTCTCGGCCTGCGTGAGCTTGAGCGTCTCATCCCATGACATGATGGATATTGGGAATTCTTTTCACTTGCGGTCGAATGGGTAGGCTGAAATTTCGAGTGGGCCGGAATTGGCTAGCGTGGCTTATTTAGGGCTAAGCTTGGAAATCCCTTGCTGGAATCTATTAATAGGGGATGTTGGAGTGATGAGTTCATATATGGACACGAACACGAGGTAAGGGAATACCAAGGCTGGCAAGTGGAGCACAATCTTGGGTCTGGTCGATCTGGCGTTCGCATATCTGCCCTCTCATATCTGAGTTCAAGCCCACGCTATCTATCTCTTGAGTACAATTTGCCAAACTTTACATTTCCACTCTGCAGCCTCTATCTCATCTATCGAAAAAAGGTGTGGACATAATAAATTAAACCATCACTGTCGGATTCCACTTTGTGCAACAGCCCACTCGAAAAGTTCCGCGATCGAGTTACTCACAGCAGCCGTCCTGGGAATTTCATGCCCACCACCGTGATCATAGGTGCGACGTTTCGTTGGTTCGCAGATACCGGATAGGTGCACACCAGCCGCCCAGCGCGGATCTTTCGAGCCGTAAATATGCACCGTGGGAACATCAATGCGGTAGGGACTAGTAACCTCATTCCGCACTTCATCCTCCGAGAGCCCGCCGTGTACGGTCTGAAGCCCAGTCCAGCGATCCGCACCCTGAGCCAAGAGCGCCGACGAGCCCGCTTGTTGAGCCAGCGCAGCCCGGGATGCAAGATCCCGATCGCGCGCCTCGGCCGAAACATGGAAGCCCATCTCCTCAAGCACACTCAACGAAGCGCCACCGCAGATAAAAACCGCCGCTTTGAACGGCGGCGGTAGATGCGGTGTCTCTTCCTGGTGGAATAGAAGCGCACTGGAGCCTAGCACGCAGCCCTGCGAGAACATGAGCGCCAGGTCGTATGGGCCGTTCTTGGCGATGTACTCATTCAGCCAGTTGCAGGCGGCTCGGACGGACTCGACGTTATCATTTTCCCAGAAGGAGTAGTACGGCGGACTGTAGAAGATATCTATGCCTGCAGCGGGGTCACTTTTAAATGGACCATCGACAAAATCGAATTGGATGTCATTGGGGAGTTTGGAGCGGAACGTGGCTGGACGAGATTAGTTGGGGACTTGGCTTGGGACTGCGGGGAGCTAACAGATCTGGGAGCGGAAGATAGCGCCACTGGTCCCCTTTCCGTGGAGACAGAGAACCTTCATGGCTGTTTTCGTCTGGTTGGTGTCGAAATATAAGTTTGGGGAGAATTCTATCGAGGAGGGGTCGTCTATGCATAAGCACTAACGTCCACTAACCGACTTTGACCCCGCGATATGCCAACTCCCGACGTCTTGTTTGGAACAAAGATTCAAGTCGCATCCGTTGGTTTGGACTCGAATAGCAAGATATACGTCTGACAGTTGTTCTCAAATTGCGTGGACCCTGGTTTTGCTCGTGGTCTTGGCTGATGCCCCTTGCGCCAGCTACGCGAACCTGACACCTCACATACCTAAACTAGCACGTCAGACATTCTAATATCAATCTCGAGTAGACTGAGAGATATGGCCTTCATGAGTTGTCTTCGGGTTTTCATATATCAAAACCTGGTATATTTCTAGCACTTGGCTTCTAATTTGGATTGCAATATAACCAATTTTGATATCAAGCTCGTTGAATGTACCTTATTAGTGCAAATATCATATTGGAAAGTCGACCATTCGTCTATCAAGAATAGACCATTGGGCTACGGTATGCATGTCTCTTCCATGAATCCAAAGCCATCCTTCGGTTTAGAGAATAGAAGGCGCAATATGAACACTTTGAATGCATCAAATCTTGGCTGCACGACTCGGGTTCATGTCAATGATCCTTGAAATATTGAGACTTAGTCAAGAGACTGAATCAAGTATCAATTGAGGCCTGAATCGAAAGATGCCCAATGGCATGGATTTTCTCCCTTAGAAGCTGTGTAGCGTATTGATCTGTGGCATGTGTGGCACAAAAATATCAAACAATGAACGGTTCCAGGGGCAACGCTGTTCACCAAGGGCTGTGTAGAGAGAATGGCGGATAGATTGAGACGGAGTCGGCGCAATATTTGTGACGATCAGTGGATTGCCCTTTCGTCATACTTTGCAGGTTTGTAATCAGAGCACTATTTAATCCTCTATATTCTCCATATTCCCTCTTCTCAACTCCATTCAATATCTACTACCCATCATGAAGGCCGTCATCATCACTCAGCCCAAGACTGAGGGTCTGGTCACCGATCGACCCATCCCCAAGCTTCGCGATGACTATTTGCTCGTCAAGACCGTCAGTGTGGGCTTGAACCCCACCGACTGGAAGCACGTTGCTTACCTTTCCCCTCCCGGTGTTCTTGTCGGATGCGACTATTCAGGCATTGTTGAGGCCGTTGGCAAGGATGTCAAAAAGGATTTTAACAAGGGTGACCGCGTATGTGGCTTCGTCCACGGCGCCAATGCAGTGCAGCCCGAGGACGGCGCTTTCGCCGAGTACATCGTCGTCAAGGGCGACGTGCAATGGAAGATACCCGAGAATATCAGCTTCCAAGAGGCGGCCACCCTGGGAGTGGGCATCAACACCGTGGGCCAGGGTCTGTACCAGAGTCTGAAGCTTGCCCTGCCCACCGACCCCATCAAGGATGCAACCCCTATTCTGATTTACGGTGGCTCCACCGCGACCGGCACCCTGGCTATCCAGTTTGCCAAGCTGTCGGGCTACAAGGTCCTGACTACTTGCTCGCCGCACCACTTCGATTTGGTCCGCAGCCTTGGCGCGGATGATGTCTATGACTACAAAGACCCGCAAGCCCCCGCTAAAATTCGCAAGGCTACTGATAACAACCTGAAGCTCGTGTTTGACTGTATCTCGATCGACTCCAGCGCTGCATTTTGCGACAATGCTATCTCTACCGATGGCGGCGAGTACAGCTCTTTGTTGAGCGTGAAGATTAACCGGGCCAATGTGAACGACCGCTTCACCCTGGCTTATACCACTATCGGCGAGGCGTTCTCCTTTGGAGATATGCCTATTCCCGCCAAGCCGGAGGACAAGGCTCACGCTGAGAAGTTCATTTCCATTGTCGAGGGTCTGCTCGCCCAGGGAAAGATTAAGGTCCACCCCACCAAGGTCGGCGAGCATGGATTGAAGGGTGTGATCGAGGGTCTGAAGCTGCTCAAGGAGGGCAAGGTCAGCGGCCAGAAGCTGGTCTACAATGTCTCCGAGACCCCTTGAATAAGACACTACTTTCTGTCTACTGGATGATTTAGAGAACACGAAGCCACCATTTTTATTCCCACATTGTTGAATCGAGTTTGATTTATCTGCATCCAAGTCATATGTTCCCATTAGTTGACATTGACATTAATGTAGAATCTTCCTGAAACAGGCTTTAATCACCTGCCCCTCCTTCGTTATCTCAATCCAATTATCAATCGAGCCATCCTCCTGCGTTTCGTACAGGGGGCCCCTCGCATCCTTGCAGCAAATACCACTTCCAACTAACTGTTCTCTTGCCAGTCCAGACTAATTCCAAAGCAATTGCGACAATTCTCAATTGAACCTTTGTTCAAACACATCTCGGGAAGCAGATCAAAACGGATGATTTAACGTTGACTAAACGTAAATTCTTCATGGCGGTCTTTACCCCACTGGTCTTAGGTCTAAACTCCACTCCAGGCTGATAGTTGATAGTGACCTCGGCAACTGGGGAAGCTCCCCGAGGTCAGGCCGATGGCCAATTAGATCAATGTGTCTGCATTAGGTTTAGGGAAGAAGCATGCATGGAGACCATATACAACATACGTAGCCTTGTCTGATACGTAGAGAGCTGATTGATGCCCTTGACGGGATCGACAGACATGGATTCGAGGGTACGAAGTAAATTATTGACATACTATATATAAATGGACACGCACTCCAGGGCTGTGCAGATGCCTAGCACGATGACCTGCTTAGTAGTTGACTTCCTAAAGACTTCTTTGGTGTCGTTGAATTTATCCCAACATGTCATCCCATGTTCATTTCATTTCTCTGGAGTATGATATTATTTGAATAGGTGCTCATCTTGAGCCCCGGCGAAATATCAACATGAATGAATAGGAGCGCGTTGAATGCCTCAGAGGTAGCAACTCACGACTAACTTGTTGTTGAACGAACGAATTAGACAAATATTCCCAAATCACTTCGGTTCCACGCTCGCATTCGCACTCGGTGATAGTGGCGTAAGAGTTGCCAATCTTACCCACGTTTCAGCATTCTTTCCGCTCCAAATGCAAAACAGGTAGACATATGCATAACCAAGGACCACTCATGAGACCAGCTAGTTAACAACTGGTGGATACACGGGAAATCAATGACAAAGCCAACCATGGCCGCCCAGAAGAGGAAGGGGTTCTTCTAGAGAGTGTGAAAGACTGAGAAGGATTTCGGATTTCAGATCGTAAAAACATATCGGCAGCCTCTATGTTTGCCCATAGCAATACCCACATCACCCTTTTAGGAGCAGGTAAATCATGGACACCATCTTCCGTGATGACACAAAATGCCTGGCGTCGAATGTATAGCATCCACCATCCGAACTTGGTAGCAGGGCTATAGCATGCGATGACAAGAGATGGTTCATTGATCGTGTCAATCTTTGCATCGGCGTGCGGCTGCGGCTGGTTCGACACGAGGGGATCATAGAGTCCTACAAGACTCCCAAATCGTAGGCTTGGTTCAGCAAAGCTTTGCGGGGATCTTTGAGACTCATCGTCTGCTGTGTACTGGCGACAACGGCCATCCTTTTGATAGTAGAATCACATGGATGGACTGTGTGCAATTGGAGTTGCCTTGCCTTCACAGGTCTTGTCCAAAAAGCTATCGGTTCACCCACAAGCCTCCATATTTAGTTGTCATGGTGGACAGTAGGGAAGGTATGCAGTGCAGGGTTATCTTGGAGAGGTTGATTGGAGCTCCAATAACTCTCATCAGACCACTTAAATAGATGGAGGTAAATAGTAGGAATAACAAGTTGTAGTCGACATCTCAAGTAGCCAATACCTCAGAAATATATGATGCACCAGCGACAAACAAAGTACCGAGTACAATCTCAGCTAAGGCGGCCAATCAAGAAGCGGCCCGCACATGAAAAATCGCTGTGGCAGAACAACTTTGCTACTTTGCTCTTCGAACACAACTTTGGCTTCCTAATTTTCTGTCCTTCTTTGTATCGTCAATATGGTCGGTCCGATCGCATCCCTCTCACAATTACACCGTGCCGATGGTTCGGCGTCATACAAATGCCCAGCCACCGGTTACAGCATTCTGGGCGCTGTCAACGCGCCCATTGAGCTCCCAGCTCGCCGTGACGCATTGAAGCCCGAAGAAGCCACCGTGGAGGTCTTTGTCAAACCTGGTACGACAACCGGCGGCGTCGGTGAAAGATATATCGAAGGAATCCTGCGGTCTGTGCTAGGGAAACTCGTCCTTGGACGGGAGAAGGGCTTCCCCCGTCGCGGCGTGGTCATCACCCTGACTATTGTGGGAGGAGAGAACGTGGCACGCGGTGACAATGTGAGTATCTCGGAGACTCCTCGTCCTGCGCTTGTTGAACTGTCAGACTGATCTATCTAGTACCTTACTATCCTCCCGGCTCTCCTACATGCTGGCTTGCTCGCTATGATATCCGCCTCGGTTCCTTTGTCGATGACTTTCTCCGCGACCCTCCTTGGTGTAACCGAGGATGGCGATATTGTGCGGGACCCCTCTCCGACTGCCGCCAAGGCTGCTGTGTCCCTCCATGTTTTTGCCTTCTCCTCGAAGAACCACCTTCTCCTCAACGAAAGCGAGGGTCGGTTTGCATTTGATACCTGGGAACTTGTCCGTGAGCGTGCGCTCTCCATTTGCCAGGGCGAGACAACCGCCAGCGCTGATGGCGACGTTACTATGGGTGAAGGAACGGCCAGCGTCAGTGTGAGCGGTTTCATCCGGGAGACCGTGGAGGACCAGATCTACAGCGATTACGCCTACAAGCTGGATTCTATCTGAGGTGGAATGCGCCCGGCAAATTTGCGGAGAGTTAGGGAGACGTGATCAAGGTCGCGGTCAGCCCCTGGGTCCCTTCCTAAACACTCTCTATATCGCCCCTCTCGAATAGGGATACGACGGTGCCACAAAACAGTGGATCGAGTACCACACCCAGCTAAGGCACCGTCACCTGACTGCCGCTGCATGACAACACGCTTCATTCACTGCCACAAGCGACAGCCTTGCATATGAGGCTTGTTCTCGGGTTCCCCAGCTGTTGCATTTCGGACGGACCCTGTCTGTTTTGATGACGTTTGGTCACTCACTTGCCAAGTGATCTAGCGGTGGACAGAACTACGGACTGCTAGGCGCAGCCAGAATGATGGCCTATGCCCACTTCGAGTCGGGGTTGAAGGAATACATGTTTAACCGAAACTCTAGCAAGGAAAGCACACAGTAAAACGAGAATGGAATATCAAGAAATAAAATACCCATCAGCTAGCCCTAACCTGAGCCTCCTATTACCGATAGATTGATAATGACAGTGTAAACGTCATTATCTGAGCGCACTGCGCGCGTGTACGGATTTGGCGATGACTGTAAGACTCACCAATGACAGGATTCCCTGGGGGATCTGGTAATTGCAAAAAGCAATCTAAAAAATCTCCTGTTTTTATGTGAGCATCGAGGTCCGTGGTCTCCTAACCAGGAATCCCATTTTTCCAGGCGTGTCCTTGCCAACCCCAATCCTTGTCAATCTCTGCCCTAATCCCAAACCACCACTCCCCCAGCTCATCATCCTTGTCGTTATTCTATCGAATCAGAAAAAGCAATTCCCCCTGAAAAAAACCCAAAAAGGAGTGTGGACTACGCTAGAAGCAATATCTCCGGGGTCCACGACTGACGGGGGACACAGCATCTCAAGACTTCGGGTCCGCAAACCCCGTTACATCCGAGCACTTTTTCCTGATTATTCCATCTTATTTACCTGCCGCATAAGCCGATGGCGTCCAGCCGTGATCATCAACGGTCTGACACACCCCCGAATCTATCTCCAGCGCGAACACCTCCCCCCTCTCTATCACCCGCCCCACCCAGAACGGCGCTCCTCCGAGATGCCCTCAGCATAGAACCCTTGCCCCAGCCCAAGCCAGATCTCCTTGGACCCGACAGCCTGCTACCTATACACATCTCCGAATCGGTTCAGGAGGCTGCCTTTTCGCTGCCTTCCGCAACATTACAGCAGTTTCGGAAGTCGACTAGCCGGCGATCGAAGAAAGCGTTGTCCACCGACTGTATACCGCGACAGACAATTTTGAAAGCCCTGGCCTCTCGGGCTACGATTATCACCAATAATAACGATATGTCGGGTTCTGTGTCGAGTATGCTCGCGAGTAAATCTGCTCTGGCTTCCCCGCCTTCGGACAACCAACCACGGCGGGGGAGCAATGGTTCCCCCCAGAACATCTCGACTGCACTATCAAATTTTCAATTGAGCGGATATCTCGATCGCTCACCTGCCGCGGCTCGTCTGATACTGCAATCGCCATGTTATTTTCACCAACGCTTCGATGATGCTGTCAACATAAAAAAGGTGTTGGAGGAAATCGCCGACGACGAGTGGCTGTCGCATTCGCGACTAGTTCAGACGGCGACTGGAGTCCGTGAAGTGTCGAAGCAACTACAGCGACGACCTATCAAACGGGCGGTGCGAAATGTCATGATTGTCACCAAGGCGCGTGATAACAGCCTGGTGCTCTTGACTAGAGATGTTGCCGAGTGGCTACTTTCGACCGCAAGATACGGAAGTGAACTAGGAGTCAATGTCTATGTAGATGCGAAGCTGCGCAATTCGAAGCGATTTGATGCTCCGGGGCTATTGCAGAAAAACCCGATGTTTGCGCAGATGTTACATTTCTGGACACCGGATCTGTGTTGGACATCACCAGATAAGTTCGACTTGGTGCTGACCCTTGGTGGTGACGGTACCGTTCTTTTCACATCCTGGCTCTTCCAGCGCGTGGTTCCGCCCGTGCTCTGCTTCTCGCTAGGCAGCCTGGGCTTTCTCACAAATTTCGAGTTTGCCGATTACAAATCACAGCTTAATGCCGTTATGGGCGAGGTGGGCATGCGCGTCAATCTGCGCATGCGGTTCACATGTACCGTATATCGGAAAGACCGGAGCAAGGGAGCAGAGCTGGGCGCTGTCGAGGAGGGTGAGCAATTCGAAGTACTGAATGAGCTCGTCATCGACCGCGGCCCGTCCCCCTACGTGTCGAACCTGGAGCTCTACGCCGACGACGAGCTGCTAACAGTCGTCCAAGCAGACGGCTGTATCTTCTCTACGCCGACTGGTTCCACGGCGTACTCGCTATCCGCCGGCGGATCTCTTATGCACCCATCCATCCCGGGTATCCTCCTCACCCCAATCTGCCCACATACCCTCTCCTTCCGCCCAATGGTCCTCTCCGACTCCCATCTCCTCCGCATTGCCGTCCCTAAATCCTCCCGATCCACCGCTTACTGCTCCTTTGACGGCAAGGGCCGTGTCGAACTCCGCCAGGGCGACTACGTCACTGTAGAAGCCAGCCAGTACCCATTCCCGACCGTCGTCTCCAACAACAACGAATGGTTCACCAGCGTCCAGCGTGCTCTGCGCTGGAACACGCGCGGCGCGGTCCAGAAGAGCTGGGATGGCGGCGAAGCCGAGGCGGAAGTGAACACTGATCCCAATGAGGACGAACAATGGGACATCGATATGGACACCGTGCTCGCTGGTCCAGACAGCGGCATAGGTCCCAGTGAAGACGGGGATGCTCTGTCGCCTAGTCCCATGCGTCGGCAAATGAGTTTGCTCAATATGTGATGTTCCTGTGCATGTTAGCGATTTTCGATTTCCTTGTGCTCTATACCTTTTTTTACCGTCTCGGTGGCGTTTACGATTCTCATTTCTCCACCAGCGTGATGAGGTTCGCTCGGTGTTTGGTCTGCATTGTCTCTATTTCGTTTCCGACATATCTCGGGCAGTCGACTATCATTTTATATGGCTTGCTGGTTTGCATCACTACATTTTCAATCGCGAAGAATATAAACTACAGCGCATGTGCCAAGATTTCTCATTCCCTATTCCATACTGTGCAATGTAAAAGATAGCCTGGTGATATCAGAGTGCGGATTGTCGAGTAAAGAGTAGAAACTACAGCAGAGTGTTGCAGCAGACTCTATATTGGAAGAAACCCTAGGGCCTTTGCTCAGATCATAAAACGTACAATATCATTTATCAAGCCCGTATCTTTCGTAACCATTATAAAAACAAAATCATGATAACTTTTACCAGTCGCAGTGCTCAGCTATGAAAGCAGCCAATTTCTCCAGATACTCCTTATCCACATCATCAAACCCAGCAGGCTCAGTGCAGTCGATATCAATAATAGCGACCGTCTAGAATGAAAACGTAAGTATATTCCATTCACCAAAACCACTTGTGCCAGGAAGAATAAGTACTAACCTCACCATTCACCAAAATAGGCACAACAATCTCACTCCGACTTTCCGCATCACAAGCAATATGTCCAGGGAAAGTCAGCACATCAGGCACGATAACCGTCTCCTGCTTCGCAGCCGCCGTGCCGCAAACGCCCTTCCCAAACTGAATCTCCTGGCACGCGGGCTTTCCCTGGAACGGCCCGAGGAGCAGGATCTGGTCCCCCGCGCAGGAGTATGTAGTTGAGATAGTGACACCGCCGGACCCGATGGCGCCTGGCAAGGGCGGCGAGGAGACGGGCGAGGCGAGGGCGGGGAATTTGTCGTCACGGATGTAGAAACCTGCCCAGTTGACGGATGAGGAGGGAGCGGGGAGGGAGCCGTAGGCGTGCCAGAGGAGGGAGGCGACGTTGGAGAGGTTGCTGGGTTGGTTGTTAGCGATCGTGCTGGGTTGCCGAAGTATAGTTTGGTTCTGTTGTGACTCACCTAACCCAATTCCGTTGGCCGTCTAGGAGACCTTGTGTGGACAGCAGCAGCTGTTCGTATATTTCGGCCTTGGAGCTGCCGGGCGTAAAATAGGAGGAGTCGGCGTGAGGCTGTTGTGATTTTGTTAGCTCTTGGGATCTGCAGGGATCTTCGGTGTTCTGGGAAACTCGGGAACATACCATGACGATTGAATTGATGTAGGATGTATGTGCAGGGAGGAGATGAGAGGAATTGAGAAATTAAGGGAAAGGAATTGATCCAAGTGGCTTGCTGGCGTTTTTTTCTTAAAAAATGGCAGAATCGCCGAAGCGGGGCATTTAAGACGTTCAGCTCAAAAGAGGCTTTCTTTGACCTTTGGATCTTCCAGGGTTGGCTGTCTCCCGAAGTCGCCTCTGGTTCTTTGTGTTCTTTATAACCCCGACAAACCCCGAACTGTCGAGGCCTTTGGTGATCCGACTGTATGTGCGGTTTGTGGGTGGGGGAACTGCCATTCGCGGAGGGCCAAGAAAAGCCAAACTCCACAGCCTCGGGGTTAACCATGTGCGGGCTCAACTTTCAGATCTTCCATATCTTCCATGTCAACATGTAATTCGAATCAACTGTTTGGTCCACCCAGAGATCGGAAGCGATCTCGGAGAATCGACATGTCCGGGAGTTGGAGACGAACTTAACACTGCAAAGACCGAGCTCCTCCGTCGTCACTTTCACTGTCTCCAATTGACTGAACTTTCTTCTTACTCCAAGGACAGATAAGAAATAGTCGAGGCCTGGCGCTAAACATTCTATCCACATGGTGTTTCTCGATCAAGGGGTTGATCATATCATTGACCTTCGCCCGAATCAGCGATCGTACTCGGGCGATCGCCGGTCTTTTGTACTGGAAACTATGGACGCTGCGTCCTCGGCATCCAGGTTCCATCTCTTGAGTTCCTTTGATCCAGCCGTCCGAGTAACTGGAAGGCTCTTGGATGTGAATTTCATCGGGCGTAATCCGAACAACCGGACCTAGAAAGTATCAGATCCAATATCTTTCTCGTAGATACCAGACACGGCATACCAAACTTCCGGTGCATATGGTCGATCTCGTGTTCGAATATGCCAGGACCCCAGGCCGAAAAGTAGATCTCATACAGCCCGGTTGCGGCAGCGAGAGGAGGCCCCGGGAACCTACTGAGCTTGTGGAAATGAAGCCGGTAGATAACCATGACTAGGTTATAGGCCACCGCACTGCCTAGCAAGAAATAGAACATGATCAAGCTTGTTATGACGTTGAGAGTTAAAGAGTAAAGTACATTCCTACTTTCTATAGAAATCAAGTCTACCCCAGGACCGTTCTCTTGATATAACATTCGACCATGAAATCTCTACAACACTAGACAGGAGCTAAGACCATTCCCCCCACTACCTGCCCCATCGCCACGACAAGGATTCACTTGGCCAAGTCCATACCGCATGTTATGTTGTATACCGTAGAAACTTCTCGATCCAATATTGTAGTTCCCCGCAGACGTCGGCCCCGAAACTCCAGGCTGAGAAACCTAATCTTCGAACCTAACTTTACATTCCTCCTGTCCGCGACCAATGAAAGCCCTCACCTCATTGATATCAGAAATATCGGTTTAATAGGCTCCCTCTCACGTTCCACCGCTTTTCACGACGAACGTGTACGATGCACACCGATAGGGATACCAGCAGGATCTAGTGCTGATCTAGTGTGGCTGGTGGGTTTAGGCAGTCTGCTGATTTGGCGACGCCAGGAGTGGGGGGTGGTCGTGGATTCAGACCGCCAGTTGGATTTCCGCGGCCCTGCCACAGGGTGATCCGTCGATCCTTCGACTCTTTTTTTCCTCAAAGCATGGCACGGGTGTGATTGTGAGTCGATCTATGTCCATGATTTCGGTGTTGTGTGATTAGGGGTCAAGGTTTGGCCTATTTGTTTCCATGCATATGCGCATGCACATGCACCTGTGAGTACCATGTACTAATGCATAATGCTGTAATGCTGTAATGCTGTCAGTGGCAATAAACCAGTGTGATAAGGTTTCAGACTGCTGGCCAGAGGCGTTGGCACAGGAACTGTAAATGAAGGAAGATGGTGTGTAAAGATGTGTACTTTTTCGAAGGGCTAGACGGGAAGATGCTAGTGTAAGTAGGGTTTTCATGAAGTAAACGTCAATGCTTCGTGCGGTCTATTCTTGGAATAGTGGATAGAAATGCCGCATGTCTCACGTCCATCCATGGATATCAGCAGATAGAGATTGAGCATAGTCAATGCAATGTTATATTTTAACTACTCCGTACCATGTGTCTATTTGATTTCATTCCTCGTCGATATTGATAAGCATTTAAAGTAGTCTATAGTGAAAGCTTGCCTTCTGGTATACTCCACTAGACCCAGTCACCGTTATATTAACTTTCCTGAAACGCCCCCAAGGGACGAGGTATAATATAAAACGCAAAAGATTGCAAGGAGCACACCATTCAAACAACCGTTGAGATATCAAATTGAAAATTAGCGTGTTTGCTATGTGTTTTGCCCTGGTGGGGTACGTTATCGCCTAACTATATTGTGGCCTGGCTTTGAAGGCAGACAGGCATTATCAACTCCTAAAGGACGTCCATAAAAATAACCTACTAACACCTCCTCCATTTCTCATCTCCCAAATTTTCCTCGCCCTTTCTCATTTACATCCTAAGCGATCCGGTCTTCATTCACAGAGCTGAACCCCCTTCACCGGCCTCTACACTGAACTGTTCTTATCCCCCTCTTCTTCAGCGGCTTGCTAGGAGAAAATGCCCCTCCCATCTGGCTGTGGTGTATGCGGCAATGATGATAGAGTTCTCCGCTGCTCCGGCTGCAGAGTGATGCTATACTGCAGCGTCGAACACCAGACCGCGCACCGCCGGAAGCACAAGTCAGCGTGTAGCGCAATCAGAAGATGTCGCATTACTATGGAAAATGAAGAACGGGTCCTACGGGACCACCCCGATAATATCTTTACCTACGGCATCGGCCATTTCTGGAAGATCCACGCGACCCGTCCTTACATGCGCTACCGCGCTGCCCTTTCTGATACCATGACCGCCGTTAACCATGTCGAGTCGCTCCAAAAACAGCTCAACATCCTGATAGACAATCTATATCTCTCCCGAGGCGACAACATGGGCTCGCGAGATGTCATCCCCAGCCTGATGATCCGGCTCCAGCAGGACCAGGAGTGCTACGATTTCCTGAAGTGGTGGGCTACGACCGGCCAGCAGGACGACTATGACTGGGGTAACAATACCCTGCCGTATCTTGACGTCAGGAACGCCAATCCGCTCGAGCCTGTCGATATCTTCTGCGGCAGGTTGATTGATCTGCCCCATCTCGTGGCTGTGACCCTAGTCAAGATCAAGGCGATGCAAGTGCTGCAAGTGCTCCTCGCTGACATGGGACGTCCGGATGGTACGACGCGCATGCCGGAACTCGGTTTCTGTCCGTCGACTCTCACCAATAATATCAATATCATCACCTGTGATAAGCGCCTGGAGATCGGGAATCTAAAGGTCCAGATTCGCGCTTTGTACGATGATGTCCACAAATTGAACGCTCACTTTTGGCCGGCCCTGGTGAGCCCAGGTAAGCATTTGGACGCCAAGCCTATGATGTTTTCGATCGGAAGCGTGGAACAGATGCAGATGGCTTTGAATTTTACATATGAAGCTTGGGACGAGGCCCCGGGGGCTATTACCATTATCAAGAAGTGCATTGAGGGTACATTTTGAAGTTTCCTGTCGAGATAATAGAGGTTTGAATTAGATGCGAGGATGATGAAAGCGGTTTTTGAGCATTATACGATTTAAGTTTGACGTTTCAGATCGAGGTTGTTTCTACACTACAGAATGATACTCGGGATAATCCCTTCACAATGATATGAGGTTTACATAAACCTGCTTGCATGGCCGTCCTGACGACGTAAGACTTCGTTAATCAGATTGACAATGACAACAAGGTCGTTATTATTTTTAACAACATATCCAGGCCCTTCCGATATGTCAACTCGTACTCGGCAGTCCCACCCGTTCCACCCGCAACTAGACCTTGTCTCAGATCTGCCCCTCACCAGAACAGTCAAATTCCACCCACCCACCATGGGCATGAAAGCGCGCTGCCAATGCGGCAAGATCCAATTCACCACGCCAACCGACAAACCCCTAAAACTCTGGATCTGCCACTGCACCGAATGCCAGCACCAAAGCTCGTCCGCGTTCGGCATCACAGCCACGTTCCCGTACTTCGAGCTCCCGGAGTCCGTGTCCGGGTCCGGTCTGGTGGGCAGCTACACGCGCGTCACGCTAAAGGGCCGCGATCTGGAGTGTCTTTTCTGCCGGGAGTGTGGCGCGCGGCTTTTCCATCGCTTCCGGGATGCGGTGCCTGCGCCGGGCGAACAGCCGCAGTTTTCGGCTATTACCAATGTTAAGGGGGGTTGTTTGGAGGATTTGAATAGGGAGATGATACGGACCGCTGTGCATATTTGGTGTCAGCATGCTGTTGTTGATATTCCGGATGGTGTGGAGAGGTGGGAGCAAGAACCGCCGACGCCGAATCCGTTGGTTACTTAGTTCTGTGCGAATATGGGAGGTGTATTGAATTGATTTGTTTATTTCCAGGCTGTAGGAGGGACGTATGTATGTCATATATATACACAATTAGGTATACAATTAAGAGAGAAACATGCCTATATACTCGTAGTCTACCCGACGACAGAAGTCCAGCCATTATCAATAGCGATAGTCGCGCCGTTGATCTGGCCGGCGCCCTTTCCATATGTCATGTTCACACAGAACCCAGCAACCTCATTCACATCGACGGGGGGAGCTTGAATGGCATTGAGGACACCTATCATCTTCTCATAACCCTCCATATGCATCCCCTTGCTAAACGCATCCACAATGTTGGTTTCCATACCGCCCATCATCAAAGCATTACACTTGATGCCCTTGTTGCCATAGTACGCAGCCGTACTCTTGGTCAATCCGACCAGACCGTGCTTGCTAGCCGTATAGGCCGCACCTAAGAAAGTCAATCTCAGATCCAGTAGTAGTCTCTCAGTCAGAACATACCACTAGCCCATCCAGCCTTCCCAGCAACAGAGACAATGTTGATAATGCGCCCATCCGGCTTCGGCTGCGCCAGCATGTTCCGAACAGCCAATTTACTCAGCAGAGCCGGGGCAGTGAGATTAATCGCCAAGACACGATCCCAAAGCTCCATGTCTAGATCGCCGATCGGGTCAAAGTGGTCCATGATGCCGGCGTTGTTGACAAGGACGTCGATTTTACCGAATTCGCCAATCAGCGTTTCAAACAGGCTCTCCACTTCGCTGGTCTGGGTGATATCCGTCTTGATGGCCTTCAGGGGGCCCTTGGAGGAGAGTTCAGCCGAGGTAGTCTGCAGACGTTCCTCGTTTACATCGCAGATCACGACGTTGGCGCCGGCTTCGAGGAAATGTGTTGCGATTGCTTTGCCTAGGCCGCCGCCGCCGCCAGTGACGAGGCATGTCTTTCCCGCGAGGATCTGTTCGGGCATTCTGAGGGAGGATTATAATAGATAGGAATAATGGTGTGAGTGAATTCGACAAGTGAAATCGTAAGATCTCGTTTAAATATTTCGTCCATTTTGGCGACGGAAGGCCTTCTACCCGTTTTCCGTTCATATTGGACACGGTGGAGTCCACTTTTGACCTCGTAGAATCGGCTCGGCAGGGCGCCTTTTCTGGGGTACGGCCTGCCTTAGGGCATCGGACCACTCATGGCAGTTGGCGTTGCCGAGCGGTAATGTTGATACGAATACGAGTCTCCATATGGTCTGGACGGGATGGGTGGTTGTGCATGTTTATTCAAAGGTAGAGGATAAAGATCAATCAAGAAATTGGACCATTTCTGTGCATATATATCGAATGACACTCGAATTCAATTCAGATTTAAGCCTTTGCCTAGCCCTGGGATGAGTTGGCCTATAAAGGGGCTTGCAATACACATCCGGGTAACGGGTGAAACATTGATATCACGTGAGCTTGCGCGGAAACGTGTCTATCCGAGGGCCTAAGCCTGGATTTCCTCTGATCTATCAGCTACTGTTCATGTATAGACCGATCTTGAGAAGTCTCGTTCACAGCCTGTTAGAACTCGTAGTATCATAAGTTTGGGTTCTAGCTTGTTCTTGACCGCTACTTTGGGTGAAATGGATGTCTATTTCAGAGGGCGTGACATCCTTGATGTACACGGAGTATAGAATCTGTCTCGTACTTGACTTTATTAAACCCATACTTGCAGAATCCTCCTTGATTGTTCATATTGTCTTAGGAGTCCAATTGATCAGCTTGGCTTCCATTGGAGGTATCGTTTAGCTATTGCGGGCCGATGATAGGCCTAATCCCCGGACCACGTGAGACGCATGTGATCATAGGCATCTGATTCCCCGGAATAACTATTAATCCCCTTGGATCCCCACTTCTACCTTGCTCGCCCTCGTAAAAAGTGCTAGATCAGACGACTCCTTGCTCTTCCTGCTCCTCAATCCATCTACATGAATCATTGAATGCCATCATGAAGTTTTTCGAAAACAATTTCACCTATGATTACTCCTTCCCCGCCGTGTCCCTCGCCTACTTCCTCCGCTATCCTAACCCTTATTCCCGCCATGTCCTCACCACCGATGTCATTGACCGATACGTCGACCCCAAGACCGAGCGTCTGCACACCATCCGGCTACACCTGAAAAAGTCCAAGATCCCCTCTGGAATTCTAAAGCTCCTTCCAAAAGGCATGGGCGGCTCAGACAGCTCCGGTCAGAGCTATATCCTCGAGAAGACCGTTGTTGACGCCAAGGAGGGGTGGATGGAGACCGAGTCCCGCAACATGGAGTGGACGGGCATTCTGAGCGTGGTCGAGAAGCAATGCTACAAGCGGCTCCTGTCCCAGGAAGACCGCCTAGCTCTCGATGCTCTCGCCCCCGACAAAAGTGAACAGACTCATGTCAAGACTACGGTTACCTTCCGCTCCCGACTCGGTCAGGGCAAGCTGCTCGGGAAAAAGAAGCAGGACACTGGGGACCATGAAGAAGAGGAGCCTCGCAAGGGATTCTTCGCGTCCCTCTCCACTGCCGGCATTCAGCGGACCGTTGAGCTCATCGGCGTGAGTCGGACCAAGGAGGCTGTATTGAAGAGCAAGCAGGGCATGCACATTGTCCTTGAGCGTCTGCGCAGTGGCGGTGTTGTTGGTGTCCTAGAAGGCATGCGCCAAGATCGAGAGGCGGCTTTCGGACCTGACGGTCCCTGGAAGCGTGTCTGGCTGCATGGCAAGGATCGTTCTATTGAGAACGACAAATGATTGACATCCATTTCTGATTTGGACTGTCAGATTTTGAGTGATCTACACATGATTGCATTTTGGTTTCAAGCGTGGAGTTCTGGCGTGGGGATGTGATCGAAACTCTCCCTCAAATCTTGGATTGTTGATCTTCGAATTTGTATAAGTCTAACTGTTTGCATGAGGCAAAGCCTCGGGGATGTACATTATGTTAAGAGCATGTTTTAACGCTCATTTGAAGGTTCATTGTACAATATGCATCAATTTTCCATGTTTGTTTTCTTGGATTTTTTCTTGGATTTTTTCCGCCACTGGTGCCGGTGTGGTGATATTTTATGGAGCTTGGCGAACTGTTCATCGAGTACGTCGCTTCCGATTTGTCAATAATACCAGCTTCGCTGGACGTGTCTTATCGTGGCTCATGCGACCGCACTGCGACTTGCTTCGGTGATATGATCTGAAGTCAAAAACGAAGTATGTATATGTACCCTACACAACGAGCCTTCTCATTTCTAACAGAAGGAAGTTTTCAACCACCTTTCGTTTACCGTCAATTCATGTTTGTTTAGTATTGTATGGAGGTCAGCAAGCTGCAAGACAGGATGAATGACCGACAACGCGCATTGTTGAGACAGAACATGCCACACCTCGCCTCTGAGGCCATTGACAAGTACGGAGTGCTCGGTACTCAGTCTCACTCGCAAATGAAAGACCCACTTGACAACTCGAGAGGCACAAAGCGCACGTCGAGAGATACCTGTGGCTAATAACTCCGCCGGTGACAGCCTGGATCACAGATGAATTGCAGGCTGTACGAAATTGTGTGACATTTCGAAAAGTATTGTTTTGAAATCCTAGCCTAATATGAGCTCTAGCCTAATATGTATGAGCTCGGGTTGTCAGTTGAAAAGTCTTTTTTTGTCTTATTTTAGTTCCCCGACTCCAAATCGGAATCCCGATATGAATTTCCTTTCCTTTCCCGTATCGTTGAATTTTCGAATGTTCTATGCCCAGAATGTACTTAGTACATACCTTAAAGTTAGAAGGTAAGCCGGCATTCCAACTAAACTTGTTTTTCGACGGATTTCTCCCAAGCCCGAGCACGGAGTAACGTGAAAATACGGAGGATTACTGGATTAAGTCCGGTGTCTCGCGATAACACAGCCGAGTCAGCCAAGAACCCTTTGGCTGAAAACACGCGAACCCGAGCTGCCAACGTCCAATGAGAGCGTGTCTCAGACGTTGAAACCGAATGACGCAGCGAATGCCAATTCTTTCAGGCTTTTTTCTTACGTCAGAGGAGCTATCACAGTCGAGCCTATCGGAGCACAGGCAAGGATCATACATATCTGGTATGCATCACGGCGTCTTGCATATCGCACAGCTCTCATATGGGCAGTGGGTGTTATTTATTATTGTCAAAGTACAATATACGTGTCCAAGTACGAATTACTCCAACTGGCACTATCTCTAACGTCTGGAATGAAGATGAGGTCATGCAAATCCGGGAGATCTGACCTTAAACTCCGAAAAGGCAAGGATCGATAGAATACCAATACAGGCCAATACACTGCAATACACACCAGCGCCAAGTGTGAGGCATCGGTCGCATCTGAGTGGCTGGACCCTGCTTTACCCTGTGGCTGATCGACACCAATACCTTCCTCTTTGGGCCGGCAATGCGGGGGCTTCTGGTTTAGCGCCGAAAATAAGATTCCCATTCCAGTCCAGGGGGTACATTCAGGGGACTTGGCTGTGCCCTGAACCCACTACAATGCAGCAGGTACCTCCCAGGTACCCAGCAGGTACCCGAGTTATCCCCCATCACACCTTTCTCACAAGAATGCGAGAAACCTGCAATAATACATCGTACAACTGGGTGTATTTCCATGTATAGAGTCTCAGCAATCTGTATGTTTAGTTTTCTCCTTGGCAAGGGCTCGGCGCTTTCTTTTCCTCTCTTTTTCTCAGCGTTCGACCGCGAGCTCCAATTATTCATTCTCCTTAGGACCCCGAATTAACAATCAGACCCTTTTTCGGGGGCTTTCCACTGGCACTAGCCTCATTCTCTTCAGACCCTAGTAGGTATTGCGGGGACCCGTTTCCCTGGCTTCCGTTGACGGCCTTTTATCAGTTAATCTCCCACCCTTTATTACCTCCTTTCCCCGTAATGACCTTGCACTACATCTGTCCTCGACTATCCTGACTTTGAGGGCCTCCGCGGTCACTCTCGCTGGACATATAAACCTGGACATGGCTTTCAATCTGTGGTCCGTAACCCTGTTGATGGTATTGCTGCAAACGGTATCGGCTCAGTTCTGCTCCTTCTGGAATAATGGGTGTATCGATTCCCTCGCTCAGACCGCAATTCGTTTCGACCTCAAACCTTTATTCCCGGACCCCGTCACCCTCTACTACGGCTTTGATGCCAGTTCCTCCGGCAAGGGCGAAGGCCCCATGACCAAGACGGCGTTTTGGCTGGGATATCAAAACAACAATATCAACCTGAGTGCCGTCGACTCAAACCGCACGTCGGAAATCGGTCTCAGGATCGGCAATTTGACCGGCACCCCTTCTGGCGCGAACAATGGCTGCGATGGTATTTGGGGCGCTGATTGTTCCCGTGATCTCAAGACTGCCCTGCGGAATGCCATATATCTTCTTGCTGTCTCCGGCGAATACTATACCAAACCGCTCGAGGTCGTGCTCAATAACATGTTGATCACGCCGCCGACGCTTACTTCGTGTCCGCCGCCCACCCTGGACGTCGCCGCCATTCCGGTCCAAAGTATGTCGATTATTCTTTCTGCCTAGCGTTCGGTTCTAACCTTTTAGATTTCGCCAAAGAACGAGTCCCCGATCAGAACGTCACTATTATGCCACCTGGCTCGGGCGCTTGGCCTTGGCAGGTCTGGTATCTCGATCACATGAGCGCCCACAAGCAAGCTTCACAAGTCGCTGTGGGCATCATCAGTCGCGCCCCTTCTTGTAATAGTGTACCACCGGACAGACCAGATGATATCATGGTTGAACTTGTCTGTGTGCAGGCCCCTTCTACTGGATCGTCCAGTGGCTCCCAAGATTAAACTGGCTGTAGAGGTCGATCTGAAGATCGTCCTCAAGTCTTTTCTTTTCTCTTTCTGGGTGGGCGACACACTACGCCATTGACCTGTCGATAATTAATTTGCAGGCTTTGTCTTTGCCCGCCAGGCCATGGTGTCGCGACAAATCAAGATTCCCAGTCACTTGTTTTCTGTGCATTCCATGGCTGTTGATACGGAAAAATATAGCATGCCATTCATCTCCCCTGTGCCTGCGGTGCCGTCATTGGCAAGTTCCCGATGAACAAGCACAAAGTTCATTCAACGCCCGCGATGAAATGTGGCAGTCCAATATCTGTGCTGTACTGTCCAGCGAATGGCAATACATTTGACACTTGTCGCTCGCTCTGGAATCCACTAATAACTCTTCGTCGCCGAGTCGAGTCCGTCACCTCCGACATTCAAAGTCGACAAGCTCAACAGGCTTCGAGTACCCCATCCTCCAGGATTCCAACACCAGCCTGCTCGCTCAGCGGCACGCAACCTGTCTGGCTCTAAAATTCTCACGCCCACGACACTTCTCTGTGTCTCACTGATCCCGCTCGTCACCATCTGCATTCTCCGTCTTCTCCCATTTCCCCTTGGGAACGCCAACAGGGCAGTGTTCGCCCTGTGGATGTCCTACATGAGCACGACAGATCGTCTCCGTCTGCTCGGGCCAATCCCACTATTGCTGCTCTCCCGCACGGATACACTAACAATCCACGATCTGGAAGTTGGTCCCTTTCCCACCGCTCGCTGTCGGGTTTTGTATATGCATCTTCAGTCGCTTGTCCTATATCATATGGTAGTCACAGAACAGCTTGGGAGGTTAAGCCTTCGCAACATGATCACCTGGGCATTTCTACTCGCCTGTGGGATTTGGAATTGTGATACCATCGTCTCATGTATCTGAATCAAAGGTTCTTTGAGAGAATGGCCACTCAATGAGTTTATACTAGATAGGAAGCCACTGGAGCTCAAAATATTATAACTATACCAAGGTTCTCAACCTCACTTTCCTCTCACATACAACAGTCTAGGTGGGATTCACCCACTTCCACCCACGGCAGGTTTTGGGTCCATCGCGCCAACCTGTGTACAAACCTTACAAGCATGAGATTATTTCTCTATTTCAAAGCATAGTTTTATAAAATGTATGTCCCACTCTAAAATACCTACAATATCTAAATAGCTTGGATATCCCTGTAGAGAAAGTCTAGCGCTACCTAAAAACCACTTTCGTATCGTCTTTCTATGGATCTTTTCAAAGACTTTCAGAATACAACCGCTAACCAGCCCCGAATATTGAATGTTGATTTTCATGGCAGCTAGTTAATCTTCCGGTGAAAACCTGATGGACCCAAAAACTACCGTATCCACCCAGACTTCTAGATCCTAAATAGCGTGTTACAGACTCAACAATTTAGTATTTGTACGATAAGCCTCTTCACTTACAACTGAACATAGTAAAGCCTCCGGGGAATTATTGGCTGCCTATCATCTAGCATATACTACACATCAGCATTTAGGGCTGTACAATATAAAGAGGAATTAGAGAATGCCACAGCAGGAACTAAGATTAATTAAGGAATCTGGTGTAGATCTCTGCGCCACGGGAACAGTAAATGGATGAATCCCGTAGGTATAGACCACCACGTGCATCGTACCTGCAATTATGTTGTACAACATAAATACATAAGTATGTAAATACTCTCTTCCTTTCTTCTAGCTTATCTCTCATTCTCTTCTGCTGTATCTCATTCGCTTGCATCAATGGCGCACTCGGGTCTATCCAAGATGACCCTGGCCTTGCTGGGGACTACGTCTCTAATCTTGAACGTTGCCTCTGCTGTCTCACTGCCTGGTGACGCATCCTACGTGGCTGCTGCTGGGTTTCCGACCTCTGCATTCTCGTATGACTACTGTTGACATTCTGTGGCTCCGACATATATATGCTAATGTGAATGGTAGATCATACTACCTTTCCCCAGCCCAGCCAACCCAGCAACCCCAGCCGATTATCTACGACCCAGTGTTGGACCTGACCTTTCCTTATGAATTGACGGATCCCGACAATATCCCGGACAATCAAGATGAGGTCTACTTCCCTGTGCCGCGAACTCACATGCCTGCCAAAAAGAAGTATAAGCTGTTTCAAGAAGCACTATCCAATGTGACCAACATCATCAAGTCGAGTTCTTTGGACAATTGCACCAAATGTAAGAACGCTCTAGCCGCAGCGAAGCCTGCAGCGTTACATGCCCCGGCTTTTGTTCCGAACGCCATGGTCAGCCTATGCAAGGCTTTTGGCTTCCATTCCAATGAGACATGCGAGCAAGATTATGCCACCAATACCTTTGGTGCGATCTGGACTCAGGTGCTGGCATACGCCGATGTAGAAGGATTGGATGGTGAATACATCTGCCATTCTCTCAGCAGCAAGTATTGTAGTGCGCCAAGTACCAGTCCGCTTGACACGACTAAGCTTTTCCCCAAGCCCAAACCTGCAGATGCTCAGGTTCCCAAGGCAAGTGGCGAGCGGGTCAAGGTACTCCATCTGTCAGACTTCCATCTCGATGCCCGCTATGCCGTTAGTTCCGAGGCAAACTGCAGGTCTAGCCTCTGCTGTCGGAGTGACAACTTCAACGACCTTTCTGAAGACAGCCCGCTGCTTCCTGCCTCTTCGTATGGCTCTTTTATGTGCGATACCCCATACGACTTGGGGCTTGCTGCTTTGCAAGCTGTCGGTCCTCTGACTGGAACTGGGAAAGGAAAACACGACGAGCATCTTGCATGGACGCTTTATACTGGCGATCTGGTATCGCATGATCCGGCATCCCAGATATCCAAGGCATTGACTCAGTATACCGAGACTAGCATTAACAGCATGTTCAAACACTATCTCTCTGGTCCTGTCTTTGCGGCACTTGGAAATCACGACACCAGTCCTGCAAATATCGACTCTCCTCGCAACCTCCCTGGCCGTCTGGGGGAACAGCAAAGCTGGAATTATGAGCACCTGGCTGGACTGTGGCGCCATGAAGGGTGGATCAGTCGTGAGACCGCCGATGAAGCGAGAACGCATTATGGCGGTTACTCTGTCAAGACGCACTACGGACTGCGCATTCTTGCATTCAACACAGGTATGTTGTCATACCTTATTTACAACTTTTTCGCTCACTCTCATAGACTTTTGGTACCGGACCAACTTCCTGACATTCATCAACACCACCAACCCCGACAACTCCGGCGTGTTCTCCTGGATGATCGAAGAACTGCAAAAAGCCGAAGATGCCGGCGAGCGTGTCTGGATAGTCGGCCACGTCCTCAGTGGCTGGGACGGAACCAATCCCCTCCCCAATCCGACCGATCTATTCTACCAGATCGTGGACCGCTACTCGCCACACGTTATTGCCAACATCTTCTTCGGACACACCCACGAAGACCAATTCATGGTTTACTACGCCAACAACGGGACTGCGCAGAATGCAGACAACGCCCTCACCACCGGCTGGATCATGCCCAGCATAACACCTCTAACAAACCTCAACAGCGGTTTCCGTCTGTACGAAGTCGACACAGGCGACTTCAATATCTACGAAGCATACACATTCTACAGCAATGTATCGGAATACCCTGCTCTAGAGCACACGGGTCCGACCTTCGAGATTGAATACTCCACCCGCGACGCATACGGACTGGCAGCCGGGTGGGACGAGGACGCGCCGTTGAACGCGACCTTCTGGCATCGGGTTACCGAGGCCATGGAGAAGGATTTGGAGCTCGTCAGTTTGCATAATACTTATCAGGGGAAGAAGAGTGCCAAGAGTCCTAGCTGCACTACTGCCGCGTGCCAGAAGGCCAAGGTCTGCTACATGCGTAGTGGTAGTGTTGCGTTGGGTAGTCAATGTCCTCAAGGGTGAGTTGTGTAGTAGATTGAATTTATATATAAATGCTGACTTTTCTAGATATGGATCCGTGCAAAGTGCCTTTGGGGAGAGCTAGTGGAGGGTTATTGTTGTGAGCCGGTGGTGGTCGAGCATGGTTTCTGCAATTGAACATTGATTCTATCCATTCAAGTAGTCATATCTATTGCAATGGAAACACTTTCAAAGCTTGAAAGGAATGAAACATATACGAACGACTAAGGATGCTATGCCATCGGGGCATAACCCTCATTGGTTAGAGTTGCCACGGAGCATGTGTCTCTAGACAGTAGGGAAGAATGTCAATGCAGAGGTCGGAAACCCAGCAGCAGCAACATAGGATAAGTCACCTAGAGTAATATTGCCAGGCAGTATACTGTATAGGCAGTACTTACTACAGTCTTCCTACTTCTACAACTCTATCAACTTGTCTACCATATATATGTACTCTCTAAGCGCATTGGATTGACCTACCCAAGTCTAGCTTGATGGAAATGAACGTTCTGTTTTGTGTCTTCCCCTTTTTTTCCTCCTATCTATCCGTTCCCAGATACAAATACTAATCAAGACTGTAGAAATCGTAGGTTCATCGGTCATGACGGTTCTGTCCCTTCAAGCCTTTCGTCGCCCCCAATATTGAATTATTAACGTGAGAATTGCAATTAACGCCTTTAGCTGGGAGAAGGGGAGCTTATACGCTTGATCTTATAAGTCGAGGATCGCGTTTATCATTCTTTATTTGGTCGTCGCCTTCTTCTTGACGACTTTATAGGATGGCATCTTGGTACCACAGGCCACAAGAATAGGGATCTGATGGTTGGGTCAAAGATAGGAGCGCGGATAAGAAGGACGAGCCGAGTTGTGAACACTTGAGACTTGACTTAAAAAAAATAGATGTGAGATGTGAAGTTGTGTTGCAGAGCCCAGATATTAGAAATTAGATCAAGCCAGTTATTGGCAGGTCCGTCTGCCTTTTTCATATATATATGGTATTAGATAGTCTCGCTCACTGGCCTATCTAGCGACACGAAAAAGGGCCGAAAGATATTTGGAATGCGGCAGTGAGACGATTGTTATGGCGAACTTCCGACGCTGGCTTGTTGCGTGGAGTCGTGATGTCTCCGGCATCGCGGGCGATATCCAGGGGCGGGTACCTCGAAGATTGCTGCTGTGGCAGAGCTTGTTCCGCAACGCATATACCTTGATTGCCGACCTTTCCATAGGCTCGTCAATTCGAATCTCGTTCCTCCCTGTTGTTGAGTAGATCTATCAGTCGCCTCGGAGTGTGCCGGGGTCGCATGTCCCCTGGCAATCCCTCCGCGTCTTGATCTTCACCAACGTCGAGGTCGGCATCGAATGAGACGACAGAGTCTAGCAGTGGCGTGTCGGAAAGTCGCGAGATCCTACGTAAAACATTCCACACCATGTCAGTATAATCACCATACCACAGAAGGAAATGCACTTTCCTGGCCGTCTCTGCTGCAACACTCACTTCCGTCCGTCGATCCGCCATCATCTCCAAAGGATAGCTCACCGGGCTTCCCCGGTTTAAGCCCAAAGATTAGACCGATAGCTGCAATTATCTGGATAAGACCTTGAAGTCGACTGCAAAGTAATTACCTTGCTCGCATCCAACCTGCGTCCCGTGTTCTTCAATCGACTTCGGCTATCTCAGGCCGTAGCATAAGCTCTCGGGATCGGGTTCCGGCCTCTGTACAGTTGGTACATTTAGCCGTCTTCCTAAAGTGACTATTAGTATTCATAGTATAAACAGGTCTGAGTAATATCCTTCTAAGTGCTCTCAATATAGGGAAGGGATGGCAATCAAACTTACTCTGCACGTATCTCTCAGCTTCTGGAAGTGAGTCATAAAATTAAGCACAACCTGTTCGACGAGGTATAGGACGTAAATGATCCCCGAAAGACGAATGGTCTTTGGCAAATCATGGATATCCTTTATCCAGGTATTGGACTTGCTAGGATCCCCATCTCCTGGCCCTTAGTGCTGTTGGCACTGGATAAGTCCTGTTTGTAGCCATTTTCGAAGAACAAAGTAGAAAGAAAGAGGAGAAAGATAGACAGCGTCGACAAGGTAAACGATGTTACGCGCCGTTATTGAGCGAAAGAGTGCATCCCGATGGAAGAATCAGTATGAAGAAAAGGAAAAGAAAAGAAAAGACCAACGAGAATCCGAGATGGCTTTGTGCATCTCGTGTCAAAACCATGCAAATGCAGATGTACTCGCTTGTGCTCGCCTAGTAGGAAGGAATATTTCCTTCCTACACAGGCAAGAACGACCCATCAATCCTTCAGATCATAACAAGCGAAATGATAGTGAGATTGGGGTTGAGATGTCTGGCTAATAAGCCTCAATCAAACCCAATGCTGACCACATAAATTAGATTCTTTGTAGCCCCAGGACGCTTGATCCTGGGATGCCAATGAATCAAGCCTAGAGGGGGTATAAATGAAAAGAAGAATGAGATAGACTGGCTGGGAAGCCTATAGACAACGTACTCTTGTAGTAAGCCTCAGGAAGCTTGATCCAAAGATGTGAATAAGAAGAGGAAGAAGGATCAAGTCTAGGGGTGGAGGGTATTTATACCACCACTAGTTCCTTATTTAGTATGTATAGATTGAACCCATATCGTCGATAGTGAGTTGAAAGTGAGTTGAAAGTGAATTTAGAGTGAGTCTACCGAGAGGAGGTGATATATAATTAAGAGAGATACTCTACATAAGTGCCTATACAATCGTATGCTCCATGGTAACTCCATAGGGCTGAACCGGTAACTTTCCTCCCCTTTTTTGTATAGAAGCCATAATGGTAGTATCAAATGCTTCAAAAGACATACATAATAGTAATATCTATAGCAGAGGTTAGCGGGGATTGTGTCGGATAGAATTGAAAGCTATCTAAGTGTTCTCGATCTTCGGAATATACTCCGTCGATCAATGTGAAATAAGTACTTCATCGCTTGGTTAGAGCGTGGTGTTGATAACGCCAAAGTCGAGGTTTTCCTTTTCTATTATTCTATTCTCTGCTTCGAATAGAAACTTTAGTCTTTTTGATTCGAATAGAATTCAACATCTCAACCTTATCGAGTGCCACTAAATGCTAAAATCTCCATCGCATAACTGCCGTTCCTAGAAACGCCAAGGCTGCAACTGTCAATGAGGGGAAACCCACAAAATGGAAATGGAACCTGAATCCCCACGTCTCATCCAAAATCTTCAGATCCGTGAAAAATTATCGTCAGGTGGATCAACCAAGAGCAATGGAGGCCTCATTCAAGGAAATCCTCCAGTCGAGAACTCATCATTGACCAGAGTGCAACCACTCATGATTTCATCTCTAGCATCCCACCACTGTACATGCAACCGAGTCCAATAGGGCCGCTGTATCCCGGATGCATGACGTATCGCCACCGTTAAGGTTTTGAAGATGTTGCTTTTCCATGTCATCACTGAGCTCCGGAACATCCGATTCATAACGTCGACGTTTTCCCAGAGCTTTTATATACTGCTGAATCGACCTATAGGCATACTCTCTACTCGACTTCGCCCTATACCTCTCCAACCAGCCTGCCCCCTCGCGATCTAACGCGACAATCGGATTTAATCAATCTAATCTAAATCTACAAAAATGGGTCTCAGAGGTGTGCAGCTCGGTCTCAGAGTTTGGGAGGTAAGTGCCATTGCGATACGATAGCGACAGCTAGAAGCTGTGAAGCTGTGAAGCATCCCGAAGTATAGGATAGTACTGACCCACCGCAGTTCGTATTCTCCCTGCTCGTCATGGCCCTCATCGGTAATATGATCGCTCAAGCCTTCGCCGGCAACCCAGCGACCGTAAACTACGCCATCTACACATCGGTATTCTCGATGTTCACGCTGTTCTACCTGGTCCCGGCCTCGTTCAATATCGACTGGTCCATCCACCCACTCATCATGATCATCATCGACGCCCTGAACTGCATCTTCTTCTTCTCCGCTGCTATCGCGCTCGCTGCCAGGCTGGAGTGCCACTCTTGCAACAACCATGTAAGTTGACTTGGAATCGTATATTGCAAATATGCGAGATCAAGCGAATCGAACGCTGACCCCATCTAGGAGTACCTGATCAACAATGAAATCACCAACGGCGCACACAACATGACCAAGCGCTGCCGTGAAGCCCAGGCCTCCGTTGCTTTCCTCTGGTTCGCCTGGGCCGGCTACATGGCCTCCGTCATTGTCTCCGCCTTCATGGCCCGTTCTGCTTCTGGCCCCTCGCGCCGTACTAGCCGTCGCGGCCCTGCCCGCCCCAGCATGACCCAGGTTTAAATGGGTGTCTTTCCTGGAAGGTGAGCGTGGGTTACACTCAGCTTTAGGCTTAGTTACTATCGCTCTCCCCTCGCGGTAATCTATCTACCTGGTAATTGATACTATTGGATCATGGCTATAGGTATGGTTCTGCTTCTGGTTAATGGCGTTGCGTTGAGGAGGGATGTCGGTATATGACGTGGTTGACGAGCTTAGCTCGGTCTTGGTTCTGATATCTTCCATGCTCATGCTCATGCTCTCATGCCTGCAATGATTCGACGGAAACGCTGCCTCTCAGTCTCTGCTCGATTATGAGAGGGATGTTCTGATACTTAATGTGCTACTACTTATTTCATTAATAATTATTTGTTTTGGTCATCATCCAAGGGTTTACCTGGCGTTGACTCTTAATACTTCTATTCCGCTGGTACTGTATGTCTCTTTAGATTAACAGTGTTGGTTATTTGATTGTATTATTTACTTGATCTTTCCAAGTCCCGGAACTCGGACATTCTTACGGTTCTGTTCTTGGGCTCATCTATATATATGGTAAACATGTATACATAGGTAGCATAGCATGCATACATATCATAAACAATAGCCCGACCGCAAATCATGCAGTTTCTATTTGATACTCCAAGTCCGTGGATGAGGCTCTGATACTAGCTTTGCTAAGTACTTGATGGTTCCAGAAACTCCGGCGTGAGGCAAGGGTTGACTCATTCAAGGTCCGCGCGCGAGACACACAAAGGATATTAGAACCCCTAGCAGAAACAAGTATCCATCTTGAATCTCAACTCCTATTGATTCTTCACGTTTAAATTGCTAAGCTAGGGCTTAGCGGGGCAAACTCCCCTCCGCTCCACCCAAAGAATTTCTCCAGAGCTTCCGCCCCGACACTTTTCTCCATCCCTTCATTTCACAGCGCCACCAATATGCCTATCAAGTGAGACCGGCCTTCAGTCACCTTCTATTTGCGACCGCTGACCCGTCATTAGCTACCTGATTCTGCTCTCCCGACAGGGCAAAGTGGTATGCCTCGTCACCGACCCAACTACTTAACACCTGGCCGAAGCCGCCCCTAACAACGTTTCTTTAGCGCCTCGCCAAGTGGTTCACCACTCTCTCTCCCAAGGAAAAGGCCAAGATCATCAAAGATGTGACCCAGCTGGTGCTGTCCCGCCGGACGCGGATGTGCAATTTCCTGGAATACAAAGGTGGCTTTCTATCCCCTACCCCTACCCCGACCCCGACCCCGACCCCCTGACGTCGACAAGCTGAAATACTAACACGGACTCCATCACTAGACTCGAAAGTCGTCTACCGTCGCTACGCTTCGCTCTTCTTCATCGCTGGCTGTGCCTCGACCGATAATGAGCTGATCACCCTCGAGGTGGTGCACCGCTACGTCGAACAAATGGACAAATACTACGGCAATGTTTGCGAGCTGGACATCATCTTCAACTTCCAGAAAGCATACTTTATTCTCGATGAGTTATTGATTGCGGGGGAGATGCAGGAGACCAGCAAGAAGAATGTCCTTCGCTGTATCAGCCAGCAGGACAGTTTGGAAGATATGGAGGTGAGTTAGAACATGTCTTTTTATTTCCATTGGGGATTGTTCGGCACTTTCTTGAAAGAAGAAAAGAACAAAGAGATGTGCTGCTAGCTGTATCTGGGCTCTTTCTCCCCCCCTTTGTCCAGCCATGGCCAAGTTTCAGCCGGGCTAATTATTCCCCAGGTTGAGGAAGATGTGGTCACCAAGATCATGTAACACAGCAAGCAGGATTCTTGCTCCTTTTTTATTTGCGGGCGTACATAGGAGTTTTTCACATTCACCATACTAATCAATACAACTCGTTTCACCCAGGCTTCGGAAGATATAACACGCAATTTGGATGAAGTTGGGCTGTGAATTGGCCTGAAGGGGCTTGGCCTATGAAGTTGTCCTTTCCATGGTTGGCCTGCTCGTGAGGTCAGTGCGGGTTCCTACTGGGCCACGCCTGCTCACACGTGACTGTTTCCGGAATCCCTCCCCTCTCAGATCATCCCAGGGCAGGCCCATCCCCTCTTGCTTCATCATCTCTTTGTATAATCCTCATTTGGCATTGGCGTTGACTTGCTATAAGACTGGCGATCTACCCAGTGTACTTGGTGTCCCCCTTATCCCAACCCTCTTTGCCGTTATCGCCCATCTACATCATCGGATATCCACCTTCGGTTCAATCACCCGTTGCGGTAACACCACTTTCCCTCGTCTTATCTCTCTCTCTCTCTCTCAGACCTCTGAAGACAGATCTGAGTCATTCTCTTGAACAGCACACTGTGAAGGTCATCTCAAGTTGCTTATCGGCTTATCTGGGATACACACTACCCCGATTGAACCTCACGATGAAGGTATGCCTCACGGTCGCAACCCAACGTGTCTTTCTATCAGTTTACTCACCCTCTCGTGATATAGTTTCTCCCACTTCCAGACTTCGAGGACGTGACCAGTTCTCTAAATTTTGATACGACCGACTGCCATATCGTCGGCGGCTGCGATATTTACACCACCAAGGCGGCACGCTCTGATCGGAAACTCTACAATCATATCGAACAGTCTCTCGAGGCTCAATACGAATCGGTCCTTCGTTTTTCGGCTTCACTTTCACCTCCAAACGCACACGATGCCGCCGAGGCCCTCAATCTATCGCGATCGAGCCCGTTCGGACCCCTGAGCGACCATTCGAGTCGACGGACCTTTGCCTATCTGATTGCTACCCTGAACGCAAGTCACCCGGATTATGACTTCTCACACGTCCTGCGCCCCTCTGATTTCCGACGCGAACGGAATTTGAAACGCGTCATGAACACAGTCGACTCAACGCTGCTCAACCTGCGACCGCGCGAGAATATCAACCTGTCCCCGGCATCCCCCGCGACGCTTTCTGGATCGTACACAGCTGGATCATCTTCTGCATGGGGCCCACGCGTGTGGAAAACGATAGATGAACACATGTCGCTCAAGGAGTGTTCGATCTACTCATATTCACCGGAGGAGGACCCATCCGATGCCGATGACGGGGCCATCTGGAGTCTACATTTCTTCTTCTTCAACCCGACCCGCAAGCGCGTTTGTTACATCTTTCTACGCGCCATTCCTATACTCAGCCACACTCCAGACGAGATGGCCACTACGCCTACCGGGAAGCGGACTTACGACGATGGATACCTCACACCGGATTTCAGCTCCAGCAAGCGTGCCAAGTTCTGGTTTGGAGAACGCGCCAGATCGAACCTTATCGCCAGCGACAGTGATGATGAGATGGACCGCCCTCCCAAGACGATTCGGAGAACTTCGGATGACTACGAGACTTATGTGATCAGTGACGACGACGAGAATATGCCAACCAACCGTCGGGGAGTCCGCGCGATGAGTGAGGAAATTGCGGACTCGATGGAAGTCTAGGATACACCAAATGACTTGGCTTTGATGCTTTTGCTTTTGTTCGCTTCTTGTTTATCTTTTCGGCCCCGTTGATCGGGTGTGATCTTTCTAGCTGGCGGTGTTGGGTAAATGTTTCTTTCTTTGTTTTGACTGGCGCGATTACCTGCATGGTTACTTGTTCACGAGGGGATATTAATATAATGCCCCTCAACTTTCTGTGACTTACTGTCTAATATCACCTATGTCTGTTTTTGGATTTGTGTTGTCTTATGCAGATTTATCAATGTTAGGAAGTGAGCCTTGTTGTTTATTGACTGCTAATACTCGTTGAAAGCTGTCAGTAAAACAGTCATCTATATGAACCACACGATCCGATTTCAACCCTACAGACTCCTCCCGGTCAATTGTTCTAACGGAGCAAGACTAAGGACGTTCAGACCCCTCCTTGTTCCTTGTTGCCGACCGGCGGATTAATTGAAACGCCCCATTGAAATACGGTAGGAGGCCCGTTGTTGGGTCTGTTGACCACGACGGCCAGGACATACAATTCCAGTCCATATCTCGATCAACTCAAGAGACGATATGATGGTCTTTCAGCGACAGGGTTCCCCCATAACGCATGGCAAAAGGCTTTAAATGGCTCTTCCACGCTCGAACTCTCTGGGCCAGTTTCCCATATCACCTCGTTCTTGTCAAACAAGCTGCATTGACCCCGAGTCGATCGATACTTTTACCCCCTAGAATAACCAGCAAGTTACTCTCTCGCTCTAAGTTCATAGACACATATTCCTGCCTGTTGGTCTGGAGCCGGAGATGTAGGATTTGTTAGCTATGGCCTTGTAGGCTTGTTTATCTTTTTTTATAAGTGGATAAGTCTGCAGTGCCTCAACCTTATTGATCTTACCCTGTAAAATCTAATCAGATGTAATAGTACCTACAGTGGCTATTCTAGCGCATCGCCGTAGTTGGTAGTACATCTTTGGGCATATAGATCAGACACGTGGTCCGTGCATTGGAGAGCTGTCCATTCTCTCCCTTCCACTTCATCAACTTCCATTTGAATAAATTCATACAATTCATAAGACTCATTATGGCCGACGACGCGGAGCGCATCAAAGCCGAGAAGCTGGCCGCAGCCAAAAAAAGGGTAATTCCTCGCGAGTGACAGATGGCGTTGTTTTGATCGCTAACTTGACTGTTGTTCTTTAGGTTGCCCAGCTCCAAAAGAAAAAGAAGGCCAAAAAGGCTACCACCGGAGCAGACACACCCAAGGACGCAGAGATCCCCGCAGAGACAGAACCTGCTGAAGATGCCCCGAGCCCAGAAATATCGCAGGCAGACACCCCCGCGGAGGAGAAAGATGAGCCGGTCGCGCAACCCGAGGCCACGGCCCCCGAACAACCAGAGGAATCAGAAGAACCAAAGTCGCAACTTGCCGTTGATACAAACATTGAATCTCCTACTGAACCAATGCCTCCAGCGCCCACATCTCCTGATCCAGACGCCGAGCCGCTACCAGTCCGACTTGATAAACCGCGCGGCAACCACGGCCGACATGCCTCACTGTCAATCCAGTCCAAGATGCGCTCGTCTTCATTCCGCAAGACCTCCGTCTCACATGGAAGCGTCTCCCCCTCTCCATCTTCTGCTACGCTGAAGTCCCCATCACAATCATTACCGCCTCTAACCGGGGACGGGGAGTCAGTTCACGAAGTGTTCCGCAAACAGTCTACTAAGATTGAGGAGCTTGAGAAGGAAAATAAACGCTTGGAGAAGGATCTCTCGGAAGCAACTCTGCGCTGGCGCAAAACTGAGGAGCAAGTGGAGGATCTGCGGGAAGCGAGTGTTGATGCCGTGGGGTTGAGGGAGCAGTTGAAGAAGGCAGAGGAGAAGGTTGCAAGCATTGAGTCGTTGGTATGGCATCGTATTTCCCGTGGTAGCTATATCTGCTAACCTGTGGCATAGAAAGAGGAAATTGCTTCCCTTCAGCGACAGAACTCACAGCTCCAGACCCGGTCACATCGAAACACAACTACAACAGAGTCACCGCCAGCCGACCTTGTTCTTCAGCTAGAGTCCAAGTCAGCCACTATTGAATCTATGGAGCTAGAGATTTCAAATCTTCGCGCCCAGGTCGCCTCCCAAACGTCCTCTAACGATGCACATCAGTCTCAGGTCGCAGCGCTAGAAGAGAAAGTTTCAAAGACACAATCAGCACTAGATCAATCCCAGCGTGAGCTGGCAGACAGCAAGCAGGCATTGGCGCGGGCCTCCGAGAAGGCAGTTAAGGAAGGCGTTGACAAGACATCTACCGAAACGCTGATCAAGAACCTCCAGCGTGAGATTGGGGAGTATAAGAACGAAAAGAGCGAATTGGAAAAGAAAATCGAAACGCTCGACAAGAAACTCCAGGCAATAGGCAATCTTCACAAAGAGACCGAAGCCCGGCACCAAACACGATTGCGCGAGAGCGAAAAATCCGACAAAGAAATCACTGTCATGCGGAAAAAGATTGCCAGCATCGAAAACGAGAACCTCCGTCTGCGCGAAGAGAGTGATCGGATCCGGGCTCGTCAGGCCGGTGGAGGCGCAGACGATGACGCTCTAGACGAGCTCGAGGACGAAGAACGCCAGCGTCTTGAGCGGCGAATCCGCGAGCTGGAAGGTGAGGTCTTCGACCTGCGCCGTGGCGTCTGGCAAGAGAGGCGCCAGGAGATGGAATTCTACCCGGATGACGGACCTAGTGCTGCTTCCGGTGACGCAGCCAATGCATTCGACGACGTCGATCTCGTCGGTGGACGACCCGACCATGCCCGTCGCTGTAGCATGGCCCAGCAGCAGCAGCACTCTTCCTTTTCCACGGTACTTTCTAGCGGCTTGGCTGCCTTTACAGGAGCTGGTGGAAACCGCGCCCACGCCTCATCGCCTCATCCCCCTGGTACCCGCGGTAGTCTCGAGCTTGTTTCCGAAGAAAACCTTGATGACGAGTTTGATGAAGATGCGTTTGCGCGTGCGCTGGCCGAAGAGGAAGCCCGCAAGCGTGTTGAATGGATGCGCGATATCAAGAGCAAGCTGCGTGACTGGAACGGCTGGCGTCTGGATCTGGTCGATAGCCGTGCCGGTGCAGAGGGTGCTGGCGTAGGCATGGGGGAGATATTTGAGGTTTAGTCTGCATGCGGGATGTACGATCAATTACTATATACCAGGTCGAACTCAACTGTAGAGTCGCCCAATGAACTTCGATGCAAAGAGTGAACTCCTGATGCAATTGACGTAGGATATATGATAGAACACGATATAATAAGACAAGGAAAACATTCGAAGTAAAAAAAACCCAAAACAACCTCAATCCATAGAAGCCTTGCCCGTCAAATACCCCTCGGACGACCTATTCTTCCTCCGACCCCAGACCTCCCCAGCCCAACTAGTAATCTGATAAAGCCAGCCACCAGTAACAAGCACACCGGAAATGGTGTTAATAACCCGAACCACCAGCGACAAAAACCCATCCCTCTCCTCGCTGACCAGCAACAGGATCGGCTCAATGCTATACTTGAAAAAGATACCCGGCACGACCATCGGCGACTCAGGGAGCGCGCTGGACTGACTCGTCGCCGCGTACTGGTTCGTGAAGACCGTGTTCCGTCCGTGCCGCGCGGCTGCCGTCTCCGGCGAGCGCGTGTACGCGTCCAGCGCGCCCTTTCCGCGACTGTACAGCGTCGGCACGATCGAGAGGAAGTACTGGAACTTGTAGTAGTGCTCCTCGCTCTCGGCGATGGTCTTGTCGAGGGGATTCTGAAGGGTCGGGTAATGCGGGCCGAAGGAGAGCTCGGTGATCATGTGGGAGAAGTTGAATGCTGATAGCTGTTAGCAATGTTACACATGCGCTGCGAGAGTAAAGAGCAAAACACATACACGAGTGATCCAAATGCGGCGCGTTCTCGCGATAACCGTGGCCACGAGCCGTGATATGAAAGTCACCTTGCACCTTATTCCCCTCGAGGCTGCCGTAGATGCGACAAGCGTCCGGGAGGACACCGCGGCGCATGCGCGGGCCCTTTGCGAACTTGCGGCGCGGGTTATGGCGCACTTCACCGAGGACGTGGCCGACATGAGCGTCGGCCTCCTGCTCGGCTCGACGGTCTGATTCCTCGTGGGAGAGGGTCTGGTATTCGTGGGCGCCGGCGTTGGTCTCGTAGTTGCGCTGTTGCATCCACAGGAGCCAGTTTGTGTCGTCGCGTTTGAGGAGCTCGCCGGCTAGGATGCGGTCGCCGGCTGCGTCTTGGATGTTTACGCGGAGCTGGTCGCAGGGCATGTGTACGACTATGTCGAGGTTTAGCTGGAGCTCGTGCGAGACGCCCTTCTCAACGCTGAAGTGGTAGTTTTCTGTGCCGCGCCACCAGGTTTTTAACTCGGACCAGCTGAAGATCGTGCATATGATGAGGATTAGGACGGTCCATTGGCCGCCGCTGCGTGTTGGGGTTGTGTAGGAGGGTTTGGTTTTGGCTGGTGTAGGCTGTTTAGCTTTTGTTTAGCTCGAATCTCGGGGGTACTCACGAAAGGCGTCGAAGGTCTTCAGGGCAGCCAGACCAGGCTTAACGCCGAAGGAATCTTCGTCCAGGCCCTTAGATTCGAAGCCATTCATTGCGAATCAATTACCCATAAAGGCCAAAGTTGTTGTAAAAGTGGAGTAACTAAGATAAGGCGATGAGGCCAAGTAGCCCGATTGCCCAGTGGGGATGCCAGTACAACAAGGTACATTATACCACAGTTTATATCGTGTCTTGTATTATTCGGTCTCTTATTTATAGAAGTTGTCAAACTAAAAATCACACAGTCATTAATTCAGCATAGACGCCACTTGACAACGTTAAATCGCTCTACCCATGAGCAACACATAAACTCTTAAGAAATGCAATAAGAGGTAACAATGTACAAAGGGACCACATTGGCCCTCAATGGGGTTCATCAAATATAACAAAAACGAAGGAAATGCATAAGCAAGAGCAAAACATAAGGTATAAGCGAATACTCAGGTCATCAGAGCCGCAATGCAAATGCTGGAACAAGGGGGTATAACATGAATGCATCTCAAGGAACAAAATGCTAACATGACAACCACCCGATGCAAGGATGAGAACGTAAAAACAAGGATTAGTATTACAGCGCAGTCGGAAAAAAAACGTGCAAGATCATTTCCTCTAGCGGCTGGTCAGCATCCCATCTGTGGCCCCGGTTCAGGTCGCTGGCCTAACTCACCAGGCTGGTCGCAGCCGCCGCAGTAGCAAGGTCGGGCTTCCCGCTGATATTCCGCGCCGAAACGCGAGGGAGCGCGGACCCGACAGTAGAATTGCTAGACCCTCGCTTGCCGGGGCTGGACGGAATGCCATTCACGGTCGAGTGTCGCTTGCCGCTACACTTGACCGGGGAATTGGCCGAGGCATCGCGGGTGCGCATGAATCCGCTCTTCGTGCCTGGGGGTTCTGGGAGAGGACGAGCCCCGGAGGTGACCGCACGCTTGGGGGGCGAGTTTGATGCATACATCCTGGGCCGGGGGGCCTTGACACCAGTGAGGAATTCGTGTTTCAATGCGTCATGGGGTGAGAGTCGACGAGCAGGATCCCAGCGAAGGCAGCGAGTGATGAAGTCAAGGAAGGCTTCATCGTCACATTTCAAGGCCTGTCGGAGCTCCTTGGAACTTGGACGACGTCGACGTCCCTTGGATGAAACTGTCAAGCGCGGCTTGCCGAGAGAATCAAAGAACAACTTCTTGCGGGAGCTCTTCTCAATGAGATGCTTTTCCGGAGGACCAAAGACTTCCATGATGCAAGCAAGCTGCTCTTGCTCATTCTCGCCTGGGAAAATGGGATAGCCGGTGAAGAGCTCAGCCAAAATGCAACCTAAACTCCACATGTCTATCGGCATGCCGTACGACATTCCGAGGATGACCTCGGGCGAACGGTAGAAGCGACTCTGGATATAAGTATAGACCTTTTCATTCTCAAAGCAACTGGAGCCAAAGTCGATGACTCGAATTTCAGAGTTCAATGGGTGAACGAGAAGAATGTTTTCGGGCTTCAAGTCACAGTGAATGACCTTCTTCGCATGCAACAGCACAAGACTGCTCAGCATCTGCTTGGTGAAAACACGGATCAGCTTCAACGAGAAGCCCCGGAATTCGTGGGCCTTGATGAATTCGTAAAGATTCATGCCAAGGAGTTCGGTCGAGATACACAGATGACCACGGAAATAGAAGCTTTGAGTGAAATTGACCACGCTATGCTTGCCATGAGGATCCCATTCCTTTAGTTTCTGTAGGAGGTTGACCTCAATCAGGGCTTGTTGGTGGAATCGCTTCTTGTTGCGGATGATTTTAATCGCAACCAGAGCTCCAGTCTTGTGATCGACGCATCGCACAACCTGGCCAAAACTACCTTTGCCCAGGACATCAACAACTTCATACCGGTAAGCCAGATGGTCGCCGACGACAATGTTATAATCACCACGGTCATCATCGTAACCAAAGTTCGCTGCACTGGAGTGAAGATCTCCAACATGTTTCTTGGCAGTCTGAGTACCGCAGAAGTAAATATCGCGATAATCGATGATCTCACCGCGTTCAAAGATGTTGAGCGCTGCCATTTTCAAGGCCTGGGCGGGACTGACTCGATCTTTTGGTCCAGCCTTGCGGCGCAAGTCGTCTAGCACCCGCGCCGCCTTTTCAAAGTCTTTGCGTTTGGATCCAAGTCGCTTCATCTCTTCATCTGCAATAACCACATCTGGGTCAATAGTGCTGTCAGTAGACCGCGGAGCCGCGGCAACACTCGATCTAGCGTGATTGATCATCTTATGAACAGGAGAGATGTACGTGCTCTGCACACGTCTAGAGCGATCGCTTTCAGCCGACTCATTGGAAGGAGTTGGCTCCAAGGCGAGACTTTTCTCGCTGCTGACACTTGGTTTCCGAGTCGTCGGATTTGTTGTATTTGAGATAGAAGACTGGCGGCGAGGATTGAGATATGCTGGCTTGGGATTAGGGCTCGTCGAGTTGACAGAAGAAAGGTTACTCCATGTTGCAGACGCTGGAAGTTTAGGCGGCGGCATAGCATTGTACTTGGTTGGGTCAGCATCAAATTCTGGCTTTTGGGGCTTCGAATTGCTGCGAAGTCGTGCCACCTTAAGCCGGTCTCGAAGAGAGGTGCTGGACGCAGGGGCAGTTACACTCTCAGGCTCCGAAGGTGTCGATATCTGGCTGAGCCGTTCCGGGGCGGGAGTGAGAATCGCACTTTGAGTCTGAGGTCGTGGACCATTCAACTTGTGTGCTTGCGTTCGATTCGAGTATTCGGCGCTGATCTGTTGGCGGAGATGGTTGAGCTCGGCACCGCTCTTGGGCAGCGTGTATGAGGCATAAGGAGAAATGTTCCGAGCTGCGCTTGGCGTGTCAAATGACTCGAACGCACTGGTACTGCTAGAAGCTCGAAACGAGCTGACGGCAAAGTGAGAGGTGCTGCTTCGTGCCTGAGTGAGGGGCAGTTGGTCCTCATCATCACGGTACCAGAAATTCGCCTTCGATGCTGTCATCGGAGTACTGGGCGTCTTTGGAATCAATTGTTTGGAGGGGGTGTGAGCTCTGTGCTCATCATCTCTGTCCTTGAGTGCCTCAATTTTGGCTGCCATGGGTGTACCCAAAGGCAACAAGTTCAGCGGTGGCAATTTCAAGGGCTGCAAACCCTTCCGTCCTCCCACAGCATTAGTAGTTCGTGCTCGTGAATCAGGGGTTTTTGCTTCGATAGGGTCAACCTTGTCAGCTGGGGCTATGGAATGCACTTCGGAGTCTGAATCTTTCAAAATATTCAAATCCACAGGAATACTTGATTTTCTGAGCGTGGGGAAGACAGGTGCATCCATTTCACCTTTGGGCGACTCGTAGGCCTTGGGGATCGCTGGAACTGGTGGTACCTCTTCCCCGTTAGAATTCCCTTCTGTGCGTGGCTTCGGAGTCGGAAGTCGAGAGGAAGATAGATTTTGGGACAGCCGGTTTTGAAGAGAGCCCGCAGAAGGTCGCACCGAGTTATAGCTGGTGCTTGAAGAAGCAGATAACCCCGAACTATACGACTTACGATTTGGGTCAGGCGTGGTTCGGTTCGAGGAAGGTGTGACGCTTTTCCTCGGAATTTGAGAGGGAGATTGAGTTGATGATAGCGGGAAGATGGGAAGAGGCTCTGTCTGGGTGGGAGGCGTATTTGGCATTGGAGGAGCAGGAGGCGCAATCGACATTCGCTTCAGTCGTCGTGCGTCAGTGGGACTGATCGTTCGAGCACCAAGTCCAGTGGCATGTGGCGGCATGACAGAAGCCCGCTTAGAGGCAGAGGAAGGGGTCGCCACGGCGGCAGAAGAGTTTCTTACCGGGCTTCGCACGGCATTGGTGGAATTTGATCGTGAATGGTCAATGGCTCCAGAGGGAGTGAGAAACGGACCATGAGGTTCTCTTGGGCTGGGCTGGAATGACTTTGCCTTGAGGTTTCGAGCAGCCCTGGCATCAAACTCCGGAAGTCGAGGGCGAAGGAGATTATTTGCCGCCGCGGTATCTGTACTGATTTTACGGGCACTTAAGCTGGCGCGTCTGGCCGAAGCATTGGTAGGCGCAAATGCCCCAGAGCTGATAGATTTGCGCGGACCCCTTGGAGGACCTCCGGCAGACGGCTGGGCTATACTCTGGCGGCGGGCGCGGGTGTTGGCAGAGGATGCCGTGAGCCCTGCCGCAGCATTCAGACCATTCGGGCGTTGCACTTCACTCTTTCGTCGAGCGGAAGCACCCCGTGCACGTTCCGATACATTGGCCGCGTACGTGTGGTTTTCCCAGGGGTTCGGACCTGTTTCACGATTCTCACCCGAACTGCTTCCGGGCATGGGAAAGTTGTTCAAGCTGGGCTCACCCATGATGCTGTTATGGAAATCATCAAAGTTGACCGGTGCTAGTAATTCCATGTTGTCTGCATGATTGGAATCAGCCTTTGCCAGGTTGCCCACGCTCGTAGATCGAAGGTTGAAGCTTTTGGTCGAATCCATCGTCGAATCGACAGACGAGTTCCCAGAATGAAGGTATGGACTAGGTTTGCTAGATATCGAATTAGTCCAGGAGTCAATTACGAGAGCAGAACTAGACATACCTCCATCGGGAACTGTCTTGGGGTCGTGGGCCCTGAGGAACTTTATCACGAATTGACAGTCTTCTCCTGTTTGCCCCACCGTTGCGCGGTCCGGCGACCCCATTCGATGTGTCAAAATGGATATTCGAGGGGAAGTGTGTCGAAGCCGACTTCTGCAGGAGCCTGCGGGCCGGGGCCTCTGCTGTTTCTTGTTAGTATCTAGCTGCACCTTCCCGACATCTCAACTCTTACCTCCGGAGCCCGAATCATCATTTGAGGGGTTGTGTGATTGTGCTTCGGTCCGTACTTGACCCCTCCCCGGTGTTTGCGGCTTTGTTGGCATTGTTTAAGCTCCCGCGTCTTTCAAGTAAAGTCGGAAAAGGAGACTGGACCGTGCCAGAGAGGCGATCGCAATTGCATTCAGGAGAAGTGCGAGGTCTCAACCAGGAGATACTTGAGCACCGTCGCGCGACTCTTGAAGACAGTTACCGTTCCATTGCGAGTTGTGAAAGAGCAATAAAGGCCAAGAGGTTCTCTTTGATAAATAATTTTGGGGGGAAGGGTTGCTGGGGCAAGTCCACTAGGGCGGTAACTAGAGGGAAAAAGTTGGGGGGGAAGGTGGATTTTATAGGGCACCTGGTCCACAAAGAGAATTTTAGATGAAATCGAAGTGGGATGTGAAGAATCACGTATAAAACACAAGTCTATATGAAAAAATCAAGTATAAGAAAGAATCAAAGAGAACAACTTGTTCTCCTTCGTGAACTATCGAACTTCGAGGTTCCCCTGATGCAAACGGGATTATGTCAGCCTCTCTCCCGGCAAAGCATGTGCTTGGGTGCTGATCGTATAATTGCCGACTCTCTACGGAGTACGAACTACGACTCTTTCCTTTTTACTTCCTCTCTTTTTCCTGTAAAATCCCATGTCTAATCATGGATGGATTTACAGAAGCACTGAGCGACATACCCAAGCTCGCAAAACGGAATAGACCGGGTTCGCCAGATAGCTCGCATTCGAGGTCTTCCTCTCAATCCAAGAACTCACTGCAAGACCGCCTATTTACAAAGTATGTTTGGAATGGACTATTCCTCGGTAGATCCGATAAATCCGTGTTCCTAATATCTGACAACCGCAGGCTTCTCGAACAAGTCATCCCAACGGACAATGAGGATGAGAATGATTCAGCCGGAGACAAGGTGTTTGCCTCTCCTAAGAAACCGGCTTTTAGCTTGCCTGTAATGGCAAACAATTTCCGCCGTTTCAATGCAAGGTAGAATCGAATCCTTCCCTGTGATTACTACCGAGGCTAAAACCACTATAGAATCGGTGTGGTATTTCTGTTCCAGAGCCGTGTTGAGCAACTATTCACCTGGGACACACCAAGCCATACAATCTCTTTCCTTTTTGTCTACTCTTTCCTCTGCTTAGAACCCCATCTCCTTTTCGTTTTGCCTCTAGTGATTCTCTTGCTGTTCATAATGGTGCCGGCCTTTGCAACTCGTCATCCACCACCTCCAAGCACCTCGACCTCCAGCACTACTCCTTACTACTCCTATGATGGACCAGCGCTGGCACCAGCCACGACTATTAAGCCAGCGCCAGAGACTTCCAAAGATTTCCTTCGAAACATGCGGGATCTACAGAATTGCATGGCTGATTTCTCAGACGCCCACGATGCGGCCCTCTCTGTCATCGCGCCGCTGACGAATTTCTCCAATGAGAAGCTCTCTTCAACTCTATTTCTCGGATGCACAATCGCTATAGTAGTATTGTTCATCAGTGCGCATCTGCTGCCCCTCAAGCTTGTGCTGCTTATTTGCGGCAATGCCCTGGTTCTTTCCATCCACCCAACAGTGGGGCACTTCCTCTGGAGTTTGCTGCAAGATATGAGTGGAAATTCCTCAGACACAGAATCGGATGAAAGAGATGGGTTCGGCTCATCGGTCCCTGCAAACCCATCCGCAGTGATGTCAGCCATGGAAAAGCTCGCAGATATCTCCTTGGACACATATCCCGAGGAGCGGGAGGTCGAAATTTTTGAGCTGCAGCACCGGGCCGCAGGAACGTCAGAGTCTGGGTGGGAGAGCTTCCTCTTCAGCCACGCGCCATACGACCCGCTATCACCATCTCGCATTGCCGGTGATCGCCCTCGTGGATGCCGATTCTTTGAGGATGTTCGTGCCCCGCGTGGCTGGGCTTGGAAGAGCAAGAAGTGGGAACTCGACCTGGACTGCCGTGAATGGGTGGTGGAGCGCATGATCACCAGTGTTGGGTTTGAGGTCCCAGGCGTAAATGCGGAAGGCAACGCCATTGTCGGAGAAGTGGGTGGTTGGGTCTGGGACTTGCCCACGCCTCGGCAAGAATCAGGCGACAATTTGACGTCAGCCTACGGAGACCTGGCTGACCCACCGTCTCCCAAGGAAACCAAGGGCAAGGAGCAGGAGAAGACGACAGGAGATTGGGAGGAAGGGACTGCATCTTACGGAGTGGGAGAATGGAGACGCCGACGATGGGTACGAGTAGTGCAACGAATAAGCCTCCCGCCGGCGGGGGGTGTCACCTACTCGACGCTCAGTAGTAACAGCTAAAGGAAAAATGAGATAACGAATCCAAGCGGCTCATTCGCCGTCCAATAATATTTACTTCGGGACACATTGCATCCACGTAGACACTTTTGATAAACAAAAAAATATAAACGCCAGACTCGCCCTAACCACATGCTCTGAACAAATGAAGGCATTACGACTGACTCTTCTTCCACTTGTTAAGTCTCCTTCGCAAATCACCCTCGCTCTGCTGCATAGGGTTCAGTTTGCGGTCACGGGTCATAGCAGTGTAATTATCCCCGTATTTATCAATCAAGCGCTGAGCCCACTCGCCCTCGCGCGAGCTTTGGTACCGCGGCTTCTTCGCACGGACGGTCTTGCCCTCCTGATCGGCCTGGCGCTCGAGTTGTTGCACAATCACTGATTCCGCGAGAGGATTGCTCTCGCCCTTGCCTTCCAAGATGTCGTTCAGAGGGTCGTTGAGAGGGTTGTTGCGCGAGCGTAGGAGGCCCGCCACTTGGATGTTGTCTTCGTCGTCGTGGATGACACGCAGAATCTTGCCGGTCTCGGGATCGCGCTCGACTCGGGTCTCGCCGAGGTCAAGCTTGGCTGCGGCTGCTTTGGCGCTGCCGCGGATGTGCAGTGAGTTCTTGTTCTCGGGGTATTGGTCCTCTTTTCCGGGGAGGCGTTCGCGGCCACCAGATGGTGCATTCAGCTTGTGCATCAAACCAAGGCGCTGGTAATTTTGAGTCAGGGTCAGACCACGATCCCTATGGTTGTTAGTGTTTGTATTTTTCGATGGCAAAATGTGCATACCAGTTGTCGGCGATGATCTGATTTCCCAGCACATTGATCTTCTTGTGGCCGCTCTTGAGGCGGCTGTCCTTGGCCCGGGCCATGGAGCGCCCGGAGCGGGCCTTCTTCTTCTGCAAAAGTTTACCCATTGTGAATTGTGAAGTGAATGTAGAGGTCGAATTGGTTCTTCTTCGCTGTAGTCGGCGATAATAAAAAAGCGTTATCGAAACTTTTTTTCCGAGTTTGCAAGGCTTGGCATGTTTGCTCGGTATCCCGCGATAAACAACGATAGCGGCTTAGCTGTCCACGGGGATTCTACTTCCGTGGGCGATATTGCTTGTCACCTACAGAACCCTGGCCAATTCATTCGCAATGGCTTCTCGCTTTTTTCCTTCACGTAGGACAGGGATTGCCCTTCTTGCAGGATGTTTTTTGTTCTCAGCCTTAGCTGCAGCTAATGTTGGCCCCGGAGGGCTCTCCGTGCCCCAGATCGAGGAGCAATTGCAGGTATGCTGTACAACGTACTTTGTGTCCTACCTGTAAACTAACCTGCCACAGAGCTGTCCACTAGTCGAGTCTCTTAATGAGCATAAGCGTGCAACCCGCCCAGAGTCCACTAGCTTGACATCGAAGATCTTTGCTGTCCTCTTTCCGGGCACCCCAGCCGTGAACGCGCTTCTAGCAACTTTGTATATCTCCGGCCCACCTAGTAAGTATTCCCTGAGTGTTCGTGATAGGCCTCTGCTAAATGTTCTAGACTTCCTCCTGGCACTATGTCCACCCAACATCGACCCCTCCTCTCTGTCAGTGATGGTTGCATTTGCCGTCGGCGGCTTACTTGGCGACACCCTCTTCCACCTACTCCCCGAGATCTTTGTCGGCGAAGCCTCCCCCGACCACGTGAGCTTCGTAATGGTTGAGCCAAACAAGAACCTCCTTCTGGGCCTTGGAATCATGGTCGGATTCTTCACCTTTGTAGCAATGGACAAGACCCTGCGCATCGCCACTGGCGGCGAGGGCGGCCACGACCACTCGCACAGCTACGCGCATACAGAAACAGTCGATGCAGTCACATCCGGGGCTGACAGCAAGAAGTCCAGCGGCGAGCTGAAGAAGCGCAAGTCTGCTGCCAAGGAGTCCGCCGAGGTCGTTCCCGAGAAGGAAATCAACCCCAGCGTCAAGCTTGGCGGTTACCTGAATCTCATCGCTGACTTCACCCATAACATCACTGATGGCCTTGCCCTTTCCTCTTCCTTCTATGCCTCGCCTACCATCGGTGCGACGACCACTGTGGCTGTCTTCTTCCACGAAATCCCGCATGAAGTCGGTGACTTTGCTCTGCTGATTCAGTCCGGCTTCTCGAAGCGCAAGGCCATGGGCGCGCAATTTGTTACCGCTATTGGTGCTTTTTTGGGCACTCTGATTGGAATCGCTGTCCAGGAATTTGGTGGCAATGGCACTATGTTGGATGATAGCAAGTCTGCTGGTATTCTAGGAACTAGCCTTTCTTGGGGTGATATGCTTCTTCCGTTCACAGCGGGCACATTCTTGTATGTTGGCACCGTTGCTGTGATTCCAGAGTTGCTGGAGACTGGCAAGGATAAGGGCGTTGAAATGCGGAAGACTATCACGCAGTTCTTGGCTGTTGCTCTTGGAGCCGGCATTATGCTTGCGTAAGTATTCGTTTCCCCCTAATGATTTGGGTACAATTTTCACTGACACTTGATAGTATTTCTTGGGATTGATTAAGTTGTATTGGACATTGGTATATGCTGGTATATATCGGTAATATCATACTGTGCCCAGCACAACGACAAAAGTCCATACCTCTGGCTCATTGAAAAGTATGCATAAGTGACGAGTTATAAATAGACCTACGCCTTGCTAAACTAGAGACTGTGCTTTTTATGTTTCTTATATGATCATTTAAATTCAATCTTGCACGAATAAGTAACCATTCCTTGGACATGGAAATAGTCACGTTAGAGCCAAAATAAATGCACAAGAATCATAAGCCAGCAACGCCCTTGGTCCTTGGAGCTAACTCCTCTCCAACATAAATGAATACCCACTCATATTCTTTGGTAATACACAGAATAATGCAAAGTCAATTTTGAAACCTGGGGAAGCAACCCTCCCAAGCACGTATGAAATAAAACCCATCAACAAAGAGACGGACACGGAGGTGAATGTTGCTAAGGAATCTCGAATAGCTCAGAGAGACGAGAAAGGCGTCGAGACGCGCACAGCGCAGTGTATGCAAGTGAAATAGACGTTAAACGAGGCTTGAAGCCATTTACTCGTTATAATGGTAGACCTAAAAAAAGCATGTTAGCAAGATCATCCCCTTATCTGCAGATCAAACAAAACATACGAAGTAATCCGGGAGTCCAATGACCTCATATCCCAGTCTTCGAGCCATCTTGGCGAAGCCCTCCGTCTCTACAAGATGGAAGAACGGGAAGGCAGGGAACATGGCCCCGTCACGATGCACATCAGCCTTGACCATCAGGGCCGTACCACCCACACCGTCAAGCGCAAGCATCCTCTTCGGATCGAGATTTTTCATATCAGGCAAGTACGCCATCAGGGTACGATACGTCGGCATCTCGGCATAGCCCTCCAAGAGGATCTCATCGGGCCCCATATTCGCAGCGAGGTTCTGCGCAACCTGGCTATCAACCCAAGAATTGAAGTCATAAGGCCTGACATCCCAGATCTTCTTTGCGGAATCGTAGTAGCGCTGGAAGCAATTCGGCACGATAACGGGCTGATTGAAAGCCGTCAGATCCTGAATGAGGGTAGCCGGCGTCTCGACGACATCACTGTCCAGCCAAAGCACCCACGAGGTCCCCGGGCCGAGCGTCGTAAAGACGAGACTGTTTCTCGCGCGACTCATGGACTCGCGGCGCTCTTTCTGCGCGGCCATTGCATGGCGGGCCTTCTCGTCCTGGGATTTCAACGGCGGGTCGAAGTCTTGGCGAAGGATGCTGATGCTCGCGAAGCGGTTGTCGATTGGCCCCGACTGCGTCTTGGCAATTGCTTTTTCCAGAGCCGCGACTGCGGCGTTGCCGTCGCTTGTCTTTGGTGCGATGAAGCCCAGCGAGATCAGCTCGTGCGGGTAGCTCAGCTTCTCGAGGTTGTCCCAGTAGCCTTGGTAGAAGCGGGCTAGCGGGGTGAGGATGAGGATCCGCTCGTTGTTGGCGATGGAGTCCGCGGTGCTGGTTAGGTTGTTGAGGTCGTAGTGCACGACTGGCGGAGCGGCCTTGTAGCCATCGCTGCGGACGGCCTGGGATTTGAAGAATGGTTTGGTGGGCGGGGAGAGAGGATGTTCGGCGGCGTTTTCCTGGCGCTGTTGGGAGGTTGCGGATGCGGAGGTTGCGGAGGGAGTTGAGGGCGAGAGCATGAAACATATGAAGCCGAATGCTAGCAGCGCTGCTAGCATGAGGCTGATTGGGCTCGCGCGGCGCATGGAGCGTGCAACGGCCATGGCCGATCAGCGTTCAACGTTAAATTGGAGATTGAGACGTTGTCGCTGTCTGGTGAAACCGTTGACGTTTGGACTGCGGGACGGCCTCAGGCACTAAGGATCCGGGTTCAATTTGCCTCAATTCCTCCCCTGCTGACGACTACGGGAAATAATGTCGACGTGAAAGAGAGTGTAACTGTCAAAGAGAACAGCTTTGGATAATGTAGAAGTTTTATTCTTTGCCTTGTCCGGAACGAGACAGCACTAAGACAAGCCATGTCACCTCACTATCGAGGACCCTTCGGCGGCCGAGATCAATTCCAGCTGTATGGCCCAATTACGAATTGGGATTTGCTCAGACCTTGGAGCATCTCCGTGCTATCTCGGGATGCTTCAAGGAGGGACCCGAAGTCTCATCGCCGAATGCGGCTCATCGCTACGGTGCACATTCCTGATCGCGGACTACCCCAACCCGCGATTAACTTCGTCGGAGACAAATCATGCATAAACAATGGGTATGTTCTTCTAATTTATTATCTAGCCATGAAAGTTTTATGTGTAATCATTTTGAGTTCGTGTCCTCCGTAGACCGTGAAGCAGTTAGGGCAAGGTACGCATCACGGCTTCGAACGCAACCAGAGCCATAGCATTCGCCGGGAATGCCCTGAGGAAGCATGGCACGAAGCCCCGCCAGTACCCTCTCCACCCACGCTCACGCCATACGGCGATCGCAGCGTCCTTCCAGCCGCGGAACTGTCGCTTGCCGTCATTCAGCGCACCACCCATTGGGTCGGTCATAATTCGCTGCTTCACGACATCGGACGGGTAGGAAGTGAGCCAGAAGCATTGGGCGGAGATACCTCCGGCCCAGAAATTGACCGCGGGGGCGGACAAGTTAGTGTTCTCTTTGAAGTAGCGAGTCAGGACGTCATAGGAGCCCCACCAGAAGAAGAAAAACGAGCGAAAGAAGATTGTCGCAAAAAGGCCGCGGTAGAGGCCGCTGATGCCGTGCGTGCGAACCTGTCCATGTTAGTCGGTGTGTACATATGTAGTCATTGGCACTCACCATCTTGCGCAGGCAGTCGATCGGCCCGCTGTACATGCGCTGCGATTTGTCGGCGGCGTATTGCACCTGCAGGCGTGCCTTGATGTGCTCGACCGGGGCTGCGATGAAGCTGACCGTTGTACCGGCCATGATACCTGCAATGCCATGTCCGAAACTAGGGAGGGTTGCGAGGTCTGGCTGGTATCGCGAGAAGGGGAGGTAAGAGCGGAGATGAGGTTTCGAGAACACATTTTCGAGTAGTAATCGGCGATACAGAGTCAAGGAGCCCAGCATTCTGCAGACGGTCAGCATTATTTCCATTATTCCTCTTGATACGGCGGAACACCCACATAGAGTCCATCATCATCCATCCGACCAGCGGCGGCGTAGCTCCCTTGTAAAACCCTTGTAGCCCTTCCTTTCGCAAAGTCTGCAACGTGCAATCCAACGGTCCCTTGAAATGTGCATCTTTGCTAGTCTGCAGGCGAACCTTGACGGTGTCGAATCTGTGCGATTTCGTTAACAATTGACCCAAGGCGAACGGGTCAGTTCTGCATACGGATGGCCAACTAGAAAAACAAGATTAGCTTCAACCCCAACTCAAACCACAGAACAGTTGAACCTACCACTAAGTTTCGCAATGCCTGAAAAAACACCCGCCACAAACCCTTTGTAGTTCGACTTGGACGTGCCAGACTGAGCTAGTGCGTTTTCCGCCTTCTGTTGGCTCGTCATCTCCGAAACAGGTAAAGGCGCCGGTGTTGATGACATCGTCCCAGAATCTCAATCCCGATTTCCCCAAGCTCCGGTTCTGGATCTGGTGATCCAATGCGTCACTGAATAGACGCCTGCTGAACTCGTGGCGTGCGTGCTCGTGCACAACGCGTGGGCGATAATAGCGAACCTTGGAAATGTGATGACGATGCTGATAAGGATACAGTGGTTTGGGGTTGCTGGGCTGCCAAGGAGGGCTTTTGCAAACCGGCGCGTCTTTTCTGGGGAAGCCGGGGTATATATATGACTGCAATGAGGTAATTGAGGAAAATATTAACGAGGGGAGTTGGTATGATAATCGCTTACAACATAGGCCCCGCAGACTCCTCTCGGGGAGAGTGAGTGTTCCTCCGAATCGCGGGTGATGCCTTAGGCGTGAATTGGAGATTTCGAACTACAGTTTGAGCTAGCCCTAATAGGAGTAGTAAATCTGGGGATTAACTTTGAGAGTCTGCCTGCATGTCATCCTTGTAACATCCCTGTAAATTTTGGGTTACGCGGGACTGATGATCTCAAAGTAGGACTCGGTGGTATGCCAGGTGAAAGTCGTATAAGCTCCAAAAAAAGATAGGATAAATTCATTTCCTGGATTACCTATTTATTAGAAATGCACTCCGGATGGGCTGTATGACAGACTCCAAGTGAAGCGGATATATATGATCTAATAGGCACAAAGTGTCAAACCTAGACCAGCCACTACGCCTCAGGGAGCATTATCCTACGACCTAGAACAATTTAAAGTTGGAAGGACCCGTTACAGCTGTCACTGTGGTATAGTCAAACCGAGGTAATGGAAGACAATATAATGTTTGATATTGAAGGTTGTGATTTGGATATGCAAAGGTCCGGGACTAGACTAGAGCGGGGTATAATTTAGATACATGATGTCGTGATGCAAGATCAAACACCGTAGTCGGCCGATGTTCGACATGAAGAGTAAAGATGACGAAAAGTAAGAATGAGAACAATAACGAATAAAAATCAAAAGGCCGCATACACACTGTATCAGCCTGGGTGGGCTCATTTTGTCCCAGAATACCAAAAAGCAGATACAAAACGAACAGGCACGAAGGAAGACCCTCAGGGGATCCCATTTCTCTAATGGATAATAAACAAAAAAACAACATTTTGATGCAAAGCCAGGGTGGGTCAGGTCTACCGGCCCTTGGCGGACTTTCGCGCCATCTGCCGGGCCATCTCCTCATAGGCAATGAGCTTCTCCACCAGCTCAGCCGGAGGGCCGGAGTTCTTCGGGACATCTCGCGGGATCCGCTCGGATGTGTTGTTCATGGAGCCATGGGCGAGATAATCACCCGCCTCTAGCGCCAGGGGCGTGACGGGACCCGGGCTAACCAGAGGATCCAAACGGGGCGCCGAAGGACCTTGGTGGACGCCGTCGATGAAGTCACGGTACTGCCACATCATGTCGCGTGACCCGGCTGCAGTGCGGTAGGTAGACTGCCGAGATTGGTGAGGAGATGGCGGCTGCGAAGTGGCGTTGTGAGAAGTAGTGCTCGACTGATATACGGCGGGATGGAACCGGGGCAGGCTGCCGAGATGGAAGTTCTGGGTTTGGATCACTTTGGAAGGGTTCTGGGCCCGACAGCGAGTTGGTTGGGGGGAGTTTGAGCGCCGGGGAGACATGATAGGTGAGGCAGTCGGGGAGTAGTAAGGTGAGGTATCAGAACGCATCATTGCTGAGGATGGCGGCGGCCGCGATGGATACCGACGGGCAGGCCGGATTGGAGATATTTGTCGGGACTTGGCGGACTGTGACGCACGTTCCCAATCGTCAAAATAAGACTCGTGATCGAATCGACCGGTGAGTGGTGTCACTGGAAGATCCTCGTATATTGGACCGGGGCGTCTTGGTATAGGAATGGGTTTTGTGGATGATAAAGTAAATGAATCAAAAGGGTCGATCGGAACAAGATTCGGGTAACTGGGCCGAGGCGAAGGAGGAGTATAAGTAGACGAAGTGGCTGTCAGATCTCGCAGGGAGGAGAGTGACACAGGTGTGGGGTAGCCGTGTTTCGTGATCAGACTTTCAAGATGATCTCTGGGTTGGAATGCGGAGCGTTGGTGCGAGGCCGATGATAGGTCTGAAGATTTGGGTTAGTATGGGAATGCATGTGTTTAAATGAAGAATGTCTGAAGTATCGCGATAGCCGACAGAATTTGTTTTAAGAGTCATAGAAGAAGAATATTGTATAGCCAATAGGGACAAAGAAGCATGCAATCTTGGAATTGAGCCACTTACTTGGTGTAAATGAACTATTACGAGACGAGAGGTAGATAGAAGAAGAAGATGAAGAAGAAGAAGACGAAGAAAAGGAAAAAGAAAAAGGGGAATCCGAGGGAGAATGTTGCATCTAATTGTTTTTTCCCGGTTAGTGTGCATGAAGCACTTGCGGGGGGGGACACTCCACCAAGGATTCCAGAATAGAAACAAAAGAAATTGCCAATGACGACAAAGTACAGAAAAGGAGGCAGAATTTGGAAATCCAATGAAAAGAGACCAAAAAAGACAAATCGCTTACTTGGACGAGTCCGAGGACTCCGATGCCCTCACATCCAGACTTTTCTTTTCTTCGGATCCTTGGAAGACTGGGGACGGGATGACGAAGGTGCCGCTTTTAATAGTGGGACTCGATGTCGTAGGGAACTCCTTTGCCCTAAATTGTTCCTAAATATGTTGGACGAGACGAGGGTGAGAGAATAAAGAGACAGGAACTAGGAAGTGTCCTTCTTATAAGCTCCAGGCCAGGCACCTGTGAAACCAATCTCTCACAAGGTACCGAGTACATCTCTGCACGCGCAACCGCCCGGTGACCCAGCTCTTTCCAAGGGCTAGACTGGGAAAAAAAACAGAATTATCACTTCTTCAGATCACAAATAAAGATAATCTGGTCTTGATTTAGCGAGAATGTGCGTCCGGAATAAAGAAAAATATCAAGATCCCCGTCCAGTCGCGAGTGATTGGTGTCATGCGTCGAGCTGGTCCTTTCTGATTCGCACGCGTCTTGACTCAACGCAGTGACGTCCCGGCCTTATTGAGCTACTCATGTCATCCGTCTACATCCTCCTGCTGAAGCTAATCTGTCCAGCTTAGGGATAGGAGATTCTAACCAGCCAACCATCATCCATGTTGCCTTGCTCCGCCGCATCACCCGACACCTATCATTACGCGTGGAGGGAGGAAACCGTTGACGCTGAGTGGCTGGCCTACTAGGCTGAATCTCCCTTTAACATGTTTGAGGTGCTTGATACAACCTCATGATAGACTGCGGGTGTGCATGTCTTGGATTTTATCCAAGCTTCCAACCATCCAGCTATCTCTTGCTGGAACAGTGACGCATTTGGTTACAAGGCTGGAGAATTGGATATCTTTATTTAGAATAGGGTTCATCTTTATTCAAATGAGGTATTTGTCTTATCTTCGGGAACCATAATCCCTAGACAGAATGACATCTGAACGTTAGTTAGAGTCACAGATGAGCTAATAATAAAGGTACAAAAGCAAAGGACATCTTATCCATTAGTCTCGATTGGGCTAGCTGCATAATGGGCTGGCGTTGGTTTCATGATATCGCGTATTTTGCCCAGGTGCATATCTAAAGCTGATCTTCTTCACCTCGTCCACTCAGAGTCCCTCAAAATTGCAAGTGGCGAATAACATATCGACAATAGTAAGTATGTCTACCATTTCTACCTAGAAAGTAGAGGTTGCAGTAAGTTTCGGCAGCTGTGCCCTTTGCCCCTGCATACTCTAAGACCTTTCTGCTGACTCCGTACTACATGAGGAAGAGGGTGAAACTTACCGAGGAGTCTATAGTCAAAATCCAAATTCAAGTCCAAGTCCAAAAAGAATGTATATGACCATAGCCTCGGCTCCTCACCCCACCACGGGAATTATCCGACGCAGTGAAACCAACCCTCGCATAAAATAAAGAACGCCGAGACGGAGCAAAATATCACAGAACACACAGCCAACAAAGCAAGCGGGGTTCCTTTCCACAGAAAACAACAAAGCTACGTGTCAACCGGGCCCCTTCGAGGTCCCACAGTTCCACAAAGCCGATATCAAGTCCAAAGTCTTCTCCCAAGAAAAACCATCAATAACATCTTGTTATCTAAAAAAGCGACCAGCATCTGCAGCAGACCGAAAACACAAGCTTACCGGCATAATCTCAAACATGAGTGACACACCCGCCGAAGTCTACTTCGTTATCCTGAGTTACCAACCGACACATGTCGCCAATCACACGGAGGATAGTCAGTCGGTTTACGCATCTGGAATATCCCAACAGTCCGGCGTAAGGGGGTCGCATACAGTGGCTTGCAGGCCCGTCGAATAAGGCGTGCTTAGCGGCGGCTTGCTGCATGGAGTCTCGGGTCGAGGGGTGGGAACCCCGCGCATCCGCGGGGCAAGGTGGGTAGTGGTTGGTGGGATGGAGCATGTGCTTATTGTGAGCTAGAAATGTGGGCTGCTTTACTGAGTACAGCGCATCTATATCGCACTCCGACTAAGACTGTTGGGCTGGCAGTATGCGGGAACCCGAGGTGTCCTAGTAGAGTGTCTTGATCTCACCGGAAGTTACAGAGATTTTTGAATTACGGCTGGCTCTAGACCGTCGCCTTTTTCGACGATGGATACCGTTCTGAGATAGATCCCACACCAGTGGGATCTCGTAAAATGCCTAGGCCACGCTAGCACATGTGGAGTCAAGGTTTGCCCCATCTTGGGCATAAGTAGAAGTCGGCGGGGAATTTGGGTGGCATCCTGTCTGATCCTCAAACGCCGACGACGATTTCGAGAATAGCATAGACAAATGTTCGGGCAGTTGTATTTAAGGGACCAGCCATATGGAATCCCCAACATTAGTTATGATTGTTTCTTTGAATAGAGAATTCATCGAAATACCAGCGAGAGCTACAGGAATAGTAGAAGCCTTAGCTTCAATATGAAACTACACCACATATTCTACATCTAGGCTCGTCTTCCGCGTCTATCGAAACAACCATGATCGCCGAAAAGACAGTGTTCCTGCTGGATACGAGAAAAAGATAACCTATTGGTTCGCTGATAGCCAACACATGCATTACACGCGAGATACATGTCATGAAAGCATATAGACTACAATAGTTTTGGGCAGGGATTCTAGATCGGTGCATGATAGGCAGGGGGCTGCCAAGTCTGGATCCTGTGTTGTTCCAAAGTAAAAACTACATTCCGATGCGGTGTTTCTCTGTGGAATGTGTTTCTTCATAACTTCTCAGAAGGAATGTTGATCTTAAGACATAGGATCGGCGCTGGAGGATGGACGTCATTAAGAATGTGCCTTCAGGCTGTTCATTAATTATTTGGGGATCTGGTGTGTCTAGATATTAACTTACGAGGTCCACGGGTAGAATGTGACTACTTCTCTAGGAGCTTTGAGTGCCCTATACTTGAGTTAAGGTTATCTGGCACGGGCAGGGATATATGGCCATGAGCACCTGCTTCCCATGATGTAGCCTGTGAACTTCTTTGTTGGCTCAACGCGACCTTTGCATCCTATGGCCACCCTTCCTACATTGTAGGTGGAGGCCAAATTCCATTCATTAATATCGTGGGGGCCTAAAACCGTCTATACGGACATAGGGATAAGTTACATTTTATTTAATCTATTTGTCCTTGCAGTTTTGCAAACGAGTATTCGTGGCCTTGGGTAAGTGTGTTAATATATACTTCCGCCAGATCGCTCTTGATGCACTCTATTTCCAAATATAAACATTGAATGCAATGCAAAGACAACGAAGAGGTCCACCTCATGTAATGTAGAGTCTCACACTTTTATCGACTCAAAAGTAATTCAACAAGACAGCAATAAGAAGCACCAAGGAAGGCTTTCGCGGGGCTAAGACTGGTCACCTGATAATGAATCAAATAGACCAATCAGAATGCCCACTGATAGCGGGAATCCTGACTCATCCCGCGATATTTGGAGAGGGGCAGAAGAAATTCACGACTTCCTCAACCGAAAATAAAGTGAGAACCGGCCTTTGTGATACAATTGAAAAACTGGAACTGACCAATTTGTACTAGACGAAGAAGTAGCCATGGCCAACGAAGCACCCCAGCCTCCGGCGCTCAACTCGTTGAGCATCGACGAGAAAACCCCAGAGCGCAAGGCCGTTGGCCAGATCGTTACGCCCTTCGATGTCTCCGGTGGGGTCGATGAATCCGGCAAGCTGTTGCCGGTCGATTATGAGAAGCTCACGAGGGAGTTTGGAGCCACACCCATCAATGCAGCTCTATTGGAGCGCTTTGAGAAAGTGACTGGCCACCGGCCACACCGTTTCATGCGCCGGAGTATTGTGTTCAGCCACCGTGATCTGTCAAAAATTTTGGATAAGCATGAGAAGGGCGAGCCATTCTTCCTCTACACTGGCCGTGGGCCGAGTAGCGACAGTATGCATGTCGGACACACTGTGCCGTTCGAGTTCACCAAGTATGTTTAGTCTCGATCACCTGGATATTACTAGAACTAATCCAAATGTAGATGGCTCCAGGACGTCTTCGATGTTCCCCTCGTTATCATGATGACCGACGACGAGAAGTTTATGCACTCTCAGAAGATCGAGATTGAGGACTCCAAGAGATACACAAAAGCAAACGCCAAGGATATCATTGCTGTTGGATTCGATATGAAAAAGACCTTTATCTTCAGTGATTTCGAATTTATTGGTGGTGCTTTCTACGAGAACATGTGCCGGATGGCCAAGAGAATTACAATCAACCAGGTCAAGGGCACATTTGGGTTTAACGACAGCAACAACATTGGCGAGTTCCATTTCTGTGCCACCCAGTCCGCCGCGGCCTTCTCTACCAGTTTCCCCCACATCTTCGGCACCGAGACGAAGAAGGTAGCATCGATTCCTTGTTTGATTCCATGCGCCATTGACCAGGACCCCTACTTCCGCCAATGTCGCGAACACGCAGAGAAGATGAAGTTCAAGAAGCCCTCTCTCATCCACTCTATCTTCCTTCCCGCTCTCCAGGGACCTGGATCGAAGATGTCCGCCAGTGTCGACAGTTCCGCCATTTTCATGAGCGACACGCCTAACAAGATCAAGAACAAGATCAACAAGCACGCTTTCTCAGGCGGCCAGGACACCGCGGAGTTGCAGCGCGAGCTAGGCGGCAACACCAAGAACGATATTCCATTCCAGTATTTGACATTCTTCCTCGATGACGATGAGGAGCTGGAGCGCATCCGTGCCGATTACGAGGGTGGAAAGATGATGACCGGCGAGATCAAGCAGAAGTGTATCGCTGAGCTTCAGAAGTATGTCCAAGGGTTCCAGGAGCGCAGGGCACTGGTCACGGATGAGATTATGGCGGAGTACATGCGTCCTCGCCCCCTGGAGTGGAAGGGGAATCCCAACCCAGTGGTGGTTGAGAAGGCTAAGAAATAGACCTGTGACGGAGCATTTTCTGGAGCAATGATGTTCAAAAATACGTATGATTCCATAGCGTTTTTGATCAATTTACCAATACCATTCGAATATCGACTCGTCCACATATACGGAGTATACCTATCAAAGATATACTATATAGTATGGGAAATTTTTACTTGACTATGATCCCTCGAATGAACCCCCTTACGCCGTTGCTCAACCAACACAACTCGCCATCCACAAGCTCATCTCGGGAAATGGAGTGTTCTAAACAGAAACCCTGAGATAACGCATACCTCCGCGTTGTACCTGCATTGCCCCCACTGCTCAGCGGAGGCGTGATCCACATATGGTCCCGCAAGAAGTACGGTGTAGTGATGCTGCCTTCCATTACCTCGTCATCCGGGTTCACAATCAGCACCTCTGCAAGGTCTGTCGGGGAATTAATTCCCGCTCTCTGCCGCGCAGACGTGTAGTCATCACGCGCGGTGGTTTTATGTGTAGTGAAGCCTGAAGGGGTTGTTGATTGCGAATCGACATGGACGCGCCATATCGGTTCGCTTGGGTGCGTATGTAGAGAGGGAATGAACAAACTCATTAGATCAATGCTCGCTGTTGGGTTCGTCTCGACTCTCGCCTTCCCTTTGCGGTTCACTACAATTCGGAGTCTCCACGGCTTGCTTAGGTCCGGAATTGACGCGTCGAGGAACGCCTCGAAGTCTTGCAGGTCTTGCTGCAGCCAGTTTCGAGCCTCGTCCCATTGGAAATGAGCCGCTGCAGCTGCCATCCGGTCTTGATGATAGGCGAGGAGGTAGTAGGGGGATTTGTGAGGTTCGGGATAGCTCGATGCATGGCGACAAGCTGCGTCTGGAAGGCCTGGGTCAAAGCGAAGGGAGGAAATGATTTCGAATGATTCTGGGCTTGAAGTGTTCTCAGTCATTTTTGCGACAGTCAATGGCGTAAGATCGTTGCTGTAGTCGCCAAGTCAGTGCTGCCGAATCGTAAATGAATTCTCAGATGTTACTTCGGACGCACTTCGAAGGACAAAAGTAAAAGTATAAGAGGTCTATGAGCCAAGCCTGTTAAAACCGGACATGTTTTGTGGAGAACTTGAGTGTTACCGGCGCAGCGCGCGTGATTGGCCGACCCGGCCAGCGGAACCCTTGACTTTTCCTCTGAGCTTCATCATTCCCGAACTTCGCCATCACTAACTCCTTCTGTCGAGGTCTGGTGAGTGACCCCTTTGTCTTCCATCTCAGTCTAATTGCGCCAAATCTTCCGATTGAATACTGACATCTGCCCACATAAGAACTAGTCGCGTCGGTCCCTTTGCTTTGCACATCATGTCGAACGAACTGCCGCTACCTACGCCCGCCCAAAATGTGGTGCTCGATACATCAAAGCTGACTGAGTCATCATCGGCATCAGTCTGGGATCGCATCACCAACTGGGTCTCAGAGAACAAGGCCGTTGTTTACACCATTGCCGGTGTTGCCGTTGTCGTGACCGGCGCGGGTGTTGTCTACTACCTGAACGATCCCCGCAAACCCACTCCCTCAGCACCCAAGAAGAGCAAGAATCAGCGACGAAAGGAAAAGAAAAAGGCTGAGGAGCAAAAGGCTGCATCCGTGAAGGATGGTATGTGTCCTTGTTTAAGCACGGTGGTCGTATGACTGACCAGATTCCAGAGTCTCCCAAAAAGGCAGAGGAGCCTGTCGAGGAGCTTCCCGAAGTGGATGAGGCCACTATTGGAGAGCTGTCCGAAGAGGTATGTTGAGCAATGTCCTTTCTCACACTTTCTCTCTGACCAGTCAAGACCCGGAACGCGTATGCGGCCAAGCTCAAGGCTGCCGGTAACAAGGCCTACGGAATCAAGGACTATCCCACCGCGATTGAATTGTACAGCAAGGCTATTATCTGCAAGCCCGACCCCGTCTTCTACTCCAACCGCGCCGCGTGCTATAATGTTCAGTCCAACTGGGAGAAGGTCGTCGAGGATACCAGCGCCGCTCTCGCCATGGACAGCGAATACATCAAGGCCCTCAACCGAAGAGCCATTGCGTATGAGCACCTTGAAAAGTACAGCGAGGCTCTCCTCGACTTCACAGCCAGCTGTATCATTGATGCCTTCTCCAACGACGTGAGCCGCAACTCGCTTGAACGCTTGCTGAAGAAGGTTGCCGAGAAGAAGAGCCAGGCTATCCTGGAGGCGCGCACTAAGAAGCTGCCTAGTGCCACCTTTGTCTCCAACTACCTCCAGAGCTTCCGTCCCCAGGCCCTACCCGAGGGATTGGAGGAGTCGGTTGATTTGAGCGAGGAGTCCGGCAAGGGCCAGCTGCGCAAGGGTCTCATCGCTATGGGCAAGAAGACTGCTGATGGCTATGAAGAGGCTGCTGCCGCTTTCGAGAAGGCACTTGAGCTTGGTGAGCTCGACGAATTCGAAGGATTGGCCCTCAACATGCGCGCCACTTTCACTTACCTCGGCGGTAACGCCACTGGCGCTTTGGCCGACCTGGACAAGAGTGTCGAGCTGTCTCCTTCCTTGGTTCAAAGCTACATCAAGCGCGCCAGCTTGCACCTGGAGCTTGGTAACAAGGACGCTGCGGCCGATGACTTTGAGCTTGCCATTACTCACAACAAGGACGACCCCGATATCTACTACCACCGTGCCCAGCTGCACTTCATCCTGACCGAGCTCGCCGAAGCCGCCAAGGACTACCAGAAGTCAATCGACCTCGACCGCTCGTTCATTTACTCTCACATCCAACTCGGTGTCACACAATACAAGATGGGCTCCGTCGCCTCGGCGATGGCCACTTTCCGCCGGACAGTAAAGAACTTCGAAGAAGTTCCCGATGTATACAACTACTACGGTGAGCTTCTGCTTGACCAGCAGAACTACTCCGAGGCCATTGAGAAGTTTGACAAGGCTGTTGAGATGGAGACCCAGAGCAAGCCCATGGGTATCAACGTCCTGCCCCTGATCAACAAGGCTCTTGCTTTGTTCCAGTGGAAGCACGACTTCCAGGAGGCCGAGAACCTCTGCCAGAAGGCTCTTATCATTGATCCCGAGTGCGACATTGCTGTCGGAACCATGGCCCAGCTTCTCCTCCAGCAGGGCAAGGTCTCCCAGGCTCTCAAGTACTTTGAGCGCGCTGCTGAGCTGGCTCGCACCGAGGCTGAGATCATCAACGCTATCTCCTACGCTGAGGCCACCCGCACCCAGTTGGAGGTTCAGGAAAAGTACCCCCAGCTCGCTGCCCGCCTGAACTCCATGGGCGCCGTCAACGGTGGTGCTCCTAGCATGTAAGCAAGTCAGCGGACCATCCTCACTCTTCGTTCTTCGCGTCTTTCTTTGCCCCGGTTTGGATATTCCTGTCTAAGCCTTTTTCTTTGGATCCCCGGTTCACCATTCTCCCCGCATGTATTTACTATCGGTTGACATATTCCCCGTCCGCCTTCTTTGTTTTCTTTTGTTTTGATACTGGGTCTGTCTGCGATAAGACTCGGGATGAGATAGGCCGATGGACGGCAGACCGAGCCCGGGCAAGTGCATTGGGGTTTGATCATGTAGTAATTTGTGTACCATAGAGGAAAATGATAGTGCTCATTGACATCGGACCTACAATACACTCCCAAAAGTCTCACTGACTCCGAAATCCTCCTTACATGGCTTGTATCGTATACATAGTTCTCCCTAGTGTGCGGATGACCATGACGTGGGTCTCCGTGGGTCTCCACATCAGCTGACCCCACCCCTTATCGGCGTCTCCGGACTCTGTTGTTCTTCTGTGCCTCAACGAAGAGGAAAGTAAATAAATAGCGAAAAGCCTCAGTATGTAGGATGAGATATAATTTCTTTGGTTCCCTAGTTGGTGTCCAATAGGGAAGTGTTGTCGAGCCGAGGCATCAAAAGAAGCCCAACGGCGTCATTTGCTTATCTTATACTATCACTTCTCATACATACCTCATTGTTCCTCAGCTTCCGGATACTTTACCTCTTAGTTTGGTGTTGAATCCTGCCTTTCTTAGATATTGAACAGACTTACCGGTAACTGAGGATCAAGTTGAATTCCATTCCACGGGGAGCTCCTACTCCTGAATGCCCGCGTTGTCCGCGTTGTCAGCGGTGAACCTAACTACCTGATTCACGAACCTACCCCTCTTCCCTTCCTCACCCTTCCTCACTTTCTGTGCTTTGAACAACTCTTTATATTCGCTGCTCCAAGTTGCTCTACTTGCAATATACTCTTCTGCAATAAACCTGATATCTCCTGGCTGTCTCAACTGGTCCATGTGATCGTGTTGCAGCCTGGAACCATCCGGGTAAGCTGCCTTTGTCTCCAATTCCCTTAACCTCCTGCACCCCCCTTCATCTTCCCATGCTTCGTGACTCACTCTATCCTGCTGCCATGGCCGCTCTTATCACATATGAAATTCAGTCTCTCAGTCTAATCATCGTCTAGAAACAAACAGCTTCCTTCCTGCCTTTCAAATCCTACCATCGTTCATATATCTTTCACCATGCCGGACCCACACGGTAAGTACTTGGATGCATCTATAGTCATCTTACTTGCAACTGACATTTCAAATTCATAGCCACCGTGACGCTCGTCCCCCTCTTCGAAGATATCTACCCTCTGCGTACCCTTACCATCACCGACAATGATAAGACCGTGTCTATCGGACGTGCCTCAAAGCGAGAAAATCGAAACCGGAATCCTTCAGCAGAGAACGCTTGGTTTGAGTCTCAGGTCATGTCTCGTGACCATGCTTCTCTAAAGATACTGCCAGACCAAAATGTTCGTCTGAGTCTCTAATTCTGACCATATCACCCCGCTGACCTCCCTTGTAGACGGTTTTCATCACCGACTGTGGCTCAACACACGGAACTTTCCTGAACGGTAGAAAGCTGGTGACAGACGTGAATACCCCGCTGCGAAATGGAGACACAATCCGATTTGGTGTCGATGTCGATCGTGGCCAAGGCAAGTTAGCAATCCGAGTCTTATAGCATTGGAACTAACCGAGTACAGAGGTTTTTGAGCCCATCGAAGTCAGCTGTAAGGTTGAGTGGCTTAAGCCCCAGCCTGTGGCCATTCCGGATGATGATATTGCTATCAAAGTGGATCCAAGTCCGTCAACCAACACTTTCTCTGTCCCCGAAGATGATAGCGATATGGAGGACACCGACCTACCTAGTGATGACTCTTCTAAGGAGTCCGTTGCTCGGTCTTGGGAAACTACTGTTCTGCAGCCTATGGATACATCTCTAGTTTCTCCTGCGTCGAGTGTCCAGAGTGTCCAGAGTGTCCAGAGTGACGAACATTCGAAGGACGGGTGCCACCCCTTCTGGGGACCTCTGCTTGCTTCCAGAGAGCTTACCTCCGAAACTGTGCCCGACCCTACCCCAGTGGTCCCGGATCTTCTTGGCCCACTGTCTGATACCAAACTGGTCTCCGACACCAATCCATCTCCCGCCAAACCGGTCTCAGATGCCAAAATATGTCCTGCTGAATCGGCATCTGATGAACTTCCATCTGAACAACAAGCCCATGAAGATAGCCTTCCTGCAATCTGTTACCAGCAAGTACCCGAAACCCATTACAGCGATTGGACCATGATGCGGCCTATGTTTATGCGCCTGGCAGACATGGCTTGGGGTGAATCCAACAACATACCCGATGTTGACCACGACAGGCGCATCATCCACGCTGCGCGCCGTTGTTCTATTTCCCAAGATTCGTATTGGGTGGATGATACCCCTAGCTTCCGACCTTGCGTTGGGACAGAAGTCTACTGGGAGCCTGACTCCGAGGACTCAGACACATCGTTCCATCGTATGCCCGGAAACCTTCTGAGGTACTGGTCGGTCGATAAGCGAAGATATTGGGTCATCAACGAAGATGAAGGCGGCGAGCGGGTGAGCAATTGGTGGTGGATCGTTGAAAAGCCACTGGAGCTTCTCAGCGAGGACCTGAAGCGCCAGCTGGAGACTGAGACTGAGGTTGAAGACTGTCACAAATGCTGGATTGTGAGGGCCTGGGAGCCCCGAATGATCGGAGATCGGTGGTGCGATGTCGCTCCTTACTGGGATCCGAATTTCGATGAGAATTGGCTCTCTGATGACCAGTCCGTTGATTCAGACGAAGAAGCTCAAGGATACGAGGAATACGTAGCCCAGTCGGATGCTCTTAGTGATTCCTCGGAGAGCTACCCCAGATATCCATGTCTCATGTACGACAGCGACTCGAATCATGGAGAAGGCTGTGAGTTGTCGGACGACTCCGAGGAAGAAGACTTTGAGGAAGATTATGACGAGGACTCTGAGGAAGATGGCGAGATCTCCGATGAATCCGACGACGAATCTGATTGCTCTGACAATGGGTGTCTTGAACACCATATTCCACAGAATCCTGATATCCGTTCCCTGCTTGGTCCGGAACTTGTGAAGGAACTTGAACGTGCCAACAATGCTAATGCCATCGAGGTGCCCAAGCATGTTTCCGCACAGCCTTTTGAGGGCCAGTCACTGAACCCCGCACGGATCGAGAGCAAACCATTGACCGGACAGACTGCCCCTGGTATGACAAACCCAGGTGCTCGGTTCCCGACACACAGTGTTTCTGGTGAGCTGCCAAGTTCATGTCAGAACAAATACCCACCAATGCAACGGAAGATTGAGAGCACTGTTGGGGTACCGTTCTTATCCCATGAATTCAAATCTCCCTATCACGATGGACCGTTCTCGACCAGATATCCCGCGGAAGATGCCTCTGTGCCCTGCCTGGCAACATATAGAAAATCACATTTGAAGCGTACTGCATCAGAGATGGAATCATCGTCCCTCGAAGCCGATCTCTCTCAAGATGCTCAGCGGTTGCCTGTAGAACCAACCAGCCAGTCGGATCTCGACCTTAACACAATTTCCTCTGAAGCCAAGGATGCGATCAGCTCCGCACTTGCCGAGAATGTCTCTGCATTTGCTGAGAATGAGCGTCCGGCAAAGCGAATCAAGTCTAGCCACTCAATCTCAAAGTCCTTGGCAAGCCACGCCACCACGGCTGTCATCAGCGCTCTGCTGGGTGGCCTGGGAACTATCGCTGTGCTAGCAGCCTTACCCAACGAATACTTCCAGTGATTGGGATCCCTTATTTCGGTTTCTTTTACTCTCTGCCCTTTGATCTTTTATGATTTAACGCCGACACATGAGATTCGGCGTGATTCCAACGATTTGATGATCTCGGAATTACCCAGGCGTCCTGGCTTTACATGGAAGGATGGATCATGGTGCTTATTGGTTTTTCCCCCCTCCCCCTTCGCTGCTGTTTTATGTCGTGGCTCCATGAGCAAGCACACGAGATCCTCACCCGATACTGCGGTGTGGTCGTGGGAGCCGCCAAGGCGTTTTATTGGCTGGATAATTTGTTTCTGCCCTATTTATTTGCTTTCCCCCCTTTACTGTGGCTACACACGACTCTAAGATGGAATGCCACGTAGCACTTTATTCTTTTCCATGTGATAGCTATGCAGATCGTAATGGAGAATGACAATCTTTTATTTAACTATTGACTGCGTATCATGTAATCTGTAATATATATTTGGTAGAAGAGCTTCCAGTGACCCTAATCCCTGGGCTGCAGATGGCAGATCGTGGTTATTGGAGGAACTACTTTAAATTGTATGGCTTGCATGCCCTTTGGTAACTAGGAAAGGAGTATATCGAGCTGACAGCGGGACGATCGAGGAAACACTGCTGCTTTCTATGCCATGCATCATGGCCACCATGATATCATTCAACTTCTGCGCGAGAAAGGCATTCTTCCAGAGCAAGATTCTCATATTGGTGAATGGTTCTGTAACTGGAGCTCTGATGCTAGGAGAGATCATGTCACTGCTGCTCTGCCACATTTTGGACCCGCAATTGGCTGGCCATTCGTCGATCGAGCTTCAAATGTCCACTCTGTACTGAAAGATCATTCCGTAATGCTGGCGTCTTGCTAAGACATGTTGAGTCCAAGCATTGCTCGGAAACGAGATGGACGTGTCCACATTGTGAGAGATTCTTCCATAGAAAGGACAACGTTCATCAACATATTCGGGCATCACATGGAGGATTCCAAACGAACATGTCAACCTCCAAACGGAGAATGGATCCTCCAGCAAGGTGTCTGGTTTGCCAAATTCCTCTGAGTACTTGGTCGGCATCTAGGAGCTGCATTGTGAAGCATAGCAAGGAAATGTCGGCTACATACTAGCTGAACACTGTTTTCATGAAGAGTAAGCTCGGATGAAGTATGTGGATGAAGATAAGGTAGAACGAAAGGCTAAATCTGAAGCAAATATGGGAGGATATTATCAGGATGGTTCTTCTGTTGCAACCAGCAGCCCGTATCATCTGCGATACAGACGGCTCTGCACTGTGGATCATGTCAGAGATAAATCTCATGCTTGAGGGTGCTAATTTTGGTGCCATCCGGATGTGGCCATTCAGAATGATGATTGGGTTCTTCCTGTACCGTAAGATCATCTTTTGATAAAGAGATGTCGGACGTAATAAAGTACAAGCAAATACAACCCCACCATAGCGATAGGCACGGCGTGTAAGAACCCATACATGCCCCAGGTGGGAGGACACCGACAGGGAGGGACACAAAGCATCTTATAAGCGCCTGAATGGTCCAGGCGAAGCAACGGGGGTACGGTCTTTAGCTGCGGACGGAAGCCATCTTCGGCCTCGTTTGGTCGTGAGTAGGAACGTGGAGGTGCCTCTAGTTGTAACTAGGTGGAAAGGAAGCCGTTTCTGGCCTCCAAAGCGGTCATTTTCGGCGTCAATTTCACAGGTCCTCAGATTCTAGTTGTAATCATATGAGCCACCTTGTGGTCTTTAGGCTATAGCATTTCAATCCTGCCAGGTACCGGTTTCGGGTAGTCTTGGGTGGCCTCATTTGAAAATGCACCGTGGTTTCATTTCACTGTCTTCGCCTGGCATAATTCCCGTACGCCAGGCAAGAAAAGGTGACCCAGACTCACCTCTTGCAGCGAAAATGGGAAGTGGGCTGCAGGTATCCTACAGGTTCGTATCAGCTGACTTCAATCGAGTCGCTCTCTTTCCCTTTACGTGCGACCCTCATAATTTCTTCTTCTTTTCTTTCCCTGCCCCCGGCATCCTCGGGTTTTAATTGTGACACTAATTGCCGAAAGGTGATTTGTAACCATTCTAGTTCCAGGACAACCAACCTCCGGAAGTCTCAGATAGCTCCTTTGAGACATCGATGGAAACTTCTCCGTTGATGCAACCTGCCGCCCATGCACCTCGACTCCAGCCCGACTTCAAATTTAGGACTTCGGATCCTGGACTAGCGTGTGATTGGAAGTGGCTGGCTGCAGGTGTGCTCCCCAACAGCGAACCGGTTGAACAAGCCCATGGAGTTTTGAAGTTGGGCTCTTTTCCGGCTCTCTTCCATACAGTACGATCACTCCGAGGCTGAAATTTTTAGTATCTCGCGGCTCGCCTAATGACGCGACGCGCATACCCGTTGGTTCTATCTGGACTCATTTTTAGGTTACATCGAGCTTTAGCCGGTGGCAGACCGCATACAAAACTCCGAGATGAGTGGATTCGAGGTTTTCATGGATGCGTGTCATTTCCACAGGATTCACTCTGCATGTGACCAATCTGCAGAAGCGCCGTAGGTCCATACAGAATGACGAGGTGAAGTCAAACGGCTGCAAGGCATCCTTGCAATGTTGACTGAAATGTTAAAGGGGGGTTCTGGGCTTTCGGTGCCCCTGTCCTTGCAGCCCCTCCACGGTTGCCTGCTTGATACTAAGTGTCACATCCACGGTGCTTCCGGCTTAGGGCTGTCTATGAACTTCGATTGGCTGTGACTCGAAATTTCAATTTCTCCTTCTTGCTCCTTATTAGTAGCTCACACCTCTCACAGGACTCTCTTTTCACCTCATTTTACAGCTTCGGTTATTTTACTTTTTCTTTCCTTTTTCCGGATTTCTTTATGTCGGCCTTAAAGTTTCTTCCGGTGCTTATCGGAGATTATGCGTACGGAACATCCGTGGCTTCTCAATGTGATATGGATTATGGAGATCATTGCATCAATCTGATCCTTGCACGAGATTGTCACCGTACTTTTTCCTTTTACTGCTCACGGCAGCTACGTCTTGAGAGCGCACTCCATGGAAGCCCTTCCCTATTCCCAATCCGGTATATGATAGGTGAATCGGGCTGCTGACCATCTGATCCAACTTTCATGCATCATCACTTGGTTGAGATAGAAAGATCATCCCATATAAGGGATTACGAGAATTGACGGAAAAGGTCTACGGGAAGAAATCATCGACAATTTACTCATGGCCCCTATTGTCTATACATCATCCCGAAGATCATCATGGTCGCATGGCTCAATGCAGCTAACCGTGGTTGGCATTTTACATCCCATACTCGTGGCCATATCAACATTCCTAATTCGGAATGATAATTATATAGACTGAGCGGTCAAGATTTGTATCACGAGGTGGCGGTCATGCTCCTAGGAGCCAGGACATCTTTTCCGCACATGAACGACGGTCTGCCAACGATATATCAAGGTTTGAGTTGCCAATTTGGCGATATTTTGGTTTCACTGCATATTTTCTGCTCTAAAATACCTCTCACAGAATGATCATCAAATGAACCCTTTGCAAAATGTATGAACGACGTAGGTCCGGTCGTGTAGATTGAAAAACACGAGTTCCCCACCAGCTCCTGTTTCATGAACCCTGCATTTCCGCAGCTGGCTACCTTAGCTCGACAGAAACACGTAGACAGCGGGGTTTGAATACTCAACTAAGTCCAGAACGGTTTGTGCTGTTCCCCTCTCTCATGGTGGATCATATTTTTGTTGCTTTTTACTTAGGCATAACCGGAGGATTCGATTGGAATGGCCCCATGCGTGTAAATGGAATATCCACGTACATCATGTACCTGGCGAATTGTCCTATCACCGTCTCGAGCTCTGTCCTGCTGATCATCCCGGTGGACTAAATCCTGATTCATGTCATTGATTCCACGCTCCGTCGTGCATATGGCTTATGTGACCCTGGAAACTCTCGAGAAGTTCGTTGGTGGCACTGATTACTTTTTTCTTGTATAAGATATCCGTTGTTTCTCGGTCATTCCATTGAGAGAGAGAAAGAAACAACGGAAAGAATACTACAGAGCCATCTGCAATATATATCTTGACTATACTTCACTATCCGCATCTACATCCTTTACCTTCCAATATCCCCTTGTACCTCTACATCCGTTCCAATGGCGACTACCACCTACTACATGTTCAACCTCGACCCGGATCACAGATCATGTGTCGGAGGACGGACGGTAGTCACTTGCAAGGGTTGTGCAGGGAATGCCCCGAGGTATACACAAAGCACCCTCCACATCTCGATCCAACCCTAACACGATTCCCAGAGAAACAATCTGCCGCAGCTGCAATGGTTGTGGCTTGAACATCTCCCCCTGCCCACACTGCCACCCCGAAGCTGCAGCTGCAGTTGCCGCAGCCCGAGCAACGGCAAACTCCACGGCTGCATCTGCAGAAACACCAGGATCCTCGGCCCCGTCATCCCCGGGCTCGCTAAGTCGCAGCTCGTCTACTTCGAATCCTTATGTCGATCCGAGGGTCGCTCGGGCGTATGCAAAATATGGGGATGGTCGTGGTAATACGAGCTGTGGACGCATTGATAGCGATATGAATAAGCCGCGGAATCCGAATCCGTGATCTTGTTATATGCAAGGATGTTGGATAGAAGATACATCGAGGGCGGATCTGGATATTGTCTTGCCTTGAAAATTTCACACTCGGCTCATTTGGGCAAATTATGGAATTACTCTTGGTAAATTGATCACACCGCGGTTTATAGAGATTGCAGGGGGTCTGGGTTTGGTTTCATGAAATATGCGCGGTATGGATGGCTACCTGGATATGGCTTCACCTTTGATTTTATTTTTGGCCTTGTTTTTCTCTTCAGCTTCTATTTGTTTGATGCAGTGGCCTTTTTGTCATTTAATGGTGAATGCACTGAATTCTACTATGTTATATACGAGGAACAACTAGCTTTCTGGGAATTTTTCGGTATCTTGATATTGTGCCTGGGATATATGCTTTTAACCAATGTAGGTGGAGCTTACAAATCTAAAAAAAAACTGGGTATGTTGAGTCCCTAAACACAGCCGGTCGCCAGTGATAGTAGTCAGCTTGCCTTCAAGATCAAGTTCCATAAGCATCTCTTCAACTGTACAGTTATCAGCCGGGGCATGGCTGGAGATCCACCTCGAGCTGAGCCAGTGGCAAGAGAAGTCGTTAGCCATCATGGCATAGATGTTTTTAAATAGACAGTACGAGAGCTGGACTGAATTCCAAAAGCTGGTTCCGCATGCGAAAGGGGCGATGAAGTCAATATTTGCTGGGCACGAAGATGATCGACTGCATGTGGCTACAATTTCTTTCAACTGTGGATGGTATTTGCTACTGTGAGGAACATATAAAGAGGCGGAATTGATACATTGACGGGCGTTGGAAGCACGAGAGAAGGTCTTTGGACATACGCATCCTGACACGCTCATTAGTGTCAGTCACCTTGGGGGAGCGCTTGAGGGCCATGGTGCCATGTCAACCGGAACGAAGATTTCAGCAATCCCTGAGTCGATAGTCATTAACACCCTGCCGCTGGAGCCTGTCATGAAGTGATATAAAACAGAAAATTTCAAAACGTATTCTGATATTGCGGTGACATTTTCTTTTCCATTTGGGCCGCCGCCGTCAGAAACGGTAGCTCCCTAATCCCAGTTTAGTGCTGGCCCCAATTCGCCCAGGCTCCGAGGCTCACTTGATATCGTATGCAGAAACTAATGCTCGTAACCTGCTTGTGCCCCGGAGTCCCGACCCTAGTGACGTGGGCCGTCGCACGCTGCGATCCCGAAACGACGAGATGCCGGAATAATTTGGATTCAATGTATTGATTTATGCCATCTACGCAAGAGTTTTCTAAGTTTCATTTCGTCTAAAAAGATAGATCGGTATAGGACCCGGCGAGCACGTAACCGCCTCTTCATACGCTGGCTTGAAATCAGGAGCAATCAACTCAAACGTATAGCGATGCACTAGAGATGCAATCAACATTTGTTGCTCCATGTACGTGATGTTTCTGCCAATGCAAGCCCTTGGCCCTGCACTGAAGGGAAGAAACGATGTGTGCAGATCTTTAGCGTTGTCACCCAACCACCGCTCTGGTTCAAAGACATCGGGATTCGAAAATATCTCCGGATTTCTTTGTAGGCTGTAGGTAGGACAAAGAACCTCAGTATTACCCGGAATCCAGTAGCCCATGATGTCCTGACCCAACGGTGGCGTGTATCGTGGAGTTGTGGTGGCGCTGGGTGGCAGAAGTCTTAACCCCTCGTCAATGCACGCTTTTAGATACGGCAGGTGATGAATTCTGGCGAAGGGCGCGACTTTCGTATCTTCGGTTCCGTTTAGTGCCTCGTCTACTTCTCGCCGGAGTCGCTCGAGAGCATTGGGGTTGACAATGAGTAAGTAAAGGAGGTTGCTGAGAGCTATGCCGGTGGTCTCACTCCCAGCATTTAGCATCACAGAACACTCCGCTGTCATTTCCCCTAACATCAGCATGTTCGGTACGCCATTCTTGTCTTCAAGAAGAAAGGAGAAAAAGTCATCCAGTTTCTCTCCTGCTAAATGGCGCTGTATCCGGTGCTTGCATGCAGTGGCGACGATATCATTGAAGGCCACGTTGTCTTGCCATCGCGAATCCCACCATGTGAGTCTTTTCAACAAGCCGTACCACCGCGGAGCCCAGGCAAATGAGGCATGAACCCGCAAGTTCCTAGCACACATGTTAGTAAGTGGGTCGTCCCTAGGAAAAAAAAAACCGGAAAGGAACGAGCAACTCACCCCCACAGCGACTTGCGGAATTGACACTGGTAGGACTGGCCGCGCGAATTTTGGACCTCAATCACATCATCGCCTTTCTCTATTAGGCGGAGGTTCGCACTGAGGCCAATATCGTGTATCGCATCAATGGTGAAAATGTCCATCCACCGTCGATGATCCACTGGAACAGCATCTGCCCTTCTCGCGACATCTAGCGGAAGACAGAACTTATCATACTCGTTCAAGAGAGCATTGATACGGCTCGCGACTTTGTCTTCCCATCGAAGGAGTGTGGTAAGAGCATAACCAGCGGCAAGAAGTCGTCGCTTCCGGGAATGTTCTTTTTTGTCCCGCGTGTCGGCTACATTCTTGAAAGGACCATGACCAGCATCGTAGAAAGGCGATTTGGTGGTTGGGGTGCCGTGTCCGTAAATGGCGGTAGCAGCTAGTGGGTGATTGAAGGAAAGAACATTCGGAGCAACACGAACAATTGTCGCATTTTGATGAGCCATATGAAGAGTCTTATATCGCCGACCGCGAATCGACTCCCATACCCATTGTATATCACTCAGGCCAGAAAGGATCGATAAATTTTGGAATCGACGGAGGCTTTTTGCATCGTATAAGTATATGATGAAGCAGAAGCCGAAATACGCCACAGGACATAAGACAACAGTCACTGCGACGAACGTGATGTACAACATGATGCTAGTATTTTGGGCGAGGTACGCTTGTTTTCCAGGTGACGAGGGGTGATGGTAGAGGCTATATATGCCGCAGATAATTTGGGAATTCGCCATCATCCAGAAGCTGGTGGAATCGGCAGCTGGTGACAATCCCGCTCAAAAGGGCAACTTCTCTATCCAAAAGGGACGCAGAGGCTCGGACATCTGCGTACTAGTACTAAACAGGCAACTTTCCCTTATGAGTTAAGGAAAGGTGGAGCTACCCCGTGGAATCTTTTCCACATATCCCCACCCAATCTCCCATTCTGAGATCGGCACTATATCTCGCTAATCCATCCTAGGCAGGAAAAGACTGCAAGTCTTCCACCTACCGAGTTGGGGAAGTTTAAGTGTCTCCCCTCCCATCCTCCGGCCCTTTAGCTTCCCATCGTTGATGCTATTCGATCCAATTAGTCCCTGCTTACTTGCCTGGGAGCATGGTTTCGCCTGAGGATCAAAGCTCTGTCTGTCAAGCCTGTCGCATACGACGTATTTCTTGTTAGTCACAACGAACCAGCTTCTCGTCTGGATTGTACTTTCTAATTCGGACTTGCATATTGCTCAGGCGACCGGGCAACCCCTTCGTGTCGGCGATGCCGTATAGCAGGTCGTCCCTGTACTCGGCGCTTCAACGTGCGTTTCTCAACTCGTAGAAACTGGGTCCCTCCAGTCACACCTTTGTCGCCCCCTGACTCCCAGTCCCGCACCCTGCCTAGCCCAAGGCCAGACCAAGATGCCCGTGCCCCTTCAAAACCTTCTCAGCAGTCAACCCGGTCGGACCGATCGGAGACGTCCCAATGGTCCCCACCACCCCAGACTCCCGTCGAGTCTCTCCCCACGGATAACGTAATCCATCAAGGTAGGTTCCACAGCATCAGCCCTGAGACGAGCCCGCAGCCCGAAGGACAGCGTATTGGAATCGAGCTATCAACATCCTCACCACTACTGTTTACCTCTGAGGATGCGTATCTCATGCAATATTTCGGAGAATCTATAGGACGTCCATGGTGGGTTGCTATCAGATAATCCCATGTCGAGCGCTTGCGTTGGGTTGACGCGGCAATGATTGATGCAGGTTTGATCACACGGACTCGGATTTCACACTTGAAGTTCTTCGGATTGCCCCCAGCTGTCCTGTTCTATGTTACTCTATCTTAGCAGTGTCATCTTTCTACCACTGCAAAGCAACCGGCCAGAACGATGGAAGAGCCGACTTGTTCCACAGAAAGGCCATTGATATCCTTTTAGCGCTAATGCATGATCCGGTCCGACTTTCCGATGGGGCCGGGCTTGCATCAGTCGTAATTCTGCGCTTGTATGAAGAGTCCAAAGGTAGCCGCCCGAACCGACCTCATCTGCCTCTGGCCGTAAACGCGATTTTTACTTATTCCTTATTGATAGCCCGACAAGATGGACAGGACGCTGAGTCACATCTCTTGGCTGGCCACGTCTTCGCAGCCACTATAGCAAGTGATAAGCAACAACCAGTGACCAAATTAGCCAAGTCAGCATTCTGGGTTCACCAGCGGCAGGATGTTTTCCACTCCATTTCTCAGCAGAAGCCAACTCGTACCAGCCTTGATGTGACCCATCTCTGGGAGCCTGGAGACTCGGACGACATCTATACGTGGACAAAGCGATCTCAGAAGCTAGCAGGGGAGACCGCTGACTTTTGTTTTGGAAATGACGAAGCACAGTCTCGCAAGCAACAATTCGAGGATCTGCAACGAATGTTGACACAATGGTCGGAGCTATCTTGGCCAGCCTTTCAACCCGCATTCTTCGCAGATTGCGATGTGAGGACTGGCAGAATATTGCCTGAAATAAGATTCGCTTTAAATGCTTGTTGTAAGTGTGGAAGTGGGTCTGTTGCTCGTCTGATGTATGGGCTTACTCTTATCCAGTGACGGGTTATGTACATTTCAGGCTTTCGAAACTCCTCCTTGCCATGTACAATCCGAGTGGCTTGACACTTGGTCCACAGGCCATTGATCATCATAAAGAGATGGAGGTATGAGGCTATGTGGCTACTGGAAAGCTGTTTCACATCGTCGATTCAAGGTAGCATTCTGACCAAAATTATTGCAGAGTGAGGTCCAAGACCACGTCCGTGTTCTTTGTGGAACAGCTCGATTTAACACATGTCCAATTGGAAAGGTCATTGCGTGCCTTGCTATCACCCTCGGTTCGGAAATCTACTCCTACACTCATTCAATCCTAGCTAACTCGTACAGGCCACAGATGGATTCATGACCCTGCAGAGAGAATAGAGCTGCTGGAGCTTCTGAGACTTTGCAAGCAAGAAAATGCCTGGGCAAATCATGCCCTGGAACAAAATCTAAGACTCATATGGGGTCTAAACCATCCATCACCGGACCCTATCCCCACGAATCCTCCTGCAAACGCCTGAGGCGACTAAGTTCTTCAACCCACTCTTCGGCAGTTTCAGCAATCGACTGCAGATGGCCTTGAGACCAGATTTCCACAAGAGACTTCTTCACTCCACTTGCCATGAGTGACGACCCACAAATGTACATAACTCCACCTTTTGGTTGATTAACAGCCAATATGTCGAGAACCAGGTCAGACTTGGTTGCCAACAAATCTTGAACGTATTGGCGCGGCTGTGTATCGACTCGTGAAAAAGCCGTGTGCACTTCAAACCTCTTGCCTAGAGCCCTGCTCGCCTCTTGCCACATATCCTGATAGTAGTAGTCTTGGTCTGGAGCTCGGTGACCGACCAGCAGTACTGTTTTACCAACTTCGCATCCTTGCTTCTTAAGCTTCATGCGCTCCTGAACAAAAGCACGGAAAGGCGAAACACCAGTTCCGGAGCCGATCATGATGATCGGAATTGATGGGTCTGGTGGCAGTTTGAAGTTACTTCGGCGGATATGGGCGAAAACCTTCCCCCCCTCCAATAGACCACGGGGCCCTGCAGTTGAGTAGTAGTAGTCTGTTGGCTGCTGCGACCTTGAATAGCTGCGGTTGTATTCTTTTTGAAGCTGCAACAAATAATTGCTGGCTAACCCACGGAAGCGATGATGAGGACACGATGATGTCTCGCGAGGACGAGGAGGGCCACTGACTGCGAGTGCTGTGATGGCTGCAATACGGGGGTCCACAGCGGCAGACGACGAGATGGAATAGCTGCGAGGCTGGAGCTTCTTTAAATTCTCGAGGACGTACGACACAGCTACGTTGATTGCCGATTCATCTTCACCTCGTGCCGTTGTGGCCGCTTGTAAGACTGCAGCAAGAGTCAACTTCTTTGACGTAACCTCTTCGTAAAAGACGTCGCGATCCCTTGTGAGTGCCTTGAGTCGACGTTTGAAATCACTATCCGAGGTCAATTCAGCAACACCACTGACAAGTTCCCTAGACACAGGTCCGCATATGTCAAGGAAGTAACGGAACAGACTCTCCATGGTCGTAGGGGTTGGGATTCGAATGTTCGAGCTCGAGGTATCGTCCGCCGGTACGATATCGATAACATTCTTGCGCGTGTTCCAAACGCCCAAAACTTTCAGCAGCGCCGAGACTTCCTGTTCCGGATTGACCGGCCAAATACAGAGGTAGTCTCCTGTCTCGTAGGTGATGGAAGGGTGGCCTTCAAGGCTGAATTCCAGATGAACGCATTCCCGTGAACTCTCGGGCTCGCCAATGGCCTCTTTGGAGAGCATAAGCTGCTTTGCCTGTATGATAGGAAGAACAGCGGTGGTACTCTTATCAGCAGTGGGAGGAGCATACTGTGGCTCGCCATAATAAACGGTTGGCGAGACTTCGTGCCTTGTGTCACGGTTGCCACATAGCCAAGGGCGAATGTGTATGCGAGGGGAATATTCTCGTTCCACGGGCCGCAGATGCAATGCTCTGGCCACTTGCTGGATGGTCTCATTCTTCCAGGCCACAAAATCTTCCTCGGTGGCGCCTCCACGATCGTTACCCAGACCAAGCCGACCTAGCCTCGTAGCGCCCATGCCCTTCAGCATACCGTCGATATCGAGCGCATATTTGTTAAAGTGGGTATAGTTGGAATTCCCCAAGCCGAAAATGACATATCGAACATTGTTCAGGTTGCCACCTTGCTTGCGAAGCTGGTGAAGGGACTCGAGAAGCGCGGCGCCGTTATCAGGAGGGTCACCGTCACCGAATGTTGACAAGATAAACACCAAGAGTGCTTGGGACGATACGTCTGGCATAAATTTATGATCGTAGTCTGCCAAGTTGGCAGTCATCGCCCTCAAGGGAAAAGCCGTCGAAAGTTCGGAGGCATAGCGAGATGCCAGAGCCTCCGCAGTGCCGCTTTGGGATGCCCAGAAGACAACAGCCCCTATATCCTGCGTGTTTTGTTAGTCACATCTTTCATCTCATGAAGGGTTGCCCTTGCACAAAAGAAAATGCATAGTAACTTACCGCCGGAGACATGAGAGTATCACAAATATTTCTGCTCCGTCTTTGCAAATTGCAAGGCACCCCTGCTGGAAATAGATTTTGTTGCGGAACGCTGTACAATTCTCGAAGGCGGGCCTTTTCATATTCTGGGATGCCAGTAAGGCTTTGTAAAAAGAAGTAGAGCAATGCAGCGGCCACCAGGGATAAGAGCATAGTATCCTCGCTCCCAACAGTGAGTAAGCGTGAGTTTAACACTGTATTCATTGCCGTAATTCTTCGGATCGTCAGGGTGAACAAATTTGAATATTGAACAGTCGTCCCCCATCTTTATCAATGTCCCATTTACGAAGTTCTGTATGATTATTCTGAAATGCCTTGATTGCTGAGGGTGTCTTCGTTTACAGTATGATCCTTCTTTCCTGATATAGAAACTTTCCTGGCAAAGGAACTTCCCTGGCAAGGAATCTAGTAGAGAAACCTTTCCAATACAGGAAATGTCTTGGGTGGGAAACTTTCTCTTGGGGGAAACCTTCCCAAAACAGACTAGTCTTACACAGAAGTCTTCGTCGCTGGCAACCTGGGGTAGATGATGGGCAACTTTTGTGGTTTTGGATTGACTAACAAGCACACAGTGAGCGATTTAACAAGGTTTATCTCGGAAAACAGATGCGGCATTACTCGTGTCGTCGGCTGTAATCCGGGTTTTCAGTCCCATCGCGCTTTTTCAATGCCAATAACGGGCCATCGGGAAAAGACCCCCGTACAAAATTGGAGCAACCCAGAATGGCCAGCCTGTGGCCACTACAAAATAAGGCGAATTCTTGAGGACGCAGTGGATCATCGGCGATGTTCATAATGACCTTCTATGAGAGTGGTGAGATTCCTATCTGGAGATGGAGGTAAACACTACATCGGCGGGATAGATTATTGACATTTGCACTAACGCACACCGCTTTTTGATGGTGACAGGTGTTTGAATCTGAGAGTGGGCTCCGAGGATGAGAGATTGAAGAGTCAGTGAGATCCAGAGATTGAGGGGAATCAATTATTTCAATGGAAATTCCATCGGCTTTTCCGAGTATAGGGCTAATTTCCCGGTCTTTCCGGGGCCTCGGGGCACATGGTAAGCATGTCGATTAAAACCCATGCTAAGTCGCAATGAACAATGAACAACTGCCGACATCACATTAGTTCCGATGGCATAGCTGCTGCCCCTGTGATAAAAGAAGTTGAGGCCGCGGTTGCGAAAAACCAAGAGGTGTCAAGACGTTAGTTGATAAAAATCATAGGATATCAAATAGATTTCAAATCTCCCGATGGCACTGGAGCAACTATTTACAGAATAGAAAAGTTATATGAGATCATTATTCCAGCGGGAAGTCTCCGATATCGTCAAATAGCTGAGCAATTCCCTCGAAAGAATAATCCGGCAGACCAAAACCATAAGCCCATTCCTAAATGGTCAGCAAATCCTAGGAAAACAGGACGGTAATACATACTGGCACGTCAAATACCTGTCCCGCCTCTGACGGGACGGCTTCATCGTCCCCAGGTGGCTGTGAGGCTCCGGATGCTCGGAAATCCCTGAGGTACTGTCTGATAATCTCGACCGACTTTTGCGATGTTACACATTCATCCATGGCTTCCAAGATTTCCACGCCCATTTCCACAGATTGCAACAAAGGAATGGTTTCAGCGCACATCCCGAGCCTAGACATTGGAAGGAGGAGGGTCGACATAGCAAGCATTATATATGTTGTGTTATACCACCTAAAGAGTTAGCAAGGAAACAACACTCGGCAAAGCAACATACCAGCAGCGGAAAAACGTGTGAACTCGGTAAAGGTCATGAAGCACCTGGAGAGTCTTCATAGCGGCGTCCAAACATTTGTCAAATGTTTGGTCCAATTCGTTTGGAGAATGTCGGAGCTTGCGCGTAAAGTGGCTTAAGAAAGGCCGGAAGAGCAACATTTTGACATTATAATACCCTACACTCGTTAGTCGGGAGTTAAGAAGTCCCCAGGATAACTTACTAATTCCCAACACAAGCCGTTGTCTTCGTGCCCACTTAGGGTCGCGCAGGGCACTACGAGACGGTCTATATCCACCAATGTCGGGTTTGATCATCTCTGGAAGCCTCGCTAGCCAACGATCCATTTCCATTTCGATCTGTAGAGCAAGTTGTAACTTGTCCTGTAATGAGATGCGAGAATGGTAGATTTGGACAGATACTTGTCGAATGATTTGTGCAAAATCAATCATCCATGGGATGATGGCAAATTCAGAATCATCACGTGGTGGAATGCTGCGGTTGTGATATTCGTCCATTCCAAGAGCGTCCGGCCGTCCAACCGAAAAGCTCATCTCACTAATTGATCAGTACATATTAACAACGATGATGCAAGATGTACTTACATTTCCAAAGAGAACAAACCCCTGTCAGCTCGTTAGAGTTATAACTTATACGGAAACACACACTCTTCACTTACCACCAAGTCTTTGAGATCCAGCCAGAGCGCTGCGTGGTGTCTCCTGAACACGGAAGCTCTCGATTAAAGCCGGCAGATAGACATGTCCGTACGGCGAGGCCAAGATACATGTAGGCCACTGTTTGATTAGATTCTGAATCTGGAAAGTGGAATGAAAGCTCACAATTCGGATTCAGTTCATTTTGACAAACTTTGGCCTTCTCAAGTCAGCTTGTGATCACGCACAGAGAAACACCTACACACCATCATGTAAAGACACTGAGCAGTTTCAAGATCGTTCGAGAACCGCAGGTTGTTCAAGTATCCCTGCGCTTCTCCGAACAGTTTTCGGCTCCATTCAAACCGACCTATGCCGGCTAGGGTACCTTCATCCCATACACGCACCAAAGCTCCAAGCGATAGAACACTGAGGTATAGAGCAACAAAACTCGGCTCGGGCTTGCGTGATCGGTTAAACCAAAGATCATTAGCACGCGCGAAAAAGTCCTCCTTATCAACAAACGGATGAATGAAGTGAATGCTCTCGAAATATCCATTCATAAAGATATGAGCCTGGTCGAAATAGTAGTTTGACTGTTCAATTGACAGCATCTGCCCCGATCCAGCGGCGCATGAGGGAGGCAAACTTGGGTTACGGAGCGTTGAGATGATCGAGTATCCAGCTGCGTAAGAAAAAGGCCCTTCTTGGCCTTTTGGCTCGAGCTCCTTCTTCAAATGGCCAATGATTGCAGCCGAGGACGTAGTACTGTGAGATTCAATGGCGTCGGTGTGATTGAACTTTTGAGTTTGGTTGTCTGCAATTTCTCTAGATATTTCGGGAGCCTCGGATGTTTTTGCAACATCCTGTGGCGTGGAAGCATTGCGCATAGAACATAGCGTTTCAGCTGCCGGTGGTATGGGACCTTTAGGGGAAGTTTTTGCTTCCATATCACGAAGCTTCGAGGTCAAATCTTCCAGCTTCTTCTCGAGTTCGGCGACATAACTATGATTATTAGCAAACATAGTGATATGCGGAGTGATCGACCTACTTTGCAGACCGGCTACTTTCACGCTCTCGATAAGTTCCCTGATACACGCAATCCCAGCCGCTTTCTGTAATTGTCAGAGAAATTTCTGCTACTAACTATAATCCGGTCACTCACTTTTACAATGCAGACATGGATATCGCTCATTGCACTTATACTTCTTCAGCCTGCATCTGTCGCAAGCTTGAGTCGCACGCGGCCGTTTGATGCGCTTAGCAACGGGCTGCTCGACGTCAGGCTGTTGGATCGGAGACCTAGGATTCTGCATCATCCAGAAATTCCCCAATGGGCCCCAGACGATATGAATATAACGACGTTGAGCGTTGCGCTTACATTACTCGACGGGTGAGACCGGAAATCCCGGACCGGCTTCATTGCACGTGACCGGGGAAATGACCGGGATAAAATCAGGCAATTGTCAAGGTCCACGGGGGATTCCGTGTGTCGAAGCTCTCAGGAAGACGCGCAATAGTTATGGGATCGAAATGCGAGGAAAGAATTCAAGCGGAGAATCATTCGGAATATCCGAGTCCTCACAAGAAGAGAGGTTTAGTGAGATGCGGGAGATGTCCACACCTTTTTGGTTGCCCAGCAAGCAACTAATGGGCTATAAGTAGCCTGATAATTCATGTTATGATAGGTGATTTATCTGTCTGAATCATGTCTACCTTTTGTTCCTCCGCAGTTTTTATAGACTTACACTTTTAAGTCTTTTTAGGTGTTCTTTTCATAGGGATAGAAGGGTACTTGATGGTGCGGTCGAGTTAAGAACACTATAGGATGCCATAAGAGTGTGTCTAGAGCATTTCTCTAAACAATATCTGGTCTAATCAGATCAGAAGCCCCATCTTGCCAGAGCGGATAAGGAATTTGCCATCCCCACGAGCGTGGGGAAGACTGGCCATCCCGATGTGGGGTCTCAGGTTGCTATAACACCATTGATATTTCTTCTTCTCTCTCGGTTTATTTTTTTATATCATTCTTAACTATGGCCAATGAATCGAAAAATACCACAGGCGAGTACCGCCAGTACTTGCCTGATCTCAATATCCCGCGCTTCCAGGCGATGTGCCAGCAAGATGCGCACGAATACGCGAACGAATTTAAGACCGGACATCAGCCACCCTGGTTACACGCACTCTATATGCATTGGCTAGACCTTTTCCAGGAGCCATTCAAAGGCGTGACGACCGATGGTATGAGCTAAACTAACACGAGACTAGAATGCTTCTAACATCGATAGGAAACGTCCGCCCGGGTCTATTCACATTACAAGAAGAAGACGTCCCAATTCAACAAATCGTAGACGCAGCAGAAGCTGTAACTAGCCTGCTAGATAATAAGCAAAAAGAAGCCATCAACTACCACATCGACTCGCCGCAATGGCGCACATGGTCGAACCCGGAGTTCCTGCTCTCGGACAAGGGCATCCGGCTCGACGAAGTCATCCCCGAGACCCGGGACGCAGTGATGAACGTCCTCAAGACAACGCTCTCACCAGAAGGCTACGAGAAAGCCGTCAGCGCGATGCGCATCAACCACTTCCTCGGCGAGCTAGTCAAGTCGCCAGCAGTGATGAACGAATTCTCCTACAACTTCGTCCTGTTCGGCCGCCCATCAACCACCCGCCCCTGGGGCTGGTCATTCTACGGTCACCATCTCTGCTTGAACATCTTCCTGTACAAAGGGCAGATCGTGGCGTCGCCGTGGTTCACAGGCGCAGAGCCAAACGAGATCGACGCTGGCCCGTACGCCGGCACGCGCATCTTGCAGATCGAGGAGAAGCTCGGGTTGCAGTTGATGCAGTCGCTCTCGGCGGAGCTACAGGCTTCCGCTCGTGTCTTTGCCCATATGAAAGATCCGGCCATGCCGCCCGGTCGCTGGAATAAGGATGACCAGCGCCATCTGTGCGGTGCATACCGTGATAACCGTGAGGTGCCGTATGAGGGTATTCTCGTGTCGACTTTTAGTGCTGCGCAGAAAGAGCTCGTGTATGGCATCCTGGAGCAATATCTGCTTTACCTGCCGGCTAAATCGCGGGCGATGAAGATTGATCAGGTGCGCGCGCATGAAGCGGAGACGTACTTTTGTTGGATTGGGGGGTATGATGATAAGGATCCGTTCTATTACCGTATTCAGAACCCGGTGATCCTCGTTGAGTTTGATCATCACTCCGGTGTGTTTTTGAATAATGAAGAGCCGAAGAAATTCCACATTCACACTCTGCTTCGCACGCCGAACGGGGGTGACTATGGGCAGGCGCTGCGGCCACTGATTCCGGCTATTGAGGGGTTGAATGGGAAAGAAATTGTCTGGTAGGTCGACAATGAGGGAATGTTCTGTATGAGATGAATGATGAAGCCTCTACGTCGTATTGCATTTTTCTATATATCTTTCGATGGGTTTGGTCCTCCAAGGTAGTATAAGTCCAAACAATACACAAAGTATGAGATAATAAACCGACTTGGCTGTAGAGAGATATATTATTCAAATCGTTATCCATATTAGTTGTCTTGTCATAGTTGAGAAGCATAAAAGACGTATACAGCCCCAACGCCGAAGCACGAAATCAAAAGATAGAAAAGCGTCAATCTGCAACCACCGAAATAGCAGAATTATTAGAAGTCGTCAAAGACAATAATACCTAAATAGGCTTCCTTCGTCTGTTGCGTAACGCGTGATTCATCCAGGAGCCATGGATGCTACACCTGGCACTATCAAGTGACTCGAAGGTCATCATGATCAGGAATCAACTCATATCCGCCCTCGGAGGGCAAGGTCTTAGCAGACACAATAACCACGGCTGCGCAGAAAACACTTAAGCACCAGCTAACAGTGCAAAGGATCCAGGACTGGTCAAGTTTCCAGCCGACGAAGAACCGGTCCTCGTTATCAAATAGATATGCCTGTAAACCAAACCATTAGGAGAAGTCATCTCGGGCCCAGATATAGACATATTATCAACCCACCACAATCGACATGCCGGCTGCCTGCACAATGGCAGACAAGGCAACCATCAAACTAAGAACACTCCACCCATTCTCGCGCAGCTGTTTCCCACCAGACAGGATAACCAAGTATGTAACCAAGCTAATGCCCTGCAGAACGACAGCAAAGGACATCAAGAACCCGACGGAGCGCCACATAGAGCAGAAGTACCGGTCTTCGCCGTGGCAGTCGTCGCCTTGTGGGAAGCTCTCGCAGGTATCGGTAAGGGAGGAGCAGCGGCGGTGGAGGCCGTAGGAGTAATCGATCTCGGGCTGTGGGTTTGTAGTGTTAGTAGGAGCTTGTCGGTGGTGGATAAACATCGTACCTTTTCGCTATGGTAGCTGACCCATTTTGGAATGACGATCGAGGATATTGTCAAGCCAAATGCTGGGAGAGTGTGTCAGTAAGTTCGAGTGTTCTAGCTAGTCGCTGAAAGCTGCCTACAGGCTAGAAATATTATCATCGTCCCGATGTAGACTATTGTCTTTGTGAAGAATCCTGTGTAGTTGCGATCGGTACCGCGAGGCACTAGGTGGAAGTCCATTGCTGCGGGTATGCGATGGCGTGGAATATTCACAGTGCTTGGTGACAGCCCTGCACATAGAGTGCAGAGAGCAGCGATACTTTGAGAAGTGTCAATAGGCCTACACCCAAGACACAGGAAATAGACACGATGCGGGTAAAGGTAGGGATGGTATTAGAGGGGCTAATCGGTCCGATAAGCGCTAAGATCACGCGGGACTTTGGGGAGTATAGGGAGTTGAGGAGATGTATATAGATAAGAAGGGGTATATCGTTTCAATAAATCGCTCTGTGCAACCCATTAGAATGGATCAGAAGGTGTTTTGGATTTCCCCGCAGAGAATCAAGAAGTTGACCAAGGAGAGCCGGTTGACGTCAATGTGTTCAGCATTATCGTGACATCTAGTCCAATCACACACCTCCATTCTGCGGCGGTAATGTATAACATATGATAAATAAGACATAGATTCTTGATATAGCCAAGTTTAAAGAGTCCGCAAAATCACCGATATTCTACAATATATAGATCACCGGATCTTTCAAGTTACCGGGGCAATGTCTCGGAGACAGCCCTTCGGAACAGACATCATCATTAGAACTAAGAGCAATACAGTCATAATGTACACGACGGCATGTGCCACAAACAAAGAAGAAATCATGACGGAAAAGACCGACCCGAGTGCGGATCTAAAGGAAGCATCAAGGACCACCGGGAAACAGACAAACGCCAGCCGAATGAATACATGCCGTAAAAAAATATTGCACCATAGTTGTCGCTATCATTGCACTTGCACTTCATTCCGGACCCTTTCGTGCGAGCATAGCGCGGAAATCATCGTTGCTCTTTTTTGGTTTGCTCTCGCCGTCGGGCGTCGCGTCCATTTTGTCGCTGGTCGGTTTAGCAGCAGATTGTTTCTGACCGGAAGTTGCGGTCTGTCGTTTCATCCCAAGGCCTCCGCCCTTCCGAGCGCCAGGCTGTTGCGGGCGTCTAATCGGCGCAGTGAGTTGTAGGTTCATCTTCTTCGTTAAGCGTTCGGGCTTGACGGATTGCCCTTCTGTTTTGACTTCCGGTTGCGAATTCATCATCTCTCGAACCGTGCCGATATGGAGGGGGCGTCCAGCAATGATCTCCTTGCCTTCGAGCGCCAACGCAGCTTTGCCAGCGTCGTGAATATCGACATATTCCACAATAGCACCTTGATGTTCTGGGCGCAGATTGATCGCGATTAGACGGCCGTATGGTTCGACAAGGGTACGAATGCGGGCTTGATTGACGGTATCAGGGACATTCATCAGAGCAAGTGTGCGCTGCGCATGATCACCAACTGGCACTTCAAGACCACGGACACCGTCTGCCGGCTGTGATGCAACTCGAGAGATGACGAGTTGGTTTCCACGCCGACTGTCCGTGGTAGCAATTTCAACACGAAGAGCACGTGACCGGAACACATGTTCATTCATCGCGACGGCATCATTGGCAGCGTCCTTGGTAGAGAAAGTAACAAAGCCATACCCTTTACTAAGACCATTAGTCTTTCGCTCAAGCAACACCTTTTCGATTTCACCGAATTTGGAAAATAGTTCTTTCAGATCTTTTTCATTGGCATCCCAGGCAATGTTTGCGACATAGATATCTCGTCCTTCGTATCTGGGACCACTGCGAGGTGTTCTTTGTGCGGGATCGGATATCTTGACACTGAGCCGCGTACCATCTCCGAACCGCATTCCATGAAGCTCTGTCGCATGGTGGGCAGCACTCGAGGTATCCATCTGCAAGTAGCAGAAGCGTCTAGAAGTGTCAAACTTGAGAGACGGCATTCGAACTTCGAGTACTTCGCCATACTGCTAAAGTCAGCTTTGTCACAAAGGCTAGGGTGAAGCACTTACCTTGCTGAAAAGATTACGGAAGTAGTCCTCACCCGCATCCGGCGGATAATTGGTGATCCAAAGTGTCGTCTCTGACCCAATTTGCACGTCGATGATGTTATCAGAGTCGTTGAAGCGCTTTTGGTCACGAGTGATAGCAGAAAGAGCGTCTTCTTTGGTTTCAAACTCGATGATCGCAACCTCGGAGCTTTTCTCGTCTCTACGAAGCATTTTGACAGTATTGATATTACCGATCTGTTTGGTCAGCTGAGTTGTCCCGATAATAATTGGATAGAGCACTTACATGACGGAAGAATAGACGAACGCTATCCTCAGTGGTACCCTTAGGCAAGTTCGTGACGATAACAGTCGCATTCTCTCGATCCCGTGCAGGAGGAGCAGGAGCCTCCGCCAGTGCCTCTTGGTTGCGGATCTTTTTGGTCTGCGGCATCCCGTCCTTCTCGTCTCCGCGTTTTCGCTTTTCAGGCGAGGTAACTGCCTCCACTGCGGCCTCCCACTGCTGTTGCTGCTGTTGCTGCTGCTGTGCTGCAGTTGCCTCTAGCGCCTCCCTCTCTCTTCGGGCAGTGACAGCTCGCATTGCTTTCCGAGTCTCAATCACGGCCAGCTGAAGCTCATCTGAGTCCTCATAGTCCTCACAATGTGTGATATATGTCTGAACAATCTTTTCCGGCCAGTCTAGATCTGTTCTTTTGATCGCTTGTTTGAGCACGGCAGTAGCGAAGCTCGGGTTGGGGGTTCGGCGCGCTGCGTCGACGGTTGCCTCGCCTTGCACAAATTTGCTCCAGCAAATCAATTCCCATTCGTAGTAGGCGAGCCAGAATTCATAGCTACTGCCACGGCGAGCAACCAAGCCCTTGAAGGTCTCTCGCGCGCTGTCCCAGCTGCCGCTTTCGCTGAGGAACCGGATATAGATTCGCTCTAGACGGAAAAGAGGATCGCCCTGGTACGCCGGGCCGTACTTCTTCTCGCCCAATTCTTGCACGCTTTCGATTGCCGACCGAATGCCAACTTCTGCAACATCAAGATCTTCGTCGGTTGAGTCGGACAAAAAGGCGCGTCGGCGAAGGTAACTGCACCAGGTGACGTGGACCTTCAAGACTTCCTCCAAACCACCAGCATCAAGCAGTCCAGTGCTAGTCGCCTTGTGTTTGATACTAGAAATCTTGTTGAATGACTGGTTCTCTCTTTCCGAGCTTAGCAGGTACTGGGACCACAGGTTTCCAGACCATGGGCAGTGACGCGTGGCGCGGTCTAGGGTAGAGATTGTCGTGGTAGAAGCGCGGCGATGAAGAGATTCGCCGATCAAGAACATGACATAGTCTTCCCAAATCGAAACATCGGTGGGGAAGTGAAGAACAGCGCGCTGATAGATGGCGTTCACCAATTCGAAGTTGAATTCTCCCCGTTTCCGGCGGTTGCGCGTCAGTTCCCAATGAATATACTCGGAGTAAACAGCCCATTCCAGAGTACGATCGCCAGACTCTTGCGCTTTGACCAGGCGGAGTTCGAATTCCTCTCGTGCGCTATATAGAGCCTTTGCTTCAGCTGCGCGAGCAACAGTTTCACACATAATCTCCTCATACTTGCTGTTGCAATAAGCAGAAATGAAGCTTGAAAACTTTTGAAAGGTCTGCTCCCAGGTGGCGTGGGGAGTTTGCAGGCGATGACCGTACAGTCCATGAAGATGGTTGATCTTCTCTTGAGAAGGTTCGCGAGCGATGTCCTGAGCATAAAGATCTAAAAGGCGATCCCAGACCAAGTGGCTGTTGTTGATTCTCCATTTGGTAGCGTCTGCACCTCGCTGCCACACCTCCACAACCGAATCCCATGTGAACACCTCGCGCCCAATCATGCGATCCTCTTCGGTCCACTGGGAACTGGTTTTGCCATGAGCGGAATTATAGAGATAAAGCACCCATTCGCCGTAGATATTCCACAATTTTGTGCTGCCAAACTCCTCTACCACGGATCGCTGGCAGAGTTCTAGAACAGCAATGCGACCGTCGACATCTTGGGCTAACATGCTCTCATCCTGAATCCATTCGGCCCAAAGATCTTCTCCCATTGCGAAAAGCTTGTCCATTTCCTCACGTGCTGTTTTCAAATCGTTGAGCAGATCATAGCGTCGCGGGTCACCGTGGACATCTGGGTTATTCGGAGGGTAGACATGGTTAACAAATCCTGCATGCAGCAAGCCGATAAATTGCACGTGCGCGTCATGCGTGTGAGGGTTGAGCGAAATTTGATGAAAAAGTTCGGTCGCCAAACGTTGCGCATCTGGATCCAGCGAAGTCGCGGCGTAGGTCCTCTTCGCGGGCCCGTCGCGCCCATCCGACATGGCGAGCTCGAACGACATCCGAGAGGTAGGAGTGTTGTGGTTGATAGAGTTGACGTGGGGGTGAATAGTAGATGGAGATAACTGATGCTCGTAGGACTCGGTACTCCGGAGCATGCTTGTCGGTGTTGGACGTTGTGGCTGGTGGTGCTGCATCGAGGCGAGATCCGCTAAGGTGTCCATTCCCGGCGTGGATGGTTGTCTCGAATGTACTTCAGTTGGAGAAGTCCCATTTCCTCCGCTCACTACTGGCGAAGATTCTCCAGTAGGAACATACACGTGCTGTGCGAGGGGCGAAGAGATCTTGTTCTTGCGTCTGGAGCCTGTCCGGGTTCTCTCGATAGCTTTGTGGGGGGATGGCCCTGCAGAGGTGGCCGGTGCGTTGTTCGACGTAGGACCAGGCACGGGCGTTGAATTTCCAGACTTCGGATTCGAGTCCGGCGAAAGAAGCGAATTGATGTCCATATTTAGATAGAGCTTTGGGAGAAACGAGGGGATACTGGGAATTGTCGTAAATGGATCCCAGATACTTTTCAAGCGGAGATCCAGATCATACGACGGTCTTAGTGTACCTCAACACGTCCATTCCTGCATCGGCCGGTCGTATCCAGATCCCCTTTCGTTGTTGTTCCGGCAAATGACGTAGATTTACTCTTGCGCAGCTGCTTCTGGTGGGTGGCTAAGAATCTAAAGGAATGCCTGGAGGGAACGAGAGTCCTTAAACCGAGAGGGCAACCTGAAATCTCAGGAATATCAGATATTCGAGAGGGATATAAACAACAGGCTGATGGCCAGAAAAGTGAAGGGAGGGATGAAGGAAGATGAAAAAGAGAGAGAAGAACTGAAAGAGGGAAAGATGAGGCCTAGTGGATACTGTGGAGATGGCTGGGAAGAAACAGTAATGTCGCGAGAATGAGGTTCGAATTAAGCCCTCAAATATACGACATCATCTCCAGCTGTAGATAAGCCTGTTCTTGTTCTATCGACTGGTGTGGTCACAAGTCGCATATCTTGAAGCTATTCTCAGCAGATCGATCAATTTAAGGTGCCTCAGGCTCCGGTATCCCGCACAGACCACAAGTGCAGGGAACTTTCACCTTTTTTCCCGACGTGAACTTCTGACAACAACATCCGAACAGCCACAATGGTCTATCGCTCAGGGCAATTGGTCCGGACAGGTGTGTTATGCTCATATATCGGATCTTTGACCTCCCCTACTGACTTAGTTACCACCTTTAGCCGTCCGGACCGTCTCCTTCGTCCCTCGCCGAACATTGACCTCGACAGCCATCCGTTACGCCGCGAAAGATAGCGAAAGCAAAAAACCGACCGGTTTGTTTTCTTCCTTGAAGAACTTGTTCACGGGGGAATCCAGCCAAAAACCCAAAGTCGCCCACCGACCCTCGGCCCCTAAGAAGGAAGAAGGTGCCTTAGCAACCTCCCTCTTCGCATCCGACTTTACACCATCATCCGGTCCCATGCCATCCAGGGGAACGGGGGAGAAAACAGAAGGTACTTCCGGAAAGTTGGAGGATCGCGAGTTGAGTCGCCTGCAAGTGGGACTAGCTCCCGACCCCCGGGCCCAGCTGCGATGGGATAGGAAGATGGCTGTCCGCGAGATCCGGAAACGAGGCCGTGTACCGACAAAGGTGCAAATCAAGCGCACAGAGCGCGAATCGCTCTCCAGATCTCACTGGATCAAGACCTCGCTGAAGAAGCTGGGTCCTCTCGCCCGCCAAATCGCTGGCAAGAATATCGACGAAGCCATCCTCCAGATGCGCTTTAGCAACAAAAAGGCCGCCAAGGACGTGCTGGAGCATCTGGAACACGCAAAGAATGTCGCCATTGTCCGTGCCGGTATGGGCCTTGGGGCCTCTGACTCCGAACCAACGAAACCCATAACTGTCATACTGAAGACCGGCGAGCGGCAGAAGATTGCCAACCCCTCTGATATCTACATCCAGGAGGCCTGGGTCAACCGTGGTCCTTACGGATATGAGATGGATCACCGCGCCCGTGGTCAGATCAACCGCCTGCGTCCCCCCACTACAAGTATCTCGGTCCTGCTGAAGGAAGAGAAGACTCGCATCCGCGAGTGGGAAGACCGTGAGGCCAAGGCCCAGCGGGAGCGCAGAGCTCAGCTTTGGACACAACTGCCGGATCGCAAGATCTCTGCACAGAACCAGTACTACAGTTGGTGATCGATGCTTTGGCGTTTGTATTATTTATATCTAGATCTTTCGCGTGGACAGTGGGGTTTCATTAGCTGATTGGAGGCGACAATTGCACTCGTGAGAAGTCGCTCTCATCTTTCTTGAGTAGAAGCGACTCATGTACAATACTGAATCAATTTCTTGGATACCAAACCATTGAGACTGGCTGTTCTGCTCAATATTTATCAACCCCGGCACTTATGTCAGTCATAGAGTTGCAATCCTCAAGATTGACCTTCCGAATCATGCGAGCCCTACAATCATTGCGACTCTAGCTGCGATGGTGCCCCCTCTTCCACCAAAACAAGCACAGGAATCACCGCACCAGTCACCAAGGGAAAGCGACGATGGCCCAAAACCTCCAAAATGCTAGTAATGGCACCCGAATGAGCCGTCAACGAAATGTACGTACTCTCATCATGAGCAAAGATATCGTTCAAAAGACAGCGCAGCCGATCAGTACGATGCTCGTCCGACTCGCGGACCTCACGATCCCACAACTGATCTTCCTCAGAGAACCCCGCTTCAAACCTGTACTCCGGGTACTCATCTGCGATTTCCGAAGACGTCGAGCGACGGTCACAAGTGTGCTGACCCATCGTCTCACGGAGTAGCTAGTTGGGTTAGACATTGTACGTTCCGTAATCGGAATCAAACACACCTCTTTGATGGTCGGCTTAAAAGGATCCGTGCCAGGGATTGCAAGTCCCTGAAATGTAATCTGTGCAGTTTCAAGACACCGGTTCAGGGGGCTCACGTAGTAGGATTCCGGTGACGGGATGCCGGCCTTGATCTGCTGCTCCCAAGCCGCGTGTGCGACTTGTGCCTGGCATCTACCCTGTTCGGTTAGACGAGCATCGACCCAGCTGCCGTCCTCGTCTCCGTCTTGCAGAGACCAGTATTCCTAGAGGCTGTTGGCGTCTGGTTGATTTATAGAGGAAATGCTCGGCTACTTACATTCCACTTCTTGCTGCCGTACTTGCGCTCGGCGACGTTGTGCACGCCCTCGCCGTGGCGTCCGAGGAAAAGGACTTTGAGCTTTTTGCTCTTGCTAGCGTTATGGCGTTGAATGTGGGCGTCGAAACGCTGCCACTGGCTGTCGGGCTGTGCTACGCCGAGATGCTCATCGTATTGTTTTTCGATGAGGCCGAAATTTGATTTCACCTTTCTAGATCGTCAGACAAAGATTTTGACGGAATTATTTGGGACTTTTACGTAGTCGAAGGTGTCGGGGTCAGTGGTGGGGTCATCCTGGAGGAAATACCCCGTCACTGTAGTGAAGCGAAATACAGGCGGGGAGTGCATAGTTTCGAAGTCGAAGCAAAGTACGAGTGTTGATTTGGTCCATCAGGGAACAAGAGAAAAAGGGTTGGCGCGGGATTAGGGAGGTTTAGGGCTGAGGTGGTGGGGACGGCGAAGATTGTCTATCATTTCTGAAAATAAGCTCGATAGTACGGGGTATAACTATCAGACATGCAAGACTTTAAACTACTTTTGATTGCGTATAAATATCAGTACCCATTCATTGGGAGCTCTAAGGAAGCGATGTATTTAGTTGTTGCTGTTGAAACCACATATAACCAGTTGCTCCTAGATTATTACTGTGAACATGCCGGGTTTGCTAGATATTAAATGATGCAAATGAATTCCTTTTGATTTCATAATTAGAGACAACCATAGTGTGAGTATGCCCTTTACAACTGAGTATTGTCCAAAGCTAGCTCAGCCAATTATCGGAAGATGTTCCTTCCAGTGACGAGCGCGATCGGGTTCATCAAAGAACCAAAGAACAGCAGAACAGTCATATGCAAGCGTTCCGCAGTGCACCGAGATATAAGTCCTTCTTCGCAGACGTTACTTGTCGGCCAAACAGAGACAAAGCTTTGTAGACCACACCTTCAAACCCAGAGGCCACAGACAGTGATGATTGCCAGGCGCCAGAAATTGCCGAGGCAGTAGTGGTAAGCAGGAGGCGAGCACTTTTAGCAGCAGGTCCAACACGGAGACCGTCTCCGCTGATGAGCAGTGGCCATCTGGTTCCAGACAGACCTGATGATCCACGCCGAGTCGGCGAGACCGGTAGATCGTTTGGCACCGATAGGAGACCAGACAGTGTTGAGAGTTGCCAGGCAACTCCTTCTGAGGCCCGGTGATGCGATCCAAGAAGCTGGGTTCCAGAGTTGCGCAGCGAAGTGGAAAGGCGCATTCCAAGGCAGCCAGCGACAGTACCTGGCACCATGGACGTTGCCATTGTGGGAGTGGACCTTGTTCGGTGTACATCCAAGCATGGAGTGCGACCGACGCAAGCAGTTGAATGGTTCGCCGAAGACGTCTTGACAGCGGTTTTCTCGGACCATACAACACCAACCGACGAGGTCGAAACGCACCAGCGCAAGCTGGAGCTGCCAGATGACACCCCAGCTGCGTGGGCCGGCCGAGGGGAATTTGCATTGCATGTATTGTGGGGCTGTCCACTTGCTGTGTTCTTTGAGGTCTTCTCTTGAGTGACGAGTCTGTCGTGTCCGGCGCATGAGGTGTTTGGGACGTTCTTGCCAGATAGGAGTGTGTCGTGTCCGGTACAATGACCCTTCGCGGTGTTTCGGCTCGATGTTAAAACGATGTCTTGATTCGATGTGCAATTGGAATTCGAATTGAGCTTGCCAGACAGGAGAACAATTTCGTGTCCAGGCGGCGTACTCTTTTGAGTCTTTGTCTTGATATTCTGCTTGGCGGTGGGTACTGCGACAGGTAGTCCCATATAAGGATCGACCCCATATGAGCAGCCTGTTGGTTTCCTGATCGCCTTGATTGTGGGAAGCGCTTGAGCTGGGCTGAATGATGTGTTGTGACCCGGCGACTCCGAGTAGCGCGCCTCTGATACCGGAACTTGGGGCATCGTTTGCCTTGGCCGTGGTTGCAGTGCGGCGTTCATCGGAACATCGCTGACACGAGCAGCAGCCTTCTCCAGGCAGTTGCACTACTCGAACGTTAGCGTGCTCAAATGTCTAAAGTGAATGGAAAACGTACTCGCTTATGCTGCTTTTTATGCTTCTCACAAGCACCGTACTTGCGAGCCTTGATGTAATTCTCTTTCTGTGCTTGAGAGCGAGGTTTCTGTTTCCTAGGCACATTGGCTGCGGCGTTCATGTTCAAGTCGAGAATCATCTCCATGCCTCCTGGACGGGATGCCTCGGAGACATATGTGGTCTCTGAGCTAGGGCGCGGAGAGATGCTCTCGCGAACGTATTCTGACCAGCTTGGGGATGAGAAGCTAGTGTTAGAGTCGGAGGACATATCTAAGTCAAGGGCAGTGTCATCACAAAGGCGCTGCAAGTGCAGCGCAATCCCTGCCTCGCGGCGCTTCTCCTTGATAGAAGCAACACGCGGGTCAGCGGCAGCCTGTGCCTCCACCAGGTTCCGGAATGTGTTGCTGCTTTCGTATGGGTTGTACGCCAGGAACGCAGCATCATCGAACAAAGGAGCAGCCGGGTCCTGCATGAAACTCCCATCCATTCCCATGAACTCTTGTGGCAAATCACAGTTGGTCATGTCGAAGGAGGATTGCATGAAATCAGATGGGGAGGTAAAGATCCCATCTGCCTCGTAGGGCAGAGCTAGGTCTTGAGGTGAGACGGTAGTAGCGGTTGACTGGTCATCGTAGGATGAAGGGAGATCGAGGAATTCATCGAAGTCAACCCATTCATTGGAGATTGTCGCATCCATCTCAGCGAAGAATTGATCCGCAACGAAAGCCATTGGAAAATAAAACGTAGAGTGGGTATCACCAAAGGAATCTATTTTGTATATGAAAAGAGAACAAAAGTCGAAGAGAGAGTGCCGTTTTGGTCAGGCCAAAGCTGAGGATCCTGAGGCAGTAAGACACTAAGATATCGAGGATATCGTAAAGAAGACGAAATGGACGACAACTCTGTATGGCTTCCGGGGAAGGTGAAGGAACCTAAGAGCTAAGGTAGCGGTTGATTCTATGTATGCTCCGATCTCCCAGTCCGCCATTCCTTTTCGAGGTCCCCGACTCGACGCTAAGCTGCTTTGGGACCCCGACACCCCGCTCGATCGCTCTAAGCCGCAATATGACTCAATGCACGTACTCCCGGGGTACTTCCTCATCCATACAATTTACTATGAAAATCTAGGTACCGTCAAAGTCTCTTTTGCGAGAAGAAAATTCCATTCCTCTTCCAGGGTTGATCTCTTTATATGATATCGACGGATAGATGGATGGATATTGAATAATGCACATTATTTTCAAGGATCCACACTCTAAGATGCACAGGAAGAGGTTGTATATCTCATGTCCGAATTGCCTAAGATTCAGTGGCTGTGTTGCATAGCCCGGCTGCATTTGTACCTTTGGCGTACTGGAGAATATAGCCGGCACGTTAGATCCACGAACCTGCATATATAGTCAGTCAACTTCACATTCAATTCTATGTTTTCTACCTCTGAAAATGTTGAAAAAATGAAAATCTCGATCAATTGACTTTCAGCCACGGTTTTTAAGGGTATTGCTGACCCACTGCCTATGAAACAGATTTTCTCGGATCCTTTCGGCGAACTCTCGAAAAAAAATAAAAAGACAAAGAAGCTTTATTTGTTAACTCTAGTTAGTTGTTAGTCTGCGGAGACACAGACCAACCTTTGATCTAGGATCATATGCATTGCATTAGGGCTGGCATACGGATATAAGAAAGGAGCAGCCATGTTGACCGACAAAGCTTGGCTGGTATATAACATAGGATGTCAAGGTGAATATTCAGAAGTATCATAGTAATTGAGGAGAAGTCTCGTGATATATAGCTCCTATTCTGTCTGTCATCAGGGTTTCCTTGCTAATATATACTGCAAATGTAGATGTTCAAATGTAGACGTTATAATTACTGCGATGTGCCAGAACTAGCTTAGGTAAGGTCTAGAACTCCATCCATGTCCACAAACGAGGTTGATTGAAAATCATGCCTAGGTGGCTCCCCGGATCTCATTGATCTTCCTATTTAATATCGATTTACTGACTCAACCCCATTCAAACCTCCAGTCCATTTTGGTTTCTTCACTTCTTCAACCCCTGACAAGCAAATCTACCCCTCCATCCCCCCACCGACAAACAGCTGCCCAGCTCCACATTCGGTTCTATTGTGGGGAGGGTCGAGACTGATCAACTGATTGGCGCCTGGCAAATGTTTGGAGAGAAAAATTAGAGAAAAAACATCCCGAGCACTCAACGGTCTGCACAGTCAGCAGTCCTGACCGCTGAACCGTCTGGAAAATCAATCACGTCACATTGTCATTATCCCCGACCATGGCCGCCGCATTCGACGAGGAAGACCTCGCTATTCCCCTCCCCTCCGACCGTGATCGTCCGCGTGAACGTGCGAAACCTCCCGCCTCCAACCCCTCCGCCATGGCGATGCCCGCGCCCTCGAGGCCAACCGGCAAGATCGAAGACCCATTGCAGTCACCGTCGACTACCCGAGACATGCAACGCCTCGACCAGTACCAGACTATAAGGGTTTTGGGCGAGGGTTCCTTTGGCAAGGTAAAGCTCGCCATTCACCAGCCAACTGGACGTCAAGTTGCTCTTAAGATCATCTCACGACGCAAACTGCTCTCCCGAGATATGGTTGGGCGCGTGGAGCGAGAAATCCAGTACTTGCAATTGCTACGACACCCACACATCATCAAATTGTACAATTTTGATCCAAATTGCAAGTCGGATTTCAGTTGGCTGACCAATGATGCTTTAGGTATACGGTGATTGCGACCAAGACTGATATTGTGATGGTGCTGGAGTACGCAGAGCGAGAGTTGTTTGATTATCTTGTGAGAAAGGGAAGGTGCGGCGACGATGAAGCCCGGAAATTCTTCCAGCAAATCATTTGTGCTGTAGAATACTGTCACCGACACAAGATTGTACACCGTGACTTGAAGCCCGAGAACCTGCTCATCGACAACCAGAAGAACGTTAAGATTGCGGATTTCGGTTTGAGTAATATTATGACGGATGGCAACTTCCTCAAGACTAGTTGCGGTAGCCCGAACTACGCTGCTCCAGAGGTCATCTCCGGAAAGCTCTATGCCGGTCCAGAGGTCGATGTGTGGAGTTGTGGTGTCATTCTGTATGTGTTGTTGGTGGGCCGCTTGCCTTTCGATGATGACTACATTCCAGCCCTTTTCAAGAAAATTGCAGCAGGCACTTTCCACATACCTGGATATGTTTCGTCCGGAGCAGCTCGTTTGATCCGAGCAATGCTCCAAGTTCACCCCGTGCACCGCATTACAATCCCTGAGATCAGAGAGGACCCATGGTTCAAGAAGAATCTCCCCAAGTACCTGGAACCACCACGAGAGGAGTTCATTGCTCCTGGAGTGGACCCGAAGAAGGTTGATTCTGCAAGACTTGACATAGCAAAGCCTATATCAGTCCAGAGCAAGATTCATCGAATTGCAGTTTCCAAGCTCGAACGAAGCATGGGGTATGGCCGAGAAGATATCGAAGAAGCATTGAGACAAGCAGAACCCAGCGCGATCAAGGATGCCTTTTCCATTGTTGTTGAGAATGAGTTGATGCAAACTAATTGTAAGACTTGCTCTACTTAATTAACCTACCTCTGCTAACGAAGATAGCACCCTCGGATGACAATTTGTTAGCTCAAAATGCCCAGAAAGGAGCTGCACCTTCATCTGCGGATCGGACTCCTGCGCCTCGTCATCAAGGGACTCCTGCGCCCACCATGGACAGGACCGCTAGCGCATCGCGCCGTAGGGCCTCGGAAGATCCACAGCAATCAGACGAGGACGAACTCCGCGTTAGTCACGTCCGGATCCTCCCTACTAGCTTGCCGTATGTTCACGACCAACTCATGGAACAACGTGATCGAGATAAAAGAGCTCGCAACCAAATGCTCGAGCAGCGTCGCCAAGAAGCCACCAAGCTTGACCCAGAGGGACATGGATCTCCCTATCGGGACATGTCGCCCGAGGAACAGGCTGCCACAGTTCGTGCGTTGAAGCCCCACTCACGCAGTGTGGTCGACTTGGACAAGTTGCGATTCGAGCCGCCAACCGGTCAGCCTCTGGAAAAACAGCCCAAACGGAGCCGTAAATGGCAGTTTGGTATTCGGTCCCGGAACCAGCCATATGAGGCCATGCTGTATCTGTACCGGGCAATTGCTGCCCAGGGTGGATTGTGGGATATTCAACCCGTGGAATCAGGTATGCCTCCACCCATTACCCATTTTGAGCCGATTCTTATGTTCTCTAGGCACTAATATTGGCCCCGATGCGACCCCCTCCCCTGATAAGCCCAAACCCTTGCAGAGCAAATACCCCGACCTCCCATCCGACTACTACATTCCCAAGGACCCATGGTTCATCCGTGCGCGCCTGCTGAAGGAAGGCATCAATCCCCCCGGAGACACCACTAGTGCTTACAGCAGCCGCAGCGACCTTGAGGAACTGCGCCGCCGTTTCAACATCTCAGGAATCTCTGCGCCAACAGAAGACAGGGGCAGAGAACCCCAGTCCTCCGTCCCCGAGAGCGCAAGCGGGGCCTCCTCGGTCAATGGACCAAGCGCACTCCAGAAGATCACCTACGGTGTCTGGGTCTTCCTCGACATACAGCTCTATCAACTCGAAGAGAACAATTACATGGTCGACTTCAAATGCGATGGCTACCAGAACGTGATCCGCGCTCATGGCGAGACCGAATGGCATCCCATCAGCAAACGCCTCAAGAACAAGGAGAAGGAGGTGACCAGCCCTTACCCTTTCCTCGACGTGGCATCTGATCTCGTCGCCCAGCTGGCTGTGGCAAGCTAGACCAGTCTGTTTATTGGAGACGTGAATTTGGCATTTTTTTCTTCATACAAAGACTACCATGATAATTACCTTACATTAATTTCTTTTTTTTTTATTCATATTACCTGGGTGGTGGCATAGGAACTTTTTCGTTCCTTGCATTTCAGTGTCATTAGCAAGCGAGTCGTATTGTTGGAGGTTCTATCTACATTGTACGGAGTATGTGTCCTGAATCTTTTTCTTGCTTTTTTTTCCCCCTTCGCATGCAAATATTCGTTCAATTAGATTTTCAGTGCTTGCCTGAGTTCACAAATATGAATTTTGATAGTCTCTTGATGCTATAATGGGATTTAAGACCTCGGATTTCCGAATGTCGTTGAAATAGCCTTCAGCTGTCCGCTCAGATTGGCATAACCCTACATGGTGTTTGCCAACGTAGAATTAATGAAGACAACTGCATGACCAGGCAATTATAGATCAGATATCAACGCAATTGGATCGAATTTACTTGTTTGCTGTGCACGGAAACATATATTCTCACATTGCCTTCAGATTTCAACTTCTCTTACATCAAATTTCTATCATGGCGGCTTCATTCTTTTGGAAATTGAATTCGCCAAAATTCGCCCGCGATATACCGCGAAACGCGCGATCACAGAGCATACTTAAAGCCCATTCGAACTCTGATCAACTCAACTTCTGCAACATCCGACGAAGAAGCATTTGTCAATAAACTCTTCTTTTTTCTTATTTTTTCTATCTGACATCAATAGAACCTGGACGCATGAGCTCCGCAATGAGCATCCTCACAGCCCAGATTTCCACTTCGATGGAAGACTATTCGTCATCTTCCCCCTCCTCCTCATCCTCCTTCGTGGTCTTCTTGTTCGAGCCCTGGCCAGGGACACGATCGAGGGCCCTGATATAGACCCGCTCGCTGCGGCGCCGCTGGCTCTCAGACTGGCCACGGTTGGTCCCAGCCCGACCGATGTGAGCCTGCACCTGCAAGAGATTGACACCAGCGCCGTCAACAGCAGAAACAGACTCAGGACGGCTCTCCCGGTGCTGCGCTGTGTTAGCTGCAAAGCCACCGTTTGAGGGCTGGCTTGATCCAGCGGCATTGGTGTCCCGGTTATCCTGGATTTCTCCAAGGATACGTCCCCCGCCGGAAATTCTGTGCTCCGACTCATTTTTGATCTCTGGCTCGTTCATGTTCATGTTCATGGGGCCATTTGTGGCAGACCGCTGCCGCAGAGCAGCCTCCTTCACCCATGGCTTGAAATGCGGGAGGATTTCGACATCTGGGAATCGAACCGTGCTAGGACGCAGGGGGAGGGGATCTCGTTTGGCGGTACGACCCTTTCGGCCGCTCGAAGAGGCACCTCGACGAAGGCTTCCTGATTTTCCCGGGGACCTGGGAACATCGTTGAGCTGCTGCTGCGCTCTTTCTTGGTTTCGCAGCCGGACCATGTGGCTGCGCACCAGTTCGATGATCTCGCGGATTTCCTGGAAGGTCTTTCCATGACCAACGTGTTGCCGAAGCCAGTCTGGCACAGGGGCGATGATAGCAGTTGGGTGTCTACGGCCTGGACGGGTAACAATAGCCGAAGACTTGGTGCCCTGGGCATGAGCCTGACCAGTAGCGGGGATGACCTCCTTCTGCTTGGAGGTCTCGGAGGTGGTTGTGCCCTCGTTTTCACGGCCGACACGCAGTTGCTCTCGTCGGCGAAGGATGAGCTCGAAGCTCTCCACTCCATTCCAGTTCTCCATGCGGGTCAGTGACTCAAGCAGGAGGTCACACTGTGTGAATGGCCATTGGTCTGCGCGATACCGGGCACGCTGGTAGTGCTTGCGGCAGTAGTGGACCCAAACACCGAGTGGGAACAGCTTGGTGACGGCCTTGTTTCTGCCGAACACATGCGACACTACCTTTCGGTAGTGCATTCCGTCAGGCGAGGGGTGCATTCGGCATGGTGCAGCAAATTCACACAAATGGTCCTCGTAGTTGTCGTCGAGGCCCTCCTTCTGCTTGGTGACCGGGGGTCTTTCGGGCCCTTGCAACTGTTGTTGCTGCTGCTCCTGCGGGTATCCATACCAGTTTCCATCATTCAGAGGGTAATTCTGACCCAGAGAGTCCCCTGGGCGGTCCAGCGCAAGATCACCACCACCACCACTATAGGTGTTGCCCGGAAATAGTGTCGGGGAAGAGCTAGGCAGATTCTGAGGCATCAGGTCATTGATGCCAGGCGGGACATAGACCTCCCGAGGATAGTGATTGAATCTCCTCGCTGGCCCTGTTGGTAGATCTTGGGATTCAAGATCGTTTGGTTGAATCGGGCTTCTACTGCGAGCCCTGTGGTGATCTCGCACATTGCCACCTTGGTCCACTCTGTCTCTGAATGGGTTGGCACGATCAGCCGCACTCCTGAGCTCTGCTCCTCGGCTGGGATCATAAGCACGGTATGGTCCATTCGTGCTGGTGAACTGGGGACTAGTTGGATATCCCGGGCTGTATTGGAAAGGCACAGAATCGATTGTGCCCAGAGGTATCAATGGCGAACTAGGAGGAGGCGAGAGAAGTAGCGACAGCGCTCGGTTCTCCTGGTGGATTGTCTGAGTGGAACTGCCAGGACTAATGCTTTGTTTAGCTGAGATATTCATACATACGATGCTTCCAACACCCAAGATGGGATTGTATCACACAGCACCGTTCGTAGATAGTGAACAAGTGACAGCAGGGCAAAGGACTAGCAAAAGCCTGATGCCAAAGGCGTGACGCCAGATAGAATAGGCTTGAGGGCTGGGAACATAGCGATGCCAGGGGATATATCGTGTACTCACGTCAAAGCATCTTGGTTGATGTGGATAGTGTTGCTAGGTCTGAGCTCTATAGCTTAGCACAATCCAATCCTAAGACAAAAACAAAAGACGTGGACTTGAACAAGCCACGGGGAGGGGGTTATATCGTGTACTCACGTCGAAGCTTCTTGGTTGACATAGGCAGTGTTGCTAGGTCTGAGCTCTATAGTTTAGCAAAACGATCCCAAGACAAAATCAAAAGACGTGCAGGTCAACAAGCCACGAAGGAAGGACACACAGGCCCCCCAACTCATGGTATACCGAGGAGATTCGGTGGATGTTGCATATACATACATTTTCGCGTCCTCCTCATGGAGGTGGCCTTGATGGCTTGGGACGTCAGAGTCTTGACCTTGCATGGCTGTGTAGGTAGGCCAAACAAGACAAGACAAGACAAGGATGAAGAAAGATGGGAAGTCCTTGATGGATTATGATAGAAAAGCTGTCTGATAGTATGAAATCGTCCAGGTGATGGGTCAAAATGGAAAGGAAAACAGTGTGCGAGGATAGGATAGAGGAGGAAGAGGAGAACTGGAATAGGACGGGCTTTTATAACTCTGCAGGAACTTGCCTACAGCGTTTGCCTTGGGTCGAGTTTGGATGGCTCTTTCCTTTATTGGTTTCTTACCTGCCAATTTGTACAGCAAGAGCTCTGCACATCGCGTGTGATATTCAGTAGCCAGTAGCAATTGGAACAACCTAGTCTCTGGGATCGATCTATTGAGTATGATGGTTTTCATACCCAGAGAGACATGATCACTATATTCTAGAAGGTGGTAAAGATCATGAGGTTGGCACGACCTGAAGATAATATCTCCATAATTACGTTTCTCCATATACGGCAGCAAGTGCAAACAGATGACCACTGGCAGCTAGACCTAGCAGGGAATAAAATCACTAGAGAAACTAAGATATCAAGAAGAATTACAGAGGCAATGTTGAGGACTACTGTCAGACCATCGAGCAACTAACTGCATCAATAAATTTGTCAACCTACTCTCCAATCTACGGAAGCACTCATACAGTAAGAATCAAGATGTCACTTTACGATATCATTCCAAGCTCAGTTATTCCTGTTACGCGTACATGATCAAACCCCATTACCCCGTAGATCAGATCCATAACGCCACAGCAATGCAGACTGAAAACAAGAATGGAAACGAAGCCGAGAGATATGCCTATCACACCAAGGACCCAAAAGAAACATAGCAGTACATAATTCATGCATAAATGTAAAAAGCAAATCATTTTACCTAGCGTACCCGATTGACGCGGGTTGTCTTGGTACATATTTTCGAACAGCCCCCCGGCCAGGGTTGCAAGCTGCAGAGCCAATGTCAATCGTACTCAGCTCTCGACTGAGAGCATCCATGCCGCTTCCATTTGTATTGCCAGACATGACGGGATAGCTTGGGGCTCCTCCGGTAATTGGCACCTTGCTTGGAATTGGGGGACCTGGGCTGTAGTCATACAGTGGCTTACGAGAGCCTGGATTTGGCGAAACAGAGCCTCGGGAGGAGCGCGGCCGTTCAGCCGAGGTGGACGCGCTGTAGGCCCGACTCCGCGCGTAGCTCTCAGAGCGTTCACGCGCGTAGTCCGGCCGAGGTGGAGCTCGAACCATTGACCCTGAATTCGCGTGCACATGGGGAGGTGTGTACTTGATTGGGCGATCTGGCACATAGGTGTTCTCTGTTTTGAATGCTACACGTGGCTGGCCTGTGGTGCGTGGTGGGGGAGCGTCATTGCCTCTAGAAGTTGGCCGAGGCGAATTTTTGAAGCGGATGATGACCTCGGGCTTGCGGTTCTTCCTTTCCGGTTCCGGCGCCCATGTATCGGTGGGAAGATGGTCCGAGGGATCAATCTCCCGACCATCATCTCCTATGATTGGGTGATCTCCGTCTCGATGAGGTTCAGTCTTTCCACGTATCACAGCATCTCTAGCTTGTGAAGGCGAGTTGTACGCCGGGGAAGGATCTCGGTTGGGATGTTGAGAGGCATTCGGGTTCAGAGAGATGTAGGAGTCGGGAGAGAAAGGGACTGAAGAGCCACCACCAACGTCCGAAGTAGAGGGCATCGGACTGACGGACTTTCGGGTCACAGCCCGCATATCAGAGCTGACAGATCCACCTCTGCTAGAAGTGGGCCTTTGTTCAATAGGCCGGGGGGACGTTCGCAGACTGTATACAGGAGCATCGTAGTGAACGGGTGCTGATACAGGAGCTAGTACAGGCGACTGAGAGATCATCATCTCATCGTCCCATTGGGTACTGTGTCTGCGGACTGATCGCTCAAATGATGCTCTCTCAGCTGAGTCTTCCACTTCATGGCCTGCAACGAGGCTCGCGGGCATTGCGGGGGAGTTCCCCATCAAAGAAGGTTCCTGATAGTGATCGCGGTGGGACGAGGTAGGAATGCTTGATGGCAAATTGGGGACTGAGGATCGAGGTGTGGACTGAGGTGTATAGGCTGCATATGAGTGGGGCGATGATTGCGGTGTGGGCAGCTGAGAGTGCCTTCGTGACCGATGTGCCGGCGGAGGAGGGGGCGGTCCATTATCATCTTCATCCTCTACTCGTGGTTGCATTCCCGCATACTCTGGGTGGTAATCATGGCCATGAGCCGTGATTTGTAGAGGGCGAGATCTTGGATGGTACCTCGGTTCATCCACAGGCCCTAAAAAGGAAGACATGAACTCTGAACCCGACACATCATGCGGATCCGTTGCCGCATATGACATATCTGGATTGTATCGCGGTTGCTCTATTTGAGAGTAGTCTTGTGCGGAAAGGTATGACACTTCCTCATAGGGATCTGCCTCGTACTGGCTTTGCCTGGTGAGGCGATTGTCTCTCGAAGGTGGCCGATCATACTCGGAGTGATTCCGTAGCTGCTGTTGCTGTTTCTGCTGCTGTTGCTGTTTCTGCTGCTGCTGCTGTTGCAGTTGTTGTTGTTGCAGCTGTTGTTGTTGCAGCTGTTGTTGATGCAGCTGTTGTTGTTGCAGTTGTTGTTGTTGCAGCTGTTGTTGTTGCAGTTGTTGTTGTTGCAGTTGTTGTTGTTGCAGTTGTTGTTGATGTAGCTGTTGTTGCTGCAGTTGCAGTTGCTGCTGTTCTTGTTCCTGCTGCTGCTGCTGCTGCTGCTGTAGTAGACGCGGATCATATGTGTTTTCAATAACTTCATTGGGGGCATACGGAAGTTCATGGGTGACTTGTCGGCGGAGAGGGGCAACAGATGCAGTGTCCCATCCTTGAGTGTTGTTATCGGCACTCTCATATCCACCCCGGGAGGGAGGCGGCACAGGAGAAGGGGCATGATAGATTGATGCATCATAAGCAGGCTCTGAATGTCTCATGGTGTATGAGGTGGTTTCCGGAGCACTAGATGCGATGTTTGAATGTTCAGGAATTGCGGGTCTCGACGGGACCGGATGGTGAAGTGGAGGCGGAGAGTGAGCTTGTTCCGGAGGTGGTCTCGCCGGAGCCCCTGAAGGACCACTGGGCAAGGGTCGTCGTTTGACGTCTTTCAATTGCCGGGGACCAGACAAGCCTGTGGTCGCTGGAGTACTAGGGACCTTGCCTTGGACCCGGTCGGCGGCTTCTTGTCGGCGTCCAATCAGGACCTCATCTTGTTGTCTCGTGTCGTAGTAGGTCATTTCGATCCGGATATCCCCGGCATATTTCCCACGGTATTGAAGTGGGTGCCAGTGATCATTCTGGCTTCCACCCGGAATGATCAAGTTTTGTAAGTCCACCCAAGTTTCACCGATCAGATCGGTCTTCTTATCGTCATTGAACACGGAGACCTTCAATTTGAAGTAATCGGGTGATTCGTGTACGGTAAATCGGAGTTCCGAGTCCCTAGGCAGGTAAGCTTATCTTCATCAATCTGTACATCTATCAGGCTCAAAGCTTACCATCGGGGAGTTTGTCCACCTCGCAAGTCTGTTTGTGTCTTCTTCGCCTCCTTGCCCAATCGTGCTGCAGCATAGGGATTCTGCTTGCCCATAGTCTTCCGGTTGGGTAGGTTCTTGGCTCGGTCAACGATAGCGACCAATGTGCCAATAATGGGGCCATCGACGGATATGTCGGCGAAGATGCCTGCCGCATGGTTGACCTTTGAGATCTTCGACATTTTGTGACCAGTTGCTAATCACTGGGTATATGTGATATAAGCAGAAAAGACCATAGAGTCAATGTCTACGGTGTGGAGAGGGGGAAGGGGAAAGAGAAAACATACTCTTAGAATGTCCTATACGGGTATTGGAGGTGGCTGGGGGGGTTGTATCAGATCCTCTGATATGATTGGTTCCTACCCCTGGCGGTGTCTGGACGGGGCGATTCATCCATACCATGGATACACAAACCTTGCATGCGAGTAAACAATGGAAACGGGAAGCTACGACCACCGCTACCGCGTTAGGAAGCTGCGTGGTTATGTAAGGCCCTCTCTATTTGCACCTCGTGGTATTCTCAGTGCTATATTGCATATATATCCTCGTAGATGCTGCGATATATCTCATGATGTCATTCAGGTCATCTTCAGTGAACCAACCCCGGTCAGGTATTCCCACATGTAGTGGATCCCTCAGCGCGATCTGATCCCGCGGCCTCATCGGATTCCCAGCCACCGCGGGTTAAGAGATTTCCATTGTATATTGCCGATCATTGGATGGTCCAGGCGCGATCGCTATTCATTTACAGTATCTCGTACCGAGTATATTCGGTTCTCTTGCGTGCGAAAAAAATATCCGGTTCCAGCGGCATTTGGGCTTCAAAAAGCTGTCAAGTGTCGCGGCTCCCCCCCCACCTTTAGGGTTAGGCACCTGCACCTCGATGGATCTCCGTTTCCCCCCACTGGAGATTGCCCTAACTAGTGACCACTCACGGTCCCAGTGGGATTCCGGGATGCCTTTCATACATTGGCAATATGAGTGAGACTGTCTTGCTTCGCTTTCTCATCCTCTACTGGCTCTCGACACTTCATGATTAATGATGTTGCCTGTGTCGGTGCCCCAAGTGGGCTCATTGGGCCATCAATCTCCACCAGAGTTACTATTATTAACATTACGGATGGTTAAATTGCGGAAGCCTATGCTGTACAACGTACTTTGTATGCATATGTCTCCATCCACTAGTTTTTAGCTTATCTTTAGGTCAAGTGATGAGAAAGGTTGGGCTTACTTGGGGGAAACCTCTTGAGACTGGTCGATCTGATGAATGTGATACATCTAAAATCATCAATACTCCTACTCCGTACAGGATAATTCATCCAATGGAATCTATCATGCAGGGTGCCGAGGAATGGTGCTTTTAGCCTCATGGAAATCAGAGGAAGAGAACTTCCAATGGCTGGGATGGTAATTATTAGCCGAGGTATCTTTCACATTTGATTTTTCATTTTTCCTTGGAATCACCCTATGAGGGGTCCAGTCTAGGCTCTGCCCGTGTCAGCCATTCCTTTGATGCAAAGTCAAATCAAGAATGCCAAGAGCTGATGTTCTGCCGTGTGGCCTCAGGCCTAACGCAAAAAAAGATGTTGTGCCTCAGGCAGAGAATGCTACCGCCACCATTCCCGATTGGGCGAGACGAACTTTTTTGATCGGCAGAAAAAAGATGGTCTTCATGAACTTCATGATAACACTCTAGTCGGCCTAACATTATCACCTATTGCTTATTTCGGGTTGCCTACCTGACTAATACCCCCCAAATAACTACTGTCTATCCACCACTGCAACCATGGCGGCGCCCGTCCTGCCTCTGCAGCAGGTCAAGCTCGCCTCGTTACCCTCGACGCAGCTAACGCCCGAGCAACAATATTGGCGAACATTCAAAAACCCGCTCCTAATCCCGTCACCGGCCAATGGACCGGTCAATCTCATCACTCAGCCCTCCGTTCCTTCCTCTGCCGCGGCATTCCCCTCTCTCACACAACCGCCCGATGTTTTTACTGTGACAACAGGCGCACGAGTCCAGATCTATTCGATTCGCACACGGAAACTCCTGCGGACACTTACACGGTTTGACGACACCGTGCGCGGTACTGACGTTCGTCCCGATGGACGTGTCTTGGTTGCAGGTGACGACACCGGTTGCGTGCAAGTTTTCGATGTCAAATCGCGCGCCATCCTCAAGACGTGGAAGGATCACAAACAGCCCGTGTGGGTGACCAAGTTCTCTCCTAGCGACCCTACAGCGGTACTCACAGCCAGTGATGACCGTACCGTGCGGTTGTGGGACTTGCCGTCGCAAACCAGTGCGCGCACCTTTGTCGGTCACACCGATTACGTGCGCAGCGGTGCATTCATGCCTGGCTCGATGGCTTCTTCTGGTCTGGTGGTTTCAGGCTCTTACGATCGTACTGTTCGACTGTGGGATCCTCGAGTTGGAAACCGTGCCGCTATGACGTTCAAGATGGGTGCGCCGATTGAGACTGTTCTGCCCATGCCCGCCGGAACTACAGTTTTGGCTGCGGCCGATAACAAGATTGCGGTGCTGGATATTGTGGCTGGTAAGCCGCTGCACATGATCCAGAGCCACCAAAAGACTGTCACTGCCCTTGCGCTGGCCTCCAATGGCGAGCGATTGCTCAGTGGTGCACTCGATGGTCACATGAAGGTCTTTGAGACCACCGGGTGGAACCCTGTCTCCGGATCCAAATACCCATCACCCATTCTCTCTCTCCGCGCGATTACTTCCGGAACCGAATACGAGGATAAGCACATTGCTGTTGGTATGCAGTCAGGTCTTCTGTCTATCAAGACCCGACTGTCTGGCCAACAGAAGATCAAGGAGCGAGAACGTCGGAAGGAAATGGCAGCTCTGCTGGAGGGCAAATTGGAGGAGCACGACCGGGAAGTCGCTAAGAAGAAGAAGGCCCGTGGCTCTGGATGGGAGAAGCGTCTGCGTGGACACGATTTCATCGGAGAGGGTGTGGAGATTATCATTGAAGGCCAGGACCGCAAGAAGCGTAAGAGAGAGCAGCCTTGGGAGAACGATCTCCGTAAGGCACGCTACTCTGTTGCGTTGGACCAGGTCCTCAGCTCGGCCGACAAGACTTCGCAACTTACACTGCTTACGGCCCTGCGCCACCGCTCCGCCCTTCGTGCCTCGCTGAAGGACCGTGATGAGGTCACTCTCCAGCCTGTCCTGCAGTGGGTTTACAAGAACATCCGTGAACCCCGCCTGGTCGATCTCAGCGTCGAGGTCGCCATGAACCTTCTCGATATCTACTCTGGAAACCTGGGCCAGTCGGTGCAGGTCGACAAGATGGTGGAGCGTTTGCACCGCCGGGTGCGTGACGAAGTGGAAATGGCCCAACAAGCGTGGCAAACAAAGGGAATGCTTGACATGTTGAAGGCGACCTGATCTGACAGCCTTGAATCGCAACTTGGAGTTCGGGGTACTGGTGTATATGGCGGGCCATCTTTTGTACAGGATTTGCATAAAGAATAAAAGTCGAACTATTTACCATTATTGACCGTAAGATCATTCATTCGTATTCTAACTGTGCATCAAGCATTCAACTTTGAGAACCCACCAGCAGGGGGCTGCAACCAATTTCGCGCATCATAATCCCACCCCTCCGCACCCTCAATAACATGGAAGGTATAAGCATACCGACTGTTCAAGCTGGTGTTCTTCTCACTCTTATGCAAAACATTCCCATGAATGAGCACAAGCGATCCAGCCTTGATATCAAGAATCTCTAGATCCTCATCAGTAGCCTCCTCACTCTTATCCTCCTCCATGCCTTTGGGGAGCGCAGGCCCGCGATTCTCAATAAACTCCGTCCCCGCCCCATTCTCCCTCCTCACAAACCTCCTAGCAATATGGCCACCCTTCCTTCCCGTATGCGACCCCTTGTACATACCCAACGTCCCATTCGCCGGCCCGGCATCTTGCAGCGCATACCACCAGCCCACGGCAGAGGGCGGATCCGTATACAAAAACTCCGAATCGCGATGGGACGGCACCGCCCCGCCAATCGAAGGCTGCTTGCAGATAACCATACTCTGCAACACGCGAGGATCGGTGAATCCCAGTGACCGCGCGACAGCAGCGTTCCGCGCGTTGAGCGAGATTGCCTTGAAGGGAGGCGACAGGGTATGCAGCGAGTGACCGATCTTGTTGACGGCGCGGTTTTTGGGCTTCAGGAGCGCGGCGCGACCGGTCACTGGATCCGGCTCGGTCCCGAAAGCATCGGGTTCGAAAAAGAAGCGGATTTTGTCGCCGGAGTTTAGGAAGTAGTCGTCACCTACATGATCGGCGGTTTCGTCGCCCGTTGTGAACTGGGTGAGGGGGTGGGATTCTAGTGGGAATTCCTCGAGTAGTTTGTTTGTCTCGGCGAGGAGAGCGGTAATCTCAGTTGGGGGGAGGTAGTCAGGGAGGACGAGGTACCCGTTCTCCTTGAAGGAGGCGACCTGAGCTTCGGTAAGTCCAGACATAAGGTGCTTTTCGTTCCAGAGTTGGAGATGGGTTGGTTTCGATGTTGAAAAGCGGGGGAGATGATAAGCCGCTCTGATACGCCCAGTACCTTATCTGGGACCTCATCCATGCACGCGCATCTATGGACAACGCCTAGACGTTCAATGTATACTCTGTTTCCCCGGCTCGATTCTCGTGGGGTACCTCCAGACCCCTCGGCGACGTGGATGGGTCTTTGCCTCTTCCATAGAGGTCAGTTGCCGCAGGAGGCAATGATGCAAGCGGCAAGTAAAGCTTGCCACAGGACAGGGGAAGACGAAGTATATAAACGTATCAGGATTCAACAGTTTGAACTTTGAAAGCAATCTGTACAGTTTGTACATTGCATATATCAATATCTCTCTGAGACGCTTCTACAAGCAAAGGAACTAAAAAACCTCAAAAAAAGGTCTAGTATCATCCATTTACCCAACCAAACAAAACTTTGAGACTGCAAATCATCCCAAGTGGACCAGATCAATATCTTCCTTTTCCACATTTTACCGCTACGATGTCCGACTCCTTCATAAGCTCCACGTACTACTACAGCTCCACAACCAACGGCACCGACGGCAGGACTACAACCGGACACAGGTATTCGACAACATCTTACACCGAACCCGACGGCACAACAGTTGTGCGTACAGCCCAGCAAGATCTAGGCCAACCGGCCGTCGTCGAAGAGCGACGATACGACAATACAGGCCAGGAACAGCTAGCTTTACCCGAGCCCGCTGGTAGCTCTGCAGGTGGAATACGGCGCATCACGGAGTTAGAGGATGACGTTTCAGATTCCAAAGATACCGCGACCGAAAATACCGCGACCTCAGATTCCGCGCCCAATGTCATGGCTGATATTAGGGGTGCGGCGGCTCAGCTCTTGGATGGGGACGGCGAGGACGATTCGTTTAGTTTGGTTTCTTCGCCATTGGGGTCTATGGTTTATGACCCCGTGACTGGCAGTTATAATGAATCCGAATATGATGTAGGTGGCATTACTAGACGCCATAGAGAGGGTCGCAAGTTTGGACGGGATGTGAATTTTGCTTCGGATGGCTTTTTGTCTTCGGCGAAGGAGGACCGCCCGTATGAGAACCCTAGTACAGGTACCAGGTTACAGAGACAAAGTGATGTGGATGTTAGGGATGTACTGTAGGTGAGTGTGTTGGTGAGTTGTTGGTGTATTTGCATTTGCTTATGCTTGCTTTTGCTATATCTAAAACGAAAAAAATGGATACCTGGTAGAATTCACGTATATCTTGTGAAGAATATCATAAGATTGCAATTCCGAAATTTCCACACCAATGTCTAGTTATCTAGACGTAGACGTCCCTCTGACCAACGGCTACGCGCCTTCTCCCACCATTTCGGGATGTCGTAGGACCAGTGGCAAAGCATACCAGCAATGAAGCCAATCGCATCATTTTTGAAACCTACCAGTAATCCCACGGTGATCATCATGACAGTCCAGCGGCGATTGCGTTCTTCATCTGTACACACGGGGCCAATATGCTGTGCAATGTTCGACGCAAGGCCACCATTGGCCTGGTTGAGGTCCCGAGCACCCGTGGTGTTGAGGCTTTCACCGACGCTAAGCAGCTCTGTACCAGCTGCAATAACCATCACACCAAGGAAGGCAGCAGGGAACCGCTTCAGAAGATCAACCAAGGTCTCCCCGAAGAGAAGGCCAATGATAACTTTCAACAGGCCGAGGAAGATTACACTTGCTCCCGAGCGAGCTCCGAACCGATACTGCGCGGCAAGACCACCGGAACCATGGCAGACAGGCATAGCACCGAACCAGCAGCCAATCAAGTTCATGCCGGCCACGCTCAACCCGACGTGGGTAACGGATGGAGTGCGCACATTTGGCAGTAGATCATTCGCCAAGTGGACAACAGCCACAATAGAGTTCAGGGTCGTAAGAGGAATTTGACCAATACCAGCGTCCACAGCACCGACACGCCATTGATGTGGGGTCGGAACCAGAGCGAAAGGATGCCACACTTCGAAAGCGGGCATATACCCAGCGAGTGTAGTCCGAATAATAGCAAACACCAGACCTAGCGCCAAAACGGCAAGTGCATAAGGTACACGGCGATAGATATTTGTGAGCAGAAGCGCGACAAATGCAGCGACTGCCCAGATACGGTTATCGGCCCAGGAGGGGCTGATCCAGCCCAATGGGTGCAACATGCTGCTACAGGCTGCGATGATCAGGGATAAGCCCGCCCCGACTTGGATACCCTTGATAACCGGAACGGGAATCACATTGGCGAACCAGTGCAAGATACCCGTCAAGCTGAAGACAAGGATACAGGCGCCGACGAAGATCCCCGCCGCAGCGATCGTGCCATTTGAGAAACTGCGCGCGATAGCCACCGCGGCGATTGCCTTCATCGGCTGAACTGGCAGTGGAATACCGAAGAAGACACCAGTTAGAATATTGAATATCCCCGAGAAGATCAATGTGCTGGCGAGAGAGACAGTGCCGTTGACGGCTAGCGCAAGCGCGATAGGCAGGAATGTGCCTAGATCGCCGAGCGAGCCTGAGATCTCGGAGACATAGTGGCGCTTGAAGGTGCGCAGATTGTAAGCGTTGATTTCACGTAGTGAGTGGATCGCCATGGTGAGATGATATTTCTGAACTCATGAAGAGGAAAAGAGGGGAAAGAAGCTTCCAAGTTTGTTTTATTCCCATCGGAGCCCGCCGATCTGCCCCGCTGACATCGGTCTCGATGGGAATCCTGTTTCAAATTGGCCTGTCACTTGATTTAGGTACGATCTCGGTTCCATGGATGGATATGTGCTTGCTTAGCTAAGATTCTGCATTATTTACACTCGGCATTCCCACGTGTCGGCAAGCACCCCGCGTTTTCTATGAATATAACAACGGCAACGGCTTAGAAGGCTGAATCTATTCTGTATTTTCTACATATATATCTCTCTCGATGGTACATGTTAGGTACTATAGGCGAACAATAACGTATACTATGTGAGAATAGAAGCACTGTCCAAGTAGCCTTGGAAGCCTCGACTATATGCGACTTGAGAATCGAAAAAGAATCTCTTTATAAAACATATGTCGAAGAGTACATGACATGCTGTCTCCTTGATTTACTGTCTCATGGCAATATCTGAACCATCAAAGTCTAAGCAACTTACTCCGTAACAGTCACGCCGGTCTTGAAGTGTATAAGAAAGGCAAAGTCGATGCCCCTGATAGACAAGTAGTCCTGTTCATTGGCGTGAGATTTGTCTACTGATAGTCACTGCGAGTGTAACTTCGGCTGTCACATGTCGGTTGAATATTGGAAGGTGCGACCAGATGGTTTGCAGGTTTGCCCTAGCTCCTTCCTTTCTGGTCAAAAATCGTCACCCACCCTAGTTTCTCGATGACCCTAAGCCACTTGAAAGGTATAAATACCCCCTCTTTCCCCCCAGTTTCTCTCTCTCTTTCTTTCCTCCTTCACACCTCTCGATTTTGGCATTTCCACCTTCAATGGCCTCCATCCACCTTCCACTATAACCTTGACAACCTTTCACCATGGCAACCTTATATAGTCTTGACAATACTATATGGTGACAACCTTCTACTATGGCCTTGTCAACCTTCCACCATGACCTTGTCAACCTTCCACCATGACAACAATCTTCCACCATGCCAACCATCAACCATGTCAACCTTCCACCATGTCAACCATCAACCATGTCAACCATCAGCCATGTCAACCTTCCACCATGACCTTGTCAACCTTCCACCATGACCTTGTCAACCTTCCACCATGACCTTGTCAACCTCCCATCAGGACAACAGTCTTCCATCAGGACAACAACATTCCATTCTGAAAACCTTCCATCATGATCTTTCACTCTGGCCCTCACTTGGTATCTTCCACCATGGCCTTAACAACCTTCTACCACAACCGTTCATGGTAATATGGATTCATTATTTTGTCTTACATGTTTGAATTCGCTAACTCTTTTGGTAGCAAATCTCCTCCCTCTCCCTCACTCCACATGCCCTGCCCCCATCTCATCCCTATCCCCCTCCCTTCATCGCCTCACAACAATCCAGCAGCCAGAAACCTTTCTGGTCGACAGACTTGCAGTGGAAGCACTCCGGCCGGTAGTTTAAATGCTACCCACTGTGAGTTTTCAGCAACTGGGCGTGGCCTCGTAAAGCGACTCAGTCGACAAGCTTATGGTGAAAGCACTCCGGCCGGTAGTTTAAATGCTACTCACCATAAGTTGCCTCGGGGCAAACCAACAACCGGGCGTGGCTTCGCAAAGCGACTCGGACGACAGCAGCTTTTCTTCAGCTGTGACAGACAAATTCATTATATCCCACCTCCATCCCCATCCCCATCCCAATATCACCACCTCATCCTCATTCCCATAATGTCTTCCTTCAGCCGCTCTACTAGAATCAAGCCTTTTGCAGCACCGTCATTGGCACATGTCTTTCCCCCATGGTTGGCCTCAATGGCATCAAGCGACCAATACTGAGTCATACCAAGCAACTTAGACTCCAGGTCAAACATCCACCCCCCGATACATAGCCTCTCGAATCATGATATCGACGCTTGATTCGGATATTGTTAAGATGCCTTGGCTTGCAACTCCAACTATCTCCATATCCAAAAGCCATCTGTCAACTCCATCTTTTCTGGAGACATTGATCCCAAATCCAACGAGATCTTCGGTAACTGGTTTCCCACTGGTTGGCTACTTTCAGCTTGCGTTCTCACTCGAGTTCAATACCCGCGGAGGCGATGAGGAAGGAATGATTTTGCATGAACAATGAACACTATTTTAAATCCATTCTTTAGTCCTTTTGATTTGCCAACCATGTAGATGTAAATAACCTCTTTATCCACAACTTTTCCGTGTTGTTGATTCGGTTTTGCGAAGTAAGTCTTGCAATCAGATCCTGTACTTAGCTCTTGTTATGGAGATGGCTCATACAATTTATCGCTTGTGCTTTGTATGATCTGTTATAAGCCAGTTCTTTGAATACTTAAGGGTGCGGTCAATTCAAAATAGTATGGGGAGATAACGAAGATAACGGTAACCCTGGAACCTCCGGGAGGCACGAGCAAGCCCAGCCCCACTTTGTCAAACCATGCAAACAGCAAAATACAATCTGAAGCATGTGATAGCATGTGATCGTATGTTGTATGCATAATCGCATCATTATTCCGCGAGACGTGGTTAGTCCACGGGTCCCCGAGTGCTATTATTCATTTATTTGGTCTCCGTACTATTTACTACAACATATCGATATGGTCACGGCGAAATCAATATAGTCTATCGAAAACAGTATATTGTTTAGAGGAACCTTACATAGATGCATGCCGGGGTAGTCTGCGCTCCACCAGGTACGGATCAAAAAGTGACGACAAGCACCCTTGCAAGCAAACATTGAAGCCACCCGATGCACAAGATTCGCCACATCCCAGCTGTTTTTTACAGTATTACAACCATCCTCGTGTATGTTGTACGGAGTATAAAGTGCCTACCGTAGTCCCGGCTCAACGGGTCTCAGGGTTCAAAGATCAAAGGGTGCCGATGTGTTCCCGAGCCGATGCAGGCCCAATTTGACCGAATTTTCATCCGAGTCTTAGATAGGTATGGTGTGTAATAATCAATAAAGGAATATCTGAGAAGAAAATGTGGGGCGCAAAGACTTTAGATATGCATTCGCAAGCTCTACTCCGTATGGCGAGTCATAATTAGATTTATGTACCACGCGTACCGGGAGGCCGAGGCTCGGGATCTTGAGTCTCCGTGTTCCGGGTCCCGGGGTCGAAGAAAGTGCCGCTGACTCAGCCAAATGCTTAGGTTCCATGGCGGCGATAGCGGGCAGTTGAGGGTGCAGTTATCGCGACTAGTCCCCCTTACGGCAAACTTGGCGCAACTTGGCGAGCCCGATTCGGTGTCGATCTCTTCGTATTCCGTGCCGAATCATTGCCCTGGGATCGTAATATCGCAACAAGGCATAACTCCACTCATATTTCTTCTACTGCCTTCAATTGCTCCGACCTCCGACTCCGACCCACAGTTCTCATTACAATGGAAGATGTCATCCAAAAGCGGAAACACAGTGCCTAGGCTTTAAATATCTGACCATGCCCCCATTTGAGTAAATTTTCCATTATAATTTAATTTCTTTCCAAGCATCCTTGTGCTCGTTCCTTATTCTATCTCGGCACGATGACGTCTGAGAAAGACTCCTTCGAGCTGAGGGAGAAGGATGAACAAACTCCACCTCATACCGGAGACGCATCCACACTCGTCGACTCTTCTATGCCATACATCAACCAAGCCGATGTTGACACCCTCACGAGAATAGCCACTGAACATTCACACCGACAATCGGCCCCTGGAACCATAGAAAACCTAGAAGCCCTCGCTGAAGAAGATCCAGCTCTCGACCCTCAATCCGGAAAGTTCGACTTGAAAAAATGGCTCCAAGCGGCTTTTCGAGATCTCAACCGGGATGGTCCCTCGGGACACACATCGGATGTCGTTTTCAAAAACCTCAACATATATGGATCGGGCGCTGCGCTGCAATTCCAAGATACAGTTACATCGACCCTAACTGCCCCCTTTCGGTTGCCCCAAATAATTCGTGAATCGCACTCTCCTCAGAGGCGAATTCTCAAGGACTTCAATGGCATTTTGAAAAGTGGTGAGATGCTGCTTGTGCTTGGTCGGCCAGGTGCCGGCTGTAGTACGCTTCTGAAGTCCATGACTGGAGAGCTGCATGGTCTGCATATGGATAAGGAGAGTGTCATTCATTACAATGGTAAGAATTGAGCCCCGGCATTCTATAGTTGGAGCTAACAGTCATTAGGAATTCCTCAATCTCGCATGATGAAAGAGTTCAAGGGCGAATTAGTATACAACCAAGAGGTACAGTCGCAACATCGACCACGCCAATGAGAATATCGCTAATTTTGAATTCTACAGGTTGACAGACACTTCCCTCACTTGACCGTCGGCCAGACTTTGGAGTTTGCAGCTGCAACACGAACTCCCGCCCATCGGTTCCAAGGCATGTCGCGCTCGGAATTTGCCAAATACATGGCTCAGATCATCATGGCTGTCTTTGGATTGAGTCACACATACAACACGCGCGTCGGAGACGATTTCATCCGTGGTGTTTCCGGTGGTGAGCGGAAGCGTGTCAGTATTGCAGAGATGGCCCTAGCCCATGCTCCAATCGCTGCCTGGGACAACTCCACTCGAGGATTGGATTCCGCCACGGCATTGAAGTTTGTCCAGGCTTTGCGACTGTCCTCTGATATCACTGGCTCATGTCACGCAGTCGCTGCTTATCAAGCAAGTCAAAGCATCTACGATGTATTTGATAAGGTGATTGTACTTTACGAAGGCCACGAAGTATTCTTCGGACCTGCTTCCGCAGCCAAGTCATACTTTGAGAACCAGGGTTGGGATTGTCCGACTCGACAGACTACTGGAGATTTCCTTACTTCGATTTCGAATCCCCAGGAGCGGAGAGCCAAGCCTGGCATGGAAAATCGGGTTCCCCGTACGCCTGAGGACTTTGAGGCTGCATGGCTGAAGTCACCGGAATACAAGCAATTGCTGGATGAAATTGCCGAATATGAAGGACAAAATCCTGTTGGAGATGATGTGCAAGCCCTAGCCGAATTGCAGCAATGGAAGCGTGGCGTCCAGGCCAAGCACACTCGGCCCAAGTCTCCATACATCATCAGTGTTTACATGCAAATCAAACTCAACACCGTTCGCGCCTACCAACGACTCTGGAACGATGCTGCCTCAACCATCTCTGTGGTGGTCACTAATATTATTATGGCTTTGATCATCGGATCTGTCTTCTACGATACTCCGAATGCAACTGTAGGCTTTACGTCGAAATGTGCAACTCTGTTCTTCGCCGTCCTGCTCAATGCCCTCACAGCAATGTCCGAAATCAACAATCTCTATTCACAACGCCCAATCGTCGAAAAACATGCCTCCTTTGCCTTCTACCATCCCTTCACAGAAGCTATTGCTGGTGTGATTAGTGATATCCCAGTTAAGTTTGTTTTATCTGTCGTCTTCAACATCATCCTATACTTCCTAGCTGGTCTGCAACGAGAACCTTCCAACTTCTTCCTCTACTTCCTCATCACTTTCATCATCACATTCGTCATGAGTGCAATCTTCCGCACACTAGCCGCTGTCACCAAGACTATCTCACAGGCAATGGGTCTCGCAGGTGTTATGATTCTGATCCTCGTTGTTTACACCGGTTTCGTGCTCCCTATTCCGTCTATGCATCCATGGTTCAATTGGATTCATTATCTCAATCCGATATTCTACGCCTTCGAGATACTGGTTGCCAACGAGTTCCATGCTCGGGAGTTCCCTTGCTCAACCTTCGTTCCCTCATATGCCGACCTATCAGGAGACGCATTCAGTTGCAGTGCGCCTGGTTCGGTGGCAGGCTCCAGAACAGTGAACGGTGACCTGTTCATGGCAAGGAACTACAACTACAGCTACGCCCACGTCTGGCGAAACTTTGGTATCCTGATGGGCTTTTTGATCGCTTTCATGGTCATCTACTTTGTCGCGACCGAGCTGAACTCTGCTACTACAAGTGCCGCCGAAGCTCTCGTCTTCCGTCGCGGTCACGAGCCTGCCAGTTTACGCCCGGATTATAAGTCTGGATCTGATGTTGAAAGCACCGAGCCATCTAAAGACCACGCTGCTGCGGGTGCAGAGGATAAGGGAATGGGTGCTATCCAGGCTCAGACCGATACCTTCACTTGGCGCAATGTGTGCTATGATATCGAGATTAAGGGCGAGCCACGTCGTCTTTTGGACAACGTTTCTGGATGGGTCAAGCCTGGAACTCTGACTGCACTTATGGGTGTCAGTGGTGCTGGTAAGACGACTTTGCTTGATGTCTTGGCGCACCGCACATCGATGGGTGTTATTACTGGTGATATGTTTGTCAATGGTCGTCCACTGGATCAGAGTTTCCAGCGAAAGACGGGTTATGTTCAGCAGCAAGATCTTCACCTCGATACTGCTACTGTGCGTGAGTCTCTGCGATTCAGTGCCATGTTGCGTCAGCCAGCTTCCGTCTCAGTTAAGGAAAAGTACGACTACGTGGAGGATGTGATCAGCATGTTGAAGATGGAGGAGTTTGCTGAAGCCATTGTCGGTGTTCCTGGTGAGGGGCTGAACGTCGAGCAGCGCAAGCTGTTGACCATCGGTGTTGAATTGGCCGCCAAACCCAAGCTACTACTCTTTTTGGATGAGCCTACCAGGCAAGTCCCCCATACAAGTTCTCCTTTCTTGCCAATGCTAACTATGTCTCAGTGGTCTCGACTCTCAAAGTTCTTGGGCTATTTGTTCATTCCTTCGCGACCTTGCTGCACACGGCCAAGCAGTTCTTTGCACAATTCATCAGCCCAGCGCCATGCTCTTCCAACAATTCGATCAGCTACTGTTCCTCGCCCGAGGCGGTAAGACTGTGTACTTCGGTCCGGTTGGAGATAACTCTAGCACAATGCTAGAGTACTTCGAATCCAACGGTGCGCGAAAGTGTGCGGATAACGAGAACCCAGCCGAGTACATGCTGGGCATTGTCAACGCTGGTCAGAATGACAAGGGCATGGACTGGTTCGACGTATGGAAGCAGAGTAACGAAAGCACGGAGGTCCAGAATGAGATCAATCGAATCCATAAAGAAAAGGAAAATGAACCCCCCTCCACTGATGATTCAGCACAAAGTCACTCTGAATTCGCCATGCCGATCTGGTCCCAGATTTACGAAGTCACATACCGCGTGTTCCAACAATACTGGCGCATGCCTTCCTACATTCTGGCGAAATGGGGACTTGGAATTGTCTCTGGTCTATTCATTGGTTTCTCTTTCTATGGTGCCAAAACATCGCTGCAAGGCATGCAGACCGTCGTCTACTCCCTGTTCATGATTTGTACAATCTTCTCGTCATTGGCGCAACAGGTAAACTCAGCCCAGAATCAAGCAAGCGAACATACACTAATCTCACCAGATCATGCCTGTGTTCGTCAGCCAGCGATCGCTCTACGAGGGACGTGAACGTCCCAGCAAATCCTACTCCTGGAAAGCTTTCCTCATCGCCAACATCATCGTGGAGCTGCCCTACATGGTCATCATGGGTATATTGACCTATGGCTCCTACTTCTATGCCGTCGTTGGAATCCCCAACTCGTTGACCCAAGGAACCGTCCTCTTGTTCTGCATTATTTTCTTCATCTACGCCAGCACCTTCACCCACATGGTCATTGCCGGTCTCCCAGACGAAACCACCGCCAGTGCAGTCGTCGTTCTTCTCTTCGCGATGTCTCTCACGTTCTGTGGTGTGATGCAACCCCCCGATGCTCTTCCCGGCTTCTGGATCTTCATGTACCGTGTCTCGCCATTTACATACTGGATCGGCGGCATGGCAAGCACGCAGCTTCACAATCGCCAGGTGGTGTGCTCGACTGCCGAGCTATCCATCTTCAATCCTCCCTCTGGCTATACTTGCGGACAGTACCTCATGAAGTATGCCGCCGCCGCCGGTGGACAGATAATGAATCCTGAGGCCACGAGTGATTGCGGCTACTGCTCTCTCAAAGTTGCGGATCAGTTCATGGAGACGGCCGGTATCTACTATGGTGATCGGTGGCGCAACTTCGGTATTATGTGGGCTTACATTATCTTCAACACCTTCATGGCTACTCTCATGTACTACCTTGTCCGCGTGAAGCGGTGGGATAGTGCGGATCTGAAGGCCTCAGTGATGAAATTCATTCCTGGGAAGAAATCCAAGAGTGGCAAGTAGATTGTGTCACTACTTCCATGCTAATATTTGTCATTTCTCGTTGTTTTGTCTTGTATTATAATGTTTTTTGGGTCAGCTACTAATTGCTGTATATCTATGTTACATTTGATCGAGTCTTTAACGCTGCGTTGCATACAGAGACATTGTTCTAATACACTAGTACATATATATATGTTGCTATATATATCACTTTATGATACCCGTTCGTGTCAAATTCACTTTATTCAAGTCTCTACTCAAGCACCAATTGCAACCGTAAAATTAAGCTTCTTTATACTGCAAATTATCACAAGTCCATTCTCAAGTCATGCTCACCACTTCACAGTAGGCTGTCAAGTGGACAAGCTTCTCATCAGCATCGGTTCTTCATTATGGGCTGTATATGGTGCAACTGGATATATCTATGTAGAGCATATGATATGACAGAAACAAACACGAAACCCCCACGAGACGTGCTAATAGATGCTACACATCCTACTGGTTACTTGGGTGATTCCCGTAGTGTACAATTCCTCGATATGGATCGCTTGACATGTGCAATCTCCCACAGAACGTGTCTTGATCTCCTAGGACGAGTCAGTTTTCATACCAAAGAGTGCGTTTCTATCCGAGAATTAAGTACACGAGCAAAAGAAAGGAATAAACGAGGATCTGTGCGTGTAGGGTGTAGGGCTTTACGTCGTGCCTTCCCTGCAAATCGTGCAAACTCTTGATCAACTTGCCTAACTCTTTGACAGGAAGGGAAGGAACGACCCAGCAGGAAGGAAGGACCGCTCAGATCGTGACATCTAAGGTCTATAGACTGTAGCTAGGCCAATCTATTGAATATCTCGTGGGTAACTAGAGCCCTGGGCAAGCAAGTAGAGCATATCAATACCATGATATCTATTGTTCTTGAATAGAACTGAGGTAACAATGGCAGTGTATTGACAGGGTGTTGCTCTTGAATAGGGCTGAAGTGACAATAGTAGGGTATTGACAGGCACCTGCCTATTTCACGTGCCAGTAGGTGTCGACGTGCCTTCCCATTTCAGAGCTTGTGGTGTTTCCCACAATCTATAAATACCCCCTTCCCCCCAATTTCCTTCTTCTCTCTTTCATCCTCCTTCACTTTACCTTATTCTGCCTGCGATACCACCACACCGCCACACCACGGCACTTCGATACTAGGTATGACACTTGACTTGACACTTGACCTGACACTTGACTTGACTTGACACTTGACACTTGACTTGACACTTGACTTGACACTTGACACTTGACTTGACACTTTGATACTTGGATACTGATACTTCCACACTAGGACTTCCACACTTACCCTTCCACACTTACCTTTCCACACTTACCTTTACCTTTCCACACTTACCTTTACCTTTCCACACAAACACTTGACAATGACACTTATACTTCACACTAATACACTAACACTAGGACACTAACACTTCGATACCAGACTCACCTGGAACGATGGGGACACGACGAGGACGACGACGGGGGGGACAACGGTGGAGGACAACTGGCGGGGGCATTCGACAGCAGACTCACCTGTGACGAGCGGCACTGAAGGGGGATGGGCAGCGGGCTGCCACCGTTCAAGATGCCAGTGAGGACACATGAAGAGGAGGATGGGCTGCTGGTGAGAGGACAGTGGGGCTTGGCAGGGACTGCCACGGTTCAAGATGCCAGTGAGGACACATGAAGAGGAGGATGGGCTGCTGGTGAGAGGACAGTGGGGCTTGGCAGGGACTGC